>CM069903.1:51531892-52174164 GCA_036172215.1 Camellia granthamiana | reverse complement strand
TCTTGTACTTTCCTATTTTTTGAGAACAAATTTAGAAAAAGTTTCAATCAGTGTGTTTGGTTTGAGTTTTTTGAATTAAGTTTTTTAAAAATTGAGTTTTTTGATTTTCGTATTTTTTTTATTTTTAGTGAATATTTTTAAAATTTTAAATTTTTTTTTACTTTTTTAGATGCACCTTATTTAAATGTATCTAAAAAGTAAAAAATTTGTGAAAAAATATTTTTAAAAATTAATAAATACATAAAAATACAAAAAATGTATTGAATTCTCGTATTTTTTTTTTTATATTTTTGGTATTTAGTGAATTTTTAAAGGTTTCTTTTACAATTTTTTTTACTTTTTAAGTATATTTATGTTTAGTATGTTTAAAAAGTAAAAAAAATTACTTAAAACATTAAAAAATTCAATAAAAACAAAAAAACACGAAAAATAAGAAAATAAAGGGCTTGTTTGGTTTGTGTTTCAGAAACATGTTTTGGAAAAAAAAAGTACGAAAACATGTTTGGTTTGGTGTTTTGGGAAATTTGTTTTGGAAAATTGTTTTGAGAGAGAGTTTTGGAAAAAGTGATTGATTTGATGTGTGTGTGAGAGAGATTTGTTTGGAAAAGTTGTTTGGTTTGTGTGTTTTGGGAAATTTTTTTGGGAAAATTTGTTTGGTAGAGAAAATTTCTGAAATTTGTTTGTAGAGAAAATTTCTGAAATTTTTTTCAGAAACATCAACCAAACAAGCCCAAAATTTTCTGAAATTTTTTTTTAGAAAACTCTAACCAAGCATGCTGAATGTTTTTTTTTTTCCCTCACTTTCTACCACTTTCATCCTAAACAAACTCAGCATCACAGTACAAACAAGCATAGATTTGCAATTAAAGAAACCTTTGAAACTCCATAGAACAACGCTTTCTTTCTGAGACAATGCTATATTTCTATTCTCCCCCTCCACTCACACAAAAAAATTGAATTTTTTTTTTCTTTGAAATATGAAATTAAAGAATCTAAATATTAGTCTCAGAATATATTATATATGTATGAATCTTACATATACCATCCAAGCCAACAAGAGAAGGAATGTCTCAAGACCCCAAGCTCCTCTATCCACATAATCTCCATTGAACACAAAGAAGCGATTATCGGCCGGAAAACCGGCGTCCCGCAACAGAAAAATGGCATCATGAAGTTGGCCATGAACGTCCCCGACGACGACGACACTGGAATCAGTGGTGCAACAATCAATGGTGACGCAATTGGGCTCCTTGTGAAGGATTTTGGAAGCAGAGAGTATGAGACTATCGAACACTTGAACAGGGAAGACAGAAGGGAGCTCCGAGGGGCTTAGATTTCGAGAGGCTCATTCGAAAGCGAGGGTGAGGTTCATCACCCAATCTAGGGTTAGAATGGCATCGGAGGGCCAGAAGATAGGGATTTCAGGAGGATCGTCGGAGGAGGAGGACGAAGATGCGAAAGAGATGAAGTCCTCATCGGAGGAAGAAGGGGGATTTGGATTAGCTTCAGTAGTAGTGACGGCGGTGTTTGGAGAACCTGATTGCGATAACATGTTTCTTTCTTTGTAATGTCAATTCTATACAAAATTATTCATTCGGAAACCATAGAAGTTCACAGTTAGAAACAAACAATGCATTACTTTGAGAGAATTTTGTTGAAGAAAAAGAGGATTGAAGGAGGAATGGATGATGAGAGTAGAGAAGGAAATTGGGGGGCCATAGAAGTTCACAGTTAGAAACAAACAATGCATTACTTTGAGAGAATTTTGTTGAAGAAAAAGAGGATTGAAGGAGGAATGGATGATGAGAGTAGAGAAGGAAATTGCGGGGGGGGGGGGGGGGGGGGGGGAACTGGGAAAAACAATCTTGTTCTTAAATGCTTTTGACTAGCAAGCATATTTTTGTGCTCTGAACCAACGCGACCAAGGTACAAGAATAGTCAAGAATCCAACCGACGACAACGTCCAAAACGCTTTTTTATTTTTTATTTTAGAGGTGGATTACAGTATCACAATGAGACAGTTAAAAAAATATATTAAAGTGTATTATATGACAAAAAATGATAAAAGTGATGCTCAAAAATATATGTTAAGGTATGTTAAGAGTTTGTTAATTTTAAAGAGTAAATAGCGGTACAATAAATATGTTAAAGGTGTGTGTTAAGAATAAATAAATTAGCAATGATAGAGACCCCCTTTGTGGAGGACCCCCACAACCCCCTTTGTGATCCACACCATTCATGATGTGGACCCCACACATACATGAGTGGGCCCCATTCATGATGTGGACCCCACACATACATGAGTGGGCCCCACACATCATGAATGATGTAGGGGGGTTGTGGGGGGTCCTCCACAAAGGGGGTCTCACTCATTTTTCTATATGTATATTTATTTAGGAAAATGTTTCATGCCCCATTTTCCTCCATCCCCTTTGACCCCCTCTCTCTCTCATTGATTACATTTTTTTTTCTTTTTTCTTTTTTTCCTGCTCCTCCAATCACCACTCGCCATGTGTATGTGGGGGTTGTAGGGGTGGTGATTGGAGGGGGTCTCTATCATGACTCTTGCTAATACATATAAATAGATGTGGGATCCACTCTTCTGCCAACTCTCCTTCTCTCTCCCTTCAGTACCAATGGTTATATTTCACTTTAACAACGACTATAATTTACAACAAACAGATATATATTGTATTGTCACCAACTAAATAAACAAGTGATATATATTCAAATCAAGTGCATTTTTTTTCATCTAACAAGTAGATTATTTGTTCTTTTATCTTCCCTTTCATTTTTCCCCGTAAAAACATCAATGGCCTTATCATCTCAATTTATTCCTACCATAGAGTCTAGTTCTTCTACACAATTTAGTTCTTCAACCGACGATGATAGCTTATCTGATGGAGATTAAGAGACGGTTCACAGCATTATAATAAACGCGTTCGAAAGATGACGAATTTGCTTCTTCCGCCACAAATGATAGCACTAGCTCAAAACCAATTGAGAGACAATATACAAGGCATGATCGTGAGGGAAGCGATCAACAAATATGGAGAGATTATTTTGCTGAGAATTGTACGTATCCACCTAACTATTTTCGTAGACGATTCCAAATGCGTCAAGAGTTGTTTCTTCGCATTTTGAATGATGTTAAAGGGTATGATAAATACTTTGTACAAAAAAAGGATTGTGTTGAACGGTTAGGGTGCTCTTCTATACAAAAAAAATTACCGCTGCAATTCGTATACTCGCCTATGGATTTTCATTAGATCATCGTGATGAGTACATAAAGATTGGTGAGACCACTGCAAATGATAGCTTGAAGCTCTTTTGTAATGCTATTATTGCCTTGTATGAGGAACAATACCTCCGCTCACCAAATGAAAATGACATAGCATGTCTACTTAAAGAAGAGAAGGCGAGAGGCTTCCTAGGTGTCCTTAGGTCTTTAGATTGTATGCATTGGGAATGGAAGAATTGTCCCACAGCGTGGCATGGAACCCATAAGGGGCCATTACAATAAGCCTACCTTTATATTAGAGGCAGTTGCATCAAAAGACCTATGGATTTGGCATGCTTTCTTTGGTATGCCAGGTTCATACAATGATGTGAATGTCTTGGATCATTTCTTGATATTTGACTATCTCATACATGGTAAAATGCCTCCGATTAATTACAATGTCAATATGCATGAATATACATTAGGTTATTATTTATCTGATAGAATATATCCTCAATAGGCAACTCTAATGCAAACCATCATGCACCCAAAAATAGGAAATGAGAAGTTTACTAAAAAACAAGAGGCTATTAGGAAGGATGTTGAAAGAGCATTTGGTGTGTTACAAACAAGATGGGGTATAATGCAAGGACCAGTGCGTTACTGGGAAAAAGAAGACGTTTGTAAGATAATGAAAACGTGTATCATACTACACAACATGATCATCAAAGACGAGTACGGAATAGACATTGAAAGTTGGGGATCTCCGATAGATGAAACTGTATCTCCCCCAGAAGATGCTTGAAACCTAACATTTTTGGTGGCACACATCTCATCTCGTCTTAAAAGAATTCGAAATAGAGGAACAAATGCAATGCTTAGAATTGATCTAATGGAACATTTGTGGAATCAATTTGGTGATGAAGATGTAAATTTGTAATGACATAAAGTGAGATACAAGAGGTTGTTAGTTTAATCACACTACCTTTTAATCTTAATTTGTTGTAATACATTAGATCGTGGGATGGATCGCCTTTCACAATGTTAACTTCTTCATCAGTTCATATATAATACATTACATTGTTGGATTAATCTTAACCACAACAGTGTCTCGTCTGTTCGTTTGGAATTTGAAAACTAGACTCAGAAGCCACAACCCATAATGTTTCAGAATCTGGAGAAAGATGAAGAGGAAGACCACAGGTGCTTATCTAGAAAAACAGAGAACTTCATATATGAATGAATAAATAAGAGTAATCAAGAAGACCTATCTTTGTTTTATCTTTATTTGGAAACTATTTACATCCATCTATTTACACCCATCTTTGTTCTTAATGGTCATCCGCCTAGATGTCCCATCCGATGTCTTCTCGAATGTCTCGTGAGGCTCGATCGTGAAGGTTGTCATCCGCGGTCGTAGAGCATATAGAGTAGAGTTAAAACGAAGTTATTCTGGGCCAAAATACCACCTCCAGACGTCCGGCCGAATGACCGCCCTTATGTTAGCTGACTTTCTTTGTTGCTACTATGTACTGCTGCTGTTTGGTTGTTCATTTGCTGCTATTCTTGGCTTTATTTAATAACTGTTTAAGCTTTATTTTTCACCGAAGAGGAACATTATGATTAAAACATTTTGATCAAAGTTGTTAATTGATCTGAACTCTCAATGAGTTGATAATGTTGTTTCTCTTTCTGTCTTCTAACCCTTTTTACTTCAATTCAATCTCTTTATCAGGGTAACTATATTAGAGCTAAATAGATCAATGAGAAAAATAAACAAAACCTAAAAATCATATCAGTGCTAACAAAATTTAACAATTTCGTTTCATAAGAAAGCTCAAGTTTTTCTTAAAATTAATACATGGATGTGAAATGGTACTACAAATTTAACTTTAAATGTTACAATAGGTTATCACTAAATTCAACTACCAATCACTAATTTAAACCACTAAAACTTGATCCATCATCAAGGCCCCCTTGTTTTGTTTGTGCCCAAATTGTTTTCTGTTGTGTAATGACCTAAGCTTTTCCTTCTTCAGTAGGAATCAAATTTGGATTAGTCATCATAATCTCTTTCTCAAACCTCATCCGTTCTTGCTCACGTTTGGCTGTAATTCTCATTCGTTCCTATTCGAGTTTAACCTCTAGCCTCTGTTGTTCTTGCTCTTGTTTGGCTTGAAGTTTCAGCCGTTCTCGTTCATTTGCCATTACGACCTCTTGTTCAGCAATTTCCTTCTGTTCTTTTCTCAAGTTATTAAATTCAGCAACAAACAAGTTTATAGCTTCTAATTGATCTCGACGCATATTTTTTGTTGTTTTTCGTCTAATAGGTCGAGGTAATTCATGATCTTCTTCAGTAAATGGAGAATCACCATCATTGTCAAGGCTAATTGATCCTATAGATGAACTGGGTGTTGTTGCCGAAGTAGACGGATTTGAGGAATTTATAGTTTGATCAACATCCACATTGAAAGCAACTCTCTTTCTTCGACAAATTTTCTATTTTTTTTTTCTTCTTGTTCTTTTGTATGGTTAAACCATTTAGCACTATCTTTGAGGATTATCCAACAACCATCCCACTCAAAGTGGTGACCTTGTGAGCTCTAATACAATTGTTTTGCAGCTCCTACCTATAAAAAATTACAAACAAAAATTAATAGTCTTTTAATTAAATCATTTGAGTAGGAAAATGTGTAAACTATAGCTTACCGAATCTTCAAGGTTATAGCCATTAGTCGGAGTCCTCTCTATTGTGCGAACAAATCCAGAATATTGTTAAGGTGAGATTGAGTGGTGGACCATTGATGCATCAAACCCGAGCTGATTCGATCACTCTGATAACCCAAGAGTTGATTGAACTCATCCAAAATTCGATCCCATAACCTCGCTCTTTGTTGATCTGTACCTGTAGCTGTATCTTCTAAGACACACAACCATGCTTTACAAAGTACTTCATCTTCCTCTTTTTACAATTTCGATTTTGTGTGTGTGTGTGTGTATGTCACTTGTTGGAGGAGGTTCATGAGATTGTAATTGAGATTGCTCTGGAATAAATTCAGTAAATAGAGTCTGTCAATACTGTGGATTTGAAAAGAATTGAGAAAATACTTGAGAATCAAATTACAATGGTGGTTGAGAGTTTTGTTGTTGATTGAACTGATTATTAAAAAATGGAGGATGATCCATTTTTCGGAAGTTTTGGTTGATATACAATTGGAATCCTTTTTAATTGTGACAACCCTACTTTGTGTTATGCTGATTAATCTTAATTATACTTATAATTATGAGCTTGATATGATTTTGAACGCTAATTATATGATTATATGTGTTTTTGAATTTTTATCTGTTCACCATAGGAAAATCTGTTTGATTTTCTGTTATAAAATTTAAATTGCAGACCGTAGAGGTGACAAAAATCGAAATTAACTGTGTTATTGCGATTAGTCTAATTTTTAGAGCCTACGGTGAAATTTAATTAAAAATTGATTCGAATTAAAATAATCAAATTAATTTGATTTAATTAAGTTCATTTGATTAGGCCTAAGCCTTGATTAGTCAATATGATTAGTGAGACCTATATATGTGCTAGTTAGGGGCTTAGCTCATATCATTGAGCTCATTTCTCACTTCTTGGTTGAGTCTATACACTTTAGAGAGGGAAAACACTTGATTTATAGAGACAGAGAGACCAAATTCTTGGAGAATTGACTTCAAGGTTGAAGAATTGGGAAACTAGACTCAAGAATTTAATAAAGTTAGAAGGATTGAAGGCTCCAAGTGAGTATTTGGACTCTAATTCGTAAGTTAAAGTTCATGAATATGTGTATTCAAGAAGAATTGGTGAATTGTTATAGAATACAAACTTAATATGAAGAATTTAGTGCCAAAGTGCTCATGCATGCATAATTTTGTTAAGCCACATGATTTTGACCATCACAAATGGTATTAGAGTCTATATTACACATGCATGCATAATCCATGTAGTTATGAAGCTTGGTTGCATGTGCTTTGAAGTTGTCAAGAAGAATATGAAATAATTTGAGAATTGGATCATGGTTTTGGACAATTGGTCTCAAATTACCGATGTTCTCATGCTGTATAATGTATTTCCATGTTTTTGTACCAAAAACACGAGCTTTGGACCTTTGAACATCAAGTTCGAGCTTCAAATACAGTTCTAGAAATTCCAGAATTCGTCATGTTTGCTCGAGCGAGGAAAGTGTCGCTCAAGCGTAAAAATCAAGCTCCCAGAAGTTTTGCAGACATTGATGTCCGCTCGAGTGAGAAGAATTGTGCTCGAGTGTTCACTCACATGTTTCGACTCTTGGCTCGAGCGACCAAAGTCATGCTCGAGCGCACAAATGAGGCAACCAGTACTTTTGCAGACCAAAGGGGTCCGCTCGAGTGGAGATTTCAGAAATTTTGAAAAGTTGTTTTATGATTCGTTTTCTGTTCTCTTTCATTTCTAAGCACTCGTAGGCATGCATTGAACATCGTAAATGAATTAAAGGTCACAAAAGAAGCCTAAGAACATTAAGCAAACTAAAAAACAGATTGAATGGTATTATGACCCTATGTGTTATGAATTATGTATGGTCAAGTGCAAGGACGAATCAAGCACCAGAACACAGTGAGTAATATCTTAACAAAGACATTTTTGTAAATGTATTATTTTCTAAATGATGCCTATGTAGTAAGTTTCTAAACTTTTGAAGTGATATTATGAATCAATATCACTTAATGCGGAATGAAATATGTGAAGTGATCGGCGTATGAGTATGAAATGGGCCTAAGGCCGTTTAGTATATTCAGTAAGGATGTGGATTGGGCCTAAGGCCATTCTGTATAAGTGTTAGATGGGCCAAAGGCCGTTTGGGATAAGGAAAAAGAATAGACCTAAGGTCGTTTTGTGTGAATTGGACCTAAGGTTGTTTTGTGTGAATTGGACCTAAGCTTGTTCTGTGTGAATTGGACCTAAGATCGTTCTGTGTGAATTGGACCTAAGGTCATTCTGTGTGTGATGGACCCAAGGTCGTTCTATGTGTAAGTTGGACCTAAGGTCGTTTTGCCCATGATGGACCCAATGTCGTTTTGTATGCTACATGGACCTGAGGTCGTTTTGCTTTATTATTGATTTCCAAGCGTAATAGTGAATTATGATTGTAAGAATTTTGTTCATGAACTTTTTTGCTTTGGTATTATTCACTGGATGTTAGTTCACCCCTTATTTATATGTATGTAGGTGAGTAACGAGATGTCCAGCCTCATCCCCAGTGAGCAATGAGAAACCAAGTTTTGAGGAGTCAACCAAGGTCGCCTCACGCATGAGGCCTTACTATTGTTTTGTTTTTCCTTTTGTTCTTTTGTGGTCATGTATGACCAATTCTGTATATAACCTTGGTTTTTTTTGTTAATATTGGCTTGAATGATCCTGGACTTATGTAATACATACATAATATGGTGTTTGTATGGTGTGAGTATTTTATATATGAGAATGTTTTGGGTTGAGCCATGTATGCACAACTCATTGGACAATCTTTGTAAATTTTGCTTCCGCAATTTGGCTTCTTATTATTAAATATGATTTGATTTCTGATTGAGGCAGTAGAGGATCTCATGATTATTGGCCGGTTATAACTCTAATCCATAGGAGCGAGTTTGGGTCATGATATTAATGGAGGGTTGAGAATAGGAAATGGTCAAGAATAAATATTGGTTTGCATTTTATTGAAGAAGACAAACTGTGCAGAACAGTAAAAAATTTGAATCAGCAAATGCCTAGTTGCAATGGTAATATTAATTATGGGTTGTTGTTTGAAAAATATTATTATATTCAAGTGGGTCCCACAATGGCTAGCTATATTGCTAGTCACAGTTAATAAAGAAGTTACCAGCTGATACTAACACACTCCTTAGCACTTTCATTTTGAAGACAAAACTTATTGTGGCTAGCTAAAATTTTTGCTACTAACACTAACACACCCACTAACACATCTATTATGGATGCTCTTAGGTTGGGTTTTTAGCCTTCGTTTTGCATAAGTTAAAATGAGACTTTTTGGCTAAAATAGTTACAAAAAAATAAAATAATTTTTTTAGCCCAATAAAATAAAATGTCGTATCCAAATTATAATCATTTCAATTTTTTCTCTCATAAAGGTCAAAAAAGTCAAAAAATTTACCCAAACAAGATTTTTTAGGCCTATATTAAAATAGCTAAAAAATCAAAAAGTTAAAAAATCAACTCACATCCCAAACGAACACTTAATAAAAAATTGTTGATTGATTTTTAGGGGTGATCATGTATCTCTTTTGATCACCTGATTAATATGAATTTCATACTTTTTATTAATCACAATGCGGGTGATCATATATCTCTTTTGATCACCTGATATAATATGAATTTCATACTTTTTATTAATCACAATGCAATTGGAATATCTTGCAGTGATACTCCAAGATTCACCAATAAGTTGTCAAAGATCCACCAATAACTTCTCATTTTTAAGAGCATGTTTGGTGAGCTCTGTATTCTAACCAGACAAAGGTATGACAAAATTATTTAATTGATTAAATTTTATTTTAATCAAAAATAATATTAGTATATATAATTTAATTTTTTTATCTTATTTTTTAATTTTAAAACACAAAGTAATGAGGCATACATTAATAAATATATATGTGACCCAATCACTTGTGTTTAATAGTTGTAAGAAAAGAATATAAGAAATATGATTATATGTAGATATTTAATGGAGAATTCTATTATATACCCTCCATACATTAATTATGTTATTTTATTCTTTAGTTATGATTAATTTTTTTCTTTAGTTATAACATTATTTTGCGATATTTAGTTATGACTTTTATTTATTTATTTTAGTTATGACTCAAGAAATATAAAATTATGTCATTTTTTTTTTTTTTATAGTTATAAGGTGCATATAGTACACACCCTTTAAAAGGTGTGTGTCATAATCTTTCACATATTTAATAAATAAATAAAAAAGTTTAGGATTAGTAGAATAGAGTCAAATATAAGGATAGATAGATTAAAATTATCAGAGTTAGGATAAAATTTGAAATTGTATTACTAAAGGAGAAAATTAGTGAAACATACCTGTCCAACTTTGTATAGTAGGAGAGGTCCAAGATATATTTTTTTTATTAGCTAAGGTCTCTCAACATTTTCACAGAGAAAATTCGACTCAGAGAATTTTGCCGGGCTCAGAGAAATTTCGGTCATGACTAAGAGAAAATTTGAAATTTCTCTAATAGTTCATAGAAAAATTTCGAAATTTTTCTGCGAAAATTGAAATTTCTCCGAGTCAAGGTTAAATTTTGTCTAAATTGGGCAAAATTTAGGGGGACTTATGTGTAGTCCTAGATAGATTTATTGTCCAATAGGTTTTGTGAAAATTAATAACATTTTTTATCAAACACAAGGAATTTGGTCAAAATCCTCTCATAATGAAATTTTAATGCATTAAGGACAAGCACAAAAAATTTTTCTTGAAAAGTCTAACAAATATCACATTATCAAAATATTAAATTTTAAAATAAATAACTTTTGATGTAGATGTCAGTTTTTAATAAAATTAATATTTTCAGAATTCTCTCATCAAGATCTATCAAATAAGATCCATGTTAACTTTTTTAAAAAAACATTATCACCGTTGAAATTGATGTAAACAATAACAGTAACATGTTATTCTGTTTGATAGTAACTGTGGGAGCCGAATAAATAGAAGAGTTAGAAGGGATGTATTCCAGAAGTCAGAGACTGTTCGGCTCCGTGCTAATCAACTAAGATGCCGAATACATTGAGATCGCCGAATAGACGGGGAGATGTATGTGGGAATAAACAAAAGGATAATAAGTAAAAAGTGGGCTCTGGACCCGAGGTCCAGAGAATGAGTATAAATACAAGAGCTTCAGATTTAGAAAGGTATGTAAGAATCACTTCACTAAACTTAGTAAACAAGCTTTCTTGAGTATAAGAACTGACTTGCCCGTCGGAGTGCTAACCCCGGCAGCCCCGACCGGAGTGTTAGTCTTTGCAGGTGACTAGCTGAGGATCAAGAGCGTCTCCCAGGATCTGAAGAGTATTTCCAAACCACTTCCCCACAATTGGCGCCGTCTGTGGGAATACTCGAGTACATCCATGGAAGGCGTGACTCAAGATCCTCTGATAGCCACCGACGCGATCACACAGAGAGTCGACCTCACTCCGGCAAATACGCTCGAGAAGGAAATCATCGCTGCAAAGCGTGCCTTGAATGTCGATTCACCAACGGCTTCAGCACAGGAGACGATGCTCGCCATCATGGAACGAGCCAAACAGACCAAACGCAGTTTAGACAACATCATCGTTGAGAACGAGCGCTTTCGCTGCGATCTGGCCTTGGAAATAACAAAGTCCAAACAAACAGCGCGCCAGGTTCCTGAGCGACCCCCAAGGGCAGGCGATCTATGGTCTCGAGCCCGACAGCAAAACACCGACGCTTGTTGTGCTTCAGCCGATTACTTTGAGGAGTTGACAAAAGACGAACGTCTCCAGCAGAGTGTTCCGCATGATAACATCCATATGATATACAGCTTGCCGAAAGCCCCGGCCGTACATGCAATCCAGTCCCTCCCAGGCCCCCAGCAGCAACTCACGCCAGCAAAGCGACCCTGAGAATCGCCAAGCATCACCTTCGACGACTCTGATTTGATCGGCGTAACACTCCCTCACATCGATCCATTGGTTGTCGCGTTACGCGTAAACCGGTTCACCGTCGAACGCGTTCTTATAGACCAGGGCAGCACTTCGGAGGTTATGTATTATAAAACCTTCATCAAACTCGGGTTCAACGAATCGGACCTGACTCCGGCCCCCTATCCACTGTTCGGCTTCAATGCCAATCCCGAATACCCTCTGGGAAAGATCAGCCTGCCCGTTCGGGCGGGTTCCAGAACGGTGGATGTTGAATTCCTGGTCATCCGGCTGCCATCGCCGTACAATCTCATCATGGGGCGATCGTGGTTGCATACCTTGCAGGCCGTCCCAAGCACCTACCATCAATTGTTACGTTTCCCAACGGAACACGGCATTGAGCAGATCTGCGGCTCCCAAAAATCGGCACAGGCATGTTACCTCCTGGCCGCCAAAATGCCAAAGGAATTGCAGGTAAACTCCATTGAGGTATCCAATCGGGAAATCCTGGATGACGTCGGACAGCAGCCAAGCGAAAAGGCCACAGAAGGTTTAGACCGAGTCGACATCGATGGAAGCCCGGAAAAGTTCTTCATGATCGGCACCTCTTTAAATCAAGCCAATAGACAGCAACTGATCTCCTTTCTACTCGCCAACCTTGACGTCTTTGCGTGGTCTCCGTACGAGATGCCGGGTATAGACCCATCAGTTTCACAACACCACCTGAACGTCGACCCCACATGTAAGCCTATCATTCAGAAAGGCCGTCGATCTGCCGCAGAGCACACTACTGCCGTTATAGAAGAAGTCGACAGACTGCTTGACGCCGGGGCAATTAGAGAAGTCACCTACCCCACGTGGCTCTCCAACACAGTGGTTGTAAAGAAGAAAAATGGAACTTGGCGAGTGTGTGTTGACTTCACGGATCTGAACAAAGCTTGCCCCAAAGACTGCTTTCCCTTATCCAGAATCGACCAACTCGTCGATGCAACGGCGCGCCACCAACGCATGAGTTTCCTCGATGCTTACAGAGGCTACTATCAGATCACCCTGCATCCAGATGACCTGGACAAAACTGCATTCCTCACCCCAAGAGGAACCTACTGCTACAAAGTTATGCCTTTTGGACTGAAGAATGTAGGGGCAACTTACCAAAGACTGGTCACCGCTATGTTCAAAGAACACCTCGGCCACACTATGGAAGTCTACATCGACGATACGGTGGTCAAGTCCAAAGAAGAACAGGATCACATAGTCGATCTAGAGAAGACATTCGGCATCTTGCGCAAATACAGAATGAAACTGAACGCCTCCAAGTGCGCGTTTGGAATCGGCTCCGGCAAATTCCTGGGATATATCGTCAACCACCGTGGAATCGAAGCCAACCCGAGGCAAGTCACAGCGATCTTGGAACTCGGTTCCCCCCGATCAGTGAAAGAAGTCCAAAAGTTGATGGGGATGGCCGCTGCACTCAATAGATTCATCAATCGATCAACAGACCGCTGCAGACAATTCTTCCAGACGCTACGTCAAGGCAAAGCTTTTGAATGGTCCGCCGAGTGCGAAGCAGCTTTCACCGGGCTCAAGACTTACCTCCGGTCAGTACCTCTCTTGATAACACCCGCTGCCGGTGATCCCCTCATTCTGTATCTGGCAGTCTCCGATAGGGCCGTCAGCGCTGTACTATTAAAAGAAGAGGAAGGGCAGCAACGGCCAGTGTATTACGTGAGCAAGGCAATGGTCGATGCCGAGACACGTTATCTTCCTCTGGAAAAACTCATCCTAGCCTTGGTCATGGCAGCAAGAAAACTGATGCACTACTTCCAGGGACATAACATTGGGGTGATAACAGATTATCCCCTCCAATCAGTACTACGGAGTGCAGAAGCATCAGGACGTGTTTCAAAATGGGCTCTTGAACTCGGCCAATATGACATTCAGTTTTTACCCAAAACCGCAATCAAGGGACAGGTGCTGGCCGACTTTGTTGCCGAATTCACAGGCGGGCTTTCCGACCTTAAACCCGCCGACGTTCTTCCAAAGGCTGAAGTTCGATCAAAGCCGAACTGGAGAATTTATGTTGGGGATATTTGGCAGCTATACTGTGATGGATTGTCTAACCAACGGGGCTGCGGCGCAGGCGTAGTAATCATGTCTCCCGACGGCGCAGTAATAGAGCAGGCCGTCAAGCTTGGCTTCGAAGCATCAAATAACGAGGCCGAGTATGAAGCCCTCTTAGCCGGTCTACGAAATGCACATATTCTCGGCGCTCGGCGATTGCTAGTGTTTTGTGACTCAAAATTGGTAATCAACCAGCTAAAGGGGGAGTACGCCGCAAAAAACGACCGTATGGTGGCCTATATGAAAATGGCCAACTCTTTGCTAACGAAGTTTGACCATCACGAACTGAACCAAATAACACGTGATCAGAACACACACGCAGATGCCTTGGCATGCCTAGCCTCCGCCATCAATTCTAAGCTCAAACGGACCACTGAAGTAGGTTTCATCCCGGAGCCGAGTATTGGCCCTTCGGAGGAAGCCCACGTCAACGTTATAGAATCCGCATCAAGCTAGATGGACCCCATTGCCGAATTCCTCTCTTTTGAACAACTCCCAGAGGACAAAAAAGAAGCACACAAGCTGCGCAATAAGGCCTTGCGATACTATCTGGATCCACAAGGAGGGCTTTATAAAAAGTCCCTCTCCGGTTCCTATTTGGAATGCGTACACCCGAATAAAGTGGAGGAGCTTCTAACTGAGATACATGAGGGTAGTTGTGGTGCCCACTCTGGCAGACGCTCCCTGGCCCATCGAGCTATAACACAGGGGTACTATTGGCCGACAATGAGAGCCGACGCAGAAAATTATGTTAAAAGATGCGAACAATGCCAAAAGTTCTCCCCACTAACCCATTTGCCCACCGAAGGGTTGAACTCTATCACCAGTCCCTGGCCGTTTGCTCAATGGGGACTTGATATCGTAGGACTGTTGCCAAGGGCCCCAGGAAACAAGCGATTCTTAATCGCAGTAACAGATTACTTCACAAAATGGGTCGAAGCGGAGGCTTTAACACATATACGAGATGCCGACATAAAGCGCTTTGTATGGACAAACATCATTACGCGATTCGGCATTCCAAGAGCTCTCATCTCAGACAATGGCACCCAGTTCGATTGTGGCGTATACCGAGAACTGTGCAGCAAATACGGTATTGTATCTTACTTCTCTACGCCCGCGTACCCCCAGAGTAACGGTCAAGCCGAAGCCTCCAACAAAACCATCTTGGACGTCATCAAAAAGAGGCTGGAAAGAGCTAAAGGCAAATGGGTCGAAGAATTGCCGAGTGTATTGTGGGCGCATCGCACAACACCGAGGAGGTCCACCGGAGAAACGCTGTTTGCTCTATGCTTCGGAACCCAAGCAATCTTACCCCTGGAAATCGGCCTCCCGACTTTGAAATCGCAAGCCTTTGACACGGGTCAAAGTGACATGATGCTCGCCCTGGACCTGGATCTAATTGAGGAACGAAGAGACCGCGCCCTGGCCTCCATGGCACGGTATCAACAGCAGCTCGCTAAGTCGTATAATCAACGAGTTTAGTTGCGCCGTTACACTCTAGGAGAGCTGGTCCTGAAGAAAGTACTTCCAGCCGACCGAAGACCGGCCGACGGAAAGCTGGGTCCGAACTGGGACGGCCCCTATCAAGTAGACTCCATTGTAGGAACAGAGGCATATCGGCTCTCGGACATCTCAGGAAGAAGCCTGCCACGGCCTTGGAATTCAACACATCTACGAAAATTTTACCAATGACCCGATTTGTGGGCTTGGTACTTGTACATACTCTGTTGAAATGCAAAAGTTTCTCGTTTTTATGCCTCAGCTCATACGCTTCTTAAAGGCCGAATAAGTCTCCGGATTCGGAGTGCCCTTCGTGGATACCACGATTGGCCAAACAAGTCTCCGGATTCGGACCGCCCTTTGGGTGAATGACATCTAAGGGCCGAATAAGTCTCCGGATTCGGAGTGCCCTTTAGGTGAATGACATCTAAGGGCCGAATAAGTCTCCAGATTTGGAGCGCCCTTTGGGTGAATGACATCTAAGGGCCAAAGAAGTCTCCGGATTCGGAGCGCCCTTCGTGGATACCACGATTGGCCAAACAAGTCTCCGGATTCGGACCGCCCTTTGGGTGAATGACATCTAAGGGCCAAATAAGTTTTCGGATTTGGAGTGCCCTTTGGGTGAATGACATCTAAGGGCCGAATAAGTCTTCGGATTCGGAGCGCCCTTCGTGGATACCACGATTGGCCAAACAAGTCTCCGGATTCGGAGCGCCCTTTGGGTGAATGACATCTAAGGGCCGAATAAGTCTCCGGATTCGGAGCGCCCTTTGAGTGAATGACATCTAAGGGCCGAAGAAGTCTCCGGATTCAGAGCGCCCTTCGTGGATACCACGATTGGCCCAACAAGTCTCCGGATTCGGAGCGCCCTTTGGGTGAATGACATCTAAGGGCCGAATAAGTCTCCGGATTCGGAGCGTCCTTTGGGTGAATGACATCTAAGGGCTGAATAAGTCTCCGGATTCGGAGCGCCCTTTGGGTGAATGATATCTAAGGGCCGAAGAAGTCTCCGGATTCGGAGCGCCCTTCGTGGATACCACGATTGGCCAAACAAGTCTCCGGATTCGGAGCGCCTTTTGGGTGAATGACATCTAAGGGCCGAATAAGTCTCCGGATTCGGAGCGCCCTTCGTGGATACCACGATTGGCCAAACAAGTCTCCGGATTCGGAGCGCCCTTCCTGGATACCACGATTGGCCAAACAAGTCTCCGGATTCGGAGCGCCCTTCGTGGATACCACGATTGGCCGAATAAGTCTCCGAATTCGGAGCGCCCTTCGTGGGGATCACGATTTAACTGACCAACTATATGGTTCCTAATTGGAGCCGATCGACGCATATTCGAACGTTTACATCACGCCATATAAAAGCTGACAATAAATTGAGATAAGGCGTTTAATTACGCGCAAAACATTTCAAAAGCTGTTAATAAAGAAATTCTATTTATTCAAAAGCCGCCAAACATTTCAAGCATTTGATAAAGTAATTCTATTTATTCACAGCTAAGTCTGTTTCAACATTATGGCCCACTAAGTCGGCGTCTTCGTCGTCGCTTCTCTCAATTTCGAACTTGGGATACGGAAGGTAATGCCGATGATATAGGGGCGAAGCCGAATTTATGCCCACTTGCCTAAGAGCTTCCACGGTTTGAAGGGCCTTGATCTAGTCATGCTTGAAACCACGATTTTCGCATCGGCAGACTTCCTCAGCTAGGTCTGGTTTGGTCTTCTTGATCCCGGCCTTCAAGCCGTCCTGATATCCTCTTTCATAACCCGAGGCCTCTCGCTTCGCTCTCTCCCCCACGCTTTTCGCTTGACCGGCCACCACCGACTCGGCCGCTCGAACACTCTTCAGCTCCCGAAGCTTACTCTCAGCCTTTTTCACGCGAGCCTCCAGACTACGATTCCTTTCGTTGTTTTTCTCACTCTCACGTCGGGCTTCGCGCAGACGCATCCCGACTTCATAAGCGCTATACAGTCCCTTGACAGCCCCATGTATGCCATCCCGAAATACTTCGAAATCTCGACGTCTGACCATCGACTGTTGGACCTCCGGCGGAAAAATCTGCCGAGCGAACTTGACTGCCACATCTGGGTCTTTAATTATAGAATCCGCCTCTGTCATTGGTCTATTCTTCACGAGAACCGCAAAACTCAACGGTCGTGGCGCCGCGTTAGGCTCAACTTGTGGTCGTGGGCACGGGGAATCTCCCCGTTGTCCGTCCTTTCGGGGTGATCTGCTTCGACGACTAGGGGGTGCTGTTTTTCCCGATCCATGGATGCTCTTTTTCCCGTGTGAATAGGCTCGCTTCTGCGTTTCATTTTGACCTCTAAACCCAGCCAATGTTGGCCCCTGCCAGGTTTGGATCAAGCCTAAATGGAAGTGAGTCGAGTTGTTGGCATGAACTCGCCCATTTATTCTGGGGTACATGCAGCTCCCCCGAGGAAATGTCAGAGAGACTGAGCGCCAAACGTCCGATGCCCCTCAGCCAGCCCACGACTCAAAGCCATCGGCTCATTCGGTTCCTCAGGCTCGCGCCCTGACTAAGGCAAGGGCAGATTCATTAATCTAGTCGGCTATATTTCAAGCGCTATTGCCGGTTAACGTAAGATCGCTGGGGCAAGGGCAGATTCATTAATCTAGCCGGCTATGTTTTCAAGCAATATCGCCAAGTAATTTATGCCTCAGCCAGCCCACGACTCAGAGCCATCGGCTCATTCGGTTCCTCAGGCTCGCCCCCTGACTAAGGCAAGGGCAGATTCATTAATCTAGCCGGCTATGTTTTCAAGCGATATCGCCGAGTAATTTATGCCTCAGCCAGCCCACGACTCGGAGCCATCGGCTTATTCGGTTCCTCAGGCTCGCGCCCTGACTAAGGCAAGGACAGATTCATTAATCTAGTCGGCTATATTTCAAGCGCTATTGCCGGTTAACCTAAGATCGCTGGGGCAAGGGCAGATTCATTAATCTAGCCGGCTACATTTTCAAAGCGATATCGCCGAGTAATTTATGCCTCAGCCAGCCCACGATTCAGAGCCATCGGCTCATTCGGCTTCGCGGGCTCGTGCCCTACCTAAGGCAAGGGCAGATTCCTTAATCCGATCGTCCGGGCTTAAAATTAAGTAATATCATTCTTCACCAGCAAAATTGAGCACAACTCATGACATTTTATATATGCAAAATAAATGAGCTACAAGCCCGGACAAAAATGTCTGACAAAACAATTGTAACAATACATCTGTGAAATCCTAATACATCTGTGAAATCCTAATACATTTGTGAAATCCTAACAGTCAAATGCCCAGCTCAGCCTTCGGAATCAGTCTCCAACGGCTCGACATCCACTTGCTCATACGGCACTGGCATAGTCAGTAAAACTCCAGCTGCAGCAAGGGCTTTGCGCCAGCCGTGTTTGAACTCTCTATTTTCGAACCGAGGGGCTTGGTCCACATATTTGGCGAGCCCAACATCTTTCCCGGCTTCGAATACTTTGGAAGCAGCCGCCTTTATTTCAGCCAACTCAGCCTCCAGGCTGGCAACTGCCTTCTGGGACAATCTCAGTGCCGCTTCGCTCGCGTCTGCCTTCTTCTCGGCGTCCGCTCGGGATTGATCTGCAATGCGGGCCTTCTTTACCTCGGCCTCGGCCCGGGCCCGAGAAGCTTCCTTGTTCGCTCTCAAAACTGCATCCTCGGCCCTCTTCCTCTGGCCCTCCACTTGCTTTCGTAAGCGGCCAATCTGTTTCACGGCGTCGAGATGCCGACGTCCCATATCGGCTATCCTTTCGACGGTCTGCAAAGGAAGAACCCAAAAACATAACCTCAACAGTACTCGGATAAAGTGAAGAAAAGTCAGAATACGTACCAGAAGTGCCGATTGCGCGGCTAGTGCTGTCGCATTCAGATCTGGTTCAACCCGGAAAGCCTCCATATCAGACGGCAACGACACGGACGTAGCCACACCGAATGCGACTTCTAGATCTTTAAGCGCCGAAGCGTTAGAGGGAACCGGCATATCCTTTACCATTGGACGAATGACAAAAGGAACAACCTCATTAGATCCCTCTAATCGAGGACGCTTACCACCTTGTTCGTCTGAACCGGCCTTGAGGTTAGCAGAGCGTTTCTCTGCCTTTTTCCCAACTTTTTGGCCGACTTCCCCGGCCAACGGAGATTCGGCATTCTGACCTTTTTCCTTTTCCTCTACAACCCCCAAGGACTCTAATTCGGCAACAGGGAGGGGGAGTCGAGATTCGGTGGCGGGCGGTATTTCAAACGAAAGGCTCTTCGCTCTTCGCCGTGCGGCTAACCTCTCCGTATTCGCCTTTTTGGCAAGCTTTGTCAGACTCAATCCGGCCATACCCACGGAGTCTATGACGGGAAGATCCTTTAAGCGTTGAAGAACGTCGGTAGAAGGAAGATCCCCTGGTCCCGATGTAAATGGAGGATCGGCGGAATCCAATACCTCAGAGTGGGTCTCGGATTGATCTGATTCGGCAATATCAACTACCTCATTTCGCTCCGAATCGGACCCTTCAAAGCCTACCTGCCTCAAGTTTTTTAAGTCGGACAGAATAAGAGCGGTAAGGGAATCTTCGCCCTTCGGAATCGGTATGTTTTCCGTCGCCGAGAAGGTTGTGTATGTCGGCTCATAACAAAGTAGAATGTGAGCCGCCCTCCCCTGTTTCGGAAGGCTTCGACGGCCGAAATACCTGAGAGCAACCCTAATATCTGAAAGAACGGCGTCGTGGGTTGAGGATAGTACTTTTTTCAAACCCCTCCCTGCACAAGACGAAGCCGCAAGATTTCAATGGAATAGGTTTCACAATAAAAATGAACACATAACAAAAACAAGGAAATACTCGGCGACCTGGCTCGCCCCTCGGTCTGGGAATAGGGTCAACACGATCCTCCCCTTCGCCAAATTCCCAGTTACCCTGGACAACGACCATAACATCATCAACTCTTTTCCCAGAGCTGGAAAACATAGTGATTAGTTGATGATCGGTGTCCTTAGCTCTAAGGAAATAACGCCCTTGCCGACTGGAAGACTTAGCCAAGGCATAGCAGTGTCGGATAGTCGGAATGCCAAGGTTAATTCCAAGACGAAGATTCAACGCTACAATCCCCATTATAATTCTAAAGAAATTCACGTTAGGTTGAGAAGGGATTAAATCCCAATGGCAAAGCACAGCCCTTAGGAATGGGTGTAGAGGGAAGCGGACTCCACCCTCTGCGATTGACAAGAGAGGAAAGACGATCGTGGTTTCGTCCTCCCTCTCCATGTCAAGGGTGCCGTCTGCCAAAAGTGATAGACGGACGTCATCAGGAATAGAGAAATGGCGTCTAAAACCAGCAATTCGATCTGATGAGAGGAGGTCTTTCAAATGTTTCGCCATACCCTACAGTTGACACAGATGTGCCAAAGAATAAACTGGGAATAGTTCTCGAAGCAAAGAAGTGGATAACTAACAGAGGATGAAGAAGATATTGGAGGAGATAAAATTGCAAGAACGATCCAAAAGGCAACCCAGCGACCAGTATCACGGAATGCGAATCCGACGGGACGCCAATCTTTAAAATCGCAATGAATAGGTATGTACGAAGAGGCGGGAAGTCGGTACGACAACCAAAAGGGGGCGTACTTAGATGTGTGCTTCGTAGGCCCAACCACCAAAATTTTGGTTCTGAGTATTCAAAATTCGGAACCAAGCACTCCAGCCAACATACGTTGGGAAAATGCTTGGGGGCCAATTGTGGGAGCCGAATAAATAGAAGAGTTAGAAGGGATGTATTCCAGAAGTCAGAGACTGTTCGGCTCCGTGCTAATCAACTAAGATGCCGAATATATTGAGATCGCCGAATAGACGGGGAGATGTATGTGGGAATAAATAAAAGGATAATAAGTAAAAAGTGGGCTCTGGACCCGAGGTCCAGAGAATGAGTATAAATACAAGAGCTTCAGATTTAGAAAGGTATGTAAGAATCACTTCACTAAACTTAGTAAACAAGCTTTCTTGAGTATAAGAACTGACTTGCCCGTCGGAGTGCTAACCCCGGAAAATTATAATTTTTGTAAAAAATTTCAAAAAAACAAAAAATCTAGAAAAGACAAAAATAAGAAATCTTTCTTGGCTTATTTTGATTTTTCAACTTTTTTGGAGTTTTTCAAAATATATATATATATTAGATTCGTCTCGACAAGACGGATAGGAAAAATTTAAAAAAAAATTGACATAATTTTGACAAAAATCACTAAAGACAAAAAAAATTCAGAAAAAAATATGTGCCAAAATAGGATTATTAAATTATGGAATTACTTAAAATAATAATCGATAACCACCACTACTATTACTATCATCACCACAACCTCCATTTCTTACCACCATTACCCCTTCACCACCACTGTCTTCTCCATAACTATCACCCTACCACCATTACCATAGTCGTAATTCTCTAGTACTTTCCTAACGCCACTATTGCTATGGTTATCATTTATATTGACAATACTATACCGCTAATGCTTTACTATCATCTCTAACCTGCCACCTAACTATCATTGCCACCACCTTACTAGCGACAGCACCATAGCCATTACGATGGCCACCACCACAACCACAACCACAACCACCACAATGTTACGATCACCATTGATTTCAAAACTCACCCCAACTCGCTCCATCACCTCGACTCACACCACCACCACCATAATTACTAACATTATTATTGATCAACAACTATTTAGTTTGGTTGTTATTAGAAGTCTTGTTTTAATAATAAAAATAAAAATCATTCCATTCCATTAACTTAATAAGTATAATGAAGAGAATGACAATTATCATTTTATTAATATGTAATTCGATATTGACGACCAAATAGTTAAATGAGAATGAACATTCAATTTTGTATTTCATATTATTCTTGCTCTATTCACATTTCATTTCATTTTTGCATAAAGGATTTCAATTTCATATTGATTTTGAAATTTTGGGAAACACTCTTTTTGACTATGTTCAAGGGTTGAGGGTTGGTCACCAAAATTAAGACGAAATTGAAGCTATTGCTTATATTCATAAAAAATATTAGGATAAATTATACTAAATTCTCATCAAGTTTAGAAGAAAAAAAAAATTCACAAATTTGATATAACTATATTAAGTTCTCTTAAAATTTTAATTTATGTAACATTTAACTTATTTTTTATTAATCATATATGAGTGGGAAAATAATGTTACCATCTATTTTTGTACTAAAATATATATTTTATCTTTTTATTTTTATGTTTTTACACTGTATGAATTAGTTCTGAATTTTTTAACCTTTCTAAAAAATAAGATCAATATAATTGTTAAAATTATGAATTTTATTTTATTTTATTTTAAAATTTGAAGAGAGGTCGACTTGAAAGCGTTTCAACTTTTCATTTGGGCCATGGAAACCCAGTTCCTGCAGCTTGAATTTGGGCCATGCAAACCCAAATTCAGCAATACTGTTCAGCAATATCCACTATCCAATCTGGAGCTATTATTTAAAGAAAAAATATAAATATATATATATACACGCATCCTTATTTTGGAAGCTCTAATTAATTTGAATTTTAAGTTAGGTTTGGATCAAGAATTTGGGTAAAAATTTGGAATGGGAAAGAAAAATTGTGAAAAAATTTAACTTATATTTTCATTCATATTTCTCTCATTTTTTATTTTATCTTTCTAAATTTCCTACTCAAATCTATTATTCAAACACGACCTAAATATTTCAAAATTTAAGATTTTAAAAATTAAGGCTTTCAAAAAATTATTAGATATTTTAAAAATATAATTGATTTTAAGTTTGAAAAAAAAAGCCTGAAAATTACTTTCAAGCTTTTGAGTTTTAGTCCTAGGCCTTTTGGTATTGGTATAAATCATATTGTACTTATTTTGTACTTATGTTTTGCATCAATAAACTTTATTTTTCTAATAAAAACTGTTAGTAATGGGCTCGTTTGGGAATTTGACTATTTGAGTTAACTTTTTGACTTTTCACTATTTTAGTCTAGCTAAAAAAATTGTATTTAGGATGATAGTTGACTTTTTTATTTTTATTTTTTTGTTATTGATTTAATGGTTATAAGAGAAAAAAATAAAATAATTATAATTTGAATGTGACATTTTGTCTTATTATTTATTTTAACATATTTTCCCAAGCATCCAATGCCGTCAGAAAACACCAAATGATCTCTTAACCAAAACACTTGGTCCAAACATTAGTCCAAGGTCACCTATGCATAAATATATTGAATTTTAGGACAAGTAAGATCGCCATAACTATAATCCAAACTCCCGTATTATGTCCCATTATGCATATCATAGTGGCTTCATCGATGGAAATAGGGCTTAATTTAAGGTCTAGGGCTAAAAAAAACGTGAGACATGTTAAGAAATTTAGAATTTAAATAAATTCATGATCTTTCCTATCTATTAGATAATTTCTGTAAAAAAATGTGAGGCATATTTAGATGCTACTTGAAACTTTCCTAACATGACACTTCATCTGTTTGTTTATATGAAAGAAATCAAGGTGGAGAAATCTAAACAATTTTTTTAAAATTTAAAATAAATAAACAAATAGTAAAAGAAAGAGTTGGTTGGTCTTTGTTGATGGTAATTAAGCTCCACGTCACCATCTGGGCAGTGCGTTGGTCCTCCTCCAATCTCCAGAATATTCCAGTTATATTATACATATAATATCAACCCCCCATATGCAAAAAGTTGTTGCAAAGTTCGATTTTCAAAAGGTTGGTTCCGTCGATCACGCATAAGATCCCAAAACAACATACCTAAAAACTATACTAAAATGTTTCAAACTTGTTACAAAAAAAATTTATAACTCTGTTTTAAGTTATTAGGTTTGAAAAAATGAAGTTCAACATTTAAAAGTTTTGAAATTTAATAATAAAAATGAAATGACGGAAATACAATTCAAACGAGTTGAGACACTCATTCTCTTAGAAAATTCAAAATGGGCTTATCAGCAATAAAAAAACAATAGTAATTAGGGTCAATAATGTCTGAGTAGTTGGGGTTAATGGCTCATTAAAGCTGTGTAAATGGTACAATAAAATAATAAAAAATTAGCCAGTAAATAAATAATTATATGGAGCTCTTTTGAGAAGTGGGTTAGTAGCCATTTCCTAGCTTTTACCCATTTTAAATCACATAATCTGTCACATTTTTTATATATTTTTCAAAAAAAAAATAAAAATAAAAAAAAAATCAGCTTTTAACTATCTTAACAAAATAACTCATAATCTTACATAAATAAATAAAAAACTCATAGGCTCCATTTGACAAGTGGCTATTTACCCAAAAACAATAAATAAATAAAAAAAAATTCAAGCATATTATTTTTTTAACTCATATTTTAATTAAAAAAGTGCTAAAAGAGTCACGCTTCATAATGTGATGGAAAGATTTGTTTCTTCTCCAGGTTCTTAAATTAGATTCAAACTTAGGCCTATTTTGATAAGTCACAATTTTAACAAAAAAAAAAATTAAAAGGTGTCTATAAAAAAAATCAACTCTTCTATTTAATTTTATGTATATCTTTTCGGAAAAGCTAATTATCAAACAACATTTTTCTGTTATATTTAGACTTAAACTTGTTTTGACAATAGCCTAAAATAATTAAAAAAATAAACTTTTATTCTTAATTTATATATATCTTTTCGTAAAAAGAATCAAATCAATCAGGCATTACCGAGTGGTCGACCTGCCAATATAAAATTTTCACTAATTGAGAGGTCATTCGGGGGGTCGATCGGGAGGTCGACCGTCTAGTGTAAAATTTTTACAAAATTTTTTCTTGAGGTGGACATTCGGTGGTAAAAATACAACGATAATGAATAGTGATTTGATAAAAGGTACAAAGTATTTTCAGTTTGATGAAATATTTTTGATATTATCAATTTGATATCTGTTTGATGAAATCATTAGAGTATAAAAAAATATATTTTTTCACCAAACTTAAATTTGATGATGAATTTGATGTATCATTGAAGATGACCTAACATAAATCTTTTAATTTTCTCTCATCCAACTAAAGTGAGGTGTGAAATGAAATTATGAAGCAAAACTTGTGCTGCAATTTAGGACACGGTATTGCAACACGTCGCACAAAAGCGACCTTTAAATTGAGCGCGCGGACATAGCGGCGGCACAGCACAGAGTCGTGGTCGTCCCCGCAGGCTTACCCACTTTACCTTTAGTCACAAGTTATGATTTTAACCCAAATTCCAATTATTATATTTTAAGGTAGAAGGAGCTAGATCACCAAGGTAGCTAGCCCACCTTTTACATTTTCCTTGTTTTTCTTTTTTTTCCCCTTTCAATCCCAATGCATAACTGATTCTTTTTTTTTTTTTTTTAATTTTTTTTAAGAACCTCAATTATTTTTTGTTAATAGCATATAGTGAAATAAAAAAAATACCATTTTGCTCAATTTGTATATTTGCTTATTTGAAACATTTTGAAGTTTGTTTCAAGTTTAGTGATACTATACATTAAGTCCAATTATGCACTGTCATTAATAATTAGAAATAAATTTCTCCGTATTGTATTAAATTGTCCAGCAATATCAAATGTGTGAGAGGCTTGTGGTGTACCGTTGGGCTCACATGCCTCTCACTTAAGAAAGCGTATTCCTGTTTCTTTCAAGATTTTTTAAAACTTGTGTACTACAAGATTGATCTCCATTGTCTAACTTTAACATTAATTGTTATTTGTACAAAATTATTTAAAAAAACTCTTGCCTCAAAGAGATAAGTGTCGCCTCTCTGCGATGCGAATCAGTTTTATAAATTTTCATTGATTTAAAATAGTGGAGCTCACAATTTAAGATCAATACTTTTTTAGATACAAAGCTTATTGTTTCAGATTATAATTACAATCTATGCATTTCTCACACTTTAACAAATTATTTTAAGTCTTTTATCACCATTGACAATGATTGCTTGAAAATTGTTGATTATGGCACGCAATAACCCATTATGTCTTTCTAATGGAAACATAAAGCAGGCCAAGAGTGCCTTATACACAAAGTTGGCCACCTCTACTGGAACCATGACAAACCATAAGTCAAACTTCTTGTTAGATTTAACAGTGTTCTCACCTTAATTTAGGAAACAAAATTAGACAACACATCAAAGTTAATGTGTGACCTAAGTAATTATTTGTTTCCATGATTCAAAATCAATTACTTACTCATAAGATACCAATACTGTCTAATCCTATATGTACTGTAACCCACTTTAGTTACCTAATCTGTAAAGCGACACTTCCATTATCATCTTTTACATTTGTCTTCTCTACTCTACTAATTATTGGAGTTTTATTTATTTATTTATTTATAATATAACTGTTAGTAGTTAAATTACAATGCAGATCAACACCTTTTCATAGATTAGAATTTGAAAATTTACTAATTTTGACACTTAAATGTCCTCTCCATTACCACTTGAATAATTGTCTGAGGTCTAATTATTTGAGTTTTTGCTCCTATTATATTATTTTTTGGTTAAGAATTTTTTATCTTTAAATTTCTTTATTTTATACCCTCCTGATTATTGAATTATGTTTCAATCAAGCCTCAAAATTTCTATGACTTGTGCATTAAACATTTGTTTAGGAAGTGACTTTTTAATATATTTTAAAAAATTTTAGATTAGAATATGAGACCAAAAAAAAAAAAAATGTGTTTGGGAATGACTTTTTCGCTTATTATGAAAAAATGTACAAAAAGTAAAAGAATGTGACAGAATCTCTACTCCTTTTTTTTATATATTTTTTTAAGTTTTTAATGATTTTTTGACTTTTTAATTATTTTATTATCAAATGACCCCTAAGACATAATGATAGAGAAATTTAAAAATAAAGAATCTCATACCGATTACTTGTGATATAATTTATATATTGGGATAGATTATCTCCAATAGTAATTCTAACCGGAGGATATTGTTGTAGGTCCATCAAGAGGCCCTAATGATTCAAAGTGTTTATTTTTTAGGACTATCTAAGCAGAAAATCAAATTGATTCAATAATTTTAATCACATAATTAGATTGTGTTATTTTTTCAAAATAATGAATAATCTATTTTCAAAATCATATTTGCCACTTATATTTTGTCAGAAAAATATGATTTAATCATGTAATTATAATTATATAATTAATTAATTTGTAATAAAAAAAATCTGAACCCTTCTTAAAAGAGTCTACAAAATAATTGGAGAGCATATAGGCCAAACAACACCATCTAATTGGGAGTATCAAGTATATAATACATTGTGAATGAATGCCTCCAAGATCTTCAAAACCATTCCATGTTCCTTCCTTCCTCAACCAACTAATTGAAATCATTACCTTCACCTCCAAAAGCCCCTTCTCTGCTCTTTTACACTTAATCCCACAGAAGTGATGCATATAGTGACAAAAACTCTTCATTTGTTTGAGCATAAGTAAACATATGGGACACGTGAGCTACAACAAGGTTAGCCGGAGATCATTGTCGTCGTGCCGTGGAAGAAGAAGATGTTTCCGGCTAAACCCCAGAAAATTATCAGTGTATCGTCTCCGAGCCAAGTTCTTGTACCTTTTCAGGCTCTTTAGCAGATGGAGATCTTCATGTGGACATGCACTAGAATCGATCAAGAAAGGAATAGCCAGAAGTTCGAGCAGTTGTAGTAGTAGTAGAAGAAATTTGGTTATCCCAAACATTGAACGGTCCAATTCTTTTTATTCAGAAGCCATTGCAGATTGTTTGGAGTTCATCAAGAGGGGTTCTATTTCAGATGAGTACAAATCAGTCAACGAAATGTAGACATCTCAAAAGCCAGCCAGTTTGTCTGTGTACAGATACATATTAATTTTGTTGCCATGTTTTTTCTCTTGTTATGTTTGTTTGATCTTATGATTAATTGTTACATGGATTTCATGTCCAAAAGGTCTGAAAATCTGATAATTTTTGTTGTGTTTTCATGTTTTTGTTTTCTTGTAAGCTTTTCTCTCTCTCTCTCTCTTTGAGTGTCACAGTTGCTATATTGTTTTGTTAAAAAAAATGAGAAATATGAAATAAGCATTGAGTTTTGGAGTGTTCAATTGGTGGGGATATTTGTGGGCGGCAATACTCTAATCTTTGGGAAGGTTTGAAAATTCTAAAGATTTTGCAAAACCAGCTAACCCATTGTCATTATTTGACCGGGCCTCGTTTGGATACAGGCTATTTTAATAATTTTTTAGTTTTTTGGTTAAATTATGAGGTAAAAAAAAAATTAGTATGTTTAAAATGACTTTTTACGAAAAGATGTGTCAAAAGTAGAGAGAAAAGGAAATCTTTGACTTTTTGATATAAATTATTGACTTTTTAATTTTTTTAGTAACTTTTTAATTTTTAAGATAAAACAGCCACTTGCCATATAAAATCAAAGAACAATGAAAACTAAAATCTTTCTTGAAATATAGAACATGGCATCATGGTGATATTTTGAACAAAATTTCAAGTTCTCTTTCTTTTATGAGAAAATATAATTTTGCCTCTCAAATTATCACTTAAAAATTAATTCAACCTTTTTTATTTTAATATTATCAATTTTATATCTAAACTATTCGGATAAAGAGCTTCCATGTCAAATTACTATAAGCCAATTTTCACTGTATTCGAAGAATAAATTAAGAAATGAGAGATTTTATTTGATTACAAAAATCTGAACAAAATATAAACAATAAAAATAAACAAAATAGATTTACTTTTGTTATAAAAACAAAACAGAATCTGGAGGAAAATAAATAAATAAATAAACAATCTACTTACAGTATTACTTTATCAGAAATTCAATCAAGTCTAGTGTTCAATACTGTTTCCTTAAGATAGTTTCCTCATTTCTACGGTATTTTCAGAATGTAGACGTCTATCTCTCAGAATAAAATGATTGACGACAATTAGTAGCAGCACTACAAACTAAATGTCCAACGAACACATTTTATGTTTATATTCTTTCTTATAGAAAATTTATGCAAAAAAATGCAGGAAGCAAAAGCTGAAGAAAGAACGAAAATTGAATGAAAAACTAAACGGAGGACTTGCCTATTTATAGGAGATTTGGTGGCTATTCAGGATTGAGTTGAGCAGGTAAAGAACCTGTTTAGGACAGATTTGAATAGGTAAAGAACCTGTTTGGGTTGGAGGGAAAGGTGCATTGGACTAAACTGCCAATGTTCAAAAACGTTGGGGTCATTTCAGAATTTATTTTGAATTTCAAATCGACTATACAAGCCCAATCCAACTTCACACCTCGCACCTGCATCCAAGCCCAATTCGGTCCAAGCGGGCTGGCGGCGGCAACGCGCGCACGTGTGTGGTAGTTTTTTGGTCCAATGGGTCAAGGCCAACTTTCCTCATAACCTCTCCTTCTACAAAACTTGGGTACTCCTTGGGGCCCTCTCCAAGATGCAAACTCAAGGCTTATAAACCCACACCAAGTTTGTCCACTCAAGTAATGTGGGACAAGCCTTTTCTACATCTCTTATGGAAACCTCACCAAAACACCCTTTCCATGGAGCTCATTTTGGCATTGATTTTCCATTCACCCGATAATGGTTTTAAGTAACAAAATATACCACATGAAATGTTATGAGGCAAAGAACGCGTTGCCACATAGACCCGCCAACTTTGGCGCATAGGTCCCACTTAAAAAATAGACCAAAATTTTACAAAAAACAATTTTTCTCAAAATCACTTATTACAATCCTCCACATAAATGGAATTTGATGACAACGGAAATGCAACAATATGTATAATTTGTTGAGAGAGTATAAATTGAAAATATCTTGTATTAGGATAGGTAACTTTCGGCTTTGAACCTTCCCTAGTGATAACCTATCGAACTTACTAGCTAACCAATGGACGCGATGCCTTGAATTGTTCAGCCGTTAGTGTAAGTCAAGACAATAGATTTCATACAAAATATTTTCTAACTCATCGTGGTTCTCACGGTTGTGTTTGTTTTCGTCCTGAACGTTCTTGGTTATTCATGAGTGCCCTAGAGAATTTAACATCTTTATTCTCATAGAACCGGCCCCAGTTTGACACTTATATAAGTGATTCTTATTGAGAGTCTCCCTTATACTCATCTTGACTTTTTATTCCTAAGTCAAGATATAAATAATCATTAAAAACAAAGCTTACCCTTAATCAACTGCATGCCACACATGTTATAGATATCACTCTCATCATAGGAATGGATAGGGAATTTAATCATTTTGTAATTTTTGGCGAGCCACACATAACTTAGTTGTCCCTTTAAACTTAGTTATTGGGATCTCCAGTCATATCTAAGTAGGGTTATCATTATGATGACTCTTATGTAACAGACTTTAACCCCATTTCCTTCGATGAACTATACACTGGCTCTTTTGCTAAACATTTTATTAATGGATCCGCAATATTCTCTTTAGACTTTATATAATCTATTGAGATTATACCGTTTGAGAGCAATTGTCTTATGATATTATGTCGACGACGAATGTGTCGTGACTTACCGTTATACATATGACTTTGTGTTCTTTCTATTGCAGATTGACTATCACAATGAATGCAAATCGGTGGCACTGGTTTTGGCCATATTGGAATATCTTCTAAGAAATGGCGAAGCCATTCTGCTTCTTCTCCTGCTTTATCTAAAGTAGTGAACTCAGATTCTACTGTAGACCGTGCAATGCACATTTGTTTCGAGGATTTCCACGAAACAACTAAACCCCCTAGAGTAAAGATATATCCACTAGTGAATATTGAATCTTTAGTATCCGATATCCAATTTGCATCACAATAGCCCTCGAGTACTGCTAGATATCGAGTAAAGTTTAAGCCATGATCACGGGTAAATCTTAGATATCCAAGAACCTGAATCATTGTTTTCTAATGATTTTCTCCGAGGTTACTAGTGTAACTGCTTAATTTACTGACAGCATATGCTATATCAGGACGTGCGCAATTCATTAGATACATTAGACTTCCAATAATCTGGGAGTATTTTAACTGAGACATTCCATCATCTTTATTTTTTGACAAATAAATATTGACATCTACAGGTGTTCTTTCCACATTTGTATCATTCTTGATATATTTACCAAGTATTTTCTCAATATAATGTGATTGAGACAATGCATATCCGTTAGATGTTCTAGTAATTTTCATTACTAGAATAACATCTGCTACTCCCATATCTTTCATATCAAATCTTTTATTCATCATTTGCTTGGTTGATTTGATCATATTATGACTACTACCAATTATGAGCATGTCATTCACATAAAGACAAACTATGATATATCCTTTGTCAGTGTTTTTAACATAGACACATCTGTCACATCTATTCATTTTGAATCCATTAGTTAGCATAGCATGATCAAATTTCTTATGCTATTGCTTAGGAGTTTGTTTTAATCCGTAGAGAGATTTTATAAGCCGAAACACTTTCTTTTCTTTCCCTGGTAGTACAAACCCCTCGGGTCGTTCCATATAGTTTTCTTCATGTAAATTCCCATTTAAAAAAGTTGTCTTAACATTCATTTTATGTATCTCAAGATTATATAATACTGCTATAGCAATAAGCATACGAATGGATGTGATCATTGTTACTAGAGAGTAAGTGTCAAAATAGTCCAGACCTTTCTTTTGTCTATAACCTTTAACCATAAGTCTTGTGTTATACTTGTCTATCGAACCATTTGCTTTCATTTTCCTCTTAAATATCTATTTATACCCAAGAGGTTTGCACTCGGGTGGAAGATCCACAAACTCCCAAGTGCGACTTTGCATGATGGATTCAATTTCACTATTAATAGCCTTATTCCATAATGGTGTTTCAGGACCCGACAATGCTTCCTTAAAGCTTCGAGGCTCATTTTCTAACAGGTATGTCAGAAAATCTGGACCAAAGGATTTTGATGTTTTCGCTCTTTTATTGCATCTTGGTTCCTCATCTGTTATTTCTTGTTGGTCATGACTAGTACTAGTCTTTTGTTCTTGATTGTCAATAGTATCCTGACCTTGTGTAGAATCGTAAGTTCTTTTCTGTGAACTTAATTCCTATCATTTTTTATGAGGAAAAACATGTTCAAAGAATATAGCATTCCTAGACTCTATAATAGTAGTTACATGTATATCAGGTATTTCTGACTTATGAGTCAAAAACCGATATGCACTACTATTATGTGCATAACTAATAAACACACAATCAACTGTTTTTGGTCATATTTTAGTCTTTTTAGGAACAAGAACATCTACCTTCGCTAGACACCCTCATACTTTAAAATATTTGTAGGAAAGTGGTCGACCTTTCCATAACTTATAAGGAGTACTATTTGTTTTCTAGTGATTGCTTCCCCTCACAAGTTCTATGGTAAGCCCCGAGCTTAGTAACATGACATTCATCATTTCCTTAAGGAATGTATTCTTCCTTTCCGTAATTCAATTTTGCTGAGGAGAATATGGTGTTGTAGTTTGATGAATAATGTTATGTTGTGTACAAAATTCATTTAAAGGTTTATCATATTCACCACCCTTATTACTTCTAACCATTTTAATAGTTTTACCTAGTTGATTTTTAACCTCGGCTTTGTAAAGTTTAAACATTTCTAAGGCTTCATCTTTACTTCTAAGTAAGTATACATAACAATATCTAGTGTAATCATCAATAAATGTTATGAAATACTTTTTGCTTCATCTAGTTTGAACAAATTTAAGATCATATACATCAGTATGAATTAATTCTAGAGGTTTAGCTTTTCTTTCAACTGATTTAAATGGTGCCTTAGCTAGTTTCACTTCTACACATACATCACATTTATGATTAGGATCAATTTGAAATTTTGGTATATAATCCAAACTAATAAGCCTACGCAAAGCATCAAAATTTATGTCCTAATCTATCATGCCATAAATAAGACTCAAGAATATAAATAGAAGCTGTGTTAATTTTATTAATAGCAGGAACTGGTACAACTGTCATTATATTCAATTTGAAGAGCCCATCGCTCATATACCCTTTACCCACATACATGCTACTCTTAGTTAGTACAAATTTATTAGACTCAAACACAAGTTTAAAACCATTTTTACTCAACAAAGATCCAGAAACTAGATTCTTGAGAATGTCTGGTACATGCAGCATGTTGTTGAGAGTAAGTTCCTTCCCCGAGATCATTTTTAATACCACCTTTCCTTGTCCAACCATGGTAGAAGTAGAGGAATTTCCCATGAAAAGTTGTTCCCTATTGGTAGCCTTACTATATGAAGAGAACATCATCTTATCCGCACAAATGTGACAACTTGCCCCAGTGCCAACCCACCACTCCTTGGGATTTCCAACCAAATTAGCCTCAAATACTACCGTAGAGAGATTGATGTCATTTACCCCGTCAGAGATGTAATCTAGTTTTGTTACATTGGCTTGATTGGTAATCTTTTTACTTGTACTTCCGCGATTCTTCTTAGGGCGTTAGCAATCAGAGGCACGATGTCCAGTTGCCACAATTATAGCATTTTTCTTTGAACTTTTTATTTCCATTATTATCGCTTTATTTTGGACCATCTCCCGCAAATTTTCTCTTTTTGTTATGTGGTTTGGGCACTTGTTCCACTACATTAGCCTTAGACTCAATGAGATTTTTACCATTCCTCTTTTCAACATTCCGGTTATCCTCTTTAATTCTCAATCGGATAATAAGTTCTTCCAATGTCATCTCTTTGCGCTTATGCATAAGGTAGTTCTTGAAATATTTCCAAGTAGGCAGTAATTTTTCCACAATTGCAGTAACTTGGAAAGATTCACTGAGAGACATACTTTCAGCATAAATATCATGCAAGATGAGTTGGAGACTTTTCGCTTGGCTAATGACCGTTTTAGAATCAAACATGACAAAGTCCAGAAATTCTTCAACAAAGTATTTCTTCGTGCCGGCATCCTCTTTCTTGTATTTTTTCTCCAAAGAATTCCACAATTTTTTTGTTGTTTTAAGAGGGCTATAAACATTATCCAGCATGTTGTCTAGGTCATTGAGGATGTAATTCTTGCAAAAAAAGTCAGAATGCTTCCAACCATCCACCGCGGCAACAACTTACCGATCACTTTCATCATCTTTAAGTACTAGAGCATTTTTAAGAGTTGTCAGATAGAATAGCATTTTTTGTTGCCATCTCTTAAACTCTGTACCGTTAAATTTTTTTGGTTTCTCGCCATGATTCACAGGAATTTAAATAGGGTTCTGGGTAACGACCGGTATTAGTGTAACAACCAAATTGGGGATACCAGTTTCAGTAGCCATCAAATTTGATTACAAAAATCAGAAAATAAATTACAAGTAATACAATTTTCTAGTTACAAAATCCAGAAAAGAAAATCAAAATTTTAAATACAATGAAGAAACGGATTTGTCTTAAGATTGTAAGTCAATCTTCAATGTATTCGAAGAATAAATTAAGAAATGAGAGATTCTGTTTGATTACTAAAATCAGAACATAATATAAACAATAAAAATAAACAAAACATATTCTTACTTTTGTTATAAAAACAAAACTGAATTTGGAGGAAAATAAATAAATAAATAAATAAACAACCTACTTATAGTATTACTTTCTCGAAAATTCAAGTTCTCGGAAATTTAATCAAGCCCAGTGTTCAACACTGTTTCCTTAAGACAGACTCGTCCTCTCCACGGTACTTTCAGAATGTGAACGTCTATCTCCTAGGATAAAATTATTGACGACAATTAGTAGCAGCACTACAAACTAAATGTCCAATGAACACACTTTGTGGTTATACTCTTTCTTACAAAAAATTTATGTAGCAAAATGCAGGAAGCAAAAGCAAAAGGAATAACGAAAATTGAATGAAAAACCAAATGGAGGACTTGTCTATTTATAGGAGAGTTGGTGGCTATTCAGGACAGAGCTAAATAGGTAACGAACTTGTTCGGGACATATTTGAATAGGTAAAGAACTTATTCGGGTTGGATTTGAATACGAAAAGGACCTTTTTGGGTTGGAAGGAAAGGTGCATTGGACTAAACTGCCAATGTTCAAAAACGTTGGGGTCCTTTCGAAATTTATTTTGAATTTCAAGCCGAAATTCAAATTCCAAACGGTAAGAAATTAGTTTTAGAAAAATAAAATTCAAATGTTTTTGGCCCAAAAAGATAAGCATTGGACTACACAAACCCAACCCAATCTCACACCTCGCACCCGCGCTAAAGCCTAGTTTGGGCGGGCGGACAGGCGGCAGCGCGCACACGTGTGTGGTAGTTTTTGGGTCCAATGGATCAAGGCCCACTTTCCCCATAACCTCCTCCTCCACAAAACTTGGGTATCCCTTGGGGCCCTCTTCAAGATGCAAACTCAAGGCTTATAAACCCACACTAAGTTTGCCCACTCAAACAATGTGGGACAAGCCTTTTCTCCATCCCTTATGGAAACCTCACCAAAACACCATTTACATGGAGCTCATTTTGGCACTAATTTCTCATTCACCCAATAATGGTTTTGAGCAACCAAATATACGACGTGAATCGTTACGCGGCAAAGAACGTATTGCCACATAGACTCGCCAACCTTGACACATGGGTCTCACTTGAAAAAATAGACCAAAATTTTAGAAAAAACTGTTTTTCCCAAAATCATTTATTACAATTACCATATGCTAATTTGCCACTCACACTTTCAAAATTTTTTAACATACTAAATTTTAAAGATTCGGGTGGAGATGCTCTTATTATTTGAACTAGCTGAAGATACCTTACTTTACATGATGTGGGGTTGATTCCAATGTGAGATCCATTAATGGTTGGCTTCAATTAATGTATAATTGTTAAGCACAATTGCAGAAAATGGTATAAATTCAAAATAATTGTAAAGAGGTAGAAATATAAGATTTATGTGAACAGTCTAATGCATGAATTGCCTATATTTTCATGACATCGTACTTATTTTGTATTAATACCATCTTTTTGCAATTATATCTAATTTTTTAGTAGTCAAAATATCATGCGATATTATTTGCATGATATTTTAAATTAATTATGTAATGATTTTTTTTTTTTTTTGAGTGAAATATGTTGATTCACTTTTGTTAAATAGATAGGAGACAAAAACAACTTAGTAGAAATTACAAGTTCTCATTAATTGAGAACACTAAATATATAATGTCACATGATATTGGTTGGCATGTACGACAGTGACCTTATTGTTAAGCCCTTTTTAATTATATGAATTATAATTTGACAATGTACACATTTTATCATAAATTTTATATTTTGACAACTTACACATCTGACCACAAATTTTTTTTTTTGGGACCACCTAATGCAACTTTGGGATCACATATTCTTGTTGTGCCTTGAGGCTTGGAAGGTTTGGTCAAATTTGCTGCAGTAGTGGAGATTATGTTGGGTTACACCTACTACAATAGAAGGTGTGCTACTTTGGTGGTTGGGAACAAAATTCAAAAAGCTGGTAATGAAGATTTGGAGGCTTATACCAGTTGCAATGTTGTGGTCAATTTGGAGGTTAAGAAACGATTGTGTCTTCAATGGTTGCTAGCACAATATAAATGAGCTTGGTGAAACAGTGAAGGTAAGGATTAGGTTGTAGGTTAAATCTAATCTGACTAGTGTCCTCTATTCAGTGCACTATATTGTGAAAAATCTTAATCAAATTAGGCTATGTCTTTGAAGTGGTTGTCTGTGTGTTGTTAGTGTGTGGTTAGCTTGTTTGTTTTGTGTAGTTTTTGGTTTTTGGGGGTGTTTATTGCTTTGTCTTGGTTCGTTTCTCACCAACTCTTGGTTTGGTACTATCATATGATTGTGCTAGCTTCTTAGAGCCAACCTAGTTAGGATTTGAAAGTTTAGTTATGATGATGTTTGCACTATTCCCTCTTTTATTGATGTAATGTCCTTAGAGCATGTTTGGTACGATGGAATGAAATAAAGTGGGAATGGAATGAGAGAAAGAATGGAATACAAGGTTGAATGGAATGGAATGTCCATTCCTATTCCCTTGTTTGGTTGCCAACATAGAATGGCATAGGAATAGGATGATAATTCTCATTCTTATATTTGGCTATACTTATTAAACTCATGGAATGAAATAATTTTTTATTATTATAATTATTTTTAACAAGCTAGTAACAAATAAATTAAAAATTTATACAAATCATGATAATACTAATAGTTGTGACAGCGATGGTGCGAGTCATAGTAGTGGTGGCGGTGGCGGTGGCGGCGACGGTGATGACGATGGTGACAACATCAATGGTGGTGATAGTAATGATAGTAGAATGGTGGTAGTAGATTGTTGTGACCTTAGTAGTGGTGGTAAGGTGGTGTTGTGGATGTGGATGTGGTGGTGGTGGTGGCGGCCAACGGTAGTGGTGGTGGTAGTTGTGGCGACATCGATAGTATAATGGTGGTAGTATAGCGGTGGCGGTGGTGGTGGCGGTGGTAGGAAAACAGAATGGTGGTAGTAGTTAAATAACAATATTTTTTTAAAGTGCCCAGAAAAAAAAAAAAATTTATCGTAATTCTATAATCACTGCTGAAAAAACGACATTCAGCGGCGTTTAAAAAATGCTGCTATAAGTATAATAAACGTCGCTAATTCTTTTTCTGATGTTTAGTACCAAATGCCAACAATGCGGCCGTCATTATAGCTTTATGGCTTCTGAAAAACGTCGCTATATTACTATAGGCGGCGTTTTTAAAAACGTCGCCAAATGTCCCACCCTAACAATATTATGACGTCACTATAATTTTAGCGACGTTTTCAAAATGTCGTCATATCTTTTTTAAAAAACTGACCGTTAACTTTAGAGTTTAGGCAGTGTTTTGAAAAACGCCGTGATATCCTTTTTTTAAAATAAATAAATAAAAAATTGTGTTAATTTTATGTGATTGAACTAAAAAAATACCTGTAATAAAATTGAATAGCACTAATGTGAAATAATAACTCCCATTCAAATAGTAAATGCAGCATTAATTCACTTTTCCATTCAATTTAATATCCAATCACCATTACTCACAACATAACATATCCACAAATGATATTTTAACATTATCCACAAAATAACATATCTCAAAATTGAATTCACAAATTTCAACCAAAAAATCAAATGGTTCATAAGCAAAGGATCTGATCCTTGTTGTATTTAACAATAATGTTTTTATGTGTGCAACGCACATGCTTCTTGTTATCACTGTTCTTGTCAGGATGCAGCTCACCAACAAAACTGATAACATCAACAAGATGATAACATAAAGCATTGAATTAAACATCTGAAAAGACTCAAAAATTAAAAATAAGTTTAATAATACAAGAAGTACAATACAAAAAAAAAAAGTGAGAAATTAAAAACAATGTGAGCCAGTTCCAAAGATATGTTTGAAAATGTCAAAAGAAACTTCTTGTCAATCAAAAACAACAATATAAAAAAGCTTGAGCAAACATGGTGAATAATGTGGGTGTATTATAACTCAGTAACATGGAAGTCAAGGATGCTTAGCGTGTTCCAAAAATGCATTTTGTCGCATGAAAATAATAGTTTTGCATTCTGTCAATAAAAAGAAAATTTATCAGGAATGAGCAAGGGACAACATCCAGCTGGCAAGATCACCCAATATACGCCACCATGTGTTTGTGTAAATCCGCCTTCATCAGCATTAACTTGGATTGCCTCCAGCTACATATCAAAGTATATGAGAAAACATCTAAATGATGCAAAGCCGCAAGAAAACCAACACTTCTTCAACAGGGGGATCTCAAAAAAATTGCAAATGCTGCACAAATATTCACCAAGAAAACCACCACTTCTTCAACAAGTTCCTCTACAGTGTAGGAGCAAGTTGTTAATGGAAATTGGATTGTTCAAGGTTTCTATGTTTGGGTGCATAATCATTTTTATCATTAAAGAAGGCAACTCAGAGTTTTTGGGACATCATCTTTTAATCATAAACCCTTGCATATCAGTGTATTGCCCTATCCAGACATAGATGAGATCCATTTACAACATCAGAGTAATGTCTTGAAAATATTCCATTTTTGGAAGTTAATAAGTTAATGATATCATACTTCCATAGATGAGATCCCTGTTTGGTTGCATAACCTTCTAAAAGTGACATACAAAATAACCTTCTATAGGTATCCCAGATACTAAAATCATTGAATTATGTTGTTTTTATAACAAAACTACAAAAGTAAAGACTTCCTGGATCAATAGATCAGGACAACCAGAGACCATAAAAAGTACAGTATACAAATTAATGCTATAAGTGCCCCAATTCAACACTTGTTTGAATTAAACAAAGTTTATAATTCCAAAATCTCCAACATTTGACAGCTTCAAAACCAATTTGATCCAAAAAGCCCCCCACAAATTTGATCAATGAGGTACACAACATACCCACCCACATGGAAAACACTTACTTGCTCTTCTATGAACTAATAAAGGAGTTGAAAAACAAACATTTGTATCAAATGTAGATATAATGTGAGTCTAATAGGAAAATAGGTCTTTAATAAACTGTGATTTTGGTTTAAACCTAAACCTTGTTCTCCCTTTGAACCAAAACCTTATTTTTTCTCGCCCGGCCACTAAGAGAAGAGCTGGCTAACAAGTGGTTGGCAGGCCATGTTTGCCGACAGCGGATATTTTACAGCAACCAGTTGTCCCCATGTACATACTTTGCACCAGCTGTCTATTTGTTGATATTCCTGATGTGAGGATTTTTTTTTTTTTTTTCCATAAATACAAGGCCCCCTCTCATGGTTTGGGGTTAGAAAATTTTTCTAAGAGTGTAACAACCCAAATTTTTAATAATTCTGTAAAATTTATACTAATATTATTTAATTACAGTTGGAAAAATATACGATTTATTTTGTATTATTATGTGTAATTTTGTAAAATAATATAATTATTAAAGATTTAGGGGTCAAAGTATAAATAATAATAATAATAATAATAGATGTGGTAGTAAAATAAATAATTAATTTTCTGTTAGTATAAGATAGAATGTAATTTAATTAGGCATTAATTTATTTATATAATTATATTAAAATATTGGGTCAAAATATAATTATCTTAAATATCTATTAAGGATAAGAATGAATCTATGAATTTATTATCAAATCTGCCACGTATGCGCCTTATCTCCCTATAAAAGGGGAGGCGTGTCACTTGGAGAAGAAAAGAAAGAAGAAAGAAAAGAAAGAAAGAAAGGAAGGAAAGAAGAAAGAAAGAAAGGAGAGAAAGAAACAAAAGAAAAGAAGGAGAAAATAATAGAAACTGAGATGGTCTTTGATAGTGGAAAGAAAGAGTAAGGTATTAAAGTTAAGGTGAGTTATATTATATCTTGAGTTACCATAATATATTTTACGTATGTTTTGACTTACCATATCTAATTTATACAAATTATGTTCTATAAGTTATTATAAATTATATTAATATTTCATTATGTGGATTAATTTCTGAACCCTGTTTGTTAAAATTAAATCCATGGATATATTTATTTATATTTTAAATAATATTTGACTATAACCTTATAAACAATTATGTTTTGTAAGTACCACCACGAGAGTCCCATGCTTTGGGGGACTTAAATAACCATTGGCCTCTGTTTGACCACTTTGTGGTCCTCTGTTTGTCATGGATCCATTGACCTCTGCTCTGTGCGGAGCAAAGTGCTGTGCGAAGATAAGTGCTACACTATTGTGGGAGTCACCTCTATAGTCCGTACGAGTCACCTCTTGAATCCGTACCTCTGTTCTGACTGTCATTTCTATGACTTCTGTTCTGTTCTGTTCTGTTTTGTACCGTTCTGTTTTATGTCGTGGTTATGGTCATTTACTTACATAATTTATGTATTCCAGTTCTGTTACTTAAATGAGTAGTTTCTGGCACTTAAATGATTTGTTTACCAAATTACCGTGGTTATGGTTATTTATTTACATAATCTTAGTTTTGCTACTTAAAGGATTATTTGTTCAAACTAAGTTATCCTAAATGTTTTGACCTAATTAACTATCCATGATTATTTTGTGTCCCTTATACTCTTGGTATAATATTTCTCACTCTACCATGTGCATATAGTTGTTTACCAATTTTGAAGAAATAATGCAATTCAGAAATAGCTTTTGCAAAGTCTTAGATGCGGGGCTGCGGAATAAACACACACAGCACTTTTTTGATATTTTTATATGTAAATATCAGCCTTTTTGATCAATACATTTTGTAATAAAAATAGAAACTCCAATGATTATTTTGGTACCCTTATTTAAATATTACTTCCGCTCGCATTTATTGATTTGTTTAAGAATTGGCCGGAGGTAACCTCAGTTACTGGCCATCACGATGCTTAACCCTTGGGTACGAGGAGCGGGTCGTGACAAGTGATATCAGAGCAATGGTTTATAAAAAAAGAAAAAAAAATCATCATTGGAGCATAGGACACATGCACATTTAAGAAGTACGATAGCGGGTAATTAGTACGTAAATATTATATTTTGTTAGTTGATTTAATTATATTATAATTTTATATGATTTTATATATATATTAATTTTTTTTTTTGCATAATTTGTGAAGGATAATAGATATAATTTATATTTGTTATAGCGAAAGAAAGAAAATATACAAAGGATATCGGGCTCAAGCACCCCCCAAAATTATAATATAATTAAATACATGAAATTTCCAGTTCAGTATTTAAAAAAAAATTTAATTTCGACTTTTTAAAAGTGGGTTCAAATTTTAAAAATACTAATTTTGAAACTATTTTTCATCAGTGAAAAGTTCACAGACAAAAGAAATAAGAGTTCATTTCAAACCCCTTCAACTTTTGCATGTGATTTTGTCATTTCATTTCCTGTTGCTTGTTTAATTATGTTCTCATTTTTTTTTCCTTTTCAGAAATAAAACCAATGAAAAGTTTTTAAAGTCACCAATTGTTTTTCATTTTGGCTCAAAACAATTTTTGACAACTAGACAGTGAATTTTTTTTGGTAAAGTTTTTTTTTTTTTTTTTGAGCTAATATTTTCTATCAGATTAATTATCTAATATATATTTATCAGAGTGCGCAGCGTTTAGCTTATACTATGACAAATTTCGAGGACGAAATTTTAAAAAGAGGGAAGATTGTAACAACCCATATTTTTAATTATTTTATAAAATTTATACTAATTATTTAATTATAGTTGGAAAAATATATGATTTATTTTGTATTATTATGTATAATTTTGTAAAATAATATAATTATTAAAGATTTAGGGGTCAAAGTATAAATAATAATAATAATAGATGTGGTAATAAAATAAATAATTAATTTTCTGTTAGTATAAGATAGAATGTAATTTAATTAGGAATTAATTTATTTATATAATTATATTAAAATATTAGATTAAAATGTAATTATCTTAAATATCTATTAAGGATAAGAATGAATCTATGAATTTATTATCAAATCTGCCACGTATGCGCCTTATCTCCCTATAAAAAGGGAGACGTGTCACCTGGATAAGAAAAGAAAGAAGAAAGAAAAGAAAGAAAGGAAGGAAAGAAGAAAGGAAGAGAGAAAGAAAGAAAAGAAAGGAAGGAAAAAATAATGGAAACTGAGATGGTCTTTGATAGTGAAAAGAAAGAGTAAGGTATTAAAGCTAAGGTGAGTTATATTATACCTTGAGTTATCATAATATATTTTACGTATGTTTTGACTTAGCATATCAAGTTTATACAAGTTATGTTTTATAAGTTATTATAAATTATATTAATATTTCATTACGTGGATTAATTTCTGAACCCTGTTTGTTAAAATGAAATCCATGGATATATTTGTTTATATTTTAAAGAATATTTGATTATAACCTTATAAACAATTATGTTTTGTAAGTACCACCACGGGAGTCCCACGCCTTGGGGGACTTAAATAACCATTGGCCTCTGTTTGACCACTTTGTGGTCCTCTGTTTGTCATGGATCCATTGACCTCTGTTCTGTGCGAAGCAAAATGCTGTGCGGAGATAAGTGCTACACTATTGTGGGAGTCACCTCTATAGTCCGTACGAGCCACCTCTTGAATCTGTACCTCTGTTCTGACTGTCACTTCTATGACCTCTGTTCTTCTGTTCTGTACCGTGGTTATGGTCATTTACTTACATAATTTCTGTATTTCAGTTCTGCTACTTAAATGAGTAGTTTCTGCCACTTAAATGATTTGTTTACCAAATTACCGTGGTTATGGCTATTTATTTACATAATCTTAGTTTTGTTACTTAAAGGATTATTTGTTCCGACTAAGTTATCCTAAATGTTTTGGCCTAATTAACTATTCATGGTTATTTCGTGTCCCTTATACTCTTGGTATAATATTTCTCACTCTACCATGTGCTTATAGTTGTTTACCAATTTTCAGGAAATAATGCAATTCAGAAATAACTTTTGCAAAGTCTTAGATGTGGGGCTGCGGAATAGACACACACAACACTTTTTTGATATTTTTATATGTAAATATCGGCCTTTTTGGTCAATACATTTTGTAATAAAAATAAAAGCTCCAATGATTATTTTGGTACCCTCATTTAAATATTACTTCCGCTCGCGTTTATTGATTTGTTTAAGAATTGGCCGAAGGTAACCTCAGTTACTGGCCATCACTATGCTTAACCCTTGGGTATGGGGAGCGGGTCGTGACAAAGAGCTATAACTAGTCCAACACATTTCCCTCCTCTCTTGCAATAAACATACACTATACATATACTTTCTAAGCTTAAACTTAAGGCTTTTGCTGAGGTTCTTGAAGTCAGATCATAGAGCGTGTCAAGCTTGTGGTTTGTCAACCAAAAAGAACACCCTCTCTTTAATGGGGTAATCTTTGAACTCTTTAACCATCTTATCTCTCTCTTTTTCTTGTATTTTCATACTGATTTCAAAATTGTTTTTAAGCTTAAAATATGATTTAAAGTCACAAAAAGAGGAGGGGTTAGTCACCATTCCTTAGGCCTTATTCCATAGCTTGTTGCTTTACTTTTTTTCTACTTTGTTTCTTTTGGTTTTGGCCACTTTTTTTTTTTTTTTTTTGGGGGAGAGGGGGGGAAGGGGAATTTAGGGGCTGTTTAATGTGTTTATTTAATTTCTACTTCGAATATTATACTTGTTGAGAGGGAGTTTTTATGTATATTAGGGCCGAGCTAGGCCCAGGCGTAGTAATGAGCCGTTCTATGGGCCGTGGTAAAAAGGGCTTAGCAAAGTGGACCTTGCTGTCAGCTCGGTCCAAGTATGGTTACGGTCACCACGGTCGGAGTGGTGATAATTAGCTCGGTCATAGCATTCGGAGCCGAGGTGTTTAAGGTGGACATTGCCCTAATTAGCTCGGTCAAAGCTTGTTACAGTTAGCTCGGTCTAAACAGACAAAATCGAGGTACAAGTGAACAAAAGCAGAGCTATATATTGCATATGAAGGCGCTGGATTAAGTATGACAAAGGGCTAGTGTTAGCACGGTCATACTATTATCCAACCGTGGTAAAACCATCTCACTTGGTTTAAGCAGTGAGAGGGGTGTTGAACGATAAGCATTATCTTTCAGGAGTGTGATTCCTAGGAGGACTCTACATTGAGGAGTAGGAGCCCTACTAGGATTACGCCAAGCAAAAACTATAAAAAGCTCACAACATAACCTATGTAGATGTAACACAACTTTGATTCTCGGAATACAGAGAGCTTTTGTTTTATTTGTCTATTTTGCTGACTTAGGCATCGGAGAGGTATTTGGTACACACCCGCCGGCTAACTCACGTTTGTATTTTCAGGGAACGAATCGACAACGTTTGGAGGAGCGCAGAATTGATCAACAGGATTATATGAGAACATTATTTCGTGCTCATACAATTGGCGCCGTCTGTGGGAACTCCACAAAGAACAAAACCTCTTGATCAAGCTTTCCTCTCTAGTTAGAAGCAATGGCGCACAATGAAGACTTGCCGCAATCAGCTATTGATGGGCAAACCCCAGAGGGGGGTGGGAGGTGCAAAGGTTTTCCTTCTATCCCTCCCATGGCAGATTTAGAACCCCAGCGATAGATCTCCCGGAGGGATGCAAGGGAGAGGCGGGCTGGCAGCCCCCGTCGCTCTCAAAGTCCTGAAAGACAGAGGCGGATGATGGACCCTCAAGTTCTGGAGGATCGCGTGAAGGAGCAAGATAAGTTAATAAGGAGGATGGCGGCAGACATGGAGTCAATGAAGCGCCAAATAAAAGGAAAAAGGGTGGCGACAAGAGAGGAGCGCAAAGGCAACACACCCCTTCGCCACCCGGAGGATCGTGATAGGCGTACCACACCATCGCAAGCAGAAAGTAGGAGCGTTAGAACATGCGACACTCAATCGAGGACTTCCAGGACTCGTTACTCCAGGTCTGAGAGAACGAGAACTGAGAGGTCGTATATTGAGGGAAGCACCTATCGGCCCTCGCACACACACCAGACGTCACTTAGGCACACGGAGTTGCCTAGATCATTTAACTTGCAAACCATGCTTGAAGAAAGGGCTTGATGGAAGGAAGACACCAGGGCTCGCGACCCACGCAGAGTTTCAGCACTTCAGCGGTTAGCCCCTTGGATGCATGGGAGCGTCGAGGTAGGAATGCCAATGCCACGCCTTGCTTACGAACCTGCAGGCAAAGTATTAGCAAGGTTACAGAGCTCGTCGTTCGTTCCGGTAATTGAGAACGCACCACTACCCTCAGGTTTCCACCAGCCCAAATTCACCACTTATGAGGGGAAGTTCGACCCCTACATGCACCTGAGCCACTTCCGCCAGGTTATGGCAGTATACCGGTGAAACGAGGCTTTAATGTGTATCCTATTTGCATCTAGCCTTGGTGACCTAGGTCTAACCTGGTTCAAAAGGCTACCAAAAGGCAGCATCGCCTCATGGGCACAATTGGCAGAGGCGTTCGTGACTAGGTTTAGAACGAACACCAAGACACTAGTGGAGATCGATCAGTTACTCTCCATTGACATGGGCGACAAGGAGACATTGAGATCCTACAACAGTCGCTACTGGGAAACCTTCAATCAGATTGGGGATTGCCCTACAAACCTCGCCATTGCACAATACAAACGGGGCCTACCAGTCGGTAACAAATTGAAGGACTCAATTACTATGACGCCACCCTTCACGATGGAGGCCTTAATGGAAAGAGTACACCAACATATTTGTGTGGAGGAAGATAGGGCCTGTGCTAAGGCAAAATCCAGCACAACGGCAATACCAGATAAAAAGACTACAGCAAAAGTCAACACGGTAGAACAACCAAACAGGAATGGACGAGGCAGGCAGTCCAACAGAGAGGAACCAGACAAAAGAAGGTTAAAAGTTCACACTGCCATTACCACGGTGTTCAAAAAACCAATCTACCGAATTCTCAGTGAGATACACAATAAACCTTTTGTCTAATAGCCAGCTAAGTTGGGAGAATCACAAAAGGACTATGACGAGAGGTCTCGGTGCACCTTCCATGATGAAAAGGGGCACTGTACTAAAAATTGCACGCCGTTGAGATAGCATTTGGAGGAGTTAGTGGCAGCTGGGCACCTGGATCAATACATAGAAGGAGGAACACAGCCAGCCCCCTAGAACCACAACAACCCAAATGGGATGCCGGTCGACGCTCTACCTCAAGGCGTAATTAACGTAATACATGGGATATTCGAACCTAAGCGGGTATGTGAGCTCAGGGGGATGATCAAAAAGGTTGAGCACTTAAGGGAGGTATTAAGTGCACAACCGACCATCAAAAATAGGAGAATAGAGGCCACAAATGTTATATCTTTTTCAGACAAAGATTTAGCAAGGATATATTGCCCTCACAATGATGCACTGGTTGTCACTCTACGCGTCAAGAATTTCGACATCAAGCGGATTTTGATTGACCAAGGAAGCTCATGTGAGATAATGTATTACGAAACCTTCAAACAACTGAAACTGGAGGACAAAGACTTGGCACCTACAACATCTCCCCTAATCGGATTCAACTCAATGCCAGAGTGGCCAGTGGGCAAGATAATCCTCCCAGTCAAGGCAGGAACCATGACAAAACAGGTTTAATTCTAGGTATTGAAAGTCCCTTCTACTTACAACATAATCTTGGGGAGGACATGGTTGCACGCCATGCGATCGGTAGCGTCAACCTACCATCAAGTATTGTGGTTCTCCAACGAAGCCGGAGTAATTAAAGAGGTCTTTGGAGACCAAATTATGTCAAAACAGTGCTTCGTCACAGTAAATGGCAGCCGCACTGCAAAAGGATATGTACAGATGGTGGAAGAGCCTGAGAGCAATGAACTGTTTGCGAATGTTGGTAAGGCAGCCAAGCAGAAGGCAATGGAAGACTTGGTAGAGGTAAGGATAGATGAAAAGAACCTAGAAAAGTTCTTTTTGCTCGGCTCGTGTTTGTCCAGCACTAAGAGAATAGAGGTCATGAAATTCTTAACCTCTAACATCGAAGTGTTTGCCTAGACGCCGTATGACATGCCTGGCATTGATCTAAACTTCATCTGTCACCAACTGAACATCCACCCAATTGCTAGACCAATTATACAACGCACTCCCAGATCAGCACTTCACCATGCCGAGATAGTGGCGGAAGAAGTGGGAAACTTGCCAGAGGCAGGAACTATCAGAGAAGTACACTATCCCTGGTGGATCTCTAATACCGTAGTAGTACCAAAGAAGAACGGAAAATGGCGTGTCTGCCTGGACTATAAAACAGTCAACAAGGCATGCCCAAAGGACAGCTTTCTCCTACCACGGATAGACCAACTGGTAGACCTGACGGCAAGACACAATCGACTTAGCTTCCTTGATACGTACAGAGGTTACCATCAGATCGCTATGCATGAACTAGACCAGGAGGTCACATCCTTTACAATGCCTAGAGGATTGTATTGTTACAAAGTCATACCCTTTGGCCTAAAAAACGCAGGGGCAACATTCCAACGGATGGTCACCAAGATGTTTGAACCATTGTTAGGCAGAACAATGGCGGCTTACATAGATGACATGGTGGTCAAAAGCAAGGATGAGAAGGACCATCTCAGGGACCTAGGAGAAATGTTCCAGATTCTGAAGAAGAACAAGTTGCGCCTAAATGCATCCAAGTGTGCGTTCGGCGTAGGATCAGGCGAATTCCTAGGCTTCCTGGTGACCAACCGAGGTATAAAAGCAGAACCCTCCCAGATCAAAGCAATCTAGGATCTAGAAATGCCCAACACAGTAAAAGAGGTGCAGCATCTCACTGGCCTAGCTGCCGCACTCAACCGGTTCATAAGCCGGTCGTCAGATAGATGTCGACTATTCTTCCAAGCATTAAAGGCCAAATTTGAATGTGATAAAGAATGTGACCGCGCCCTAAAAAGCTTGAAAGAGTACATGTCTTCTCCACTGTTGCTAGTAATCCCAATGCCTAGAGAAGAGCTCTTTTTGTACCTAGCAGTTTCACAGCACGCAGTCAACATAGTGTTGGTCAGAACGGAAGGAATCCAACACCTACCCATCTTTTATGTTAGCAAAACCTTGCTGGGCACAAAAACCAGGTACCTACCATTGGAAAAACTGGCCTTAGCCTTGATGATGGCCTCAAGGAAGCTGTCGCATTACTTTCACGCCCACACCATAATCATCCTAACAGCTTTTCCTTTAAAAGCATTGTTTGAGAGGGCGGACTTTTCTGGGCGAATCTTGAAGTGGGCGGTGGAATTGGGACAGTTTGATATCAAGTTTCAACCCAGAACCGCAATAAAAGTCCAAGCTTTGCCAGACTTTGTGGCAGAGTTCACACCAGGAAGTCATCACATCTGCCTAGTTGACTTGACTGGTACAACCAAAATGGGGACGGAAAGTGCTGCAGGAAATGCGCAACCCCTAATACAAGACACCCAGCCACATTACAAACCACACAGGCTTGAGGATCAGAAGGAAGGAATAAACCATGCCATTCCCAGTGAGGACTCCTCAACAAATAAAAACTTAGGGCAATCAGATAGTGAATAGCAAACCCCAACAGCAGACATGGACTTGGAAGAAAACATCAGCAACACGCATGACCCCAAGACATCATCCGACCCCTCCACTTGCTGGAAGCTATTCGCTGGAGAGATGTGGAAGCTCTTTGTGGATGGAGCATCTAATAGGCACGGTGCAAGACTTGGCATAGTCCTTATCTCACCAGATGGCCAAATAGTGGAACAAGTAGTCAACCTTGGCTTTCCAGCATCAAACAATGAAATGGAGTATGAAACGCTTTTAGCAGGCCTAAAATTAGCACTCTTCATAAAGGTCCCCGAGCTAATGGTTTACAACGACTCCCAGCTGGTAGTAAACCAGATTTCAGGCGACTACGAGACAAAAGATGCGAGAGATGGCTAAGTACCAAGAGTTAGTCAGAAAGGAAATCATGAAATTCGACGTAGTGCGGATAGAGCAGATCGGCCGAGAAAAAAACAGTAGAGCAGACGAACTAGCAGGCTTTGCTTCGATGGTAGATACATCCATCCCACATCCATTACTGATCGACTTCCTACCAAGACCAAGCATTGAAGAACCTGAAGTAGCTGAGGTATATTGTGCCGAACTAGGCCCTTCATGGATGGATCCCATTATAGTATTCTTAAAAGACGGCGTCTTACCTGAAGAGAAGAAAGAGGCCAACAAGATCAGAGCAAAGTCACAGCGATTTTGGCTCTCTCCATCACTGGCCTTGTACAAAAAATCCTTCATAGGACCTTACCTGAAATGTGTTTATCCCAGCACGGTCGAGGCATTCTTGTTTGAGATACACGAAGGCGTATGCGGAAGCCACCAAGGGGGAAGATCATTGGCCTACAGAGCAATTTCACAAGGATATTGGTGGCCATACATGCAAGCAGATTCAGAAAAGTATGTCAAGAGGTGCGAGAAATACCAAAAGTTCACACACCAAATACATCAACCAGCCAGAGAGCTTCTACCATTAACTAGCCCATGGCCCTTCGCAATGTGGGGCTTGGACATAGTAAGACCACTTCCAACGGCACCGGGCAACAGAAAGTTCTTTCTTGCAGCAACAGAATACTTCACAAAGTGGGTGGAAGCAGAATCACTCGCATCAATAAAGGAGAAAGATGTGAAGAGGTTCGTCTGGCAGAATATCATCACTCAGTTCGGCATACCCAAGGCTTTAATATCTGACAACGACATTCGGTTCGATGGAAAATTTTTTAAAGGCTTTTGTGAAGAGTACAAGATAGAATTTTACAATTCTACACCAGCATACCCCCAAGCAAATGGCCAGGTGGAAGCATCAAACAAAGTCGTCTTAGATGGATTAAAGAAAAAGCTGGAGAAAGCAAAAGGCAAGTGGGCTGAGGAGCTTCCTCATGTTTTATGGGCTTACCATACCACACCTCAGCGGTCAATTGGAGAAACACCTTTTTCCTTGGCCTATGGCATGAAAGCACCCCCACAATTAGAAGCGAAAATTTTGATCCAAACTTAAACGGAGTAGCCATAGCCTTGGAACTCGACCTTGCAGAAGAAATAAGAGAAAGAGCACTGGTTCACATCGTCTCATACAGCAAGAGTTATCCAAAAAATATAACAAAACGGTACATCCGAGGCAATTCAAGATTGGGGATTGGGTGCTGCGCAAAGTAATGAGAAACACTGTAGTACTTGGAGATGGCAAGTTAGGGCCTAATTGAGAGGGACCATACAAAGTGGTTGGCCTAGCAGGAAAATGGAGACAACAAGGCTGTTCCCAGGCCATGGAACACTGCCAATCTCAAACTATTTTATTTCTAGCTTTTCATTAAAGTACTTGTAATTTTTCTTTTTTCAATAAAACAAGTAGTTCCCTTTTCAGTACAATTCTTTTCTTTTGTAAAAGTTATTGTGGTGAGCTAGGGGCAATGAAAGTAGAGTTGGCCGAAATAACCAACACTTGGCTCTAGGTTGGCAGGAATAATCAACTTTGAGCTCTCTTCAGCCAAGATTAGGATATAGGCTGAAGAAGTTTGGCAGGAATAACCAAACACTTGGCTCTAGGTTGGCAAGAATAACTAACTTTAAGCTCTCTTCAGCCGAGATCAGGATCTAGGCTGAAGAAGTTTGGCAAGAATAACCAAACACTTGGCTCTAGGTTGGCAGGAATAACCAACATTGAGCTTTCTTCGGCCGAGATCAGGATCTAGGCTGAAGAGGTTGGCAGGAATAACCAATATTTATTCTCTTCAGCCGAGATAAGGATCTAGGCTGAAGAGGTTGGCTGGAAAAACCAACACTTATCTCTCTTCAACCGAGATAAGGATCTAGGCTGAAGAGGTTGGCTGGAAAAACCAACACTTATCTCTCTTCAGCCGAGATTAGGATCTAAGCTGAAGAGGTTAGCTGGAAAAACCAATACTTATTTCTCTTCAGCCGAGATCAGGATCTAGGCTGAAGAGGTTGGCAGGAATAACCAACATTTATCTCTCTTCAGCCGAGATCAGGATATAGGTTGAAGAGGTTGGCAGGAAAAATCAACATTTATCTCAACTGAGATAAGGATCTAGGTTGAAGAGAGTTGGCAGGTGTAACCAAATAGATTACAAGGTTCTAAGACCGAGATAAGTATCTCGGCCAGAACAGAAAATGCTAAACTTTATACAAATCATAGTCAAAAAATAAGTGCAAGTATGGAATAAACCGAGCAAAAAGAAGAAGATTTCATTTAAGATCCAAAACAAAGTTACAAGAAGTGGGACTTTATCCCGGTTAAAAATTCTTTCCAAAAGTAAAAAGAAGAAATTATAGGATCAAGCAAAAAGGTCATCCAAATCGACATCCAAGTCAACCCAAGCTTTACCACTTGGTAGCCCGGTGTTAGCAGATAGGTTGGTCACTGCCACATCTTCAACCGAAATGGACATTGGTGGATCCACTCGAGCTGACTGGGCGGTTTGGAGACCGGGATCAATGGTAGCAGCTGGGGTGTTGTTGGGCTCAGGAGATGCCTCTTCTTCCTCCCCTACTTGAAAAAGTTTTTGTTGAATGGCATTGGTGTAGTCTGCCATATAGCTCGGAATGAAGTGGGGGGGAGGGTTCTGGAAGACCTCAGTTTCGTGGCCATAACCGAGCTGAGACAAAGCCGCTTTCCATCCGTATTTGAAGAATATGTCCTTTGCAGTTTCGTACTGCAGGATGTACGTGGCTTCCCCCTCGTTGTAGCCACGGTCCTCAGCGTCTTCTGCGCTCTTCTTCAGCTCGGCTATTTCGGCATTTTTCTTTTTCTCAAGCTTGACCAGCTCACGCAGGTATTTGTCTTTCCGTTCGGCCAAAGCCTTCTGCTTGTCCGCTTCCGCCGATTTGACCAGCTCAGTAAGACAGGCGATTTCGGTCTGTAGCTCGGTGGTCTTTCGTTGGGCTTCTTCTAGTTCGGCCGTCTTAGCGTTGGCCTCGGCCACGGCCAGCCGTGTTGTCTTACGCAGCTCTAACACGCACTTGTGAGCAACGTGATTCTTCTGCATGGCCTACAAGAGGAGAGAGGACAAGTATTATTAAAACCGTGCAAACAGATGTATAGATTAGAAAAACAAGCAAAGGGAGAACTTACCAGCACCATCGATTTTGTTGTCGAGCGAATGGCCTTTAGCTCGGTGAGATGGTCGTGGTGCTCCATATCGGTTGGCAGGCATACGCCCTTGGCAAGGTTAAAAGCCAGCGAATGGTCTTTCTCTGCGACCACTGAGTCAGTGTTGGTAATAGCTCGGTTCTTGAAACTCATCCTTGGTGCCCATTCTGAAGGGCTAGCCCAGTTTGAACGCACTGGTTCTGGGCTCGGCCGGGTGGATTGAGGAAGCACGGTGTCATCTTTATCAATAAGTTGTTGTGGCTCGGTTGCAGATATACGAGCACACTTGCTCGGCCGGGATGACGAGGCCCGGGCCGTTGGAAGGGCCACCACTGCCTCATTTGTTTGGCCGGCTTGTGGTATCTCGGCTGGAGTAGCTGTTTCGGTGATCAAGGCTCAGACAGCGCGGCGCTTTGCTATTTCTTGTTCTTCAGTTAAAGGAACAAGGTTGATTTAAGGAAGAGATGGATCTGGTTCTAGGGAAGGTTCCAGGAGGAAATCTATCACCCTGGTCTTCCTTCTACTGCTATATCTGTATGTCGGTTCAAAATTGAGTAGCTCGGCCCAACCTCTATCACGGTACTGAAGCGCGGCACGGAGTGCGTCTAAATTGGGGTATTGGTACTGTGACTTTAGATGGTTCAAGTCTGCATAAAGAAAAAGGCAACGGTTAGCACGGAGCAAAACTTATAAACAGTAAAGAGTAAAAAACGCACAAGCATAGCTGAGGTATTCATACCGGCTACTCCCTTGTTCCAATTAATATCGTAGCCTAGTATTTGGGCTTTTTGGTCTTCGAAGTTGCCAGAAACCCAGAAGAAGTCATTATCATTGACGTCTTTGTCTGGTGTATTTTTTATTATTTTCTCTCGGCATCTTCTTATTCTTAAATAGTATACCCAGCCGTCTTCATTCTGGCCAAGTGAGTATTGGTGGAATAGCTCGGCTAAACCGAGGTTGAGGCCAAGTCGACGATTTAGCTCGGCGATGCCATTTATTGTTCTGTAAGAATTGGTGCTGAGTTGGGTTAGGCATATTCTAGTCTGCCTAAAGAATTCACAAAGGAGTGGTTGGACTGGGAATCGGAGACCGGCTTCAACAATGGATAGTACGGTAAATGGAATGAAACCTTGTTTTTCCCAAGGCGTGGTATCTAGTTCGGCTAGGGAAAGATGGACGTCGTCTGGAATTTGGTAATCCTTGCGGAATTCGGCTATAGCCCCTGGTGAGTTTACTAGGAATCGATATTTACCCATTTATAACTTAAATTATGTATAACTTAGCCCGGAGTCCTAGCTCGGTGTTGAGATGATGTTGAGTATCTCGGTTGAGCATGCAAATGTGTGCCTGGACAACCTAGTCAGAGTCTGCAAAGTGGAGATAAAAAGTGTTAAGCCTAGACCATTGGATTGGGCTAAGTACAATGGCAAAATAAATATAACCCTAGTTCGGCTACGTGGGATGCAACCTGTTTTTAGTTTGGTTGGAGCGAAACTCTTTGGCTCGGCTAAATAAAGAGGAAGGTTTTTAGACCGGTTGTAACAGAAAGAATGGCGCAAAATCTTAGTTCGGTCAGTGGGTGGAGTTTTCTAGTCCGGTTTTGTGCGCACCTTGGAGCAAACAGATTCCTAGTTTGGTTGTAATATTATTTCAGATCAAATACATCATGTTACAAATTGATTGTGAATCCAGTGGAGGATCTATCATATGGATTTTGGGACCAAAAGGTTCTTTCTCATTGATGTGAAAACTGTGCTAGTATGTTTTGAAAAACATACATGTACTATGCTATATATTGCTATACTATACGAAATAAATGGAAAGGAAGAAGGCTGAAATCACTTACAGCTTTGAGTTGAAAGGACGAAGATCAAGACCGCAAGGATGAGCATCGCAGGTACTGTGTTTGGGAAAATGGAGGCTCAGAGGGCAAGAGAGAGAAGATGAACAGAAATGTTTTGATTTGAAAAAAATAGGGGTTTTGTGTAAAACATAGATTTGGGCAGGACTGTTCAAAATTCGCGAGGTACGAAGACGGCGTTGATAGTTGTTCTCAACCAATAAGGGCCAGCTACATGTCTATGAGAATAGCAAGCGATTCAAATATACAGCGTGGCTGAAAAAACGTTTTTCAACCGGACAAATCGGTAGCCTAGTGACGATTTAGCTCGGTTGAAGGTCTGAAACTTTTAGCTCGGCTGGTAACAAGTAATCCCAATCATGCTACGCAGATGGAATTAAGGGGCAATTGAGAGGGAGTTTTTATGTATATTAGGGCCAAGCTAGGCCTAGGCGTAGTAATGGGCCGTTCTATGGGTCGTGGTAAAAAGGGCTTAGAAAAGTGGACCTTGCTGTCAGCTCGGTGCAAGTATGGTTACAGTCAACACAGTCGGAGTGGTGATAATTAGCTCGGTCATAACATTCGGAGCCGAGGTGTTTGGGCTTCTTAAGGTGGACATTGCCCTCGTTAGCTCGGTCAAAGCTTGCTGCAGTTAGCTCGGTCTAAACAGACAAAAACCGAGGTACAAGTGAACAAAAGCCGAGCTATGTGTTGCATATGAAGGTGCTGGATTAAGTATGACAAAAGGCTAGTGTTAGCACGGTCATACTATTATCCAACCGTGGTAAAACCATCTCACTTGGTTTAAGCAGTGAGAGGGGTGTTGAAGGATAAGCATTATCTTTGAGGAGTGTGATTCCTAGAAGGACTCTACATTGAGGAGTAAGAGTCCTACTAGGATTACGCCAGGTAAAAACTATAAAATGCTCACAACAGAACCTATGTAGAGGTAACACAACTTTAATTCTCGGAATATAGAGAGCTTTTGTTTTATTCGTCTATTTTGCTGACTTAGGCATCGGAGAGGTATCCGGCACACACCCGCCGGCTAGCTTATGTTTGTATTTTCAGGTAACGAAGCGACGACGTTTGGAGGAGCGCAGACTTGATCAACAGGATTATACGGGAACATTATTTCGTGCTCGTACAATAATTGAGAGGGTAATTTGTATAGACATATTGGGCCGACCTAGGAAGCATTGTTTTTGAATATTGGGTCGCGTTGTGGGCCAAGTTAGATAGCTTGGTGTGGGAACAATGGTTGATAGGCCGGTCGGTGAACTCTAGTTACGGTCGTTCGGCGAGTCGAAGTGTTATGTCGGCCACATATAGGAAGCAGAGCTAGAGATAGCCCAGCGAGAGGATTCAAAGTAATTGGTGATTATGCAAACCGGTCGGAGGTGATTGCTGGACCTTAAACTACATAACTTGGAGTCCACGGCAGAACCGTGGCATTTTATTTCTAGAAGGCCGAGCTAAGCGCAGTTCGGTAAAACACGGTGCAGTTCAGAGCAGGTTATCTTGGTTGAGCATTAGCAGCCGAACAGAGTGTGGCCATCTCACTTGGCTTGCAGTGATGAGGGTGTTTTAAGGATAAACATCATCCTTGGGCATGAGACTCCTAGGAGGACTCTGCTAAGGAGAGTAGAGTCCTACTAGGATTGTGCAAACCTTCTCACTTGGTTGGTAGTGAGTAAGGTGTGTGATTCCTAGAAGGACTCTTATAAGGAGAGTTAGAATCCTACTAGGATTGGACCAAACAAAATCTATAAAAGCTCGTAGTAGGACCTATGTACAGGTATCCCAATTCTTACTCTGGAATACACAGAGCTTTTGTGTCTATTTTCTATTTGCTGACTTAGGCATCGGAGAGGTTTCCAGCACACACCCGCTGGCTAGCTCACGTTTGTGTGTTCAGGTGGCAAAGCGACGACGTTTGGAGGAGTGCAAACTTGATCGACAGGATTATACGAGAAGATTATTTCTGTGTTCATACAATTGGCGCCGTCTATGGGAATACAACAAAGAACAAACCTTTTGATTAAGTGTTCCTTCAATTAATGTCAATGGAACATAACGAAGACTTGCCACATTCTACTATTGATGGGTAGACCCTGGAAGGAGGAGAGAGGCACGAGGGCTTGCCTTATGTTCCGCCCATGGTAGAATTGGATCCTCAATGACGGAACCCACAAAGAGACGCATGAAAAAGACGGGCCTCGAGTCCACGCAGCTCTTCAAGCCTTGATAGACAGAGGCGGAGGATGGATCCCCAGGTTCTGGAAGATTGCTTAAGGGAGCAAGACGAAGTAATAAGAAGAATGACTGCTGACATGGAGACTATGAACCGCCAGATAAAGGGCAAAATGGTGGCATAAGAAGAGGTGGGCAAAGATAGAGCGCACTCTCGCCACTCAGAAGATCGTGACAGGCAAGTCACACCGTCTCATACGGAAAGCAGAAGCTTCAGGACAGGCAACATGTGGTCAAGAACCTCTAGGACTCGTTACTCCAGGTTTGAGAGAACGAGGAATAAAAGGTCATGTACGGAGGGAAGCAGTTATCGGCCCTCGCACTCGCACCAAACGACATCTAGGCACACTGAGTTGCCTAGGTCGGCGGACCTACGTACAGTGCTAGAGGAAAGGGCTCAAAAGAAAGAAGACACTCAGGCTCGCGACCCCCATAGAGTCTCTACGTTACAACGGTTGGCTCCTAAGACACATGAGAATGTCGAGGTTGGAATGCCGGTACCACGCCTTGCCTACGAACTGGCATCAAAGCGTTAGCAAGGCTAGAAAGCTCACCGTTCGTTCTAGCAATTGAGAACGCACCTCTACCCTCAGGCTTCCACCAGCCCAAATTCACCACTTATGAGGGGAAGTCAGACCCCTACATGCACTTATGCCACTTTTGCCAGGTTATGGTAGTATACCGGTGAAACGAGGCCCTAATGTGTATCCTGTTTCCATCCAGCCTTGGCGACCTAGGTCTAACCTGGTTCGAAAGGCTGCCAGAAGGCAACATAGCCTCATGGGCATAGTTGGCAGAAGCGTTCGTGACTAGATTCAGAACAAATACCAAGACGCCAGTGGAGATTGACCAGCTACTCTCCATTGACATGGGCGAAAAGGAGACACTAAGGTCTTACAACAGTCGATATTGGGAGACTTTTAACCAGATTGGAGATTGCCCTACAAATCGCGCCATCGCACAATACAAACGGGGTTTACCAGTCAACTGAGGGATTCAATAACAATGACGCTGCCTCTTACTATAGAAGCCCTGATGGAGGAAGTGCACCAACACATCTTGGTAGAGGAAGATGGGATGCGCACCAAGGCAGAGTCTGATACAAACAGCGATGTCGGACAGAACACCTTCGACAAAAGTTAGCACGGTCGACAAGAAAGACCAACTAAGTAAATAATCTTTGCCCAACTGGGGGCAAAGTGGGTTGGTAGGTTTGACCAACTCTTTCTAAAAAATCTTTGCCCAACTGGGGGCAAAGTGGGTTGGCAGGTTTGACCAACTCTTTCTAACAAGTCTTTGCCCGACTGAGGGGCAATAAAAAAGGTTGGCAGGTTTGACCAACACTTTTTCATTCTTTGGCAGGTTTGACCAACATCTAGTCCATCAGCCGAGATAAGGATCTAGGCTGATGGAAGTTTGGCAGGTTGGACCAAACATATCCTGTTCTTCAGCCGAGATAAGGATCAAGGCTGAAGAAGGTTAGCAGGTTTGACCAATATCTAGTCCATCAGCTGAAATAAGGATCTAGGCTGACGGAAGTTTGGCAGGTTGGGCCAAACATATCCTATTCTTCAGCCGAGATAAGGATCAAGACTGAAGAAGGTTAGTAGGTTTGACCAACATCTAGTCCATCTGCCGAGATAAGGATCTAGGCTGACAGAAGTTTGGCAGGTTAGGCCAAACATATCATGTTCTTCAGCTGAGATAAGGATCAAGGCTGAAGAAGGTTAGCAGGTTTGTCCAAGACTTTTTCTTTCTTTAGCTGAGATAAGGATCTAGGCTCAGAAAGGTTGGCAGGTTTGACCAACACTTTTTTCTTCCTCTAGCCGAGATAAGGATCTAGGCTCAGGAAGGTTGGCAGGTTTGACTAATAATTTTTTCATTCTTCAGCTGAGATAAGGATCACGGCTCAAGAAGGTTGGCAGGTTTGACTAACAAAATTTTTTGGATTCTTCAACCGAGATGCGTACCTCAACCAAAGCAGGTTGGCAGGTTTGACCAACAAATTTTTGAATTCTTGGACCGAGATGGTTATCTTGGTCAAAAAAGGTTGGCAGGGTTAATGTAAACCGAGTTAGTCTGCTTGGTGAGACACAGAAAGAACGACTCACCATACGATTGCGAACTCGAAAGATATAAATGTTGAAGGCAAAAAGACGGGGTTGTTCAAATTTTTTGGAGGTACATGACGGTTGTAACAAAAGAACGAGGATAATGGGGGCACGCCACATATCCTGGGAATGACGTCGTGTTAGACATGCCAGATTAGTAAAATGACATGTTAAGCAATCGACAAGACTTATTGGGGCCGAACCAGTTGTGAAATCGAATAACTTTTCTAGCTCGGCGGAGTTGGGCGTTCTTAGCTCGGTTGGATAAGGCATTTTTGGCTTGGTTGGTTTGAAACATTTTAGCATGGTTGATAAACGGGATGTACGACCGGCGTAATTTTTGGAAACCAAGCGAAATTGGAGCTCGGTCAGTATGAGTTTTTCCACTCAGTTAAACTGGATGATTTGAGCGTTTGGTTGACATCAACTTTGACAGCTCGGACAAAACTGGATAATCCCAATCATGCTTCGCAGATGGAATTAAGGGGCAATTGAGAGGGTAATTTGTATAGACAAATTGGGCCAAGCTAGGAAGCATTGTTTCTGAATATTGGGTCGCATTGTGGGCCAAGTTAGATAGCTCGGTGTGGGAACAATGGTTGATAGGCCGGTTGGTGATCTCTAGTTACGGTCATTCGACGAGCCGAAGTGTTATGTCGGCCACATATAGGAAACCGAGCTAGAGATAGCCCGGCGAGAGGATTCAAAGTAATTGGTGATTATGCAGACCAGTCGGAGGTGATTACTGGACCTTAAACTACATAACTTGGAGTCCACGGCAGAACCGTGGCATTTTATTTCTAGAAGGCCGAGCTATGCGCAGCTCGGTAAAACACGGTGCGGTTCAGAGCAGGTTATCTCGATTGGGCATCAGCAGCCAAATAGAGTGTGGCCATCTCACTTGGCTTGCAGTGATGAGGGTGTTTTAAGGATAAACATCATCCTTTGGCATGAGACTTCTAGGAGGACTCTGCTAAGGAGAGTAGAGTCCTACTAGGATTGTGCAAACCATCTCACTTGGTTGGTAGTGAGTAGGGTGTGTGATTCCTAGGAGGACTCTTATAAGGAGAGTTGGAATCCTACTAGGATTAGGCCAAGCAAAATCTATAAAAGCTCATAGCAGGACCTATGTACAGGTACCCCAATTCTTACTCTGGAATACACAGAGCTTTTATGTCTATTTTCTATTTGCTGACTTAGGCATCGGAGAGGTTTCCGGCACACATCCGTTGACTAGCTCACGTTTGTGTTTTCAGGTGGCAAAGCGACGACGTTTGGAGGAATGCAAACTTGATCGACAGGATTATACAAGAAGATTATTTCTGTGCTCATACACTTGTGTTTTTGTAAGTCCTCATAGGTTTGGTGTATAGGCCATAGCTTCCAATCCATTTGAATTGATAGTATTTCTTTTCTCTTTTTATAGCTTTCATGTACATATTCATGTTATTGTAATCACCTACTTTTCATTCAAAATCTTCAACCTCCCTCATTTCTTTGTTTCTTTTGATTAAGAGTTGCATTAAACAAAAGATTGCCGCTCAAGGCATAAGAAAGAGACCCTTCATACTAAATGGCTTAATTTCTTCGGAGGTTCATTACTGGGGCATTACATCTCTCTTACGCTAAGCATGATCTTTTGTTTGACACTTCCCTTTATCGCTGGTGCATTACTTCTAAAGGACTAATTTTTTAGTTAGGCCCTTTGAAATCATAAAGGAAAGATTCATTATAGCTTATTATAGAGTTTGTATTTAGAGTCATTATCGCTCATTTCGGGTTTGACTCCAAATTCATTATTGCTTGTAAATGAGTTTGATTCCTCCTCTGTAGTTTCCTCCATAGAAAAGGGCTCGAAGAGTTCATTTCTCGGGTCAAGTTATGCTTGCTATTCTCTATTGCTTTGGTTTAGTGGACGTAATCATCACCTTTGGACAAAAAGGAAGAAAAGATAAGAAAATAGAAAGGTAAAGTAAAAAGGCTAATAAAATTGGAGTAAAAAGGGGTAAAAAGATAATAAATTTTGGTTAGGTTCAGTCGGACGTTATACTGAACCTATTGCATCTTAGATCATACATACTATTTCAGTGATATTCGATGATTCATGAAGCAAGTCTACCCCCTCCCTTGAGATAACTCCATGATAGGAAAGAAGTATTGTCTATTTTTTGTTTCATCTATTGAGCTCTTGTCCTATCGTTTCCAAGATCATCACGCAACAAATTTGTGATGATTGACGATTTGATAATCGAATCTACTCCTTTCTTGATCATCTTCATGACAGGAAAGGGCAGAGAGGATAAACATCTCCTGAAAACACTCTGTCTTGCTCTGTTTCAGCTCTGTTGTAGTAGAGTATTCCCTAGAAACAATGGCCAGCCGGCCATCATTCTGTATGGCCGACCATTCTCTTCGGTCGGCCAACTACCAATTTTTGTACATGCAGTGGAATTTTCACAGTAGAACAAAGCAGGTCCTGAGGCCAAAATAGAACAATTTTCTTACTGTAAACATAGTAGGTTTTGGTAGTAAACAGAGAGGTTTCTAGAGGGTGTTCTCGGTTGTGCACATACAGTTCCTCGCCTCCCCGTTCACGTCCATTATATTAGTAGCTTTTAGATTCATATGTTATAATTAATCAGTTGCTTTGGTTTCATTCGAATTTGTAATAGTTAATTAATTAATTAATTCAATTGTGTTGTAATAATTAGTTATTTAGGACATTCATTCGGACCCTCTTGTGCAAGGGCAAACTTGTAATATATGTATGTCTTTCTACCCCTATTTCTTTCTCCCTTTTATTTATATGCTTATCATAGTTATATATAACATCATGTTTTTGTTTCATATCATTACCATGCCTTATATCCACTTTTGCATGCATTAAAATTCAGTTTATCACGTATAATGCTCTTACCAATTCCTAAATGATTATGTGCGCTACCTCATGCTTTCAGTTACTTCACATGACATGTTAGTAGTCGAATTTATAAGTTGCATTTTGTATGTGTTGCATTAGCCATTTTTTTATATAGGATCATGTATTTTTCTAAATTGCTTTCTTTTTCTTTAGCTTGTCTCGGAGTACTAGGTGAGCATTTTTACTTTAGCATATTTTATGTGTATTTGTGTTACTATGTCAATCATACTACTATGAGGCTACATGCTTATTTGAAATACCTCTTTGAATGCCTGTGGATGAAGGCTATTTCACTTAAGTTAGAACGACTTTGATTATTGTACATAGAAGCTCACTTTTCCTTTGAGTAGCACATATTCAAAAAACTCTTTTCAAAAAGCATGAAATCAAAGCAATCCAAAATAATGACGTGGTCTATACTTGTTTGCTTCACATAGTAATGTTAGTATATTAATAATCAGAACATGAGCATATAATGTCCATAAAATTCACATCATGATTAATAGAAGTCGATCTTTGATCAGGTGAGTGGGGTGCTCAATTCATGACCTTCCCTTCTCATACATAGGTTCCTGAATCGAGACACTTTGGTTATGACGGACAATTGGTTATGACGGACAAGTGGCCTTTGGCACGAGTCACGGGTTTTTTTAATTTCTCAAAAATATTTAGGTGGCAACTCCGAAATCTGGCAATGCAATCCATTTTTAGCATCTCTGATGATTAATAGATTTTCTAAGATTTGCCGAATTTGAACTCTCATTCTTTTTTCTATTTTACATTGCACCTGTGAAACCAAATTCAGAATCACGGGTGTCCGAACTGTAGGGAAATCGCATCCGAGGAGGCTAAACCCCTCCAAGAAGCACAAAAAACCAGCTACACCTAAATAATTATCCATTATGATTTTTATATCCTTGTACACTCAGTAAAATATTTCTCACTCTGTTATGTGTTTATAGTTGTTATATATTTTCAAGTGATGAGTGTGGCACCCTCAAATGTTTAATTTAACACTGCGTAAAATAATAATAATAAATGAATAAAAAATAATAATAACATATTTAATTGTATGTACTCAAATGTAATTAATTTTAAACTAGGAATACTTATGTGTTGTGGAAAAAAAAAAGAAGAAAAAAAAGAAAAAGACAAAAAAGAAAAAAGAGAGATGAAATATGTAATTACGACAATTTATGGGCCATAAGGTAATAAGGCCTAAAATGATGCATGAGTTGTCCCTTAGAGATATTCATGAATTAGTTAATCTACTTAGAATCAGTGAATTTACTTAGGGGGTAAGAATGTGATGAGGTGGCGTTGCTATAAGCAAACAACGTGTATCTACCCAAGCAACGTGGGAGGTCTATCCCTAGGGTATTTGAAGCAACTATGATAGGAAATGTGGTATAAATAGGAACCTGAGCTTACAACCTGAGAGCAAAAGGAAAAAAAATAAACAAATAAAGAATAACAGTGATGGTAAGGAAGGTGGTAAACTAAGATAGGCAGAGGTGAAAGGCTCGTAAAAGTAGAAGAAATCTATATTAAGGTGAGTTATATTATACCTTAAGCCATCATAATATGTTTTATATATGTTTTGAGTTACCATAATATATTTTACAAATTTTTTGAGTTACCACAAATTTCTTTTATATAAATTATGTTTTATGATTATGTTAATGTTTCAATTACGTGGATTATTTTCTAAACTTTATTTGTTTAAATTGAAACCCATGGATATGTTTGTTTAAATTTTAGAAAATATTTGACAATGATTTTATAAACATTTGTTTTAAATAAGTGCCACCACGAAGGTCCTATGTCTTGGAGACTTAAATAATTACTGGCCCTCTGAAGTGTTACTTTAGTGACCCTTTGACAGTCCCATGCCTTGGGGGACTTAAATAACCTTTGGCTCTCTGATTAGTCACTTCGTGACCCTCTGTCTGTCATGGATCCATTGACCCTCTGTTCTGTTCTGTACCATGGTTATAATTATTTTGTTTATATGATTTTGTGTTATATGTCTGTTATTAAAAATAATTTATTCGAACTAAACTATTCATCGTTTAGCCTAAATAATTATCCATGGTGTTTTTATACCCTCATGCTCTCAGTATAATATTTCTCACTTTGCCATGTTCTTATAATTATTAAAACCCCCTTTCAGGTGAAGAAATTTAAAGAAGGATGGTTTTACCCTGTGGATTAGAACCTCAAATTTGATATGGATATCATGTTTTTTTTTCTTGTAATCATTATCTGACAGACGTTACATCGTCACATAAATAATAATTTCTGTGTACGCTTCAGATATTTATCTACATCTTTTATTTTAATCTGTTGCATTATTTAATTTAATTACTTGGAATTAATCTAAGAAATTTTAGAATTACCTAGTTGCGAATCCAGCCCTGGTCACTAAAATGGGTCATGACAAAAGTGGTATCAGAGCAATGGTTTAAAAAAAAAATATCTTACCTTAGTCCTTATGGTCTCACCTTAGTCCTTATAGTGGTAAGTCTTTTTTTAGTTCTATAGCTAAGTTGGGCATCTTGTGGTGCAGGCAATGTCAAAACTTAACTTTGGCAACTCTGGGCCTGATCCCTCGGACATTGAAGGAACTTTTGAAAATAACAATTACATCCCAAACTTACCAGAGGAAATAGGTGATTCAGAAGCAATAGTTAGGCAAGCAAACACGACCTTCAACCGACTTATAGACTGACTAATATACTTAAGGGTCGTCCCCACAGAAGTAGACACACAGTGGTGGAGGGTTGATGCTATGAGTACCTTAGATAGGTTTTTAGGACCTACATAGGTAGTAGGCATGGTCCCGAGTTAGGGATATCCTCGTTATTTAGTGCCACCTTTACCTTCAGAGTTTATGGCTCGACGAGGAAATGCCTTCTTAAGTGATCACAATCAAGCGAGAGTCCCTTCCCCTCAAAACCTAATTGATACTCAGGCAATTGACTTTGGTGACATTACGACGTATGTGGAGGTACCTATGCATATCATAGGACGACAACTGTGGGGTTACGAGGTAGGCATCCCCATATACCGAGTGGAGGTGGTATGGCGATGCTTTGGCATCGAGCAAAGTGGTTGGGAGTTTGAGCATCACATGCAACTGCAGTACCCATGGCTATTTTCAGCCTAAGATCCTGATAACAAAATCCTTTATTTAGTTGTTTTTGTGTTTTTTCTCTTTATTTTGTTTGGTGTTCAAATGCGCTAAACCGTTTTGTCATAGAGGGCTAGACACCAAATTGACATAACTACAAGTAATGTACCAACACCATTATACATGAATAAAACTGGTGTTTTGTGAATAATGTATACATTGTCTATGTTTGTAGATTATGTGAATATATTTTAATTAATAGAAATCATGCACAATGTTTATTAAAATTGTTTTATAGTTATGGCTAACGATGGAAATAGTACCGAATCATCATCCAATGGAGCCGATCCAATGGAAAGGATTGTGGAAAGAGCTATTACTAGTTTCTTGCAAGCCTTGCAGAACAATGAGTCACCAGAACATCGAGAATGGACAACTACAATTAAACAGTTCCAAGACCTGAACCCTTCCACGTTCACAGGAGGTTCAAACCCATTGCTAGCTGAAGCTTGGGTTAAAGAAATGGAGAAGATTTTTCGTGCCCTACCCTGCATAGAAGAATAGAAAGTATCCCTTGCCACTTTTACTTTCAAGGAAGATGTGCATGAATGGTGGCTTCTCACCTTAGAAAAGGAAGAGATCGTGACTTGGGCAAGATTCCTAGAGGTGTTCTATGAAAAGTATTTTCTAGAATCACTACGAGAGCAGAAGGCATCCGAGTTACTACATTTGAGGCAATGAACAATGTCGGTGGCAGAATACAAAAGTAAGTTCACACGACTAGCACGATTTGCACCGTATGTTATTCCGACGGAAGCCTAAAAAGTAAGGAAATTTGAAGCAGGATTAGATGCGGAAATCAAAGATAGGTTTGAGGTTCTGAAACTACCAACCTATGCAGAGGTGGTGGATCGAGCATATATCGTCAAAAAAGGAATTAAAACCGCACGTTCAAGTGGAATGGGTCAAAAAAACCGTTTTGGGAACTAGTCGAAGGATCAAAGGCAGCCCCACCAAAGAAAGGAAATCCTGGATCTACTAGCTCAACTGGTTCAGCCAACCAAAGTTTTACTATTCCCATGGGTAGCACCATTCCAAATTGTCTAAGTTGCGGAAAGGCTCATAGAGCACAGTGCTATCGGGCAATAGGAGCATGTTATAGATGTGGCCAAGTTGGCCATGTGATGAAAGACTGCCCAAAATTCATTAACTCTATGATAGGTACCTCTGAACTAGCTCAGAAACCAAAAACCGCCACAGGAGGGAAGAAGGAACAGAGACACCAAGGAAAAGCTTTTGTGTTAGTACCCAGAAATTCCAATGCTATGGAAAATGTTGTGACAGGTACATTTTCTGTCTATGGTCACTTAGCTCATGTTCTCTTTGACTCTAGTTCCACTCATTCATTTGTTGCACCACACTTTGTTTCCAAGTTAACATCAACACCTGAACCATTGGGATATGTTCCATCCAGTGTCTCCACGCTTGGTACAAAAGTATACAAGTCTTGTGTTATATCTCTAAAAGATAGAACCTTGTATGTAGATCTGATTCCACTCCGCATTAGTAGCTTCGACATAATCTTAGGAATGGATTGGCTTGCTGCCAACCATGCCTCTATTGATTGTACGAACAAAAAGGTCTTTCTTCGGTTACCCGACCAACGCGAGCTGGTCTTCGAAGGAACTGGAGTTTCTATCCCTCCATATTTGATATCCTCCATGATAGCCCAGCGACTTTTGAGAAAAAGGTTGTGGTGGTAATATTTGTTAGGTGGTCGACGCTCAACAAATAAACCAAACACTTAATTCAATACCTGTCATTCGAGAATTTCCCGACGTTTTCCTTGAAGACTTACCTGGTACCTTAGTTGATTGAGAAATTAAATTCACCATCGATACTCAACCCAATACACAACCGATCTCCAAAACCCGTACCGCATGTCGTTGACGAAATTGAAGGAACTAAAAACCCAACTCCAGGAACTCCTGGACAAAGGCTTCATTCAACCAAGTACCTCACCATGGGGAGCTCCAGTACTGTTCGTAAAGAAAAAGGATGGCGCGATAAGGTTATGCATCGATTACCGAGAGCTGAACAAGGTCACCATCAAGAATCGATACCCCTTGCCAAGAATCGACGACTTGTTTGATCAACTTCAAGGCGTCCAAGTATTCTCCAAAATCGACTTGCATTCCGGCTATCATCAATTAAAAGTCAAAACTGAAAGCATCGAGAAGACGACCTTCAGAACACGTTACGGGCACTACGAGTTTCTTGTCATGCCATTTGGCGTCACAAATGCTCCAGCGGCCTTCATGGACCTCATGAACCAAGTGTTCAAACCATATCTTGATGAGTTCGTCATCGTCTTCATTGATGACATTCTCGTATACTCCAAGTCACCAGAAGATCATGAGTGACACTTACGAACAGTGCTGTAAACACTACGTGATCACAAACTTTATGCCAAGTTGAAGAAATGTGAATTTTGGATCACTAGTGTACACTTCCTCAGTCACGTCATTAATAAGAATGGCATCTCGGTTGACCCCCAAAAAGTTACAGCAATCGTGGATTGGCCACGACCTACTAACGTGTCCAAGATTCGAAGCTTTTTGGGTCTAGTCGGCTATTATCAACGCTTCGTTCAAGATTTCTCAAAAATAGCATCACCCTTGACCTAGCTAACTTAGAATAACACACCCTTTGAATGGACTGACAAGCAGGAACGTTGCTTCCAAGAGTTGAAAAACAGGCTTGTGATAGCTCCTATACTGGCACTCCCCACAGGAACTGATGGGTTCGTAATTTATAGCGATGCCTTATACAATGGTTTGGGTTGTGTTCTTATGCAAAATGGGAAATTCATTGCATATGCCTCTCGACAACTAAAGACTCACGAGAAAAACTACCCAACTCATGATCTAGAATTGGCTGTAGTAATCTTTGCCCTCAAGATCTAGCGTCATTATCTCTACGGTGCAACCTGCAAGATTTACACAGATCACAAGAGTCTTAAATATATGTTTACGCAGAAATGACTGAATATGCGACAACGTCACAACGTCGATGGATAGAATTTATGAAGGACTACGATGTAGAGATCCATCACTATCTGGGCAAAGCTAACGTGGTAGTAGACGTATTGAGTCGAAAGACTACCAGAAGTTTGGCATGTATCCTCGTCCCCTGCAAGATCAATGGATTGCTCGCCAACATAATCGTGGAACCCACATTGACTGAAGAAATTAAAGCTCGCCAATGTGAAGACAAACTTTTGAAGAAAAAGTACGAGGAGCAGAAAACTACTCTTAATCATGACTTCACTATAAGCAATGGGATGCTAAAATTTTGAAATCGAATTTGCGTACCTGACATACCAGAGCTTGAGAAGAAGATATTGATAGAGGCTCATAGCTCGAGGTTTGTAGTTCACCCTAGCAACACCAAGATGTATCACAATCTGAGGGAACACTACTGGTGGACAGGAATGAAAAGAGACATAGCAAGCCACGTCTCCAAATGCTTGCAATGTCAACATGTTAAAGTAGAACATCAGAGACCTGCAGGGATGCTGCAGCCACTCCCTATTCCTGAATGGAAATGGGAGCACATTACTATGGACTTCGTGGTCGGGCTACCACAGTCAGTTTCAAAGAATAATGCGATATGGGTTATAGTAGACCGATTAACGAAGTTGGCACATTTCCTACTAATCAGAATCACATACTCCCTTACTAAGTTCGCTACTCTATACATCAAAGAAATCATTCAATTGCATAGTACACCAGTTTCAATCGTGTCTGACCGAGACCCCCGCTTCGTATCTCACTTCTAGAACAAATTGCACGAAGCTTTGGGAACAACACTGAAGTTTGGTACTGCTTATCACCCGCAAACTGATGGGCAATCCGAAAGAACAATCCAGACTTTGGAAGACATGCTATGGATGTATGTGTTGGACCTCAAGGGTAATTGGTATGAACACATGCCTTTAGTGAAATTCGCCTATAACAACAGCTACCAAGCAAGCATTGGTATAGCACCATACGAAGCATTATATGGAAGGAGATGTCGGTCACTTCTATGTTGGGCAGAAGTTTGAGACAAGAAACTATTAGGCCTTGAAATTGTGCAAATAACAAGTGATAAGATTCAACTCATCCAACAGCGAATTCACACAGCTTAAAGTCGCCAGAAAAGCTATGCGGATACGTGGAGACGAGATTTGGAATTTCAGGTAAGAGTACATGTTTTCTTAAAAGTCTCACCAATAAGGGGAGTCATTCGATTTGGAAAACGAGAAAATTTGAACCCACGTTACGTTGGACCATTTGAAATACTGGAGAAAGTTGGCCCTGTAGCATACCATTTTGCTCTTCCACCAGAATTGTCCAATGTTCACAATGTGTTCCACGTTTTGATGCTTCGACAGTATCTTCGAGATCCAGAGCATGTGGTTAACTATGAAAACCTGGACATTCAAGAAAATCTCTCTTATGAAGAACAACCGGTACAGATTCTCGACCGTCGTGATCATATTCTCCAAAATAAGACTATACCCCTTGTCAAAATCTTACGGCAAAATCATCATGTTGAAAAAGCTATGTGGGAAATGGAAAGTCAAATGCGGGCTCGATATCCACATCTTTTCGAAAACTAAGGTACGACAAGTTTGAGGACAAACTTCTATTTAAAAAGGGAGAAATGTGGCACCCCAAATGTTTAATTTAACACTACGTAAAATAATAATAATAATAATAAATGAATAAATAATAATAATAATAATAACATATTTAATTGTATGTGCTCAAATGTAATTAATTTTAAACTAGGAATACTTATGTGTTGCAAAAAAAAAAAAAAAAGAGATGAAATATGTAATTACGGCAATTAATGGGCCATAAGGTAATAAGGCCTAAAATGATGCATGAGTTGTTCCTTAGAGATATTCATGAATCAGTGAATCTACTTAGAATCAGTGAATTTACATGGGGGATAAGAATGTAATGAGGTGGTGTTGCTATAAGCAAACAACGTGTATCTACCCAAGCAACGTGGGAGGTCTATCCCTAGGGTATTTGAAGCAACTATGACAGGAAATGTGGTATAAATAGGAACCTGAGCTCACAACCTAAGAGCAAAAGGAAAAAAAAATAAACAACTAAATAATAATAATGAGATAGGCAGAGGTGAAAGGCTCGTAAAAGTAGAAGAAATCTATATTAAGGTGAATTACATTATATTTTAAGCCACTATAATATGTTTTATATATGTCTTGAGTTACCATAATATATTTTACGAATGTTTTGAGTTACCATAAATTTCTTTTACATAAATTATGTTTTATAGTTATGCTAATATTTCAATTACGTGGATTATTTTTTAAACTTTTTTATAGTTTAAACTTTTTTTAAACTTTTATATTAAGGTGATATGTTTGTTTAAATTTTAGAAAATATTTGGCAATGATTTTATAAACATTTGTTTTAAATAAGTACCACCACGGAGGTCCCATGCCTTGGGGACTTAAATAATTACTGGCCCTCTGAAGTGTCACTTTAGTGACCCTTTGACAGTCTCATGCCTTGGGGGACTTAAATAACATTTGGCCCTCTGATTAGTCACTTTGTGACCCTCTGTCTGTTATGGATCCATTGACCCTCTATTTTGTTATGTACTGTGGTTATAATTATTTTGTTTATATGATTTTATGTTATATGTCTGTTATAAAATAATTTATTCGAGCCAAACTATTCATCTTTTAGCCTAAATAATTATCCATGGTAATTTTATATCCTCATGCTTTCAGTATAATATTTCTCACTCTGACATGTTCTTATAACTGTTAAAACCCCCTTTCAGGTGAAGAAATGTAAAGAATGATGGTTTTACCCTGTAGATCAGAACCTCAATTTTGATATGAATATCATGTTTTTTTTTTCTTGTAATCATTATCTGATTGACGTTACATCGTTACATAAATAATAATTTCTATGTACGCTTTAGATATTCATCTACATCTTTTATTTTAATCTGCTGCATTATTTAATTTAATTACTTGGAATTAATCTAAGAAATTTTAGAATTAGCTACTTGCGAATCCAGCCCTGGTAACTGGGATGGGTCGTGACAATGAGGCTTAAGGAGGGGTTGTTGACGCTGTGTTCATAAGTTTTGGAAGTAGTAGGGTTGGGCTTGGAGTAAACGTAATGCACCTTGTATGTTTGTAAACATAGTCTAAATCTGACAATATAAATAAATAAAAACTTTGATGTATGTTTAAATAAAATAAATATCTAGGTACCCTTTTATTTTACTTCGCTTTATTATTAATTTGTTAAATTTAGAATTAACCTTTGGTAGCCTCAGTTATTGACTAGTTGCGATGCCTAACCTCTGAGTACCAAGGTTGGATCATGACAAAAGTGGTATCAGAACAATGGTTAAAAAAAAAAAAAAAAAAACCCAAAGAACCAAATCTGAGTGAGGTTAAACCGTCAATGAGCCTGGTTTTGCAAACGCCGTGCACGACGAGGTTGAGCGGCGACGGCACGATGGTTGCGACGGCGACGACGACAAGCGACGAGTAACTGCAGAGATGAAGAGAGAGAGTGGAAGAGTGTTTTGATAATGTTTAACAGTGTATAATAGAATATATAATTGGGGATAGTTTGGTCATTTTGTATGGATTTGTCCTTATAGGCAAAGTAATTTAGAGTGTGAATTTTTGACCAAAGAAAATTCAGAATCAGACTTTTGGACCGAGTGCCCATGTCTTTACACTTTGTATTGGTTTTCATCAATAAAGGTCTTCTTTTGTTGATAAAAAAATTATTTAAAATTTTATTATGAAATTGACTTGTAAAATATAAATTTAAAATTAATATTATAGATCACATACTGAATAAATTTTATAGACATATTTGAAATTAAGTAAAATTTTAAATAATTTTATAGATCACCAACCATTAACATTCGTTAATAAAAAAATGTATGCACAATGCTCCCAAAACCTACACGTACAATTTCGAAAATCCATGTTGTATGCAGGAACGCATCTTCATTTTTAGGGATGAGCATAGTCTGGATTGAGGTAAAATCAGGATCAATTCGTTATTTACGGTTCTTGAAAAATTAAAACCAATCTAATCCGTTTAAATCGTGAAACCAATCTGAACTAATCCATTTAAACACGGATTGAATCAGTTTAAAACCACAGATTTACATAATTAAATAACAAAAAAAATATGTAACATTTTAATTTCATAAAAATATAAACATAGCATCAAACAAAAGCAATAAAACTGGATATACATTACACAAAGCAGAGTTCTCCTCTGTATTAAAATTAAACATAGCATCAAACAAAAGGAAAAAGAAAAACTGGTTTTAGACAAATAAAAGCAACAAAACTCCATGTACAGAAGCAACAAACAAAGAAAAGCATAGCAACAACACTGCAGCAGCATGGAATAAGGGTTTAGCTTTTATATGGAATAAGAAATGATATTATGTGGGAGAGTCTATAGTATAAATATAGACTATTTGTATACGGTCCGGATCGGTTCCAATCTGGAACCGTGTGGTTCAATTCTTAACCGTGGGGTTCAATCCTGAACCGATCCGTGGCCTACGAATATTTAAATTTTCAATCCAAAACCGAACCACGGATTTAAAAAATCAATCCAAACCTATCAAATTGGACTAGACCAAATCGAATTACGAATTATACGGATTTCTTACTCAGCCCTATTCATTTTTATATACAAGACAAACACAGAAACAAAATTATTATTGTTATTATATTTTTTTACCAGTAATATTACATGTATTAATTAGTATACCAATATATGTTATAATATTATTATTAAGCTCATCCATTATAAAAATTATAAATATCCAAAACCTCTAAAATTATGTCATATCATTTGTTAGTATACTAATTAATATACTAATTGATACATATAACATTATTTTATTTTTTTTAAATTGAAGAGAACTTTGAAGAGATCTAAAATCTCATTTTTTCAATTGTCTGCCTTCTTTCTAAATTTAAAATTATTGTACTAAAACAAATTAAAATTAAAAATAAAGACGATTAACAAATTAGTGGATCCTCCTTATGCGTGCTCACAAGTTCGCATATGATTAAAAAAAAAAAAAATCATGATTCATATTATACTAAATTTAAAATGACATATTAAATTGACATATAACACATTTTAAATTTAAAAAAGATAACAATAATTTAAGCATTCTTTATCCATCTTGGGACGAGTCTCAACTTCACGAGTCCCGCATGAGTCTGAATTCCCTCTTGGATGCCTCTCCTTCATTTCCTACCGGTAACGACTGAGATCAATTGTTGCAGATCCAACGGTCCAAATCAAGGAAGAAGAAGAAAAAAAAAAAATTAAAACAAATTGAAATTCCTTTTTCCCGCCCAAAGCTCTATAGAGCTTATAAAAATATACACTCACTCTCACTCACTCACTCACTCACTCTCACTTAGCTACCTTCTCCTCCACTGGCGACCCACTCCCGACGACGGCGAGAAGCTCCTGAAACAGAGCCGGCCGACGCCTTTCCTTCTTTCTCCTATACATACAGGTTATACACATTTGACCTCACTCTCACTCAGCCTCACCCTCACCCTCAGTCTCACGAACCTGGTTCTCCACCGAACCCAGCCTCACCGGCGACCCACTCCCGACGGCAACCTACTCCTGAAACCCAAGGTCGATTGATTCTCTCTGCTTCGCAAAACAGAGCCCTCTTTTCTCCTCCACCTCATCGAACCCATTGCAACGACAACCCTCTGACGGCCACCCACTGAAACGCACTGGAAATTTCAGTCATATCAGCTCATAAATTTGATTGTTTATTCCTTAAGGTTGTTGAAAATGTTGCTGAAACAATTGCTGTCCATCTGTTGCTGAAAAGTTGCTCAAACTATTGTTGAAAAAGTTACTGTTCTTGTATTTTTATGTCGTTGAAATTGTTGCTCAAACATTTGTTGCATCAACTTTTGTATTGATCTGGCACAAAAAAAATTGTACAAGTTGAAGTTGAAAGTATAGAAGTTTATGAATTTTGTGTGGCATGTATGAATTTTTTTTTTTGGATTGAATTTGGTGTGAATAGAAACTTGAATAGATTAATATTGGAGGTCGAATTTTTTTGGATTGAATTTTTTTTGGGGATTGAATTTGGTGTGAATAGATTGAATTTTGTGCTTTAGCTCTTCTCCAGCAACTTGCAAGTGTGATCGTATGGCTTCAATGTTCAAATGTGAGTAACAGTGGTCCATAAAATAGTCTTCAGTGTGAGTAATACGGTGAGAAACAAGAGGAATGTCACTCCAACGAAATCAAATAAGATTAAATAGGAGCTCTGTTAATTTTAGTTAATTCTTAGCTGCAAAAGTTTCCATCTTTCATGCTTTCTTAAAATGTACCACTCTAATTATTTGAAATACAGCTCAACCTTCGGGTTTCAACACATTGTCCATGTATCTTCCAAAATAACCATTCAATACCAAGTAATTCATGAATCCTGAACTAGACAATCAACATTAACCACTACTTCTCAACTGGTTTCCCTCGGAAGAAATAATAGTTCCTGAATTTCAAATTTTCTTATTTCAATCTTGGATTCCAGTCTCTCCCTGAGTAGCTCCGAAGTTCCAATTAAATCCAAACTAGATTTTACAAGTTCTTTTTATTTATTTATTATTATTTAAAAGTAATTCAATATTGAAGAGGTGATTTGTTTGTGAAAAATCTAGAAACCTCCTAGATGTTGATTTGTGATTATGTATCAATTTTAAGCAGAATATAAAAATCTCAATCAAACAATCAAGAGAAAGAGACACAAAGATTTTACGTGGAAAAACCACAATTGGACACCTTCCAATTGTGATCAAAAAACCACGGGCCACAGCCACCAGAACAATCCACTAAGAAGATATAAAGGAATTACACAGGTATCACTCTCAATTATCTAGCGAATCCACAACGCCTAATTGAACCAACCTTTATGTGCCTCTTCCAACCCCATCTTCACCACGGAATTGTCTTTCTGATGAGCCACTCCGGATTCCACCACCGAAGCTTCAGACCGAATTCTTCAGAATCCACAACTGAAGAACAACTTTGATGAGCCACTCCAGAATTCACAACTGAAGCTTCAGGCTCGAATTCTTCAGAATCCACAACTGAAGAACAACTCTCTCTTTTGTGTAACAAACAAAACCTTTGATGTAGCCTTTTCAGATCATGAGTTGAATACTCAATAAGACATCAAAGAAAAATAAAATATCCCCAGATATAAACCTTTAAGAACCAAAAAGAAGATCTGGAGGAATAATTAATCAGTAGTATAGTTTTGGGAGAAAACCAACTACTTATAAAGAACCAAAATAATCCTTGTCTTGGAAGAAATCCAACTTCTTGTAGAACACCAAAAGAAATCCTGTTTCAGAAGAAAACCAACTCTTTGAAAAAAATCCGGATTCTGAGGCTCGCTCGAGCGAGGCTTTCCTGGATCGAGCGAGGAGAGTAAATTTCGTGATTTCTACTAGTGCCTTCGCTCGAGCGACGGATCCTTGGCTCGAGCGACCAATCACTCCTTTCAGGTTTTTGTGCGGACGCAATCCTTCGCTCGAGCTAGCATTCCTTGGCTCGAGCGAGAAAGTCTTGGCTCGAGCGAGCAACGGCTGATATGCAATTTTGAATGCAATTTTGCGTTTTGCTTCGGCCGCGAGCTGACCGGGCAGCTCGACCCCCGTAATAATCAGCGAAGTGGCAATCTTGAGAGCATTGACATCACAAACTTCTCTGCAAAAGCTTGATTCGGGTTGGATTCGCATCTAATAAACTCAGCCTCACTGAAATAAAAAGTGCGAAAAAAAATACAACTCAAAGGAGTTTTGTCAAACGGAGTTGCCAACAATAAAAACCTAACAGTTTGTTTCTCTGTGTTTGGCACCAAATAAATCTAAACCAGATTTTACAAGTTCTTTTATTATTATTGTTATTTAAAGGAACTCAATAGTGAAGATGCGATTTGTTTGGTTCTCTCTGTCTATTGCACATCTGAAGGAAAAATTGATGATCTACATTTTTGTAGGTTCTTGATAGCAAGCCTTATAATAGAAAATATGATGTCTATAGCTTTGGCATATGCTTATGGGAAATTTGTTGTTGTGATCTGCCATACCTAGATCTTAGCCTTGCTGAAGTTTCATCTGCTGTTGTTCGACAGGTCAGTCCAACTGACTCTATAAAAGAATGGTATGGGCTGCTGCCTACATCTGTTGTTCTAACTTTATGCTGCATCAGGTTTATTCATCACCAGAGGAACAACAAACACCAGGCCACTGTCCCATTCTAAGCAGCTTCTGCCTCCAAGGCTTTACTTTCTGGCTTGCAAAGCTGACAGAATGAATCTATCTCAATCGGTTGGGTTTCAGGAGTGGGTTGCCGTCAAGAGTGGCTCGCCGCCGGGATTGGGTCGCCGGTGAAGGTGGGTTCGGTGGAGGAGAAAGGGTGAGTGTGAGGTTGAGTGAGAGTGAATCCAAAACAAAATGGGTGTGTTTGATTGGACGGACTGGAAAAGGGGGGATTAGAATCCATCGGACTTGAGTCCTGGGATTGGAATCCCCCGGACTATTTGGTTGGATTGGATATGTATCCTGTGTTTTTTTTTTCATGGGATTAGATGTCCAGACTGTGAATCCCCCGGACTATTTTTAGTGAATCCAACGTTTGGTTGGACGGACTGGATAGAATAAATGAACAAATGACTATTTTATCCTTTTTTAATTGTTTACTAAGTAATAGCAATATTAAACATATCTTTAATATTTTAATTATTTTTAGCTAGATTAAATAAAAAAATATTTTATTTTATTTTTTACACAATTAAATAAATTTATTTTTAAGAAAAAAAATAAATAAATAAAATATCAATAAAAATATATATTATTTTTTTTAATTAAGATTTTAAATAAATTTGTTTAAAAAAAATAATAATCAAAAAATGAAATTAAATAAAACATCTATTAAATTTAAATAATGAAATTAAATAAAACATAAACAAAATTTTAAAATAAAACATCAATAAAATATCCATAAAAAATTATTTCAAAAAATTAAATAAATAAAACATCAATAAAAAGTTAAATAAAATTATTTTATTTTTAAATTGAGACATTTAAATTTTATTGAATTTTATTAAATATAATATATAATTAAATAGTAGAGGGTCAAAATGGTCATTTCATCATCTAATCCAAACAGTGATTAGTCCCCCACTTTCTGTCCCACACCCCCCCAGGACAGGATAGTCCCCCATATGGGGACATGGAGTCCGGCCGGACATGGAGTCCGCCGGACTAAAAAAAAATCAAACGGCGGATAAGGAGCACTATTTGAACTCAAGTCCAAATAGTGGATAGTCCCCCCTCCCCAATCCCCCCAATCAAACAAGGCCAATGTGTATAACCTGTATATGGGTGGGAAAATTATAGTTTCAATTTGTTTTAATTTTTTTTTTTTCTTCTTCTTCTTTGATCTGGACTGTTGGATTTGCAACGGTTGACCTCGGCTGTTCCCAGTAAGAAATGAAGGAGAGGCATCAAGTAAGGGATCCAAACTCGTCCCACACACCTTTAGTGGATCCTCTTTATGTGTGCTCACAAGTTCGCATATGATTAAAAAAAAAAAATCATGGTTCATATTATACTAAATTTAAATTGATACATAACACATTTCAAAATTTAAAAAAATAATAATAATAATTTAAGCATTCTTTATACATCTTGGGACGAGTCCCAACTTCACGAGTCCCACGCACCAACAACACCACCCAAAAAACAAAAAGTTTACAAAACAGGCTCTCTGTTTGATTTGTTGTTTTCTTCACCCCCACATGCTCCAACACAACCACTTGTCCACCATTTTATTTTGCGAACATTATTGATAGATGTAATTTTTAAATATAATTATCTATTAATAATAAATTTTATTAATATTAATAATTAAAATCATAAATTTTATGATAAATTTGTAATTATTTGTTTTTAAAACTACGTTGAATTATAATTTTTTCTTCTTTTTCTTCTCCTCCTTCTTCTCCTTCTTCTTCTTCTTTTTTTTTTTTTTTTTTTTCTTTTTCTCTCTCTCTCTCTCTTGGGGGAATTTATTTCTAGATTTTTTTCACCCTTCTATCTCTATGGGACTTAGGTCAATTAGACAAAGTTACGTGTATAAAAAAATACAAAGAAAAATATGTAGAAAAAAGAGTGTGTGAATCAAATCCATTACAAATTACATTTGTAAATCCTATAATTTGTTTTCTATGTCAATTTGATTTAATTTTACTTTTCAAAATTTTTCATTGTGCCAATTTAATCAAATCCATAATACCATGTTTCAGAGTTGGATTAAAATTAAGCGGCAAAATAGTCTATTTATACATTTAAAAGTGATTAGAGAATTGACATCCAATTTAAATGATCATTTCCTTTTGAATAGATTATTTTACTACCCAATATTTTTATTCAATTTCTTAACAAAAGTTATTAATTAGGGTAAATTGATACAATATAAAAAAAAAAATATTAAAGGACGGAGTTGATACAATTTATCATGAACCAAATTGATACAAGAAGCAAATTACTAGGATAACCAGTATAACTTGCTCTTCCAGGTATGGTTTCTGCCACACTTAGAGTTCATCTGAACCACTTTTTTTTCTTCCACACTTAGAGTTCATCTGAACCACTTTTCTATGCATATTTTTATTTTCTACTTTTCTAGATTACAGAGGTTAAATTACGACATCGCCCTTTAAGAGGATACCTTGGTGATATCTTTGCTAGATCTGTTGTATTTCATGTGACTATTGACAAGGTGGCCAGCTGCAATGGCAGACATGACAGAGAGCTCCCCACCAAGAACAGAACCAGCTACAATGGAGGCCAATAGCCTTGAGTTCGACCCTGGTGACTCTCGGCTCGCACCCTTCACTCCAAGTAGGTTCAGGCATGCTGACTGGGATGCTAGTTGGGTCCCACCTCCAACTGTACCCACCTGGTTTTCATAAATAGTGCAAAAAACTAATTAATTAAAAAAAATTCCAACAACTAATTTATAATTAAACAAGATCAAATAGATTCGTTACAAGTTGAGATCAGAATATTATTTTTATTTTTATTTTTATTCTTTATGAATGGGTCACAAATTTAGTAGTTAATGAGTGACTGACATAACGATCCTTTAAATCTCAAGGAGTCTTGGGGTGGTTGTGAAAGAAACACCTGTATGTCGTGGGAATAGAGAATGGCATATCTCTAAACCCAATCGAGATCCCAATTCTGACATGCATGTGAAAAAATATATCTCTTTTTGTGGGCTTATTCGGTTTAATTTATTATATATTAAAAATTAATTATGTAAAATTAAAAATTTAAACAACTCTCTCAGAATTTTTAAACAATTAATTTTTTTTAACTCACTGAAATTATTTTTATCTAATAAATTATTTAAAAAAAATTAATTTGTTCAAGTCCTATCAAACAACCCATATGTGTCCTACATTAAAAATGAAAAGCAGCATATAACACAAGGCTCAAGATATGGATTTATTTTCTAAAAACTTGATAGATAAAAGTTGTAAAAAATAAAATAAAATAAAAAATTTAGCCCATCATCTAAAATGCTTATTTTTAGAGATATCAAATTACAACATATCCCCTTTAAAAAGACTTGGATTTCTAAAATTTGAAAATTTGGCAAAAAGATGATCTAAGATTATTATTTTTATGTTGTAACAGAAATAATTATATTATCTTTTCATTCATATAACTAACAAATTATTGATAAAAAAGAATTAAGTATTATGTGAATAAAATCTCACTATCTAATTGAGAGAGAGGGAGAATGGTAATGGTGGAATACCTCAATGGAAGGCATGGTGACAGAGACGTGGAGGTCCTTGCCATCATTGACAGGTTCCATCATGGTGATGCAGTGAGAGCTCTCCACATTCTGAGCAGGGTCTTGGCCTGTGGCTAAGTATACTGCAGACACAATGTTGCTGGCATGGGCATTGAACCCACCAAGTGCACCGGCCATGGCTGAACCAGTAAGGTTCTTGAGCATGTTGAGCTCCACCAGTGCAGCTACGTTGGTCTTCAACACCTTCCTCACAACCTCTTCTGTGATGATTGCCTCGCAAACTACTGATTTTCCACGCCCTTCTATCCAATTCACAGCTGCTGGCTTCTTGTCCGAGCAAAAGTTTCCTGTTAATTTCAGTTCCAAAAACACCCATACAAATATTTTTGATCAAAAAAATGAAAATATTTTATTGATGAAAATCAATTGAGTACATCAATAAGAACCGATGAATGCAAAAAGTATTATAACAATACAAGACAATCCCAATTAAGTTGGCACCGAAAAACATGTACAATCATATGCGAGTACACCATTAAGAGTTGACTAGAAACCAATCAAACCAAAAACACCCATTCAAATTTATATATATATATATACATACCTACTCAAAAAAATTTAATGAAAACATAAATGTCTCAGTTATTTGGTATGGTTTTGTTTTTGAAAAACTTCAAAAATCTTGTTGGGCGAATTGTTTTTGAAAATTATTTTGATAAGAAATTTGGAAAACAATCAATTTTTAAGAAAAACCCAAATAGTTATTTTTCTTTTTTTGAAAACTATATTTGTGCAAAAATTTTAAAAAAATAATCTTTTTGAACTTTTTATTGCCTTTTCTTTTGAAAAAAATAAAAAATAAAAAAATTATACCAAAGAGGGTTGCGCTGTTTGGCAATGACTTAAACAGCCATTTTTTTAGAAAAAACTATTTTAGTTAAATAAAACAATTATGCCCGTTTGAGTGATTTAGCTAAAAAACAATATATATTTTTTCGCATTTATCAAATCCATCAATTTTTTAAACTATTTTTTCTTAAAAAAATTTAAGAATCTAGAAAATTACTTCAAAAATATTTGTCAAATTTCAAATGTCCAAATTGATGATATCTGAGTTCATTAATATGTTCATTCATAAAAACAAAGTTCATTAATGTGTATTTGTGTGTGTGTTTTTTCTGCACGTAAGATCAAGGGAGATGTAATTACCGGAGATGCCAATGACATCCATGTCAGGAAAATCACTCTGAAGGAAGTTGAGAACGTTCTGGACACCTTTGGAGACCATATTCATCCCCATTGCATCTCCAGTGCTGCACCTGAACCTCATATACAGATTCTTTCCTGCTATCGCACATTGAATTCCTTGTAGCCTTGCAAATCTGCTCGATCTGTTCATGTACATATTCACTTTCTCAACATACCACTTCTTAATAGTTTTCAAATTAATCTACCTAAACAAAATTAAACTATACATGCCTACTCATAAATTTATACATCAAGACAGGAGTAATCAGAATTATCTTCATTTGTTGATATCCTCATTATTTTTAGAGAAAAGTTAAGGATCATGAAAATTTTTTCATAAAAATAATGATGAAAAATTTATGATTCTTGGATTACCTTGATTAGTGTGTGGTGCTTTATTCTAAGTGTAATCCAAGGGTCACAAAACTTTCATGAAAGATTTTTCATGATACCTAGCATTACTGTTATTTTTAACAAATACGGTGTAATGAAACATTTAAATTGGAAAATAAAATAATTTTAATTGCACAAAAATCAATCATAAAACTTGGCAAAATCATCTCATATGAATGTTAAACCCACAAAAAAAAAAAAAAAAAAAAAAAAAAAAAAAAAAAAAATGAGACTTATCTCCTGTGAGAGAATTGTATATATTAATAGGCTTTTCCATAATAATAAAACTAAAGATATATGAAACAAGTGTAATGAAATACCTAGAACCGTGACAACCAACCCTCAATAAAATTATTGGTTCACGTCAAACATATACATATATATATATTTTATTATATAAAATTAAACTTGAGTTGGTGTAAATAAAATCAAATTACGTCAATAATTGCTTGGAGTAATTTTTTGCTCTTTCTAACTGTTTGAATTGGTAACCCGTTTATATGCCAACCCTTAATTATATATTTAAATATCAATATCAAAGAGTATCATGCAAACCCATGCAAAAATAAAAATATTCAATAGCAATACCAAATTGAAACCGTCAATGATTTTAAAGTTGAGAACTATTATATATTATTCACTCTGTCCTATTTTATTGGTTCATTATATCATTTTTTGTTGTTCAAAAATACATGTCCATTTTAAAAAGTCAAATCTTTAAATTTAAAATTTTTTCAAAATTACTCCTTATAAAGTAATTATAGATATATTTAAAAAAAAAGAATATAAGAGTATTTTTAGAATTAATCTTTTAAAATTTTAATTCAACGTATAATAATAATGTTTCCGTAAAATGTTTGAAATTTTAAAAAAGAGCCATCAATATGGGTCGTAAAGAGTATTTATTTCTATGAGTTTCTTAATATATATATTTGGAAACAAGGGATTAATCATCAGTCAATAATACAAAATGGTGTTAAAAAATGGATGACATATAATATTATTTAAAATCTTACCCAATATAAAGGAAAACCGATACCATGGACCCAAATTTTATCACTTAATAATGATAAATTTGACCGGGAATTTATTGCTTTTTATATTTTTACTACTTTTGGGCAGGTTTGACAATTATTACACCCTTGTCACATCCTTTCCTGGACCAAGAATAATATTATATAAATAAAACTTGATTATATAGTAATTTTGTTCAATACATAATATTATATAAATAAAACTTGATTATATAGTAATTTTGTTCAATACAAAATACCTTCCATTGGGCTAAATTATGTACTTAATTTTTATAAAATATTTAACAAATATATTATAGCAGTGAGATTTTATAAATAATAAGTTACGTTGGTGTTTCTTAAATGAAAAGTGAATATGATGATTTAAAATATCAAATAATATACGGATATCAGTCTTTGAGTGTTTTGAGAATATAGTTAAAAGTTAATTTTTTGATTTTTTTTAAATTTAAAAAAAAATTTATGTAAAAAATATGAGAGATAATGTAACTTAAAATGGATTAAAAGTTAAGTTTTGACTTTTTTGATGGTTCCCAAATGACTCCTTTGTCAAAAGGCCTAACCATAGAAGGATAACCTTTGATGTTAAACTTTAAGGCTATTTTGGAAAGTGAGTTAAATGTCCTTTCTCACAAAAAAGTCAAAAAAATTGAAAAATAATTTTTAACCATCTTTTCAAAACCCTCCCAAAGAGCCGAGATTTCAGAGATTACTACCAAGTGGTTGCCACTAAATTATGTAACGGTACTCACACAAATAAAAATTCAAGTTCACACTTACAATTTATCCAAATCCTACCAACCATATATACTAAATCCCAAATAACTAACCCCAGTGAAACCTGGGACCTTAGGGATTACGCCCCCAAGATCTTGCCAGGAATGACCTCTGTGTCGAACAATATCAATCAATATATTAATAAAATATTGAATAGGGTGCGCAATGTAACATAAAATACAGACAAAATAAGCAGTATGAATAGTACTGAACGAGATAGTACTGACTTGTTGAAAACAGTATGAATAGTATCAGAGTTGATCGGGTCCTCCAAGAAGAATTTGAGCTCCGCCGCCCTCTTGGCGGTGCCGAACCTAACCACTGGAGCTCTAGTCATCCCATCCCTCAGCAACACACTGGTGGCGCCGCCGGACGAGTAGATAGCCTTACACCCCCTATTAGTACTCGCCACCAAAGTCCCCTCCGTCGTCGCCATCGGCACCGAGTACTCCTCCCCGTCCAGCAACAATGGTCCGACGACCCCCACCGGAATCTGAACATAACCCACAGGCATCTCACAACACTGTCCCAAAATAGACTCGTAATCAAACCCCTCCAATGGAAGACCCACCAGAGACTTTCCTGTTATCCTCTGCAGAGCCTCTCGCCGTATCGCCGCAGCTCGTTTACAGTCTCGGAGCTTCGATTCGAGCGAGTAGGACGGCGTAGTCCCAGCCACCACCGAGTTTATAATCTCCTCATCCTCCTCCGACGTTGGTGGGGCAGAGTGCTCCACCGCCACCATTTTCGGAGGAGGAGCCACCAGCGGAGAGCAGTCGATGGCTGCAGCGCAAGGGGTGAGGCGGCGGTCATCGATGAATTGGGCTGCGGTTTCGTCTTCATCGATCTCTTCCCAAGCATCGTGGGTGGATCGGGAAGTTATGACGGACTGAACGAAGTCGATGCCGAAGAAGCCGAGGAGGTAGATAGCGGAAGCGATGAAGGAAACCACGGCGGCAAGTTCGGAGAGGGTGACGACGTGGAGAGGGATGGAGTTGCGGATCTTGTCACGCCATCGGAGGAGAAGGAAGTAGCCGACAGAGAAGAAGAGAGTGAAGAAAACGGCATTGGTGAGGTAGAGAGGCAGAGGGAAGGCATCGGAGGCTTTGGGAGAGGTGGGTTGTTGTTGTTGGTGGTGGTGGTGGTGGGGTTTGAGAGGTTCGCCGAGGGTGGCAGTTTTGGATGGAGTGAGTGAAGACTTGCCATTACGCCGGCGAACATCCATTGTTCTTTTTAGGCCGGCGAAGACGGCGGAGGAGGAGGGAGGTGGTGGGTGAGTGCTGCTATGTAACTGTTTGTTGTTATTATGAGACTGTGAAAGGTGAAGCGGATGACTAGGGAAGCGACGTTATTTATAGAGATGGAGAGATGGTATGGTATGGATTGAGGTTGGCGCGCTAGACTGCTGGCCACAAGGACCGCGTGCCATATGCTCTTTTATTGCACTACATTTTTATTTTGTTTTCACTCTATTTTTTTTTATCAAAATAAAACAAGAAGATCAACCAAAAACAAAAAAAAATTCAGATTATACAAGCAACGCTTTTAAGACAAGAAAAGAAAAGAAAATCACTAAACACCTCCCTATTTTAGAAGGCGTACATTTAGCCTATTTTAGGAAGTGAATTAAAAGCCACTTTTCATCTTTTAACTTATTTTATTTTTTTTTAAAATAAATAAATTAAAAAGTCAATTTTTAATTATTTTTCCAAAACACCTTTAGGCACTATTTGATAAAAATTAAATAAGTACATTTATTTAGATAAGTGTATTTATTTGAGTCACATCATATTTTTATTTTTTTGTATGTTTTTTAAATAAAAAATATTTATTTAAATCATTCTAAATAATCCTTTAATTAGTTAAATAGCGTTTTATGGTCTCATAAACAAAATAAAGAAAAAAAAAAATCTCCAAAATTTACAATCAATAGCCAACTTTTATTCATTAGTACATCATTGATCTACTAAAGGGTGTTTTAGAAAATTAGTTAAAAGTTAATTTTTTAATTTGATTTTTGATTTTGATTTTTTTTTTAAAAATGTATAAAAAAATAAAGAGGTAATGTAATTCAAAGTAGATTACAGCTGGTTTTTGACTTTTAGTCTTTTTTTTTTTTTTTTTTTTTTTTAAAAAAGCGCCTAATTTTCTAGCTACTTTTATGAGTTCCTAGACTTTTTGTTACCAAAAACTAAAAGGATATATATATATATTTTTAATCTTTTTTCCCGAAACTTTTTATCTCTCTCTCCTTTTTTTTTTAATCTAAAAAGTTTACAAAAAATAAGTCAAATAAACTAATATTTATTTAAAAACCTTACAAAAATTGACTTGTTTTTTTGTCTTGTTTAAACCTCCCTAGTCAGCAATTGCCAAGGTGTGGTTTCTCTGTGGATTCCCTTATTTCTCCTCGCTCCAAAAATGTTTCTAATAATATTTATATTTTATAGTCTAGGGAAGACAAATCTAAAAAAAGTAAAAAAATTGACATAATTTATAAACAAAATCATTAAAATAAAAATAAACCTAACTTAAATAATAATAAATAAAAAAAAGTACTCCCAATAATCATTACTTTTTTCTCTATCTCTTCTTCTTTTTTTTCTTTTTCTTTTTTTTTAAAGACAGTGATTAATTTTTAAAAAGAATATAAAAATAGTATTTAAATAGAGCAAAATTATTTTTTTTTCAAATTATTTTTAGAAAAGATAGTTAAAAAAGATTACTGTAATATCATTTTAGTAAATGAGATTACTGTAATATCATTTTTTTTTCTCTCTATCTCCCAATAAATTTTTTTCTTCTTCTTCAGAGTATCTTTTCCATTATAAATCTATTGGCTATAAAAAAAAAAATTACTGTAATATCATTTTAGTAAATCATATACCATGTGAATGGTTTAAGGGAATGGCTTGAATCAAATTGTTCTTATATTTTTTTTTAATCAACTTTTTTTTTTTTAATACTAGAAACCAAAACTAAAATATAGTAAAAGGTTAAAAATACAAAGAAAAAAACTGAAAAAATTAAAACTTCAATCAAAGTTTAAAAAAAATTATTTTTAGATGGATTTTCAACCGTCTTTACTATTTTTTTTCCCCCCATATTTTAGCCTCTTTTCTATTTTTAGATATATCAAGATTAGATACATTTAAAAATAAAAATAAAAATTAACTAAAAAATAAAAATAAAAATCATTAAAAACAAACGAAAATCCAAACAAAAATGAACAGATTTTGTTTGAATTTTTGTTTATTTTTAGTATTTTTAAATATTTTTAGTCAATTTATTTTACTTTTTGGATGTATCTTGATTAATTGTATCTAAAAAGTACAACAAATTGATCAAAATATATAACCAAAAAAAAAATTATAAAAATAAACAAGAACTAATCTAAAAATAGTTTTTGAAAAATCAAACTAAACAAACTTTAAATCTCATTAAAAAATTGGTTTTAGGCCAAACGAAACGAGACTTAGAAGTCTAGATAATTAGGTCTTTCACCTCCTTCGCTAATCCTTTAGAAAAGTGTGTTGCTTTTGATTGGTTGTAAAACTCTTGAACCATTTCAGCTGTATGAACACAAATGATCCTTCATCTCTTTTTCAAAAAATAAAAAATAAAGTCATATAAATTAGCTGGTAATAATATCAAGTAATTGATCCAGTATATATATGAGATATTCTCTCACTAAATATAATAGTTGGGTTTTTTTTACCACGAGATATTTTCCTTCCCCCTTCCTCTTTTCTCCTTTTACCATCCTGAAAATTAAAAATTAAAAATAATCCATGATATATCACTTTGGCACCACCACGTGACATGAGATGAACTATGACTCAGTCCAGGTTCAACCCAAAATGTGGAGACTAGCCACTACCCCCACTTTCTTCCATTTGAGGTTTTGCCACTTTAAAGATTTTGAGCCACCCAATTTAAAAATTGATCCTCACAATGTGACTAGTCAACAAGTAAACACTATTTCAATACAGTGAATCTTACATAAAAGTCATGTATTTATTTGAATATAATTAGGGGTATTCAAATAGTCCTTAGACAAAAATTTAATATTACTCAAATCGGTTCACCCGTTTCATAGTTTGTCTTAACCAGTTTCGGCACCTAGCCCGCCCCAATTCATAAAAGATTTAGAGTTTTGGATAAAAATTTGTAACGCAAGTTCGCCCATAAACCCAAATCTCTAGTTTGATTTTTTTGGATCTAATATTCAGTTTTTTTTATTTATTATTCTCATGTTTAAAGTTTTTATTTTTTTGCTTTCTATTTTTTTTTTTCTCTCTTCACTTGTATGTATTATATGTTACTTGATTATTATTTATTATATAAGATGTAAAAAGGTAAAAAAAAAAAAAATCAAAATACATAAATTATGTTAGAAAGAAAAATAACTAATGAAAATATTAAAAATACGTGAATAAAAAATGTGCAACCCGGTTCAGTTTGTTTCTGACCCATAAAATTTGAGCTTATGGGTAAGATGAGGTTTTAGTTTTTTAAATAGGCCCGACCCGTACTAGCTCTTTAATTAGTCAAAACCTACAAATTTTATTAAAATATAGGATTTGGATACAACAGTTGTGAGATGGGTAAGTCCGACCTATCACATTAATGACCCATAAATATAATGAATTTTACAATAAACACGTGGGGTACTTATTAAATCGTATTTAAAGTTCATTTAGACAGTGATTATTTTAATTAATTTTTTAATTTTTTTAATGAAAAAGTGTATTAAAAAAAATAGAAACTAAATGATATAATTGAGTGTAGCCAAAAAGCCTCCACTCCAAGCGGAGTATTAATATGTTCGTCATTCTTATAGTATTTTACTAGTGACATCACATTATCACGAAAATATAATATCTCTCTTATATTTAAATTTTTCTCGTGACCTGTGTTGTCTGGAGGCAACTTCGTTTTTGAACATCTCTCAATCTTGAGCAAAGAATCCATAGTGTTTAGATCAAGATTTAGGAAAAATAATTTGTCAACTGAAAAGAAAATAAAAGAATAAAATTAGTTTATATTTCATTATTGTTTTTTTTAGCCTTTTAAGATTATTTGAGTCATTCACCTTTTTCCTTCGTGTTTATAGATCATTTATAAATGATTTGAATCATCTTAACAACCCTACAGCGGTGAGCCGAAAAAACTACACTGAACTGATCCACTCATAAGATTGGATTGGAGAAAATTTGAATTTAACTCAAGAAAAATTATGAAGGTGTTGTTGCACTACAAGAAAAAGTACTATTGTCGACTAAAAAATCACATTTCATAGCTGAAAGTATAGTATTTGACGACTAAAAATGCATTAGTAGCCAAAAGTATAAGTTTTGGCGATTAAAAATCTGTTTGGTCGCCGATATATAGCTTTTAGCGGCTAAAAAAATTTTGGTAGCCAAAAGTAAGGCCTTTTGGCGACTAAAAAAAATTTAGTAGCCAAAAGTGAGGCATTCAGCGACTAAAAATCTGTTTGGTCGCCAAAAGTGAGGCTTTTACCGACTAAAGAATTTTAGTAGCCAAAAGTAAGGCCCTTTGGCGACTAAAAAAAAATTAGTAGTCAAAAGTGAAGCATTCGGTGTAACAACTCAAATTTTTAATTATTCTGTAGAATTTATACTAATATTATTTAATCTCAATTCGAAAAATAAATAATTTATTATATATTATTATGTATAATTTTGTAAAATAATATAATTATTATGAATTTAAGAGTCAAAATATAAATAATAATAATAATAATAACAATAATAATAATAGGTGTGGTAATAAAATAAATAATTAATTTTTTGTTAGTATATGATAAATTAGAAATTAATTTATTTATATAATTATATTAAAATATTAGATCAAATAGTAATTATCTTAAATATCCATTAAAGATAGAAATGAGCCTAAGAAATTATAATAGAATCTGTACAATGATTTCGGCCTGGCCGTTCGTCTCCCTATAAAGAGAGAGGTGGTCTGAATAGGGAAAGAAGAAAGAAAAGAAAAGAAAGAAAAGGAGAAAGAAAGAAAAGAATGGAAGGAAGGAAAAATAATGGAAGTTGAGAGGGTTTTTAATAGTGGAAATAAAGAGTAATGTATTAAAGTTAAGGTGAGTGATATTATATCTTGCGTCACCAAAATGTATTTTACGTATATTTTTACTTATCATATTTATTTTATACAAGTTATGTTTTATAAATTATTATAAACTATATTATTATTTTAGTTACGTGGTTTAATTTCTGAACTCTATTTGCTAAAAAGAAATCCATGGATTTGTTTGTTTTACTTTTAAAAAATATTTGACTATGACCTTATATACAATTATGTTTTATAAGTACCACTACGGAAGTCCCACGCCTTGGGGGACTTAAATAACTATTGGTCTCTGTTTCGTTACTTTTGTGGCCCTCTGATTCATTGACCTCTGTTCTGTGCGGACCAAAGTGTTGTGCAGAACTAAGTGCTACACTATTGTGGGAGCCACCTCTAGAATCCGTACGAGCCATCTCTTGAATCCGTATCTTTGTTCTGTGCGGATCAAAGTACTGTGTGGAACTAAGTGCTACACTATTGTGGAAGTCACCTCTAGAATCCGTACGAGCCACCTCTTGAATCCGTATCTATGTTCTGACTGTCACTTCTGTGACTTCTGTTCTGTTCTGTTCTGTTCTGTACCGTGGTTATGGTTATATATTTATATAATATCTGTATTTCAGTTTCTGCTACTTAAATGATTTGTTTATGTAAATGTTTTGGCCTAACTAACTATCAATGGTTATGTTACTCTTGGTAAAATATTTCTCACTCTGCCATGTGCTTATAGTTTTTTACCAATTTTCAGGAAACATGCAATTCAGAAATAGCTTTTGGAAAGTCTTAAATGTGGGGCTGCGGAATAGACACACACAGCACTTTTATGATATTTTTATATATGTAAATATCGACATTTTTTGTCAATATATTTTGTAATAAAAATAGAAGCTCCGATGATTATTTTGGTACCCTTATTTAAATATTACTTCCGCTCGCGTTTATTGATTTGTTTATGAATTGCCCGGAGGTAACTTCAATTACTGGCCATTACGATACTTAACCCTTGGGTACGGGGAGCGCGTCGTGACATTCGGCAACTAAAAACATGTTTAGTAGCCGAAAGTGAGGCTTTTTGGCAACTAAAAAGAAGTTTAGTCACCAAAAGTGGTAATTTTAGCGCGGAAAATTTTTTTTAACGACTAAAAAATAATTAGTAGCCAAAAGTATAGAATTGGCATGTTTAGTCGCCAAAATTGGTGTCTTTTTTTTTTTCTACTAAATAATTGATTTTTATATAAATTATGTTCAATAAAAAATAATTATGTTTATATATATACTTTGATATTAATACGGGTCTAAATACTATATAAATAATATATGTTGCATCTATAATCATGTGATGTTATGGAGGCGTAGTGGAAAGAGTGTGTTGTATAAGGTTTATGGTGTGGGAGGTTGATGGTTCGAATCTCCACAAGAGCAGGGTGTAAATCTGCTTGGTCGCCGATTCCTTGAGTATTGGCGACGAAAACATTAGTCGGTAAATGTATAATTTAAAAAAATATAATTGATTATTGGTGACTAATTTTAGTCACCAAATGTATAATTTAAAAAATATAATTGACGATTGGCGACCAAAGTTTTGGTCGGTAAATACTTGCTTTTTGGCGACTAAAAGTTTTTAGTCGCCAATACCTTTCCCGACCGTTTTCTAGCGACCAAACCGGCGACTAAAAAATTTAGTCGGAAAAACTTAAAAACCGACTTTTGGCGACAAAAAATTTAGTCGCCAAATGTGTTTTTTCTTGTAGTGTTGTTAGCCTCATGGGTTCACCACGCATTTCACTCACCTATTTTAAGTTGTTTACTTTATAAAAATCATATTGATTTAATAAGTATAACTATATGTTTTTATTATATTTAATTTTTTTATATATATAATAAAAAAAAATAGACAAGAAATATGATTTTAAAAATATATTGTCCACTTTTTATAGCTAAATATGATAAAATGAAGTAAATATAATCAAGGATGGACCTAGAAGGCGACGATCGCACCTTCCTACGATTTCAAAAACCTTATTTATTATAGTAGTATTAGTTAATGACTCTCTAAATTGTATAGACTTGCCCCTTTTATGTTTTTCTAAATTTTTAAGTGATCACCCCTTTTTAAGGTTTTGAAAAAATTTAAGCAATCACTCTAATGTATCTATAAAACATAGTTCTCGAAATATGAAATTAAAAATTTTGGACGATCTAACAAAAAATTAAAAAATTTCTCATACCTAGTGTCAACTTCAAGTATTAATCTGCAAGAAGTGAAGATGATGGAGGAGGATTTAACAAGTAACTTGATAAAATTTATTGAGAAACACATAGTTTAGGCACTACAAGAATCTGCACTTTTAGCGACCACTTTTCGCGACCAATATAAAAGTTGGTAGCTAAAAGTTATCTTTTGGCGACCAAATATTAATTAGTCGCGAATGATCATTATTTTTGGCGACCAAATATGAGTTGGTCATAGAAGGTCATATTTTGGCAACCAAAAAATGAGTTGATCGTAGAAAGTGGTATGCTTTTGGCGACCAACTACAAATTTGGTCGTGGAAGGTCACATTTTGGCGACTAAAAATTAAGTTGGCCGCGGAAGATTAAAAATACGTTGGTTGTGGAATTGGTGACCAAAATTTTAGTCGCCAAAAACTTTTTTTTCCTGACCAAAAATATTTTAGTTGCCGTATATTGAGTTTTGGCTACTAAAACAATTTTAGCCGCCGAATGGAAAATAAAAAATTATTTTTTTCTTTGGCGACCAAAAATTTGGTCGCCAAAAACTTATTTTCAACAACCAAAAAAAGGTAGTCGCCAAATTAGTACTTTTAGCGACTAATATTTTAGTCGCCGTTGATTAAGATTTGGTGACTAAAAAAGTTTGTCAGCGAATGTACGTTTTCTGCGACTAATCTGGTCTTTTGGTTGCCAAAAGTTTGGGAGGGAAATTTGAAACGTGGAGGCGGGAATTGAAATTTTTGTGCGACAAAAAAATTTGGTCGCCGATTGTAAAACGATGTCGTTTTATACCAGGAAAACCGAAAAAAAAAATTAAAAAAAGCCCTAATTAATCTCCCCTCTGTTTTGATAATATTTATTTTTATATCACTTTTCAATTAAGTGTGGTTATATATATATATATGTGAAGATACAGTTCGTCCTGGTGAATGGGCTTGACCGATCCAAGCTCCTCAAGCCCACTGGATAACCTGCAAACAAGTTCAACGGGGAACGGGGTAGTCCCCCAGCGAACCCTCCGGTGTGTGAATTAGAAGAGGTGGTAGACAATGTAGCGAGAGAGAGAGAGAGATAGAAAACTTAACCTTCTTCTTGTCTTCCAGCTTTGCTTATATCCTTTGGTAATCATTTCACTGTCTCTGCCGTCCTGACCTCCCCGCCGAAAGCTTATGCCGTGGTTCGTCTTGTTCAGGGTGAGGGGGTGCCATTCCGGCTGAGAGATGTTGTCGCAATAAATGCTGTGATGGGCTGCATTAATGGTGATGTGCTGTGGCAATAACTTTGCAGATCCCTGTCTGCTGACGTGGCCTGTTCTGCACCTGCCACGTGTCCCAGCATCATTGACCTTCCCTGCTCAGTTGGCCTCCAGCTGTGCTGGGTCTTACTAACGGGGTTGTGCAATGGGGTCTAAATGGTGGGCCTGGGTTTACCTACGGTGGGCTGTGGTCCTTGTGGGCCTATCCGTGTCAGTAGTCCCCCATTCCCGAGTGCAGCTTTAGTCCAACGAAGGGAATAATAATAAGGAAGATGAGTCCGACCGGTGGGGGGAGACCGACCGTGAGGGCGGCCGAGCGGGAGATGCCGATCGTGAGGGCGGCCGAGCGGGAGAGGTCGACCGTGAAGGCGGCCGAGCGTGAGGGCGGCCGAGCGTGAGGGCAGCCGAGCGGGAGAGGCTGACCATGAGGGCGGCCGAGCGGGTGAGGCCGACCGAGTGGGAGAGGCCGACCGTGAGGGTGACCGAGCGGGAAGACCGATCGTAAGGGTGACCGAGCAGGTGAGGCCGACCGTGAGGGCGGCCGACCGGGAGAGGCCGACCGAGAGGGCAGCCGACCGTGAGGCCGATCACAAGGCGGGCCGACCGCGTGGGTGGCCGAGTGGAAGGGCACGGGGCTCAAGAGGCGGCGCGTCACGTGATGATTTGAAGTGGAAAAGACAAGGTAAGGGCAGAAGTCAGTGCATCGAGGCCATACACGTGGCAGAATTTCGAGGGAGGAGAAAGGTCAAACGTTAGATCAGAAGTGAAACGTCAGGGCATTATTATGGGCATTGAGGAGGCAGTTTTGGCGGATGATTTGAAAAGTTTTCAAACTGGCGAAAATTAATTTGGATCCTTGGAATACGGGTAAACCGTGGGCTTTTGGTATTATTCGATTTACTTACCTGTTTTCAAGAACCCAAAACATTCCAAGTATTACACCATTTGTTGCGCGCGATACACCATTGGAGCATTTCTTCGACTTCTTAGTGCCTGCCTCAGAAGCGATCCGCAGACACACTTTAGAAATGGCACAAGAAGAAAACGTGAATGTGAGGGTGGATCCACTGGGAGACGATGATGTAGAGGAATTAGCTGCACAGTACAGAGCGGAGAGGGTGGGGGAACCAGCGATATGTTTCCATGGCTCCACCATGATTGCAGCGCCGAAGCCTATCAGTCAGGCGGAGCCAGATCATTGGCACACGAAGCCAGACAAGTCGACGATGACTGAGGCAGAGTTGGAGGCCATCCGGGAGAAATACCAGATTCCAGTGGAAGTGGAGTTGTTGCTGCCAACGTCAACGGAAAGGCCATCAGATGCCAGGCTAGGGGAGTTTTCCCTGTACGAGGAGGCGCTGAAGGGTGGACTGAGGTTGCCACTGCCTCAAATAGTAGTGGACGTGCTGAACCACCTGGAGGTAGCACCGGGCCAGCTGATGCCTAATGTTTGGAAGATTTTGCTGGCCTGTGCAAGCGCCTGGCCAAAGGCGAATAAAGGGGAGTCGATGACTGTAGAGGAATTCTTCGCCTGCTACAAGGCCTCAGGGCAGCAACAGACATGGGTCACGCTGCAGGCAGCTGTGGGGAAGGGGTTGGTGGCTGGGCTGCCCACATCGATAAAGGGGTGGCGAGCACGGTGGTTCTACGCGTCTGCCAACGGGGGGCCTGGGGTGCGCACCATCTGGAAGGTGCCGATCAGGACGGTGGAGGCAAGACTGGGGGCTGCGGCAGTGGAGAGGGTGAAGAGGGTGAAGGAGTGGAGGGAGAGGGAGAAGGCCAAGTGGGACGAGCTGGTTCAGCCGTCCGCACTGTTTGAGGCCGGGCTGGGTCCACAGCCGATCGGTGGGGACCTCAGCCAAGCTGAATTAGAAGCCAAAAGAGAGGCACAGGAGGCAGAAGATCAAGCCATCCTTGCCAAGGCCACAAAATTTAAGAAGGCGCAAGATGACTGACCAGCGCAGCCGATCGCGAAGGAGAGGATCCGACCACGCCCAAAGCCATTGGGAGGGAAGGACTTAAGCACTTTTGAGCCACGAAAACCCCCTGTGGATCCAGTGAAGGAGAAAGTCAGGAAGGAGGGGGAGGTTCTGAAGAGGAAGAAGAAGAAGAGAAGTGCCCCAGAAGAGGTCGCAGAGGAGTCTGGGTTCAAGAAAATGAAGGAGACCCCAGTTGTGGTGGAGACCCCAGAAGTGGTAAGGGTTATCCCAACGGACTCGAGCGGGGGGCAACAGATGCAAAGGGGGCCTACATCCCAGGAAGGAGGAGTTAGCTTGAAAATTGCTATTTACCATGCGCGCGCGGTGGCTGGACGGTTGGAGGGAGAAGAAGGCCCAACCAGGGCAGGGGCTGAACGTCTGGTGAAGATCGTAGAGGAGTCAGGCCTGCGCTCAGCGTCTGTATTTAACGAGGCAGACCTCTTCAGGGGGTTGTGCTCTGCACAGATGGAAATGACGACCTTGGCAGGGGCCCTTTTTAGGAAGGCAGGGGCTGCTAAAATCAAAGCGGAGGAGGCCAAGGCGCAGCTTGCAACGTTGAAGGAAGAGAAAGCAAGTTGGGAGGGAGCCCGTGCTGAGCTGCAAGGAGTCAAGTTGGAATTGGAGGACATGCGCCGCAAGGTGGTGTCGCTCGAGTTCCAGCTGGCTAACGAGCAGAAAAAGTTGGAAGAGTCCCAAAATGCCTGTGCCATTGCTAACGAGAGGCATGAAGAGGCCATGAGCAGCAACGAGGAGCTGGTGAAGCTGAAGGATGAAGCAGATGCCAAGGTTGAGGCTCTGCAAAAGGAGTTGGAGAGAGAACTCACCAAGGCAGAGGAGGAGAAGGGGAGGCTGATGAGGGAGTTGAAAGCAGAGATGGAGAAAGCGACGGCGGAGAAGGAGAGCCTGAAGAAAGAGGTGGAGGAGGAGAGGGGTAGGGCAGCTACTGTGGTTGAGGCTCTGCGTGGAGAGCTGGAAGCGGAAAGGACCAAAGCGTCCTCTGAGAAGGCAATCTTACAAAAAGAGCTGGACAAGGAAAGGGCGAAAGCAGCCTCTGAAAAGGCAGCCTACCCCGATCTGTACGTTGCAGCAGTTGAACAATTCAAGGGATCGCCTGAATTTCAGATGGCCATTGATGCCGCAGTGGCCAGCAGTTTTGCAAGGGAGGAGTCTGGGGGGACTGGCCCATCAAGGATTACTGCTGAGGGAAGACCTGAGTCTGAAGTCATAGAGAGCTTCCAGCGGTCGGACTTTTATAAGCATGAAATGGCAGAGTACTGGGACAGCGGGTGGAAAATGTTCAAACGCAAGGCTGAAGAGCTGTTCCCAGAGCTTGACTTTAGTAGTGTGGCGATTGAAGAGGATGATGTGGCCCAGACCCCCCTGGATGAGGGTGTGGAAGAAGCAGATCTCATCTCCAGTGAGGAGGGGGAGTGAGCTGAAAATAAGTGTACTTAGGAGTTTCTGTTTTGTCGTGGTTTTATTGTGTTTTGTTTTTGAAGTGATGTAATGAAGTTGTATATACATTTTTGAATGAATAAAATTTCATTTACGCTGCCAGCTGATGACTCCATGGAATTTTTCTTTTTGTTCTGTTGTTTGTTTGTTTTTTTTTTTATATATATATAATGGAGAGTAAAGTAAGGAACTCCCTAATGCAGAGTGAAATGGGACTTGTATAAAAATTCAATGGGTGAGTAATTGAAAAATTGGAGTACAAAGTTGTAAAACATGAGTGTGGAAAATGATCTTGATAAGAGGTCCATGGATAAGTATGAGTGAAGGATCCATGAATGAAGGCAGGAAAGTAGGTTTGAAATTGTAACTAAAGGGTCAAGTGTAAACCTGTAGGGGAGAACTTGGGAAGCACCGTTGGAATTTGACTAAGTAGAGATGTTGTAAAAATTTGTGACCTCAACTTGTGACTAAGTGTTCTCCCAAACCAAATGGCATAACATTTTCCATTCAAAATACCCAAAAGATACTTCAGATCAAATTTAGAAAAGATCACTGCATCACAGAATTGATTGCCGACAAGCTTGTCCAGGACAAAAGCAAAAGTAAAAGTAAAGGCAAAGATGATTGATGCCGTGCTGGCCAAATACTTTCCAGCCTTCTGGTCTTCGATCTGCCTTAGTCTTTTGAAGTGCTCAGTCTGGCCGAGGCTTTTGAAGGTGCTTAGTTCTGGCTGAGGCTTTTGAAAGTGCTCAGTGCTGGTGGAGGCTTTTGAAAGTGCTCAGTTCTGGCTGAGGCTTTTGAAAGTGCTCGGTCTGGCCGAGGCTTGTGAAAGTGCTCAGTTCTGGCTGAGGCTTTTTAAAGTGCTCGGTCTGGCCGAGGCTTTTGAAAGTGCTCGGTCTGGCCGAGGCTTTTGAAAGTGCTCGGTCTGGCCGAGGCTTTTGAAAGTGCTCAGTTCTGGCTGAGGCTTTTGAACGTGCTCAGGTCTGGCTGAGGCTTTTGAAAGTGCTCAGTGCTGGCTGAGGCTTTTGAAAGTGCTCAGTTCTGGCTGAGGCTTTTGAAAGTGCTCGGTCTGGCCGAGGCTTGTGAAAGTGCTCAGTTCTGGCTGAGGCTTTTGAAAGTGCTTGGTCTGGCCGAGGCTTTTGAAAGTGCTCGGTCTGGCCGAGGCTTTTGAAAGTGCTCAGTTCTGGCTGAGGCTTTTGAACGTGCTCAGGTCTGGCCGAGGCTCGGAGTGCTCGGTCTGACTGGGGCTTTTGAAAGTGCTCAGTTCTGGCTGAGGTTGCGAGTGCTGCAAGTGAAAGTTTCATGGAAGCGACATTCAGACAGTTGAATTATAGAAGATTGGAACTCCAGTAGGAATTTGTATTATGTATTGAAAAAGGAAAATACAACAAGTTTGATAATACAAAAGTAGGAATTCACTGATAGTAACGCTTCAGATGTTCAGCATTCCAAGGATGGGGAAGGTCTCGGCCATCCATGTCTTGAAGTCGGTAAGTGCCTGGCCGTGGGCGGGCCTTCACAACGTAGAGTCCCTCCCATTTGGCTACTAGTTTGCCCTCGGTCGGATTCTTTGTGGCAAGAGTTGCTTCTCTCAAGACAAGGTCCCTTACAGAGAACTCCCGTGGTCGGACTCTACGGTTGTAGTGTGTTCTCATTTTCTGCTGGTACGAAGCCAATCTGACAGCAGCAGTCTCTCTGAGATCTTCGATGAGGTCCAGGTCTGCTCGACGGAGTTCTTCGGTTGAGGCGAGATCCGGATGTAAGACCCTGGGGGTGGGCAGACCGACTTCTACCGGAATGACCGCCTCAGCGCCATATATTAAGCGAAAAGGGGTTTCCCCAGTAGGAGTCCGGGCAGTGGTTCGGTAAGCCCAGAGTACATGTGGTAGTTCCTCAGCCCAGAGGCCTTTAACAGCTTCGAGCTTAGTTTTGATGATCTTCAAGAGAGAACGGTTGGTGACCTCAACTTGGCCGTTTGCTTGGGGATGACCGGGGGAAGAGAAGCATGGTTGAATCTGGAGATCTGCACAAAATTTCCTGTATTTAGCGTTGTCGAACTGTTTGCCGTTGTCGGAGACGATGGCCTGAGGGATGCCAAATCGGCAGACGATCGATTGCCAGATAAACTTGGTGGTGTTCCGCTCGGTGATTGTGGCGAGGGGTTCTGCCTCGACCCACTTGGTGAAGTAATCAATGGCGACAATTGCAAACTTGGTTTGGCCTCGACCAGTGGGAAGTGGACCAACCAAGTCGATCCCCCATTTGGCGAACGGGTAAGGGCTGCAGAGGGTGATCAGCTCAGTGGGAGGAGCATGGGGGATGTTGGCGAAGCGCTGACACTTGTCGCATTTAAGCACAAAATCAGTGGCATCTTGGTTGAGAGTCGGCCAGAAGTAGCCTGTACGGAGTACTTTGTGTGCGAGAGACCTGCCACCCGAATGATTGCCACAGATTCCTTCATGGATCTCTTGCATTACATAGGTTGCTTGGGCGGGGCTGAGGCATCGCAGGTACGGTCGTGAAAAACCGCGCTTGTAAAGGACGCCGTCGACCAGAATGTAGTTAGCCGACCGAGCTCTGACCTTGGTAGCCTGCTGTTGGTCATCTGGGAGTTCTCCAGTGGTCAAGAAGAGGAAGATGTCGGATGCCCAAGGAATGGGCTCCGTCTGGAGGAATTGCACTTCTTGTAGGTCGGGCGAGGTGGCCGGGTGGGTTAGGTATTCGAGGCGAACTCCATGGCTAAGGTCGGAATGGTCGGCAAAGGCCAGCTGGGCCATCTCATCTGCTTTGGAGTTTTCCGCCCGAGGTATGTGTCTGATCTGGAAAGTATTGAAGAGGCGAACAAGGGGGAGTGCCATGTCCCTGTAAGCCCGCATTATGCTATCCTTGGCATCGAATTCCCCCGTGATCTGGCCGACGATGAGTTGGGAGTCACTGAACACGCGGATGTGGCTAACACCAATGTCTTTGGCCAGACGAAGTCCTGCTATCAATGCTTCATATTCGGCCTCATTGTTGCTGGCCGCAAACAAGAAGCGAAGAGCACATTTGAAATAACCCCCCTCAGGGGAGGTGAGGATGAGGCCAGCCCCACTTCCTTCCCTGCGAGACGAGCCGTCAACATTGAGTGTCTAAGAATGAGGATCTTCAGGCTTTAGTGGAGCTGGTGGGGGTGGAGGGTTAGCGGTTGGGGCTGGATTGGTGAATTCCAAGATGAAGTCAGCTACAGCTTGCCCCTTGATTGCTGTCCGGGGGCAATAGGAGATGTCGAACTGGCTTAGTTCCACTGACCACTGCATTAATCTTCCTGAGAGCTCTAGTTGCTGCATGACCTTCCTCAGGGGCTGGTCGGTGAGGACCACTATGGAATGGGCTTGGAAGTAGGGGCGGAGTCGTCTGGAGGCGGTGACCAAGGCCAGGGACAGCTTTTCTAATAGGGGGTAGTTCTGCTCCGCTCCCCTGAGAGCCCGACTGATGTAGTAGACCGGCCGTTGGACTGAGCCGTCCTCTCTGATGAGAGCTGCACTAACTGCGGTGCTTGATACTGCTAAGTAGAGGAAGAGGGGCTCACCCGTGATTGCCTGTGAGAGAAGGGGAGGATTGGCCATGCACTGCTTTAACTGTTGAAAGGCTTCTTCGGATTCAGTTATCCATTCAAAAGTCTGCCGAAGAACTTTGAAAAATGGTAGGCACTTATCCGTTGCGCGGGAGATGAAACGGTTGAGGGCTGCCACTCTACCAGTGAGTCTTTGAACCTCTTTAACAGTTTTGGGTGACTGCATCTCAATCAAGGCCTTGATCTTCTCAGGGTTGGCCTCGATGCCGCGCTGACTGACCATAAAACCCAAGAACTTTCCAGATCCTACGCCAAAGGCACACTTCTCTGGGTTGAGCTTCATCTGATATTTGCGAAGGGTGGCAAAAGTCTCTCGTAGGTCGGTGAGGTGGTCAGTGGAGAGTTTGCTCTTGACTAGCATGTCATCCACATACACTTCCATGTTCCGTCCGATCTGATGGTGGAAGACTGCATTGACTAACCGTTGGTAGGTGGCCCCAGCATTCTTTAGTCCGAATGGCATTACACAATAGTGGTAGGTACCTCGATCGGTGATGAAGGATGTATGTTCCCGATCGGGTGAGTGCATCATGATTTGGTTGTACCCGGAGAAAGCATCCATGAAGCTGAGCATTTGGTGACCGGCCGTGGCGTCGACCAGCAGATCTATGCGAGGGAGTGGATAGCTATCTTTAGGGCAAGCTCGGTTCAGGTCAGAGTAATCGACGCAGAGACGCCACTTGCCATTGTTCTTCCGAACTAGAACCACATTGGACAGCCACTTAGGATAGTCTACATTTTGGATGAATCGAGCTTCAAGGAGTTTGTCGATTTCTGTGGCTATGAGATTATTACGCTCTGGGTGGAAAATACGCTGCTTTTGTCGGTAGGGTCGGAAATGAGGTTCGATACTGAGGCGGTGAGTTATGAAAGAGGGGTCAATGCCTGGCATGTCTGCATGAGTCCAGGCAAAGACGTCTCTGTGCTCGGTCAGGAGAGCGGTAAGGTCGGCCTTGGCTTGGGGAGGTAGTTGACTGCCGATTTTGGCAGTTTTGAGTGGGTTGGTGGGATCGATGTTAACTTCAACGAGTTCTTCCACAGGTTCGCCTCTGATCAGCTCGTCCTCATCCCGGACGTCAAGTCCTTCAATGATCATCGCCTCCTTCAGTTTGACTTCTTTAAGTGAGGCCACATAACACTCCCTAGCCACGGTCTGTTCTCCCCTGACTGTTCCGACCCCGAGATCGGTAGGGAACTTGAGGGCAAGATGATAGGTGGATGTGATGGCTTGGAAGGTGTTGAGGGCGGTGCGGCCGAGGATGATGTTGTAAGCAGAGGGGCAGTCGACAACAAGGAAAGTAAGCAACTTCGTGGTCTGCCGTGGGTACTCCCCAATGGTGATGGGGAGATCAATGGAGCCGATAGAGGTCACCCGGTCGCCAATGAAACCAACCAAGGGGGTTTGGAGTGGAGACAGACTTTCCTCTCCGATCTTGAGCTGGTGGAAGCAGCCGAGGAATATGATGTGTGAAGAGCTTCCATTGTCGATGAGGACTCGCCTGACCTTATAGTTGGAGAGGATGGCAGAAACGACGAGAGGATCATCGTGTGGATAACGGATGCCTGTACAGTCGGCGTCTGTGAAGGTAATGGGCTCTGTCCACTGCTTGGGCTGCTTGGGGGGTCGGTCTACCGCGATGACTGCCTTATCCGAGCCCTGTCGTATTTTTCTCAGTTCTGCTCTCTAAGCCGAGCGCGATGGTCCCCCGCAAGCAAGACCGCCTGAGATAACTCTGATTTCACCGACATGCGGGGATGGATTACCTTGTGGCCGAGGTTGTTGGGGAGGTCGATCGCAGCCTTGGTCTGGTTGAGCTGGTCGCCGTGGAGGGGTGTGCCTGCGATTGTCTCTGTGGGGCTCGGTCCTTTGCTTCTACTGAGGGCGGGTGTCTGTGAATCGGCTTAGACGCCCCTGGCGAATGAGGGTCTCCACTTGATCCTTGAGACTGGTGCAATCGTCGGTGTTATGGCCATGGTCCTGGTGGAAACGGCAATATTTGGACTGGTCTTTCCGATTGGAAGGGTTCCGTGGAGGGAGAGGCCACTTAAGGGGGTAGTCCCGTTGGATCTAGTTAAGGACATGTTCCATGGGAGAATTGAGGGGTGTGTATCGCTCGAACCGATCGGGCGGTCTTACTAGTGCTGACCGGTCGGCGCGAGGGGCTCGGTCGGCGTAGCGGGGTGTTTGGTTATGATGCCGGGCGTTACTGGGTTCTTGGTCTTTTCTCTTTTCTCTGGGGGTCAGATATTTAGTTGTTGAGTCCTGCCGAGCGGCTAGTGAATCCTCGGCGTTCATGTATTTTTGGGCTTTGGAGAGTAGGGCTGCCATGGAGGTCGGGGGGTTCTTAGAGAGGGAGAAGAGGAAATCGGATGACCGCAAACCGGCCATGAAGGCTGTAAGGATGACTTTATCATCATTTTCGGCAACTTGCAAGGCTTCGGTGTTGAAGCGAGTGACAAAGCTGCGCAGTGATTCCCCCTCGATCTGACGGATATTGAGGAGTTGGGTCGCCGGGCGTCGCTGGCGTTGGGCCCCGATGAAGTGGCTCAGGAAGGAGTCACTGAGATGCTGAAATGTGGAGACCGAATCTGGTGGTAACTGGCTAAACCATAACCGAGCCGATCCCTTCAGTGTCACGGGAAAGGCTCGGCACATGATTTCGTCGGGGAAGGCGTGGAGGATCATGAGGGTGCGGTAGGTCTCCAGGTGGTCGACCGGGTCGGTCGTTCCGTCAAAGGGGTCGATGGTGGGCATTTTGAACTTGGCGGGCAGGGGTTTGTTTCGGATGGAGGCGACAAATGGGGAGTTTGCCGTGGTGGAGGGCTTATGTTGGATATTCTGCATAACCCCTTGGAGTTGGAGCTTCATGGCTCGGAGTTCAGCGTCCCAAAGGGGGATGTTGTCACCACCAGAGGGAGACAGGTGTTGGACGCTGCTGGCTTCTCCCTCGGGAGCTGGTGTTACAACTGATGGACGTGGGGGTGGAGGCGGTGGATGTATATGTGGGTGAGGGGGTTGCAAGCCCCCCGAGTTGAGAGGATTGGGTTGTGGGATGGCATGGCCCGGAATTTGTTCTGGATGGGGTGGAATATCTGGAGGTGGTGGAGGAATAGGGAGGTTTCGTTGGAGCAGAGCATTGATTAAGGCCTGGTTTTGTTCGGCCATACGGTTGATGCTGTTGGTGAGCTCGATGAAGTACTGTGGTGGGTTGTTTGGATTGGGAGGGTCGGTTTGGTGATCGGTAGCATTATGGTGAGAGGCCATGGATCTAGTCGTGACCATACACTTGACGGGTGAGATGTAGAAGTCACTGGAACAGGGTCTCCGGCGACAATGAACACAACTGGCGCACGGATCAACCAGTTCCCACAGACGGCGCCAACTGAAGATACAGTTCGTCCTGGTGAATGGGCTAGACCGATCCAAGCTCCTCAAGCCCACTGGATAACCTGCAAACAAGTTCAACGGGGAATGGGGTAGTCCCCCGGCGAACCCTCCGGTGTGTGAATTAGAAGAGGTGGTAGACAATGTAGCGAGAGAGAGAGAGAGAGATAGAAAACTTAACCTTCTTCTTGTCTTCCAGCTTTGCTTATATCCTTTGGTAATCATTTCACTGTCTCTGCCGTCCTGACCTCCCCGCCGAAAGCTTATGCCGTGGTTCGTCTTGTTCAGGGTGAGGGGGTGCCATTCCGGCTGAGAGATGTTGTCGCAATAAATGCTGTGATGGGCTGCATTAATGGTGATGTGCTGTGGCAATAACTTTGCAGATCCCTGTCTGCTGACGTGGCCTGTTCTGCACCTGCCACGTGTCCCAGCATCATTAACCTTCCCTGCTCAGTTGGCCTCCAGTTGTGCTGGGTCTTACTAACCGGGTTGTGCAATGGGGTCTAAATGGTGGGCCTGGGTTTACTCACGGTGGGCTGTGGTCCTTGTGGGCCTATCCATGTCAATATATATATATATTTTTTAATCACACTTTTTAATTAACATGTGATTAAATATCACATAAGAAGAATTAAAAATATCTCACACTTAATTTAATAAGTGAGATAATATTTTTTTTTTAATCACAAATTTTAAATAAGTGTGATTATATATTTTCATCACAATTTCAAGTGTGATGGTATATATATAATTTTTCAATTTAATTTAGACGACTTTTGAAACACCCACCTAGATTGAATTTACTAAGCAGGGTCTCTTCTCCAATTAATTTGCTCTTCCTTTTCTTTTTGAAACAAAGCCCTAGTTAATTCGTTCTTATTCACATCTCTCTCTCTCTCTCTCTCTCTCTCTCTCTCTCTCTCTCTCTCTCTTTCACAAACCCTCATCCTATGGCTCCAAAAGCCCTTCATTTTCGACATCCGAACTCGGCCCCCACAACTTCTCCTCCATTTCCAGCACTAAGGACCTCTAAACGGTTAACCTAACCCTCTGTGTTCTCTCTCGCCCCGAGGTCTCTCAAATCCCCCGATCTTCCAAACCTTAGGCCTCGAATACAACGAAAAAGTACTTCATTCGATCAGCAACGAAGTCCTCAAGGCCGTCGTCGCTCAATTCAACGCCGATCAGCTCCTCATTTAGCATCCCAACGTCTCCGCATTGGTCCGCAAGAGCTTGGTTCGTCGTGCTAAGGATTTCAACATCGTTCTCGATGATGTTGCGATCATGCACTTGTTGTATGGGGCTGAGTTGTCCAAGGCCGTGGAGCAGAAGTAGGTAGCACAGCAAGAGGCGGAGAGGTCGAAATTCATGGTGGCCAAAGCGGAGCAGGAGAGGCGAGCGGTGATTATTAGGGCGGAAGGTGAGAGTGAGGCTGCGAAATTGATTTCGAATGCGACTGCGGCTCTTGGAATGGGTTTGATCAAGCTCAGGAAGATTGAGGCTTCAAGGGAGATAGCGGCGACGTTGGCAAAGACTTTGAATGTGGCATATCTGCCTAATGCAAACAATATGTTGTTGGGGCTCAATCCTTCCGTGGCTAGCCGTTGATTTGGTGATTTTAGTGACCTTACACTGTTTTCTGTTTCAATTCATGAATTCTTGAAATTGGGCTTTAGGAGCTTACTATATTGATTATAATTGTTCTAAGATCAATAACTGACCTATGCCTTGATATCCAAAGATTTGGGAATCGGATGGATCACACTTAAACACACATGGCCAAGGCATTTACTTTGATGTATGTGATTAACTAAGAACCATGATCAGATAATTGTAGATAATCAGATTGTTATAACATGTCAAGAGCTGTTAAAAAATTAACTAATGTAACAAAATAATAATTAGTTGATTGGGATACTTCATTGGCTATTGATTGGGATACTTCATTTCTTTCTTAGACGACCCCATCATGAAAAATAATATGAATGACTGTGTTACAATTCATAATAATTATCAGAAAGTAGAAATGGGAAATATTATGCTTGCACACATTTTTCTTACAGAAGAATCAAATTTCTAACAAGAGTTCTGGTCATGTTTGACTGAGATACATCATTCATTTCTTAGTTGTCCATGTAATATATGTAATAATACCCCCATGTGAATAATGTAAAGATTATGAATGACTACTCTACAATCCATTAATGACAATTAGTGAGTAGAACATGGGAAATATGGTGCTCAGAGACATAATGCCTATGGAGGAATTAGTTTCTGAGAAGAGTATCCTAGTTTCCTTTTCCTAAAAGAATAAGCTGATGAGTGGATTTTGTAATCAAGTTCTAAAGTGTGTGCAATTGTTTGTCATTTTATTTTATTTTTTTGAATGCCCCTTGTGTCTTTTTTAAATTTTTGCTAGGTTCAACTGTAAGGGAAATTAAGAAAATCTATGCTAGGTTCAACTGTAAAAGTGTAAAATCAACTCCTATCATGATGTTTAAGATTAGTGAGTAATTTTCTGCTTATGTTTCAGGCTGCAGATGTAGTTTTTATTGCAGAACCTTGGACAGTGCCATGGACAGCAAAGACCATTCTGCAGGTAAATCATTTTTTTCATTTAATAACAGTTAAGTTTGAATAGATTTGTTTCTGTTTGATTTCAATCTGAAAAATCTAGAAATCCCCTAGATGTTGATTTGTGATTATGTATCAATTTTAAGTAGTAAACAACAATCCTAATCAAACAATCAAGACAAATCGACACAACGATTTTACGTCGAAAAACCACAATTGGACACCTCCAATTGTGATAAAAAACCAAGAGCAACTACCACAAAACAATCCACTAAGAAGATATAAAAGAATTACACAGGTATACTCTCAATTACTGAGCGAATCCACACCCGAATTGAACCAACCCTTATGTGCCTCTTCCAACCCCGTCTTCACCTCAGAATTGTCTTGACGATGGGCCACTCCAGAATCCACCAAAGCTTCAGGCTCGAATTCTTCAGAATTCACCGAACAACAACTCTCTCTTTTGTATAGAATGAACAAACAATCTTTTGATGTATCCTCCTTAAACCATGAGTTGAATACTCAATCAAAACATCAAAGAAAACTAGCAAAATATCCCCAGATATAAACCCTAGAACCCAAAAAGAAGATCTGGAGAAGTAATCCTAGATTTGGAACAACTTGTCAATTTATAGAATCTGAAATCGCGAGATCCGCTCGAGCGTGGGAATTGACGCTCGAGCGGGGACTCTATATGATGTGTTTCGCACTAGGGTGTACGCTCGAGCGTGGGAATTGACGCTCGAGCGGGGACTCTATATGATGTGTTTCGCACTAGGGTGTACGCTCGAGCGGGGAAATGGACGCTCGAGCGTGAAAACACGAATCATAGTATATTTGCAGACTCACCAAACTTCTGAAACTCGGCATTCTCCGCTCGAGCGGGGGAATGTCCGCTCGAGCGAACAGGCAACTTTGAATGCATTTTTGCATTTTGCTTCGGGGGCATGCCCCTTGACCCCGCGAGCTGACCGGGCAGCTCGACCCCCGTCATAATTAGCGAAGTGGCAATCTTGAAAGCATTAACATCACAAACTTCTCTGCAAGGCTCGATTCGGGTTGGATTCGCATCTAATAAACGCATAGACTCACTGAAATAAAAGTGCGAAAACAAATACAACTGAAAGGAGTTTTGTCAAACGGGGTTACCAAGAATAAAAACCTAACACAATCTTCATGGAAGTGTCATTTAGTGAATTGGGTTTTTGATTTTGAGATTTATGTTGGTGTTAAATATGATAATTAGGCATTGTTTTTTTATTTTTTTTTTTATTTTAAATGATCATTTTGATTCATTGATCTTAACTTGTGTTTTGTTTGTTTTGGTACTAATAGGTTATCGAGCAAGTTGAAGTTGAGTATGTACCAGAAAAGGCTGAATTTGATGGTCATTTAGATGAGGAGTTTAAGAAGGATTCTCTGGTGTTTACATATACACAAAAGAAGATGGGGTAGATCTGCCTATTATAACCCATGTATCTGTTTTTTTTTTTTTTTTTTTTAATGTCCTGTAATATTTTGTTCACTTTGAAAAATGGTACCAATTTTATATCGTTTATAAATTGTCCTTTTCTACATTGAAGTACAATGAAGTATTACTGAAATTCAAGGACCTAGGTAAGTAAGTGTGAATGGGGGAGCAGTTTTGAAAAGTGATGATTTTATCTTTCTCTGAAATTCAAGGACCTTGGCATAGATAGACAGATAGATATATGAACCAATGTTGTTGTGACTATGTATATTCATTATACATATATGTCAAGGACTGGTACTTAATTGTCGTTGGGTTAAATGAATTTTGTTTGATATTGGATTGAATGTTTATAAACAATAAATGATTGTTCTAAAAATAAAAAATTAAAAAAAAATTTGGCTACTAAAAAATTGGTCGGCAAATTCTATCCTTTTGCGACTAAAATCATTGGTCGGCAATTCCTTACCTTTTGGCGATTAAATTGTTAGTCGGCGATTCCTCGACTTTTGGCAACTAATCTATTTGGTCGTAGAATGTGACAATTGGCAACTAAGATATTTGGTCGGAAAAATATCACTTTTCGCGACCAAAGTGTTTTAGCGACAAAACGGATTAGTCGCAGTAATGATATATTTAGGGTCTGTTTGGTAACGTTTACGTTTTCAGTTTATATTTACAAAAATTTTATAAACTAGTTTTTGTTTATTTTTAGAAAAATATAAACTACAAACGCGTTTGGTAATTGACAAAATGTTTAAAAAATTTAAAAATATAAAAAAGAGTGAGAAATGGCAAGTGGCGGCGGAAGACGGTGGTGGAAAGTGGTGACGGTGGGTAGTGGGTAGCGGGTGGTGGTGGGTGGTGACGGGTGTGTGGTGGTGGTGGGTGGTGGCGGGTGGTGGGTGGTAGTGGCGGGTGGGTGGTGGTGGCGAGTACATGGCGGGTGGTGGTGGTAGTGGTGGGTGGGTGGGTGACGGTGGCGGCTGGTGGGTGGGTGGGTGACGGTGGCGGCTGGTGGGTGGTAGCGAGTGGGTAGTGGTGGTGGTGGTGGCGGGTACGTGGCGGGTGGTGATGGTGGGTGGGTGGGTGGGTGACGGTGGCAGGTAGTGGGTGGTAGCGAGTGGGTGGTGGTGGTGGTGGTGGCGGGTGGTGGCAGGTGGGTGGCGGATGGCGGGTGGTAGTGGGTGGTGGCGAGTGGTGGTGGCGGTGGTGGTAGGTGGGTGGGTGACGGTGGCATGTGGTAGGTGGTAGGTGGTAGGTGGTAGGTGGAAGCGAGTGGGTGGTGGTGGTGGTGGTGGGTGGTGGTGGCAGTGGGTGGCGAATGGCAGGTGGTGGTGGGTGGGTGGGTGACGGTGGCGGTTGGTGGGTGGTAGCGAGTGGGTGGTGGTGGTGGTGGTGGGTGGTGTGGGTGGTGGTGGTGGTGGTGATGGATGGGTAGCAGGTGGCTGGTGGCTAGTGATGGTGGGTGGCTGGTGCTGGCGGGTGGTGGTAAGTGGCTGGTGAGTGGTGGTGGCGGCGGGTAGGTGGCGGGTGTATGGCAGGTGGGTGGTGCAGCGAGGTGTGGGTGGTGGTGGCGAGTGGGTGGCAGGTGAGTAGTGGCTGGTGGGTGGTGGTGGTGGCTAGTGGGTGGTGAGTGGTGGTGGCAGGTGGGGGTAAAGGGTGGGTGGTGGTGTTGGAAGACGGTGGTGAAAAATGGTGACGGGTGGTGGCTAGTGTTGGGTGGTAAAAAAAAAAAAAAAAAAAAAAAAAACTCAAAACTCAAAACGGAAACACATTTTTTGAGTTTACATTTTTTGGCCAAATTTATAAACTGAGACCACTGATTTATAAATAAAAAATTTACCAAACAAGTTTTTATTTGAGTTTTTTAAATTTTTATAAATATAAACTGAAAACGTAAGTGTTACCAAACGGCACCTTAGTGACCAAAAATTTAGTCGGCAAATCCAACTTTTCTCGACCAACAAAAATTTTGATCGCGAATTACTTTTGTCGACCCTCAATTGATGACCAAAGTAGCGACCAAAAAAATTGGTTGCGGATAATTTTTGCCGACTAAAAATGGACTTTTAGCGACCAATTTTTTGATCAGCAAATGTGTTATTTCTTGTAGTGAGGATTTTAATTCGATTTCATCAGAGATGTCATTAATAACATGAAAGATTATCGAGTAATAGAACTTATTATTATAGTCCATATTAGTATATATACTCGCCCCCTCTATGTCAAAATTGTGGGACCAATCGATATGATTTTTTTATGGATGGTTTACACATAGGCCATGTTTGTTTCGCAATTTGAGTGGTCGGATTAGATTATCATGGTTGTGGATTCCATCTACAGTATGTTTGATAGTGAAATGGAGACGAATTGATAGTTCAAGGGGCTTAGTAATCTCCCTCAGTAAGGGATTAGCTTGATTGAGTTTTGGGTGGGATTAGAAAAATAGTGAAAGGATTGAATCTATTTTATATAAAAAAATTTATTTTTTTTACCTAGTGCACTTGTTTGTTTTAATATTTGTTTTATTTTTTTAATATAAAAATAATTTATTTATTTATTTTGTATAAAAATAAGTTTACATTCCCATTACTAACCATATTTCATATTATCATCAAAACAAACACATCCTTCACTAACAATTTATATATTAACTGTGTGAGTGATTTTCCGACCACACTACCAACTCAGTATTCAGCTGGAGAACATTGGCAGAATAGATGACACCTGACTGACCTGTAACAGAAAGAGAAGATTCCGGCGGTGGTTCGTCCATCTGGGGGCACTCCGACAATCAAGTCAGTATATCTCTCAAAGATAATCAATTACTAAACTCACTATTCTCAGGACAAATTGCGTACCTTAGACCCATCGGGGGTGCCTTTCTTTTATAGTTAACTCAATCCTTATCCCAACAGAAGCCTAGCTTCAATGGACTTTAGCTCAGTGCTTATCCAGGACTCTTCAATAGATAAAGACAAACTCCCTAAGAGCTTTATCTTTATCCAGGCTGAGTCCCCTCATCATCTAGGACTTTTGTGCCTCATCCGCTTATCTCAGATTCCAATATCTTTGGAGATAACCTCGGCCTTGCTGAGATCACCTCGGCGTCATGACCAAGACACGTGGCACCTCGGCTGACACGTCGGCGTCACCTTGGCCATGTGTTGGTACTTAGAAAATATATCCCCACAACTGTCCCCTAGGTTCTATTACCTCGGCATTCTGAGGTGATGGAACCTATATCGGTACTTCCTGTCAATACATCTGTTTAAAGATTCCTAGCCGACATGTCTCTTTTAAGAACAAGGATCCCAAAGGCTCTTCTCAAGCGTATGAGTTGTCATACACAATAACTCAACCGTTTTAGCCACGCGTCTTCTCCTTACTGGATCATACTCCGGACGCGTTTGCAAGTCGTCTCACGCCTACATGCGCCGTCTGACGCATTCGTTGTTCCAGGCGCATTAATTGCCCTTTTTGCTGCCGTTTCAAGTTTTGACAAAACTTGTTTCTTTCTCCCGTCTTTTCATTTTACATCGCTACAGAAGCTCTCTCTCTCTCTCTCTCTAACTTTTTTCAAACCCTCCATTGTTCAAGCTTCCATAGTTCTGCGACTTGCTCCGTTTACCCCTTCCGGCGTGATTCTCACCGGTCTTTCACCTTTGCAACCGTCGTCAGACTTCGGCAATCCCTATTCCGGCTTTCCTCTTTCTGGTAAGCCATTGTTTCTTTTAGTCTTATTTCTTGTTGTTCTTCAAGAAATTTTGCTTCATCATTAGTCGCCATTGCTGTTTTACTCAAACATTTGATTCATGAATCATGCATCTGAGCGTGTTTATTTCACGATTTTGCTCTTTGAATACTCGCACTGCTCACAACTTTTCTGCTTTTGCCATTGTTCTTGACTTTACACCCTTTGTACTTATAATGTTCATGATAGTCCATCTTTGTTCTTGATTCTGAAGCACATTCTTGCTTTTCTGTTTTCCAAATCCGTGCCTTCAATCTTTGTTCCCACAGACTTAGGTTTGGGATTTGTTTATAGAACTCAAAACAATTGTTTAGGAAAAATTGAAAACGATTCCGCACTAATTCTGTGTATTTTCAAGCTTTAGCCGAGGTCCATAAAACCCTTTAGAAACACACCCTTCTGAAATCCAACCCCTTCAGTTAAGCCGATATCATGGGTATGTGGAAACATAGGGTAGACACCCCATCCAAGTTAGAGCACTTCAGGCGAGAGTTTGACATTCCGGCCGACGTTCATCTGAGGTTGGCTGGGGAGGATGACTCTATCATGCCCACAGCTAATTCTATGCCCCTTCCTGTTGTAGCTTTCATCGAGTGCGGACTTCGGCTCCCACTCAATATTCTTTTTCGTGAGATCATTCATTATTATAAGTTGAACCCTATACAACTTGCTATCAATTCCTACCGAGTCATAAACGGTATAATAGCCTTAGCCAAACAAGAAAACACTAGGGTTACCTTAGTCGACATCCAATATTGCTACACCATGTGTGGCCTCAAAAAAGATACTGGCTATGTTTACTACCTTAAGCCGAGATCCACAGAGTATAAAAACGTAGCCGACCTCGCAGACTCCAACAAAGGAACTGGAGACGATTACTTTATTACCTTGGGGAACTAGGAGTTTGCTCCAGATGAGGACCTCCACCTCTATCCTCTTCCTCGAACAGTTTTTGTAGAGGGCAATGGTAAGAGCCTTGCGTTCATACTTACTTGTTTTCAAAGTCTTTAATACTTTATTTGTTTCTAACGTCTGTTTTTCTTGCAGCTCTTCCTCAGCCACCAAAGGGCTTCCGTCAGTCTTTCTTTCCCAGTAAAGGCTTGAGGAAACTTTTGGATCTGCCAGTCCACAAACGGAAGGCCCCTCTTCTACTTAATTTCATTCCTACGTATAAGTCAGCTTTTCCCGACGTCCCCAAGAAGAAGAAGAAGAAGAAGAGTCTGCCTCCTCCTTCCGCGCACAACTCCTCAAGCTGCCTCCACATCTCGGCAAGATCAAGGATCAACTTCTGATCCAGCCGGGCAGCCGTCAACCTCGGCTCCATATCTGATCCCGATATCCCAACGCCAACGCCGGCGACGAACCGTTTTTGCTGCCGAGATGGGTCGTCAAAAAACAGTTGCCAAAGATCTCTTGGCCAGCATCCCATCAACCATTGACGCTCCACCAGCGCAATCCCAGCCCCCTTCGAAGCCGAAAAGAATAAAGAAGGCTCAACCAAAAGCAAAGGTGACTCGGGTTAATACTGAGGATACTTTGCCAATTTCGAAATTGGCTTCAAGTGAGAAAACCACCTCCATCCCCGAGAAGAGGTCTGCTGAAACACAACCATCTGAATCCCCAGATCAAAAAGGCCGAGGTCATCCTCTGCAACCACCTCGGGGTCCCAAAAACACGATGCCCCCTGGGCCCCCAAAATCGTATTGGAGGACAAGCCAGTTAGGGCTGGCGACAGTGCTGATGACATCAATGTCGGTGTTGCCCTTAGTACCGCTCTGCTTCTTCTCGGCGATCTTAATCGAAACGCCGAGTTGAGTGAGTATGAAAACTATGCTCTGATGCTCCAGCGCTCTGTCCAAGCAAGTGTCTTTACTTGGTCATTTTTCTTTCTTTCTTGTACTTAGAAAATTTTCTAATAACTTTTGTCTTGTTCACTTTCAAGCCATCCAGCATGCTCATTCCTTCTCAATACAATCTTTCGAAAACCGGGAGAAGCTGGCCGAAAAGAAGATGGAGGTCTCCAGTCTTCAAAAGGTCAACAAAAGCTTACAATCAAAAATGAAAAAGTTGGAAGACCAGGCCGAGGCTGCCATTAAAGCTAAGGACGATGCCGATGAAAAAGCAGGTGCTGCTGAGGCCATTAACAAGGTTCTTGAGGCCCAAAGGAAAGAGACTGAGGAAAAGATGGCCCTAGCCCAAAAAGAACTTCAGGATGCCTTGGCTACGAAGGGCACCGAGCTCAAGGCAGCCGATGAGAAGGGCTACAATGAGGGGGTGGCCGATGTCACGGCGGACTATGAAAAGCAAGTAAAGTAGGCATGCAACAAGGGTTTCATCCTTGGTTGGATGTCTCTTCTAAAAAAGCTTGAAGTCCCCGAGGATTCGCCCTTCAGGAACACCGACGTCATGCCTCTTCCATTCCTTCCAACTCCAAGTCAATCTGACGATGAATCTGAGTCTGAGGAGGAGACTTTGGTGAGGAAATCAAAGGAGCCCTGCTGGGACCAAGTCCCCTTCTCTGAATGAGCAAGTCCTGGACTTGACTCAAGATGAGGATGGTGAAGAAGTCCCCAAGGATGCTACTCCAGAGAATGCGTCATTGGACGTGCCCCCTGCTGACAAGAGCCTAGATGAAACCCTTCAAGAAATTGATGCCGAACTTGCGGCGGAAAAGGCTGCCGAGGTGTCTTCCCAGCAGTCGTCTGAACTTCAGACCCAACCATCTGTTGTTGCCGAAGAGTCTTTACTTTGATGTGTTTTTCCTTTGTATTTTGTACTTTTGTTCTTCTCTTTTTTTGGAACAATTAGTAAGTTTTGGCTGACGTGCCTTCTTTTGAATGTTAATACAACTTCCTTTCCTGCATACTTGTATCTTTGTCTTCTCTTTGCTGCTTTTGCATGATTCTATACTTAGAATATTTTGCATATCTTTAATATACACTTCAATCCTTGTGCAACCTTCTCGGGGTGACACACCTCGGTTATACAAACTGATGATTTACCTCGGCAAGTACAAAAGTACCTTTCTTGGCATAACCTTGGTTTCACCTTGTAAATTTTTCATGAAATTTCAACAAGTGTTTAACCTTAGCCTTCAACTTGTAAACTTTTCTCAAGTTTCAACAAGTGTTAAACATAATCTCGGTTTAACTTCAACTTGTAAACTTTTCTCAAGTTTCAACAAGTGTTAAACATAATCTCGGTTTAACTTCAACTTGTAAACTTTTCTCAAGTTTCAACAAGTGTTAAACATAATTTCGGTTTAACTTCAACTTGTAAACTTTTCCCAAGTTTCAACAAGTGTTAAACGTCATCTCGGTTTAACTTCAACTTGTAAACTTTTCTCAAGTTTCAACAAGTGTTAAACATAATTTCGGTTTAACTTCAACTTGTAAACTTTTCTCAAGTTTTAACAAGTGTTAAAACTGTTTTTCTTCTCTCTGCCCCCTAATGTGAACCTAAGTTCCACTTGGGTTCTCATTACACATGTATTCCAGAAACAATGTTATGTATCTTTATCAGTCATAAGTGTATAATCATATAAACAAGCAAAAACTTTATTTATGTACTTTGGCAAATGACAAAAGAACAAAAAATTCTAATGATAGAAAAATTTCAAATTACAAGTGTTCTAAGGTCTTGGCAACTCTTTGCCCTCATTATCTTCAAGCCGATATGCCCCCATTGCCCAATACCGAAGTGATTCTGTAGGGTCCTTCCCAGTTTGGGCCAAGCTTGCCCTCCCTGGGATCCTTCTTGTTGCCGACGACTTTTCTCAAAACTAAGTCGCCGACTTGGAACTTCCTTGGGTTAACTTTTTTATTGTAAGCCCTGGCAACCTGCTACTGGTATGCTGCTAACTGAATTGCAACCCTTTTCCTTCTTTCTTCTAGTAGATCCAGATCTCGGGCTAATAATATGTCATTGGTCCCATTCTCTACTCACCTAGGTTCTGATCCCTGGGATGCTGACTTCCAAGGGAACGACAGCTTCTGTGCCATAAGTCATGGCAAATGAGGATTCCCCCGTTGATCTTCTCGGCGTAGTCCGATATGCCCAGAGCACACTTGGTAGTTCATCCACCCACTTCCTTTGCTGTCTGCAGCCTCTTCTTTATCCCATCCAACATTACTTTGTTGGATGCTTCTGCTTGTCCATTGCTTTGAGGAAAGCTTAGGGTTGAAAAGTAGTTCTTGATCTTGAACTTTGCGCAGAAACTCTTGATTAACTTACTGTCAAATTATGTTCCATTGTCTGAGACTATTGCTCTTGGAATCTCAAATCTTGTGATTATGTTTTTCCATATGAAGCTCTTTACGTCCACATCTTGGATCTTGGCTAAGGGCTCAGCTTCTATCCATTTGGTGAAGTAATCTGTTGCTACCAGCAAGTACTTCTTTTGCCCAGTTGCTTGGGGCAGTTGTCCGACAAGATCCATTCCCCATTGGGCAAACGGCCAAGGACTGGATACTGGGTTCAGGTCTGCTGCTGGTTGGTGTATCAGAGGTGCAAACCTTTGAAATTTTTCACATTTCTTGACATAGGCCTCTGCATCTTTCTGTATGTAGGGCCACCAATACCTCTAGGTAATGGCCCTATGAGTTAGTGATCTGCCCCCAGCGTGGCTTCCGCAAATCCTTTCATGTATTTCATATAGAAAATCTTCAACTTGTGAAGGATGTACGCACCTCAAAGGGTGTCCAGTGAAAGATCTTCTGTAGAGATGTCTCTCTGCTGTCAGACTGAATCTTACCGACTTCAATCTGATCTTGTGTGCCTCCTTGTGGTCGTCTGACAGCTTTCCTTCTTTCAGGAATGCAACAATTGAATCCATCCAGCTTGGTCCCATGTCCACACACATTGCTTCACGCTCTATGGTCAGTGGTTCGATGCTCGGGCCCGACAAATAGTCAACCATTATTGTTCTTGCTTTTCCAGGTTGTACTGCACTAGCTAGGTTGGCCAATGCATCGACGTGATTGTTATTATCTCGGCTGACCTGAAGTAGTCGGCAGTTCTGAAACAAGGCTGCCAACCTGATGACCTCCTTTGCGTAGGCCGACATCCTTTCATCTCGGGCAGCAAACTCGCTTATTGTCTGGTTAACTATAAGTTGTGAGTCACAAAAGACTATTACCTCATCTGCTTGTACTGCTGCTGCCAGCTTCAGTCCTGCAATGAGTGCTTCATATTCTGCTTCATTGTTTGAGGCCTTGAATCCCAAACGAATCGATTGTTCTAGTATCTGCCCATCTGGAGATACCAGTACTACTCCTGCCTCCGCTCTCTGTTGGTTGGAACTCCCATCAACAAATAGTCGAAAGGAGTCGCCGATGTAAATGCTGCAGGGTCTGAGTTTTTCCTCTTTGCTTTGTTCTTTCGCCTTTGGCTGGGCTCCTCCTTGCTTGTTTGGACATCGTTCACCTTGGCTCAACGGAGCTCGATGTTCGATGGATTTTGGCGTGAACTTCGCTACGAAGTCGGCCAAAACTTGGCCTTTGATTGCTATTCTGGGTCTGTACTCCAGGTCATACTGGCCCAAGGCGACTGCCTATCTGGCTATTCTTCCTATCAAGTCTCCTTGTTGCAGCAAGGATTTCAAGAGGTGTTCAGTTAGCACCACAATTTTATGGGCCTGGAAGTAATTGTTCAGCTTCTTTAAAGCCATTACTAAAGCCAGTGCCAATTTCTCTAAGGGTAGATACCTTGTTTCTACATCGGTCAGGGTTTTGCTTACATAGTAAACAGCCCTTTGCTCCCCTTTTTCATCTCGGACTACTACTGCACTTATCGCATGTTCTGAAACTGCTAAGTACAAAAACAACTCCTCTCCAGGTTCTGGATTTGAGAGGACTAGAGCCATGGTCAGATACTTCTTCAGGTCGGCCAAAGCGGCTTCACGCTCCTCCGTCCATAGGAAGTCCGTGGCTTTCTTCACTAAGTTGAAGAAAGGTTTGCACTTGTCTGAACTTCTGCTGATGAACCTGTTCAGGGCTGCGGCCCTTCCCGTTAGTATTTGCACCTGTTTTGCCGACGTCGGGCTCTTTAAATCCAGGATGGCCTTGATCTGATCTGGGCTGGCCTCAATGCCCCTTCTTGTCACCAAGTATCCCAAGAACTTACCAGATCCAACTCCGAATGCGCACTTAGATGCATTGAGTCGGAGCCGATATGATTTAAAGATTTCAAAGACTGCTTTGAGGTCGGCCAAATGACCTTCAGGTTCCTTGGTCTTCACGACCATATCGTCGATGTAAACTTCCACCGTTCAGCCAATCAGGTGTCTGAACATCTTGGTTACCAACCTTTGGTATGTTGCTCCTGCGTTTTTTAACCCAAAAGGCATCACCTTGTAGCAGTACAGCCCTTTTGGGGTGATAAACGCAGTCTTCTCTTCATCTGCGGGGTACATGGCTATCTGGTGATACCCCCTGTAGGCATCCAGGAAGCTCATCCTTCCATGCCCTGAAGTGGCATCCACTAGCTGGTCAATCTTGGGTAGAGGGAAGCTGTCTTTGGGACAGGCCTTGTTTAAGCTGGTAAAGTCTACGCAGACCCTCCATTTACCGTTCTTCTTCTTTACCACTACTGTGTTCGATAGCCATGTCGGGTAATTTACTTCACGAATAGCCCTAGCTTCCAATAGTCTGTCTACTTTCTCCTCCACTGCTTCGACGTGTATCAATGTCGGTCTTCTTGCTCGTTGGATTACAGGTTTGGCCGACCTGTCAACGTTCAGCTTATGGCAAGTGACCTTGGGGTCAATGCCATGCATTTCGTAGGGCGTCCACGCGAACACCTCAATATTTGCTCTAAAAAAAGCTTCCAACTCTTTTTCCTCTTCTTCGGCTAAACCCGAGCCGAGAAGAAAGAAGTGTTCTTCATCCCCCTCCTGGACGAGGATTTTTTTCAGTGCTTCTTCACTCTTCTCGGCTGGCTCCTTGCCGACATCCTCTAGGACCTCCACGTCCTCATCTTCGATCTCTGCCTTCTCTGGTTCTCGAATGCTGCAAGTGGATTTCATTACTGCCATGGAGCAAATTTTTGCCTGCAGCTGATCTCCTCTGACCTCCTTAATCCCATGCTCTGTTAGGAACCGCAATAGTTGATGCAATGTTGAGGGAACAGCCCCCCATTACATGCAACCATGGCCTTCCCAAAATGATGTTGTAAGGGGAGGGTGTGTCGATTACGGTGAACTCTGCTGTTATCTTCCTAGTGCCTGCTTGCACCTCCAAGCTGGTTGTTCCCAGTGGCCATGTCGGCGTTCCATTGAACCCGACCATTGGGCTATTGGATTGCTCCATATCGTCTGGGTGAAGACCGAGCTCCTTGTAATATCGGACGTACATGATGTCACAAGAGCTGCCTTGGTCAATTAGGATGCGCTTTACTTGGGATTCCCCAACCTAGAGGGATACTACCAAGGCATCATTATGCGGATGCTACACCATCTCAAGGTCGGCCTCAGAAAAGGACACTACTGGTCCTTGGCATTCCTCTGCCCGATGTCTCTTCTCCCCGACTTGGTAAACTTGCTGCAAGTGCTTCACCTTCTGGGTCTCTCCCCTAATCTCGTTCTCGTTAACCTTTGAGTGAATTACATTAGTTACCCGAGGTGCTCCTGCCTGAGGTTGCTGAGCTGGGGAAGGCGGAGCTGCTAGTGCCTGAGGCAGTCTTGCCTATTCTTCCTTTGTTCTGGCCTCATCGACAAGGTCTCTCAGATGGCCTTGCCTCACCAGGTCTTCCAAGTGTGTTTTCAGGGCTCTACAGCCCTGAGTCATATGCCCGTCTTCATTGTGGTAAGCACAATGCCTGCCAAGATTTCTTTCCATAAATTCCCCTGGTGCCCTTGCTGGTGTTCTGAAATAGGGTTGATTCTGAATTTGATCCAGGACTTTGTGAATTGGGATTCGGAACACAGTTGTCACTGCCTGTGTAGCCCTCAGTTCTGTCTCTTGCTTGCTCGATCCATTGTTACTTCGGCCTCGCTTCGGCGAGCCGTTTCCTTTCTCTTGCTTTGTCTCCTTAGTCCCCGACATATCTTCCTCGACTCTGGCATACTTCTCGATTCTCGCCATGAGCTCTTCTATGCTTTTTGGCAATGTCTTTGCCAAAGACTTTCGTAGTGGACAGTTGTCTTTTAGGCCGTTTTTGAAAGATACGACCGCCACCTTTTGATTACACTCTGGTATTCGGTTGAACACCTCATAGTATCTTTTTGCATAGGCCCTAAGGCCTTCATCCTTACTAATCTTCAGAGCCATCAATGCATCCACTCTCAATGGCTGTAGCTTGTTTGTCACGAACCTGGCCACAAACATCTCGGCCAAGCCTTCCCAAGTCTTCACGCTTCCCTTTGGTAGTTTGTGGAACCAATCTGATGCAATCTCCCCGAAGGATGAAGGGAATACTTTGCAGAGCAACGGCTCGTTCCCACTATACAATGCCATTGAGTTCAAGTATAATCCAACGTGGAAGTTGGGGTCTGACTTACCATCGTATATTTGGAACTTTGGCATACTGAATCTCTTCGGTGCCTCAAACTTGTCCAATGCCACCGAGAATGGTGTCCTCGGCTTATCTGGGGAGGTTACCTCGGCGTCAGTATTTTGTTGCTTCCTCTTGAGGCAATCTCTTAGGTCCTCCTTTGTCCCCCCAGGAGCTCGGCTATCTCCTGCTTTCAATCTTTTTGGTGCACTACTTTCAGTTTCGTGGTGAGTCCTCTTCGACCTTTCTCCATTAGTTGTGTCGAAGCACAGCGCTTGCCCCTGAATATGCCGATGTTCTTTGGGGTCTGCCTCCTTTGTGCGATGCGTCCTCCGTGATTCTTCCCTTCTTGACTCTCTTTGTTCGACTTCCCTGGAAGGTCGGTGAGAATGTCTTTCGCTCCTGGTGTGCTGAGGGGTTATGGGGATTGTTTTCTGCCCTCCCTTTTGGGTATTGGTCGCTGGAATCAGCGTGTCTTGCAGCGGGAATGGTGGCTGCATGACGTTGTTTTGCATCATGAAATTGATGACCGATTGCAGGTCCGCCAATTTGTTTGCCATCTCTTTTACCTCTTCGTCCTTCCGCAGGCATCTATTCTTCCATACCTGGAGGTCATCCTCATTGTAGTACCCACTTCGATCTGGCTTCTTCGGTACGTCGCCATCCTGGCCGACGTCTTTGTTGCTGTGATTCTGGTCACGAGTTTCTGTGTTGCGATTGTCTCCTTTGATGTCAAGGTCGATAGGTCTGCCACTCCCAGCAGGAGTGTCGTCCCCAATCTTTTCCTTTTATCCGTAACTGGCCATCTATTCTTCTTTCTTTTCCACAGACGGCGCCAAGTTGTGTGAGTGATTTTCCGACCACACTGCCAACTTAGTATTCAGCTGGAGAACACTGGCAGAATAGATGACACCTGACTGACCTGTAACAGAAAGAGAAGATTCCGGCGGTGGTTCGTCCACCCGGGGGCACTCCGACGATTAAGTCAGTATATCTCTCAAAGATAATCAATTGCTAAACTCACTATTCTCAGGATAAATTGCGTACCTTAGACCCATCGGTTGTCCCTTTCTTTTATAGTTAACTCAATCCTTGTCCCAACAGAAACCTAGCTTCAATGGACTTTAGCTTAGTGCTTATCCAGGACTTTTCAATAGATAGAGACAAACTCTCTAAGAGCTTTATCTTTATCCAGGCTGAGTCCCCTCATCATCTAGGACTCTTGTGCCTCATCTGCTTATCTCGGATTTCGATATCTTCGGAGATAACCTCGGTCTTGCCGAGATCACCTCAGCGTCATGACCAAGATATCTGCTTATCTCGGATTTCGATATCTTCGGAGATAACCTCGGTCTTGCCGAGATCACCTCAGCGTCATGACCAAGATATATGGCACCTCGGCTGACACGTCGACGTCACCTTAGCCACGTGTTGGTACTCAGAAAATATATCCCCACATTAACAATTTTTTCACTAACTATCATTTCACTAAAAATCTCATCTAATCTAATCCGCCAAACAAATGTTGCCATAGAGATTATAAGTTGAACAATCAAATTCCTGAAATAGAATTTGTGATAAGTTCTACAACTTTAAGTCACACCCTCTCGTTCATACCATTCAATATATATATATATATATATGTATACACATTAGATTTATCGATAAGATATGAAATTTGGATCTTGGCACCAACTCACTAGAATCCAAAAAATGTAGTTAACATTGAAGACAATCTTGATTCTTCCAAAAAAAAAAAAATCCTCTTTGTTTCACTAAGTTCGTAGTTTGGCTAATAGAAAATTAGAAATTCTCACTACTTTCAAAGAAAATTAGAAAATTAGAAATCTTCTTTGTTTGGGACGTTTTGAAAGGATAATTAAAAATTAATTTTTTTGATTTTTTAAAATTTTTTTTAAAAATATATAAAAAATAAAAAATAATACAATTTAAAATAAATTAAAAATTAAAATGTGACTTTGAACCTACCTCTTAAAAGCAGTTTATAGTTTGGCTAGTGTTTTCTGACATAAAATAAAGTGAAAAAATGCATATAATTAATATAATAAAGTCCGCAATTAGATAAAGTCCTAAAGTCAAACTTAGGTAGCTATTTCCAATTAAAAAAAAAAACTCGGGTACCTATATTTGCTTAATAAAAGTATGGGTTTTGATTTGTGGTACTAATTTGTTGAGTACTAATGGCATTAATTTTTATATCAGGTAAAGAAAAAAAAAAAAAAAACAAAGTTACCAAAACAAGAAATTAGTGCCATTAGTGCCAACAGTTTTAGTGCCACAAATCATTTTTCTAAAAGGATAGAGTGATCTGAATTTCATTGTACTTCATTTTATTTAATGATATTTTGAATCAAACGAAAGATTCAAAGTTCAAACTTGTTGGTTTTAATAGTTTATGGGGGTTGAGCCAGCCAACGCTGAACTGAGATTTTGAATGGATGAATTATAAATATATTTTTTGAGATTTATTGAAAATATGAATTATTTTTTATGATTTAAAAAATTATAAATATTTTATTATTAAAATTTTTTATTTAATAAAGTTAATTAAAAAAATAAAATTTATAATTGCTCTTTTATACAATAATAAAATTATTTAAATTATTAATTAAAATATATTTTTAAAAACATTAAAAATTATTAATAACCTTGTTGATTTATTAATAAAAGAGCAGTTCGTTATGAAATTAAAAACTTCAGGAATGGAATGTAATTTCTAAAATTACAGGGGTAATTTATATTTTAATAAAACCTCAAGGGTGTATTTGTAATTTATCCATTTTGAATTATAGGACTTAGGCCTCGTTTGGCATTTAGTTAAAAGAGTAAATTACATTAACACCAGATTTCTGTTTAATACAGATCCCCTTTTACATTTGAAAAATTACATTTCCGTCCCTAAAATTTGTAATCTCATTATAAATTGCCTCTTGAATTGTTGATTTCATGCCTTAAAATTTTCTAAATGACCATCTTGTCATTTTTCTAGATATTTCTTATTTCTATCATCATTACTACATTCTATAACTTTTCATCATTAAATTATACCTAAACATATTTTTATTGAGTTATGATATAGAATTTTCAAACACAATGATATAGCATAATGGTAACCTTTCACTTTAAAACAAAACTCTCATAAATATGATTTATATTTGTAACTATATCACTATCACAAATTTTTATAATATTTTTTTGTATAAATTTTTATATTGAATATAATTTTTTATTTTTATTTCTACAATTATATATAGATTAGATTAATTTAATCTAGATACATTTAAAAAGTATAAAATTTGTACAAGAAATTTTTTTAAAAAATCTATTGAATACAATAAAATAAAATAATGTATTGAATTTTTTATTTTTTGTATTTTTTTGCATTTGGTGAATTTAAAAAAAAATCAAAAAATATTATACTTCTGAAATCTATCTATAGGAGTGTAAAAATAGCCCACAGTACGTCGGCGGCCTAAAACCCACCCGCAGCCTAGCTGGGGCCCTACCCGTTTAGGTCCGTTTGGGCCCGGGCCCGAGCTCAACCTAAGCTCCTAAGCTCCTAAGCCTAGGCCTAGGCCATCATTTTGAAGCTCAGCTCGGCTTGACTCGTGGCCCAACCCATCAGCTCGCTTAAGGCCCAATCAAGGCCCGACCCGCCTTGTCCAAGCCCAAGGCTAGGCCCAGGCTGACTAGCCCATCCATGGCCCGAACACCCCTAGGCCTGGGCCTATTTTTTTTTGCCCATGAGCCGACTCGGTCCGACCCAAATTTTGGCGGGAGCTCGCTAGGCTCGACATGGGCTGGGTCGGGCCAGATTTACACCCCTATATATCTAGATTATGTGTATTTAAAAAATAAAAAATTGCTTAAAATAGAAAAAAAATTCAGTAAAAATAAAAAAATACGAAAAATAAATTAAAAAAACTCAATTTTTTTGTATGATTTAAACCAAAGAAAATGATTTTTATTTTCCTTGAAATTACATGAACAAAATATTTGTATTATTTTATTATTTTAAAGGATAAATGGTAAATATATCATTTTAATTTGACAAAGGAATAAGTGTAATTTTTCAAATGTGAGAGAAAATCTATATTAAATAATTTAAAATAGTTAAAAAGTCACAATAAAAAAAATAACTAAAATAATTAAGGGTTGTTTGGGATGACCTAAATAAGTGTACTTTTTGTCTTTCTACGAAAAAATATGTAAAAAAATAGAGAGGTGATATGATTAAAATAAATAAATAAATAAATAAATAAATTATTTTATAATAGGCAAACTTAGCTTTAATTCCCATCGAGTCTTACGAGAGACTTCTCTTGTAGACCATAGATTTGTGCGGCGCATTATAGATGTCACTATGACGATTTGAATCATGTAATTCTTACTTTATGGAGTTGTCAGAAACTCATTTCTAATTCAATTTCAAATTTTTAAAACACAATCAATGTATATTTCCCGGTACCCCCATGCTATGCCTAACTTGTTGACTGATTTTGCAAAACTGTATTTGGATCTTTAAAAAAAAAAAAAAAAAAAAAAAAAAAAAAAGTTTAGGAGAACTTATATGTATGTCCTATTAAATGGACTTACTCTTCAATGGATTTTGTCAGGATTAATGACAATTTTATTAAATATTATTAAAAAAATCACTAATTGTTAATTTTCAGAGACAATTTAAAAATTGTCATAAAAAATGACACTAATTATAAATTTTAGTGACAGTTTAAAAAAATATCACAAAAAACGTTACTAAGTTTGAACTTTCAGTGATAGTTTAAAATTTTTGTCATAGAAAAACGTCACTAATTGTAAATTTAGCGACAATTTATAAAAATTGTGACAAAAAAAAGTCATTAATTGTCAATTTTTAGTGACATGTAAAAAATCGTCACAAAAAATTATTTTTAGTGATTCTTTTATTAGAACTTGATGGGAATTAAGTTCAACTATTGTGACATATTAATAATTTATAAGACTTAAAAAACTAATCACAAAACTAGACATAGAATCTATGTAGATGGATATGTTTTTTTTTATAAGTACGTTTTATTAACAAATTTTATAAGAGTTTGTACATTCATATGTATTCATCTCTCCCGCTCTTCTATTTCTTTTTCCTTCATAAATTTTTCCACTAATCTAAAATTTAAACATAGCCAAAAGAAAATTTTCTTTTATAGGGACAAAAATCATGTAAAAAACAAAATTGTGTATAAAGGTTTTAATTTTCTAAATTCAATTTTTTGAAAATTGATTATTTTTATTTTTCATGTTTTTTTTTGTTTTTAATTAATATTTTTAAAATTTTAAGTATTTTTTTTTACTTTTTTAGATGCACCTTACTTAGATGCATGTAAAAAGTAAAATATTTGTAAAAAATATTTTAAAAAATCAATAAATACATAAGAATACAAAAAGTGTACTGAATTTTTATTTTTATATTTTTTATATTTAGTGAATTTTTTAAAAAAGAAATTCACAAATATTATACATTTTAAGTGTTTTTTTTGTTATGTGTATCTAAAAATTTTAAAAAATTATTTAAAATATTAAAAAAATCAGTGTAAATAAAAAAATATATGAAATTTTTTTTTTAATTTTCTCAAAAGTGAATTCAAAAAACTTAAATCAAACAAGCTGTTCAGAAAAGATATGTATAGCTAGAATTGTCCTATGTATAGGGCTTTAATACAAATTAATATCTATTGGAAAATGCGTTGGACCCCAGTGGGGTACTGGGGGTCCTCTCTTATTGGAGGAAAAAATTACATTTTTTTTTTTGATTTTCAACCAATGGAGAGCCGACGCCTCACTGGAGTTGTCAGTGGAGGTCGGCTCACTGGGGTCGGTAGCACTATTCATGAAGTGTACAACAGATTTGGTACGAAAACTTTGTCACCTTTTTTCATTCTTGAATTATTCCTATGTAATTGCATATTTCAAATTTTATAACTTTTATAATAAATTTTAGTTGTCAAAAATATCATTATTATATCATTATTATATCTTTAGTGATGAAATTAGATATTTAGTAATTAATTATTATTTTTTTGAAATCAATTTTTTTTGTCTAAAAAAAGTAAATTGTTTTGGCACCAAATAATTTTATTTCTGAAAGTACATTTATTAACAATATTTTTAAAATTGTCACTAATTTTTTTTAAACTTTTCAAGATGACCCTTGCAACGTTAAAAATTGTTCTCTTAATATTTTTTGCAACAATTTTTTTATTTTTAGAGATAAAAAATTGGAACCCAAATATATTAAATTTATATTTTTTATCTTTAGTATTTTTTTAATATTACAATTATTTTGTTTTGTACTTTTTAAGTAGACACTTAAAAAATATAAATTTTGAGTAAAAATCATTAAATATAAAAATATATATATTTTTAGTATATATTAAAAAAATATAAATATTTCTTTCACAAATAAATTATTTTAAAAAAATAATATTAAAAATATTTTAATCCATCTTATTTAATAAACTGACTAATGCAACCTTTGAAAAAAAAAAAATCAAAATTTTATGAAATTCTATAAGTACCCTTCTTCTACCCTTTTATTTGATGTAGGACGAGCCACATATGGTCTTTCAATCATTAATCCCATGACTGGATTTCTAATCTCATGTGCTTTCGGCCATATGTGTTTAGCTTTTTGGAAAGGAGGATTAGATTAATAATTCGTAAAATTTATTTAAAGAGTGTTTAGTTGGTGATATGAGTAAGGGGATTAATTATCCTATTAGATTGGTAATCCCCCCATATGGTAGGACTAACAAAGCCATAAGAAGATTGGGATTAGAAATTGAGTGAGGAGGATAGTGAATTTTTAAATAATTTTTAAGCAAAAAATATATTTTTTAGAACCAAAAAAAAATTATAATATTAAAAAAACAAGAAAAATTTAAAAAATATTAATTTTATATATTAATATTATATGTAGTATTACTAATCTGGTGATATACAAGTAAACACTTTTTATCCTACATTTTCAACTTAATACCACCATACTAATAATTTCATCACTCAACCTTACCATACTCTTAATCCCCTCTATCCTCTGAAGCCAAATAAACATAACCTTCGTTCCATTCTAATCCAACTAAGGAAGGGGATTGCTAATCCTTTGGAAGTGTTATTCCTATCATAACCTTCCATAATCAAACACTATGTGCTCCTCCCTTTACTTGGTCCTCCCTTTACTAAGATTTCAATTCCTTCATTTATGAAACAAACAAACATGGCCTACAATCTTTGTATGTTATATTGTTTATTTGGTTTGCACACCTTTTTGTACTACATTAATATGTACCTTGAAAAAATTAGTGCTCTCTAAATTTTCTGAATCTCATTTAGCCAGCTTGACAAAAGTTTATTAGTCATTACTCTATATTAAATAAAGAGGTTTGGTCTGTATTGAAAAAAAAAAAAAGGCAAACTATTGCTTTCATTTAAAGATAGAAGTAAATTAAAGGATGAATTTTTATTTATCTATTTATTTTTTCCCTTAAGACTAAATAATTTCTATGATACATGCAACTGTTAGACTTCTTCACTCTCATCATCAATACATGTATCCCATTTGTTATGTTATGCCAACGTAATGATCTATGTAAGTAAGGGGATTATAAATTTAGTAAGTTTTTTTATATTGCATTTGGAATTAAATTGTTTGAAAATTGAATTGGGCAAAATTCATTTAACCTATATATGGTTTGACCCTAACATAGTTCCTCACCTTGACATTCAAAAATAAATTATTTCTCAGGTAGTTTTAACAACCGGTTTGGTAAATATTTTGAGCTAAATAATCACATATGAACATAAAAAAGTTAAAAAAATTAAAAAGTCAAAAAGTCAACAAAAAAATTTATCATTCCAAAGTTAAAAAGTCAAAAAAGTCAAATAAGAAAACTAAACAAATAAAAAAATTAGGCTAAAAAAGTCAACAAAAAAAAAAATCAAAAAACTAACTAAAAAAGTCATTGCCAAACGAATCCTAACTTAAAAAGTTACTTCTATTTTGTTAAAATTAATTGTAAAACGATGGTTATATCATCTCTACCTTCTTATTTTTATTTTTCTTTGCAAAATTTATAATGAAAAAAGGGCAAATTATAGGGCACTCGGGTCATAAGTCTATTTTTGAATTTTTTTAGGCTATTAGGTCCAAGTTCTAATCTTTTTGGGCCAAAAGTACACAATTTGTCCAAAAGAGCAACTATATATTGAAATCAACTTATTTGTCTATCTATTGAAATTCGCCGAGCCTTGATTGGGAATAGGCTATTTTAGTAACTTTTTGATTTTTTAGTTAAAATATGATATAAAATTTTTTTGTATGTTTGGTATGACTTTTTAGTTTTTTATCAAAAGATGTGTAAAAAATAGAGAGAAAAGAGAATCTCTAACTTTTTAGTACAGGTTGTTGGTTTTTTAATTTTTAGTGATTTTTTAACTTTTAGACTAAAATATTGAGTTGCCAAACGAGGTAAATGTGACACATGTCACTCATTCAACAATCTATTTGTTAAATATCACACATTTCTTTATCTCACCACTACTACTACTGTCACCAACTGCCGATGACTTTTTCCGACATGTCCTTATTATCAAACAAGTTTTAACCTTGGATGTGACGCCTTATACTCCCTCCGGAAGGAATTTTCACCAATTTTTTCTAAATTATATTGATCTTTCTCGAGGGTTATGACAATTACAAAAATCTCTCTGAAGTTTTTGAAATTGCATCGTCCTCCCCTCTAAGCATACAATTTTTCGACAATTCCCATTCTACCCCTAAACAATCCCCATTCTACTCACTCCAAAAAAATGTTTTAAGACCTATAAGAAAAACTCTCCTAATATTGCCCACAATGATGTGGCATGATAAATGTTAATATTTATTTGTTACACACTTAATCACATAGGGTTCAACTCCCTTGCTAGTGCCACATTATTGTGGATGAATTTAAGAGTCCAAATTAACATTTTTCTCTATCTATTTTAATAGTATTTTCTTTTATTTTAAACCTCATATTTAAAATAAATTTTAACCATATAATTGTTTTAATATATATTTTATATATAATTTTGAGCACTTAACATTGTTAGCATGCTAGAGACCCACAATAATTTATCAATAATGATTTGGCAAGAGAGTTGGACCAAATAATTGAGTGAGTGACAAATAAAAATTTAACAATTATCATACCAGTAAATTTATTTTTATTATTATTTTTTTTTGAGTCTTAAACATGAGAAATATGTTTTGCTCTTGGGATAATTTCGTGTGGTGTTCCAACTTGATATTCATTGGCTAAAACAGCAGGACCAAATATTTTATATTGGGTTTTTAGGACATAATTTTACAAGTATAAAGTGATAAATGGAGAAATTTTATTTCCACATACCTTTTACTTTTTGTGTACACACTTAATGAAAGAAATTTTTATTATAATTTTATCATGAAACAAAATGATCATAATGGACATCAACAAACAATATTAAAACCTAATTTTCTCTAGGCATATCTTTTAGGAACAATAATTCTTGATGCACATTTTTTTGTAAAAACAAACAACAATGATTCATTCCACTAATTTGGAAGCACTAATTGACCACTAATGAGGTGAAAATTCAAAAAAAAAAAAACAAAAACAAAAACAAAAGCACAAGAGCAAAACATTCCATCATGTGAGACCCACACCACTTTAGAGCTATTAGTGCTCCTCTTTTTTTTTTTAGTGGTCTCACTCATTTTTCAAAAACAAAATACTAAAACCCTCTATTTTTCCTCACTTCTTCCATTGTTACACTCTATTATCCTCCACTATTTGTAAGTTCATAGTTCACTGCTTCTATCATTTTTCCATGCAAACCCCCCATCATTCTTGATTTTTGTGGTTACCTTCATCAGTTGGAACCATATACAACCTCAAAGAACCCATCTTCGCAGAGAATTCCTGTGAAATTTTTGAAAGTTCTTTGATTCACGGACACTCCATTATGCAAAGAGATGGCGAAAGGTCAAGAATCTGGGAAGAGTCGGAGGTTGGAGGAGTTGATTGCAAAATTATTTACTGTGGGAAACTTGAGAGCCCTAATTTGAAGAGTAAGGTTATGAAATGAGGAGGTATTAAACATGAATTCAAAACAGAGATTGTGATTTTAAGAACCCTAAAAATGGGATTACCGAATCGGATGGAGCAAGTAGTTGAATCGAGGTTGTGAGTGATGAATGACGATGATACCGACTTCGATCAACTATATACAAAATGTACAATGGTGGAGAGAGAGCGAGCGAGAGAGAGAGAGAGAGAGAGAAACAATGCTATAAAGAGAGAGGTTCATTTGTGACCTTTTTTTTTTTTTTTTTTTTTTTTTTTTTTTGGTGTCAGTTTTTATAAATTATCGTTAAAATTTATTTTTAGTAACATTTTTTTGTGATAAATTTTTCAAACTGACACTAAAACTTATAATTAATGATTTTTTTGTAATAAAATTTTCAAATTATTACTAAAAATTAATAATTAGTGATTTTTTTTAATAATATATAATAAAAAATATCATTAACTATTATAAGACCTATTAGATAATAAGTCCACTTAATGTAAGACCTATACGTAACTCGCTTAATTTTTTTGTGTGAAAAAAAGAGTAAGAGTTATATCTCAAAATATTATCACTTTTTGATATTTCTTTCCCTTACCTTCTACTGAATAATTCCTCCAAAATAAAATACCACGTTTTAAAAGAACATAAGAAAATTTATGTGGACCAATAAAATGGTAATTTAACAATTTTGGCCTCATTTGTTTCAAACTAAAATGGTTATCATATTTGGATTTCAGAAAATAAAAAATAAAAAAATAAAAAAATAAAAAATTATTAATAAGTCCTAATAGTTGAATTTAATTTTCATCAAATCTTATTAAAAATAAGTCCTACTACAATCGTCATTAAAAATAATTTTTTGTGATGATTTTTTACATGTCTCTAAAAATTGACAATTAATAACTTTTATTTTGTCATGATTTTTATAAATTGTCGCTAAAACTTACAATTAGTGACGTTTTTATGTGACAATTTTTTCAAACTATCGCTGAAAGTTGGAAATTAGTGACTTTTTTTGTAATGATTTTTTAAAACTGTAGCTAAAACTTATAATTAGTGAAATTTTTTATGACAATTTTTAAACTATTGCTGAAAATTAATTATTAGTGATGTTTTTTTTAATAATGTATGACAAAAAATATCATTAATTATTATAAAACTTATTAAACAATAAGTCCACTTAATAAGACCTACACGCAAGTTGTCCTTAAAAAATAACACATGACTAGGGCGCACACAGGATTTTGGCTAATGCACTCAAGTAGAAGCACTGGGAAAGAAGTTTAATTGAGATTAACGTTCCATCTCGCATGGTGTTAAATTTATTGAAAAAAATTTAGTGACACATAAATTAATTATGAAACCTGACATAATTTTCTCACTTCAATGAATTTTTATTTTTGTGGATCTTACATCATGTGAGATGATTGTACCTTATTTTGTAATGATTTTGTACAAGTATAAAAACTGTTAGGTTTTGTCAATAATTAACAAAGTTGATACATTTAAACTATGGTTATCGTGAAATTCTCTTTATGAGATAAAACTCTCCATTCCTCAAAAAGGAAATGAAATTTTCAAAAAATTCTAAGGAAAATTGTTATGAAACATTTCTTAGAGACCTTTCTAAAATTCTGGAAAAATACAAAGAAATTTGTTATAAATTCTTGAAAAATCTAGTGAAAAATCGTTTCTCATAATTTTTACTATTTTTCTTGCTTACAAATCTTTTTTTCTTTAATAATACTTGTAGATTGTTCTAATAAATTTCTAATTGACAATGAAAGTATTATGATCTTTTATATTTTTTTGAGTTATCCCTTGTGGTTTGAGGCCATAGCACTTTACCCCCCCGATGGTTTAAATATAAAATATGAAAGTATAATCGTTAACACTATTAATTATAAATTTCTAAAATATGAAAATATTATGTGATTTTAGACCAAAGTACAACCGTTAATACTGTTAATTATAAATGTGAAATGATTGTAATATCTTCAAACCTTAGACCTTTTTTGTTATTTTTTTCTCTTCCCTCATTCATACACATAACTATAAAGTCCAACATTAATTCAATTAAATCACAATTAATTATATAGAATATTATTTTATTTTATTTTAAATTAATAATATTTTATATCACAATTAATCCTAAATATTTAATTATTTGTTGTAGTTCCTAATTTTTTAATCTAATTATATTTTAGATCAATTCTTAATTCTTAATTAATTTATATTTTTATTTAGTTATATTTTAAATCAACCCTTAATTTTATTTTATATTTTAGATCAATCCTTAATTATATTTTATTTTATTTTGATTAACATATTAATCAAATTTTGATTTGGAGAAAATGGGGGTAAAATTCTTTTTGTTGTATTAATTTCACTTTGTTTTTTTTAGAAAATCAAATCGATTCTAAAAAATAGTATGTGTGATACACTTTCCGTTAGTTTAGATGGAAAAACTAACGGTGACACTTTAATCCAAAATCACATGAGGGTTTTTTAACTATATTTGAACCATAAGAGGTAAAGTGCTCCAACCCCAAATCACAATAAACTAGGTCACCGTTTGGCATTGACTTTTTTAGTTAGTTTTTTTGAGTTGAGACTTTTTTAGTTTAGGAATAAAAAGTTCGTGTGATTCGGTTTTTTTTATTTTGTGAGAGAAAAGGTAAAATAATTATGGTTTGAATGTGATATTTTGTTTTATTAGCTTATTTAGCTTATTTTGTCTTTTGTATTTTTTTTACCCAACTAAATTAGCCAAACGAAGGCTAAAATGAATTTAACACCATTTTTTTCTTACTACTCTTATACATGTTTTTTTATTTTTTTTATTTTTAATTAATTAATTTTTTTTTAAAATATTCAATTTGATCTTATATTATCTAGCACTTATGTTTTGTATATAATATTTTGGGCTTAGATTTCATGTTTATATTTTTGAACTATTTCTTGCTTTTATTTTGAAAAATATTATATATAATCTTATTTTTTATTATATTTTTTCTCATCTAAATATAAATAAATAAATTTTATATACATGCATTAATGTGAATTCTATTACTTCATGTATAAGAGTGAATAAATATTATTTAAAAAAAATTACGTAAGCATTACTCTTTGATTTCTATATTGGCAACTATGATATGAACCCTGGAGAAAACACACGGCACCCACCAACTACATTCCAAAGGACATGCAAGTTTTTTGTTTTGTTTTGTTTTGTTTTGTTTTGTTTTTTTTTTTTCCTTGGATGCCCAGAACACCCCCAAGGTAGAATTCTAAGGATCTATCATTACAAGTCAAACTGGGAGAAGCTAGTCAATTCACCTAAATCGTCAAACTTCCACTTGAGTAGTAGTGGATTCGAACCCAAGTCAATAAAAAAATGAGTTTATCAACTAAGATGGCCGCTTGATGGTAGGACATGCAAGTTTGGCAGTTCCCCATTTCCATTTTGTAGTTGGTAGTTGAGTATCTCAATTAGAGAGTATTATTGACTTTGTTTGTTCCATCTTGATAATTTGAATTTTTTTATTTTGAAAGGCCTCTTAACAAATAAAAAATTAAATTAATTAGACAAAACTACATGATTATATTAAATTTATCTTTAAAAAAAAAAAAAAAGGATGATAAGTATAATTTTAACAATTAAATATCCATTTATCTTTAAAGCTGTTCCATTAGGCTGCCAATCGTTATCAATGGCTCCATCATAATGGACTTGATCATCTACCATTCAAGTTAGACACCTATCATGAGAGGGTAGATTAACACGTCCGTCACATAATAAATAAAATAACGTTATACGATATTTTACATTTTGTCATTTCCTGACTCCCATGCAAACTTTTCTTATTAGAGGAGAAGCATTAGGTGGTGGGTTGTTGGGTCTTTATTATTTAATTTTTTGATGGCTAGAAGTGTGCTCGGAACTTCAACGGGTAATGAATGCATTTCTCAGCCAAACAACAAACACAAATTCCAGTGCGAGCTTAAACAAGAAAGTGCGCTCATTACATCTATGGATGCTAGGAGGCATTGTGCATTACATAAAATGAAACGACTCTTAATAAAGAATATCTCAACTCTTGCATCCATTATGAATGTACATGAATATGTCACATAATTTTTTCACCTTCTATGTAACTTCTTTCATGGACACATATTCTGTGAATATTCGTATTTATAATAATAATAGACAGCATTGCCAGTTTTCCTATAAATTGATGTTTTCTACAGTGAATATTATTAGCCAAGCTAGTCAGTCAAACTCTGCTTTTGCTACCTTTGGGTCCAAACAGGTTGGCTCTACTCAAGCCCCTTCTTCAAAGAAGTCACATTATAATAAATTTAAATCTACATCACACAACTTCATTTTCAGATAATGTTTCAGGTTGCTTAACTTTTTTCCATTTACTATCACTAAACAAAAAAAAAGGAAGATTTATTTGTCAGAGATCTCTACAAAAATTAATTATAATTTCATAAAAAAATATATAATTTTACTTTTTAATACTTATAATATTTTTCACTAATCTAAAAATATTTTCTCTAACTTAACTGATATGAAATTACCCAAAAAAAGAAAAAGAAAAAATGTGGCGGTAAAAGACCTTAGCAATTGCTATACATGAGTAGAAACAGAAGCTAATATAAGCATTACAACAAATTAAGATTTTAGAGATAAAAATTTAAGAATAAATTTACTTTTTAGGGACAAAATATTTTTGTCACCAAAAGTGTTATTATTTTTTTGTTAAATTATTAATCTTCTGGGACCAAAAGTTGTTTAAAAAAATAAAAATTTTTAGGACTAGGTTATTTTGTCTTTCATAGTGTATTTATTAGCGACATTTTCACAATTTTGTTACGATCTTTTAGCCACTGTCTTTGCGACAATTGAAATTAATCCCTAAAATTATTTTGTAACAAAATTTATACTTTTAGAGACAATTTTGATATTTAAAACTCTTATCTGTTATAGTGAAGGTTGCAAAAAAAGTATTTGCACTACGGTAGCTATCAATTTGTGACTCTTGTTGGAGGTCTGCATTGGTGAGTTGTGAGGTCATTTTGGAGGTCTGCTTTGAATAATTCTACATTGAGGTTCAGTCCTTTTTGGTTTGATTTTTTTAGCTGCCATAATGTTATCGTTGAGTAGGTGTGGCTGCATTGGTGTGCTGATTAAAGTGCGAGGAGTTTGTATTGGTGTGATACTAGGTGCGCAAGGTGCAGCATTCATGGGTTTGCTGGTCTGTCTACGTGGGACTGGTGTTTGTGGCAGCATAACGGATCCAGGATTACCATTATGAGAGTACTAAAGTTCGTTTAAGGTGTAAATCTTTATAATTTTTAATTATTTTAAATTTTTAATATAATATATAATTTTTTTCAAATTTTTGGAGGGTGCGATCGTCCCCACCGCACACCCTGTTCCATCCTTGAGCATATGGAGTGGAATTGTGAGAGGCAGCTTGTGTTGCCAATTTGGCAGCTCTTTCTTTTCCGTTGGGATTTCTTGCAGTGATTGTTGGTGGGTGGTTTCCTTTTGTTTGTTTTTCTCTCTCCTTTGTAATGTTTTCTTGTTTGTAATAAAATATTACTTTCTTTTTCCGATTACAAAAAAATTATTTGCAACTGTCATAGTTATTATTAGCTTCAGCCTTTTTGCGATTGCAAGTATTTTTTGCATCCATCACATTTACCGGACACAAAAACAAGAAAAGAATTATATAGATACACTTATTATTTGCAACTGAGTAAAGACTTTTAAACATCCTCATTAAAGTTTGGACATTGGCATTATAATGTAGATTAATCGCAGCAAATCACACACCACCAATAACAGCAAGTGAAAGTGAGATTTTTTTTATTTGGAATAATTCTAGTTTTTAAGTCAACAATTTCGAGGGGTCTAAGATGTTCACCTAATATAGTGAAAGTGAAATTTTTGATTTGGAATGGTTCTAAATTTTAAGCTAACAAAATTTGCTATGCCAAAATCAAGAATTTATTTAATTGATTTGCTCAATTGAATTATTTGTTTGTTTATTTTTTTCACAACTAGAGAATTTTTTTCTCTCACAAGTAGAAAAATGAACCGAATTAATTAGCTGTCTAGGCCAAGATAGTCTATAATTAAAATTTGACTCTATTTACATTTTTTTTATATAGAAAATCATTAATACTATCAAAACAAATAATTTATATAATGTAAGAGAGATGTCGCTATAGTAATTCTTACAATTTATGAGTGAAAATAATAAAAAAAGAGAGTATGATTTTATATTATTTGTATATATAATATATATTCAATATTATTTAATAATCTAAATTACTTTAATATCATGTAATGACTAATAATTTATAGGGTAAATTACCAATGGGTCCTAATAGTTGGACTTAATTCCCATCAAATCCTATTGAAAATAAGTCTTGGTAAAATTGTCGCTAAAAATAATTTTTTTGTGACAATTTTTTATGTATGTCGTTAAAAATTGACAATTAGTGACCTTTTTTGTCATGATTTTTATAAATTGTCGTTAAAACTTACAATTAGTGACTTTTTTAGGGGGATTTGGTGATAGCCCCCTCACTATGTAATTTGTCTTTCAAAAGGACAATAATTATATAACTACTTTCAAAACCCCCTAATATTTTAAAACTTGTTTCTTTTACTATATTACCCTCGTATCTATTAGCTCTCCTATTAAGTCATCTTCACTGTGTATTTCAGAGTAAAATTTTACTCTGTATTTACTTGTAGTTTCAGAGTGTAACATTTTACTCTTATTCAGAGTAAAATTTTACTCTGAAAAACTAGTAAAATGTTACACTCTACACAAAAATAAAATTTTACTCTGTATAAAAGTAAAATTTTACTCTGAAAAACGAGTAAACTGTGAGACTCTGAAGCTAAAAGTAAAATTTTACTCTGTATAAAAGTAAAATTTTACTCTGAAAAACTAGTAAAATGTTACACTCTGAAACTAAAAGTAAAACTTTACTCTGTATAAAAGTAAAATTTTACTCTGAAAAAATGAGTAAACTATGAGATTCTGAAGCTAAAAGTAAAATATTACTCTGCACAAAAGTAAAAAAGCGAAGGCAGTGTTTGTGACGGCTGAAGTGTTTGGCAATGACCACCTCTTGATAGTAAAATTTTACTGTCATTCTAACACCAGAGTAAAATTTTACTCTAATTCTCTCAAACAAAAAACAAAGCAATAGAATCAAAGTAAAATTTTACTCTTATTATCTGAAACAAAAAACAGAGCAATAGAACCAGAGTAAAATTTTACTCTGGTTCTATCAAATGAAATTAGATAAAAAACAACAAAAATAACAAACAAAAACAAAACAAAACAAATTAATCAACAAATTAACATATCTAATTGAGAAGAAAAACTTCTAAAACTCGATCAACAATCACAAATCTCAATGAAAAGAATACATGTGTTTAACAACACTCATACACACAAATATATATATATATACATATATTTTCTTGTTCTTCTTACAGCCGTAGAGAGATCCAGAGACTACGCGGACTCTGTGCTGCGGATTGGGATAGAACTTTCGTCACAAGTTCAGTTGTCGTTTTCTTCACTGTTTCACCACATCAAACTCCGAACCTTTCACCACATTAGCATCGTAACCGTATTCAAACTCCAGCCTCACCTCCACCGAAGCATTCTTCACGTCGACACTGCCGTACACAACAGCATAACCTTGAGAAGCCAACGGCGATTGAAGCTGCTGTCAACGAGGTCGTCGTCTTCAACGTTGCCTTTGCTGCTGAATTGAAAATCCAGATCTATCGTTGCTTCTGCTCAATTGTGAAATCTAAATCTGTTGGTTCCAGATCTAGATCCATCACCACTACCGGGCGTGAAATCTGTGATGTCCGCCGCTGATCTTGGTAGAGTGGATGAGGAGAGAGACGAAGAAGGTAGGAAGATCTAGTTGAGGGGTATAATAGTCTAATAAAATATTTAAATAATAAATTTTGTCCTTTATGCAAGGCTTTATAATTATGAGGGGGTTTAGAAAGTATAATTTTTGTCTTAGTCCTTTTAACAATGAAAGGAAGGTAAAAGGGGTTTATAGCTAAATTTCCCACTTTTTTATAACAAATTTTTCTCATAGGACCTATTAGATAATAATTTCACTTATTAGGACTTATACGTAAGTACCCCTAATTTATATGTATATTTAATATTTTTATATATCTATATATGTATAACTCGGACTTGGGGTTGCTCGGGTTGTTCGAAATCTTTGCCCAAGCCCGCTCAAATTTAATTCGGGCTTCTGAATTTTTGCCCGAGCCCATACCAAATTTGAAAATATCTTGTCCAAGTCCTAAAAAAATTTGGGCTGGGTTCGGGTTGCTCGGGTTGAGCCCGCCCAAATTGCACCCCTATAAATATGTCATTTTTTGTGTCCTAGCCCTAAAAAATAAATATGATATTTCTTGACTTTATTTTGTTTTGCTTTTTGTTATTTGTTTTTTCTGGAATAATTGTTTTTTTTTTTTTTCTAAAAAGATCAAATACATCTATGTATTTGCTATATGTTTACTTCCATGCAATAAATACATACCATGCTTTATAAAATATGACAATACTAAAGAGATACCAACAAAGTAAAAATTAATCATGTGTCGCTAACCCATGTTTGATTTTTGTTACCATAAAGGGATTTTTATTGATAAATCATATTTAGAAGTGTTCTAACCTAAGAAGTTCATGAAAGAATTTTTTAACCCACTTAATCTCATGTATTTCATAAAGTCATTTTTCTTGATTTACACTATTTTCTTAGACTCTTATATCCTTATATTTAATGTTGGAGGAGAAGAGAGAAAGGAAAGGACAAAGCATAGGAAATTCCATACACAAATTAAATAACATATAATGTTATTATTTTATATTATTATATAATGTGAATATATTTTTAATTGACAACATATTAAAAATAATGTGAACATTCTCTTTCATCTGATATGAATATATTTTTAATTGACAAATATTAAAATTAATGTGAACATTCTCTCTTATCTGATATGAACGTTCACAACACCTTTCCGAAAAATTCTCTCTCATCTAATGTAGTGATGTGAACGTTCACAACATATGAACCTTCTTATTTTTAATTGACAACACATTAAAAATAGTGTTCATTATATTTTTAATTGACAACACATTCTTATTCATAATATGTAGTGATATGAACGTTCACAATATGTGAACATTTTCTCTCATCTAATGTTGTGATGTGAACGTTTACATTCGTATGTTTTAGTATGAATATTCACATCATGTAATTGATAATACAATAACAAAAATTCATTTCAAATTAATATGAATATAATGATAGTCAACATCCTGATGTATGGGAAGTACCAAAATATTATGACAATCAACATTAAATATCAACATTAATAGGGGGCAAGAGAGATTGAGGATATTTTGATCTTCTTACCTCAAATAGGATCTAATAGAATAGTAAAAAAGAATGAGCTAGATGGAATAAAGCTCTTAAAAAGATGACTTATCAAAAAAACTCCCTAAAATAAATGCAATTGCATAAGAGCTTTCACAATAGGAGTACTAAATTTGTGTATTAAGGTGTTTGCTAACAGATAAAATTGAAAGAAAAAAAAATGAAATTTAATTTTATATGTTAAGTATTTACTAATTTAGTGACCATGTGTTAAAGTCTATATTAAGTATAAGGTGCACTGGAATGTCTTCAAATATATATATATATATATAGAAAAAATAAAATAAATAAAAATGAAAGGAGAAACTTATGTGTAAGTCCTAATAGATGAACTTATTGTCCAATATGTCCTATGATAATAAATAATATTTTTTATCAAACACTTTTAAAATATATCACTAATTGTTAATTTTTAATGATAGTTAAAAAAAATTTTTGACAAAAATGTTATTAATTATAAGTTTTAGTGACAATTTAAAAAAATTTCTTAAAAAAAGTAATTAATTTTCAACTTTTTTTAAAACTTATTAGTAATTTATCCAAATTTAAAATGTGGGAACCATTAACTCTCTCTCTCTCTCTCACACACACACACACCTAGCAAGTCCCTTGACACAATTAACTCACTCTCTAACTATTGACACCTCTTCTAACATACTCTTTGATGATGCAGCTTTATTAGGGTGAGATGGGTCGAACTGATCCAAACACTCCTCGGATTGACTGTCCTTCATCTCCCGAATTGCACTTGTAACAAATCTAGTATGAAGGTTTCGAAATGGGGGTGGATCCTTTCCGTGGACCCTCCGACAAGCAAGTTAAAGGTGAATGTGGTCGGAATAGCAGTTAGAGAGATAAAGAGAGAGAGTTATCGGTTGCCTTGAGCGTTCTTCCTTATATCACGTACTAATCATTCTTCTGTCCGTTCCAATTGTCCCATTGGCCGAAAGTCTATAGTCTACTTGCCATCGATCATGGTTGAGAGGTCTTGTTGCATTTAATACCATGGTAGCCTCATTTAATGTTTGGTGTTTTGAGTATAATAACTCTGTAGGATCTTTGTCTGTCACCTGGCTGGCCCCCTAACTGTCATGACCCGAACCCGCCCCCGTGGGTTGAGGACATAACCGGCCAATAATCATGAGATTACCTACGGCCTCAAACCAAACCAAATGTATGTTAACAGAGTTAATGGGGGCCAAACGGAAGCAGTTTAAAACTTCGTCCATAGAGCTGTGCTTACATGACACATCATAACAAACCATACATATGCATATTAATAACTCACAACCAAAATATGTACTACACAAGGTTTTGTACATACAGGATCATATATGTCTAAGTCAACCCAAGAAAACTATATACAACATATTCAAAGACTTCGCCCACATGACAAAATAAAACAGAATGACAAAAAGGCGAAGACGGGTCTCCTGCGTGAGACGCAAGGGCTGACTCTTCAAAACCTGTGTTGTTCCTTACAGACTTTATTGGGGCTGGGTTTGGACTTCTCTTGGCTCACCTACAAACACATGAATGAGCGTGAGCGAAAACCCAGTGAATAATATCAAATGAAGGAGTTATACAAACGGTATGTAGAACAACATGCTTCAAACGGCCTCGGATCCAATTCATATTTTCATTTATGTCAAACTGGCCCTTGGCCCTTTCATTTATTCGTATCAAACTAGCCTTTGGCCCATTCATTTATTCATGTCAAAACGGCCTCTGGCCCATTCATCCATTCGTATCAAAACGGCCTTTGGCCCTTTCATTCATGTCAAAACGGCCTTTAGCCCATTCATTCATGTCAAAACGGCCTCTAGCCCATTCACTCATGTCAAAACGGCCTTTGCCCATTCATTCATGTCAAACCACCTCTGACCCATTCATTCATGTCAAAACGGCCTCTGGCCCATGCATTCATTCTTGTCAAAACGGTCTCTGGCCCATTCATTCATGTCAAAACGGCCTCTGACCCATGCATTCATTATTGTCAAAACGGTCTCTGGCCCATTCACTTGGCATAACAACATTGTCCACCAATCGAATCAACGAACTTATAAAACTTACATAGAAGTAAGTAATTTGGACAACAACATATTTCAGATATCTTTGTTAAGGTATTACTCACAGTGATCGGTTGGTTGGTTTGCCCTGGAGCTCGACCCTACACATTCCATGAACACAAAAGGGTCATAAACAATTCAATCCGTTCTAAATTCACATTTTCCTCTTTAGGCTTCATGCTTATCTCTTTAACTCAATTACAATGCTCAATGCATGCCTAAAAGTACTTAGAAGTGAAAGAGGATGGAAAACGAAACTCAGAATGCCTTTACAAAATTTCAAAAAACAGGGTCCCCGCTCGAGCGTGGAATTCCCCGCTTGAGCAGACCCATGAGGTCTGCAAAAGTGCTGGATGCATCAAAATTACGTTCGAGCGTGAAGTCTAGTGCTTGAGCTGATGGTCTGTCTACATAGCTCCCCGCTCAAGCGTTAACTTCCCCGCTCGAGCTGACATCCAAGTCTGCAAAAATACTGGGAGCACGAAATTCACGCTTGAGCGGCGGTTTCCCCTGCTCGAGCGGATATCAAATTTTCTGGGTTTTCTAGAACATGTTCTTGAGCTCCAATTCGACATTCAATGGCTCTAGATGCATGCCTTTGGCTCAAACTTCACATAATCATATACTAACATGGTACCAACACCAAATTACAATACAATGGAGCTCAATTTCACAGATTAATCACATGTATGTCCCAATCTACACCAAATTCACTTTCAACATAACAATTTCATGCATTTAAGCTTATACTTCTTATGAATGGTACATGCATGTGAGATATAACTTCCATTTCAACTCAAATTGTACAAATGGTGGTCACAAGCATGGATTCTAGCCACAATTCTACATGGATCATATTTTTCATGCTCAACTATACAGATTCATGGCTATTGTGCACATGCATGCATTCCATGACTTCAAATACAACAAAATCAACTCAATTTCCTTATAATGAATTTAATCCATGTTCTTGACCATTATTCAAACTTGAATTCAAGATCAATTACCTACCTAGATGCTCAATTTCTCCAATCAATAGCAAATTCTTGAGTATAGCTTCAAAGTTATCAAGCTTCAAGGCCAAAATTGCACAATTCTCCCTTCTCTCTCTCTATAGCCGGCCTTCTCACCCTCTCAAATGTATATCTCAGATTTTGAGCTCAAAAAGAAACCATGAGAGTGTATATGGCCCTTTATATAAAGCCCCACTAATTCCAATTTAATAATAATAAATAATTGGGCACTAATTCATCAATTTAATCAATTTAATTTGGTCCGAATCAATTTTTCAATTAAACTTCACCATAGGCTCTAAAAATTATGCCAATCACAATGGCGTGACCAATTTCGGTTTCGGTGGCCGATAAGGCCTTCAATTTAATTTCCAAAGCAAACAATCAAACAGATATTCCTACGGTGAACAGATAGAAATTCAACACCACATATTTTCACATAATGGCACACAAAATCATATCAAACACATAATCATATTAATGTTAAGGACCAATTAACATACTACAGAACAAGGATATTACACTAACTAACATGTGTCTAACTGATGTCTAAGCTTGGCCATTGTGAGTTCCCTATTGGGCTTCCCGTTGGGCCTATTCTTGGCCTTGTGATGATAACTGATTGGTCGCGGGTTCCCCTCCCCCTCTCTCGTCGTAGCCATGCCCATCACTCTTTATTGGAGCCTCCAAAGGACAAAAGTTGAATCAAAAGAATAGGATTACCGTGACAAAAACTAATGGCTACAACAATATTTACCACAATTCTTAAGTAAGAGCAATTTCATTTATTATTGTCAAACAATAGATGTACATGGCATGACAAAAGCTATATGACTATAACAGTAGAAATACCCATACCAATTCTTAGGTAAAGCAATTCCATTGGTTGATCAAAAACAATGTCAAATTACATTTTAACTGTCCAAATTCTAGTTTTGCCCATATAGACTTTGCTTTTATATTTGTATTCGTTATCACATATCTAAACTATTAGATCAAACTCTCTTTGGATGAGCTAGTGATCACAAAATTTGATAATTGTCAAATTTTAACAATGATAGCCATTATAATAGTCCAATTTTACTATATAGTGAATAGTGATTTTTTCTTAAAAAATTTGGGCATAATGTATTGAAGTACTTAAAAAGGAATCTCTTCAGCATCTCCAGTCCTTCCTTTTTTTTAAATTTGATGAAAAAATATGCAAAAAGTATTTTCAATCATTTCATCAAATGTTCATCAAATTAAGAAAGAGTTAATTTTTTCATTAAATTGAAAATTCATCAAATTTAAATTTGATAAAAATTTAAAAAGTTGAAAGCATTGGAGATGAATTTTTTTTGAAAAAAAAAAAATTGATGAAAAATTGATGAAAAGAATTAAAATGGTTCATATCAAATCAAACTTTTCACTCAAATTTGATAAATTTAAAAAAAAAAAAAAAAAAAAAAAAAAAATTGGTGAAGGATTGGTGAGGGTTTTATATATTTTAGTACTTACATAATTTTTTCATGAAATTAAGATAATTTACGATTCAGAATTGAAGTTACTCATTTTTTGTGGCAGTATTCCGTATTTTTCATCAAAATTACAAACTACGTAACACTACCCCCAAAAAAAAAAAAGAATCATAACATTAATACAAAACAAGTTCATGTCTAGGAAGTTTGCTTATTAGCTAAAAAAGTCACATCTTTTTCTGATTTTTTTTGTTTTTGTTTTTGTTTTTGTTTTTGTCTTTAATGACTTTTTTTCATTAACAAAAAAAAAATTTATTTCAAATTTTTAAATTTTCGGTCTATCTTGTGTAGACCAATCTAAAAAGTATCTAAAAAGTAAATAATTTTTTTAAAAAAAACCAAAAAAAGCCAAAAAGAGTGCACTATTTTGGACTTATTGTTTGTCTTTCCTGGACTTTTTTTTGTACTTTTTTCCTAAAAAATTTAATTTTTCGATTCAACTTGTCGAGTTGAATTTAGAAGCCTAATTTTTTTAAAAAAATTCATCAAAGACAAAAAAAAAAAAAAAAAAAAAAAAGAGAAGAAAAAGAAAAAGAAAAACTACCAAATAAACAAATTCCAAACACCTAATTGTAATTTTATTAAAAATTTATATAATATTTATCACAAAAATACAAAACATTTAAAAAAAATACATAATAAAATACATACTTCATAAAAAAAATCTTAAAAATAGGTATATAGTGAGTTGTACTAAAGCCATGTTTTTTTTTTTGTTACGGGAGAATCCGCCCTACTCTCCTGTAGGTCCAAAGCAGCACCCCTTTGTAGAGATCACCAAGGTGTCATGTTAGCCGTTCCGAGCGATGAGACTATAACTTGGGAACTTGCCCCCACTACAACAAAAACACATTTTAGTAACACCATACTAGTGGCATGTTCTTAAAAAATGTCACAAAAAGAATATTTGGTGGCATTTTTTAGAAAAATGTCATAGAGCCACAAACATACAAGGCTCTAGTGGCATTTCAATTAAAAAAAGTGTCACTTCACTACAACAAAAATGTTACTACAACAAATTTACACTTTAGTGACACTACACTAGTGGCACTACACTAGTGGCATGTTTTTAGAAATTGCCACAAAAATAAAAATTGGCATTAAATGTTTTAGAAAAATGCCACAGAACCACAAACATATAAGGCTCTAGTAACATTTCAATAAAGAAATGTCACATCAATTTTATGGCATTTTATAAAATAATGACACAAAAAATTATGTTCGTGACATTTACCAATAGATGCCACTAAACTTTAGTAGCAATGGCATTTTTTAAAAAATGTCAGGATACTAGATAGGTGCAAATTACTTTTTATGACACTTAGGTGAAAAGTGTCATAAACAAATATTTTATAGCATTTTGAGAAATGTCACTAAGCCAAAAACTTTCCAAGCTTATAATGGCATTTTTGAAAAAACAAAAAATGCCAATATATTTTCTAAATTTTTAAAATGCAGTAAATGATTAAAAATAAATAAATTAAACTCAATATACAGTACAGGAAAAAGTACATTCGGTGACTAAATTTCCTGACCAAAAAAAATTTGATCGTTGAAAGTATAGCTTTCAGCGACTAAAACAGCATTAGTAACCAAAAGTAAAGCTTTTTGGCGACTAAACAATTTTAGTAGCCAAAAGTCTACAATTGGCGACTAAAACTAAGTTTGGTCGCTGATTATATGGGTTTTAGTGACTAAAAAATTTAGTAGCCAAAAGTCTACAATTGGCGACTAAAAATAAGTTTGGTCGCTGATTATATGGGTTTAACCGACTAAAAAATTTTAGTAGCTAAAAGTAAAGCTTTTTGGTGACTAAAAAAATTTTAGTAGCCAAAAGTCTACAATTGGCGACTAAAAAATAAGTTTAGTTGCCAAAAATGATCATTTTTAGCACGGGAGAACTAAAATCCTAAGGCGGGAATTAAATTTTTTGGCGACCAAATTTTGGTAGCTGAAAGTGCATCTTCGGCGACCAAATCCGATTTTGGTCGGCAAAAGTTAAGTTTTTTAGCAACTAAAAAATAAATTAGTAACCAAAAGTATAGAATTGGCGACTAAAAAATATTTTTAGCCGCCAAAAATGGTCTTTTTTTATTTTGCTAGTAAATAGTTTATTTTACATAAATTATGTTCAATAAAATAATTATGTTTATACATATACTTTTATATTAATATGGATGTATGTACTATATAAATAATATATGTTGCACATATAATCATGTGGTGCTATAGAGGTGTGGTGGGAGGAGTGTGGTGTATAAGGTTTATAGTGCAGGAGATTGGCGGTTCGAGTCTTCGCAAGAGCGGATCAAATTGTTCTATAACGAATTATCGTCATGAATGACACTTGATAGCGTCACGAATAGTACCTACCATGACATTAAAGTGTTACTGAAAGGTTTTAGTTTTGATGGTGTAATGACACTTATAAGTGTCACTAACTCTTTTTTTAATGGCGCTTGATAATGTCACAAATAATATTTACCATGACATCAAAATGTCATTGAAAGTTTTTAGCCATAATGGTGTAGTGGCACTTGCAAGTATCTACTGTGGCACTAGTATCTACCGTGGCACGGATACAAATGACACTTGTTCAAAATGCCACAAGACTAAAAAATGTCATTAAACCAATAGTTTTGTGACACTTTCAAATGTCACTAAACTAAGAAAATGTTGTAGTACCCGACCTCTCACTACAAGAAATTGGATTTTTCGCAACTACTTTTGGTGACGACGTCAATTTTTCATAACCAAAAGTATATTTTTGGCGACACAGTGATGAATTTCGTTGGTAAAAGTAGACCTTTACCGACGCAATTTAGTATCGTCGCTAAAAAAGCATAACATTCTTTAAGCGCCAAAATTATTTGTTGGCACCAAAATTTCAAAAGTTTTAGCTACGAGACTTATTTTTTACCAACATAATGAGTGTTGCTATTAGTGTGCTTATTGTTGGCGACGACAAGTTGGCATGGGCAAAGAGCTAAACATTTAGCGACGATAACACTATTCGTCGGTAAAAGTTTTACTAGTGAAATAGGTGATTTATTGATTTGTGTTTTTATTATAACTTTTAAAAGAGTTTGAAATATTCTAGTTATTGAATTGTAAAATCAAAGTGATCACTGAATTAGATCACAAAATGAACCCATCAAGGTCAAACATACTTTTAAGTTGAGATGGCTAATTTGAGTTCATTTAAACTTTTCTAAAGAATGTGGTTAGATTATTAATTTCAATATGTTTGATTTTATTTTCAGATTCTTTTCATTGTGGTTTTATTTTCATAAATTAGTTTAATTTTTTTTTTCCTAAAAAACTGTAAAAACTAAAAAAATATAAAAAATTGGGTGAAAAAATAATAAATATACTTATTATTTTTATATAATTTTATCTTTTAGGTCATATACCAAAATAAATTTGATTTTTTACGAAATCACATCGACGACGTACAAGACACTGATAGTGGGTTCTAATCATAAGTAACATATAAGAAACAGAGGGAGAAGAAAGACAGTGAATTGGTTGGAAGGGGAAAGGGTTCTTCAAACCCTTGTTTTTCAAAGTTCTACTATCAATTGAATCGGTGGAGATTGAGAGGCAAACATGGTAGTTTCAAAGCCCTTTGGAGGTTCTTCAAAGCCATACGCTGTGTCGACCTACACAAAACAAAGAGAGGATCTTGCTGTGAGAGGCAAATGGTACACTCATCTTTTTGGCGGCAAGACTAATTCGACGGTAAGGTACTCATCTCATCTCTCTTCTCTTCCTTGTTCCTAAAACCCTTGTTTCGGCTCGCTCTTGCTCTCGTATTTGGTGTAGTTGGCGGTGTGATTGGAGTGGCTGTGGGTAATTTCACTCTACCTAAAACCCTAATCCAACAAAGAAAGAGAAAACAATTTGAAGAACAATCAGAAAATCTGAAGGTATTCCTCTCTCAATTGATTATTTTTGAAACCTTCCCTCTCTTGTAAAATAAACTTTTATCAGTGTAGTATTTTCTGCCAATCTGAAAGGGGTGTATTATCTCTGTTTCTACCATGGGATCTTCCAAGCAATCTATTGGAAAAACCAAACTAACCTGACCAGACCCTTTGGTTCTCGGGTTTTCTGGGTATTTTGTGCACCCTTAATGATAATAATGTGAAAAAACAGTTGGAAACTACAACTTCTGATCTACTACTGGAACATAATAAGTTTTTGTTGGAAATATATGTTTTACATTAATCTTTGAGTTGCATTGGATTATCCTTCAATAGCTTTGAGCCAATCTAATGGAAAAGGTAGAGGATTTGTGTTGTGCTTGTGTAGTTCAATATCATAATCATCATGAATCAATTTATATATGTTGTGTGTTATCAATAAACTAAAGCTGTTGAATTGGCAATATAAGCTGGGTAAGGTTATTGTTCACAAAGGTCTTAATCTTGAGACTAATCAAATTGTAGCAATAAAGAGACTGCATACTTTTTTTTTACTGCAAAAATGGTGTCCCATATACAACAATCCTAGGAATCGTTATGCTAACAGAGATGGATCACATAAACATTGTCAAGTAAGTTATTTCTTTGGAGTTCTGATTAAAAAAAACCCATTAAAAATCTAATCAATGTCTTTGTTTTTTACTTTATATATTTGATTATATACTTTCTTAACAGAAGCTAGGTTAACAGGCTGCTGGATGTATTAAGCAATATCAAAAACGAATGGTATATCATTTTTGAATATTTGGACCTTCATTTGGAGAAATACATGGTGACTTATCCAGCTTGATTGTCACAATTCAAACATTTTTTTTCGGAGTGTCCAAAAACTCAATTATCAGATTTGTAATTTCTCTAGAATGGAGGTGCTAATATTACTTTGCTTCTGTGAGGTAGGAGCATATAGTGATCGAGTCAAAGCCTGATCATTTTCTAGATGATCTCCGGCTAAATAGCCCATGGCCTGAGTTGAGAAGGTATGGGTCTTAAGTCCCCCTCTCTCTCTCTCTCTCTCTCTCTGGGTTTGGCTTTTCTGTTTGTGTTTTATTTTGGCACATCAGTTACTGAACTGTAAAAGCTAATGGATTTTATTTTTTACCATGTACCTAAGCAGCTTACATCTTAAGTGAGAAGCTAATTGCATGTTTATCAATGATAGCTTTGCAGAAACAATTGACTTGAATGTGGCTGATTCTGTTGTCCATAAACACACACCATATGTTATCATTCTTTTGAAGGTGGCAAATGAGTGGGCCAAAACTCATGGTGGAAGCCTTCCATCAACCAGGGAAGAGAAAAAGGAGTTCAAGGTTTGCACATTTAGTTCCACATTTCATCTTATCCTTTTTGTTCTATTGCTGTGTACTACGGTGGCTTGATTGGGACGTTGAACATCTTAGGAACTGATAAGAGCCAAGATGAGAGCAATGGATGAAGACAACTACAAAGAAGCGGTTGAGGTGTCATTTAAAGTATTTGCTCCTCGGGGTATTAGTAAGTACATGATTTTAATGCATGTTACCCTTGTTTATCTGCATGAGCATGTAATCTGCCAATCAATGGCTATCAATTAGGACTGACCTCAAGCCCAGTGTGGGCCTCTGATCTGATCACTGAATTTGTTGTCGTTATGATGGCCCATGCCATTGAGGTTAAAAAAAAAAAAAAAAAAAAAAAAAAAAAAAAAAAAAACCTAGAGAAACTAATATCAATCTTGCATAACACAAAAGAAAACTCTGAACTTCAAATGGTTTTGCTTAGGAAGTTTTCTTGTTCCACACAAGGGCAAATAAATTAATTAAAGATCAGGATCTGAGCATCTAACATCTTCAGAATTCAGCTATAGAATGGTTTAAAAAATGGCTTGATATGGTACATATAATTGATGCAAAAATTTATTGGAATTGGAAAAGGGTCCTACTAATGGAATTGAAAAATTTATTGGAATTGAAAAATTTATTGGTGTTTCAGTCAATCATCATGTCGACAAGGGAAAATTAAGAGCGACTTTTGAAGCAACTTTAGTCATTGCATGTGTTTCTAATGGCCTAGTGTATCTTTGAGTTTTTATTTATGAACCTCAAGTCTTTTTTGGATCTTAAGCAGTAACTTGGGTTTAATTTAAGAATTTGACAATCCAACCACCTCCTTTTATTTTCAATTATGCAAATGGTAAACTGAGATATATATTGTTCTACTAATCAACTAACATACTTAATTCTTGTAGATAATCCAGTTGTTGTAGGCATTGCTTGCTTGTACTTGGCTGATAGAGCAAAACATGATGAATTAGCTGCAGAATGGACCCTGCGATTTGCGAGGTAAATCTGATGAATTTCGATAAAAAGAAACCTTTGTACTTGATAGGTTTTATTTACACAAGCAGCCTCTTGCAAGATCATCATGTGTAGTGAGTGATGTCTCTATTGTAAATAATAATTAAGCATGTATGACTGATAATTAATTGCTTTTCTTTAAAATTAGTGACAGCCTAGCGGCTTTATATATTTGGTATAATTTAAGTCTGTAAGTTTTGTCATTGATATGCAAATTGAAAAATGATGATGTTAAGTAAAAGGATAAAAATGATTTATACCATTCTAAAACTTAAATTAGTAGATATCGGACAAATATGCTGTTTACATATATGCTTTTCTGATTTTGAATGATCTGTCATGCTTTAAGGCTTTTGCCTTTTCAAAATTGGTGAGGAGAGTGCATCACATATTTATTTACTTCATTTTATTGTGTATGTTTTTCAGTTGCCACTTTGCTGCTGATGAACATGCACTAAACTAGTGTTTTAATTCTTAAAAATTGATGGGATTTTGCTTATATATTATATATAAGGGTCAGAATTTCATTTCAGTATATTATTTTAGTTAGCTTGGAAATAAAAACATAAGGAAAGCATAAAAAAAATGTTTGTAAACAAAAACCAAAACCTACCTTAATGGATAATTGAACATGGCTACACTAAACAAGGTTTACGAATTGCGCGCGCGTGCACACACACACACACACACATATGTATATATAAAAGAAGAAGAATAAACAGAAAACAAGTGGGTGATGTGCACAGTCTTATGCATAATTGTTTACGATCTAAAACTAAAGCAGATGAGAGAAGTTGAAGAATAAAAAACTAAAGCAGTTGCCTACTTGAATATAGAACTCAAGTAAAGCAAAGTGACTCTTTCCTTATTCTGCCCTTGCCATAAGAATTATTGACACGGCTACAACAAGGAGGGACAACAAATATATATATATATATATTTTTTGTAAGCAAATAAATAAAAAGAAGACCCAACCCTATATACTCAATCTATAGATTCTATATTGAGGTTGTGGTACTACTTAAGGAACTTGGATACCATGCTCCATTCCAAGGCCCTGCTGTAAGTGTGAGCCTTGTGCACTGGGTATAACCTTTTTTGTCTGGATTTCTCTCTCCTCTTGTTGGTTTAGCATTAGGCATGGCTGGCTGAGATGCAAATTAGCAGCCTCTTGATAAATATTTTGGTCAAAGATAAAACTTGAAAATCTGAAATCTTAACTTTTGTCAAGTGTTTTCATAAAATGCTAATTGATTACCCCCCCAAACACACAACACAATTTCTTCCTCATTTAAGAGAGTGGAGGGCTTTGGTTTGTTCTAAAGTAATAGCATCTTAATGGGTTGGTAGTTTGTGATTGCAGCTTACTCTTTTTTCAGGATTTGTCAGTTATCAAATAGTTTGAGATGCAAATGAAGGTATATTTATCTATTTTAGCATTTAATCCTGGACTCATTTTAATATTTAGGTCTCAGGACATTTACTATTTTTATTGATTACAATTTTTCTTCATCATCTAATGTGTGGCATTAAAGACATTTCCTGAGTTCCAATCTTGTAGCATATAACACTTTATATGCTCATTTGTACTTGTTCCTGCTTCAGTGACTCATGCAGCCACACAGCTCTTCATTAAGGAATAGTGGTTATAATTAAGATTTAATAATTGCTACTGATTTTTGTGTGAACTTATTAAGACACAGGTTGCATTGTGGTTCAGAGCGTATAGTCCTTCTTTTTGTTATTCAGTTAACGATTTAGTGTTAAATTTGCAAAGTGTGAAATTCTGTATCATGCACTGATGGGGTATAACCTGTGAACTACTACACTCTTTTGCTAATGTTGTTGCCCTAATGGGGTTTGGTTGGAGCCTCTCTTGGTATGTTGTTGTGTTGCCTCTCTGGTTTAGTAGTGTTGTTTTGGTCTAGTGCATCATGATCTGTTGGGGTTTAACTTGTGATGGGGTTTGTTGCAATCTATTGCTAATGCTGCTATACTGATGGGGTTTGTATGGAGTCTCTCTGCTTTGTTGAAGCCTCTCTTGTTACTGCTAATGTGTTGCTGCTAATGGGGTTTGTTGTTGTGCTGCTCTTATGCAGCTGCACTGCTGGGGTTGTTGATCTGGTGTATTTTGTTGTTCTGTTTTGGTCTTTTTTTGTTCTGCTTTTCTGTTCTTTTGTTCTGCTCTGTGGCAATCTTTTGTTTTCTCTGTTGGTTTCTCACAAACTAGGAGGTTGGAGCTTTGATTAGCTCCAAGCTCCTCTTTATTGATGTATCCTTCATTTTGTATGGTTTTAGCATGAATAAAGTCTTTCATTTTGCCAATAAAAAAAAATGAAGACTGGTTATGCTGTGACAGCTATCATTTTTTTGGCATGGAGAAGTTAATTGCAGTCATAAATTACGGTTTGGTTTGTTTCACCGTTAACCCATCATCTGAATAGACCACTTCGGGTTAGAGAATTAGTCATCCAATTTCGAGCACAATACTGTTTGAACTGACTGCTTCTTTTGTTTGGTTTGGAAGTCGAGTTCCAGTTTTAATTGGATCTCGTTGCTGTGCTTCATTTCTCTTTTAGATTGTTTTAGCTTACTAGAGAATTACCAATTTTGAACATTTCTCTGCAGCTTGTCTTGTATATTTTCTATTAATGTGGATATTCATGTATATATGCACTTTTTAACTTTTGTAGGTTGACACGCTACAAGGGTTTCAAGGAGGGGCACAAGAGGATACTTGTGGCAACAGATCTGGTTGGTAGGGGAATCGACATCGAACGTGTTAACATTGTCATCAACTATGACATGCCAGATTCAGCAAATACTTATCTGCACAGGGTAGGTCTAGTGTGTTTTAGCTTGTCTTGTATGTCAAAGCCAGGTTCTCGTTTCTTGTATATATATACATATTGTAAGTATATCTACAAAAGCATTGTGGAGAAATTAACAATGAAAACTGAGAGAGAGAGAGAGAGAGAGAGAGAGAGAGAGAGAGAGAGGGGTTGAAGACCGTTGATGCTTTACCAGGCCTGATGTTAGGGTACTTGTTATAAACAAGATCTACAGATCTCCAACCTCCTCATCCTCCTCCTCTTCCATTTCCAACAACACCACTTCTCTGCATGGGGATATCAGTGGTGAACCTTTTCTTCTGCCTCTCTCGAGCCTTAAGGTTCTAAAACCAATGAAACACACTCTTTCCTTCAATCTTTACATACTGTCTCAACCTAGCAGATATCCTCTGAATCTGCTCAGCATATGATCCATTGTTTATTGCTTTCATTCAAAACATATATGATCTAGAGTTTCTTATAAATTTTTGTTGTGTTTAACGAAGGAAAGTAGAGTTGTGCATACAACTTAGTGCTCACATGTGAAAATTAAACAAGTAAAGGCATGATGAATCTTTAAAAAAATTTATGTTTTATTTTTTTCTTTTACAAGTTACAAAAGTAGATTATTTTGAGAAAGTAGAAGGCTTATTTTATTTTATTTTTATTTTTTTGAAAATTAGTTCTAGAAGGCTTATTGATTCCCAAACATTTGTTTTCTCGACTGATGATGATAATAATGATGGCCTACGATCTCATGACAGATGGCTCCTTGATTTTAGTGGTGATTTCTTTGATGATGAGGTTGGTGGTGATTTCGGGTACACGAAAAGTGGAACTCACAGCATGAATGAACAACGTTGGCATTCAACATCTGAGGTAGGCTTTTAAGTACTCTCTTCTAACTAATACCCCTATCCATTTTGAACTAATTTTGTATTCTTTTGGCTAATGCATATATTTTTTTGATGCATTCAGAGTAGCTCCACTCGCTGTATCTTTGTTCCTTGATGAAGCCATCATGCATTTCATACTTAATATTAGACATTATTTCATTAAACGCTTAAGATATCTCATACCTCTCAATATCCCTATTGTACAGTGAGAGTGCAACCTTATTTTATTGGCTACATAACTTTTGGGGACATTAGGTCTTAGATGTCTGTATACTGCAGAACAACAATACTTATTTGACTATAGAATTTTTTTTAACAACACTTGTTTAGAAACTTATATATGATATAGTTTTTGGGTAGTTTATAACTTTTTGGACAATTATAACTTAAGGATAGTTCTTTTTGGATGGTTTTGAATTAAGGCTAGTTTTTGGATGTTTGGAATGCATAGACAATTGTTGAAATAACTAGATTGGAAAAGCCCCCGCTGTATCAATTTAAATTAATTAGAAGTTATAACCTGTTGAATATAAATAAAGGATGAATATTTTACAGCATTTGTCATGATTATTTCGACAATAGTAAACCTGCACCAGATTTTAAATAAAGATTTCTTGAGACATTATTCATTCCCTTGAAGTGGTAAAGCATGTATGATGCTCCAGGGTTGCAAGTGAACATGACAATGATAAGCCTTCCAAATTTAACGGTGCAAAATTATTTGAAATATGTAAATGCATTACATGCATCTACTCCCCTCCCGTCTCTTCCCTCGAAATGTTGTTGGTTTATTTGTTACATTACATAATTGAAAGAAATGTTGGTTTACTTTTGATTTTAATGAAACTATGGCCCTTAATCCAGTGGAATGGAAAAAATGAAGTCATGTTGCCGGCCCCAAGTAGTTAGGAATAAGGCTTTGCTACAGCTGCTGGTCTGCTGTTGCTTACTGGTCTTCTTCTGCTACTGCTGCCCTGGTGGCTGCTGCTTGCTAGGCGGCTGCTACTAGATGCTGGTTTACTGTAAACATTAGATATACAAGCTTAGTAGTAAATATCAATTTATATGGTGTGTTTGCTTGCACACTGCACATTGTTGATTTTTTTGATTCTTGAATGGTGACAAATTGGCCTTGCTTTTGCTGTGCTATTCTTCTGCTTATACTAGAGCTTGTTATTGCTGATCTGTACTACAGCCTGTGTTAATCTGTTTTGTGCATCATTGCTGATCTGTTTTGTTATGCTCTTGGATTACAAAATGGAGTGAGGCAATGCTGAGAGAGTCTGGTTTTGATGTTCTGCTACACTACTGGTCCGGTATTGTATTAGGATTGGGAGTTCATTTTGCAGTAGTTTTCTGTGCTGAGTTGGATAAAGATGCACTTCTTAATCATATATTTTTTTCCTTGGTTCATGAAAAGAAGAAAAAGAAAGTGTCCTGTTTACCTATTTGTTCCATTACATGCTTCAAGTTTGCTAATTCTATCTAGTTGCACTGACAGTTAAGCTTGTTATGGATGAAAAGGTGAAGAGGTCAAAGGGGTATGCTTTTATTCAGTACACTAGTCAAGACGATGCCCTGCTAGCTCTAGAAAGCATGGATCATAAGGTAATAGGCGTCTATTTGGTTGACATATTTTCACAAGAATGCTTACTTTATCATTATATAATAAAATACTAATTTATGGTCTTGCTTCTGTAGACTAACACCTTGTTTTCAAATAAAATTTGCTTATTGATGGTTAGGGATGGCTTAAACATGGGAATATTGCTGCTATAAAGGTTCTTTCACCTAAATCTTGTCAAGGAGTAAAGGAGTTCTTGACAGAGATTAGAGTGATTTCAGATATAGAGCACCAAAATTTAGTCAAGCTCTATGGCTGTTGCGTGGATGAAGATCATAGAATTCTGGTCTACAACTACCTTGAGAATAACAGCCTTGCGCAAACACTTATTGGTAATTCCATCTATCCGTTCTTAGTTTGGTAGTCTTTACACTTATTGGATTGATAATTTAGTCCCCTGTTACAAGCCTTTTTTTTCTTTATCAGCAAAAATAGTTTATTGATGTAAATTAATTGAGTACTACTTAGTATGTCAAACATACATCAATAAAAATAAAAAATAAAGAAGGTGCAGGAGAAATGCATGAATGTTTAAGAACATGTGTCAAGTAGGTTAGCACATGATCTCAACTAATCAAATGTAAGACCTAGTTTCAAAAAAAAAAATAATAATAATTGGCAAGGCACTAACTACCAGAACTAGTAGGTTCCCTGTGGGGGTTGCCAAACAGATACAATAAATTGTTGTGTGCAATACTTTTCAGAAGGAAAAAAAAAAGTGTGCAAGCCAGGATTCGATATTAGGGGTTTATAGTGTGAAATAGTTAAGATGAATGCAATAGTAGTGGAAACGAGATTTTGAACTCTGGGTAGCAACTGGGAAATAATATTTAAAAAAACATTAGGTACCACATGAGTGTTGCTAGGCCCGAAGTGGTTGTCCTTGTGAAATCTTAAAATCATGGCTAGAGGCATGTCCTTGAATTGTAATTGATTTTAATCAAATCCCTGTTGGGTTACTTTAACTTCAGCCCTAGAGTTTTTCAGTTACTTTGTAAATGTGATATATCTTAGTACATATCGATGCAGTGGGTTGCTATCGGTTGCCAATTCATAATGCATTTGTGATATAGGTTAGGGATGTGCACTTTTTGAAATTGGGAAATTATGCTTACATGAACAATCAACTAATTTTATTGTCTACTTTCTAGGAATAGTTTTAATATGGACAAATATATGAGTTTGTTCGTTTAAAGATTTAGATTTTTTGGAATATCCTTTTTTGTTTTCCTTTGCTAAGTGCTTTCAAAGGGTGTTGTACAGGTTTTTTGCAGGTTTGGGATCAAACAACACAGGAATATGAGAGAGGGAAAAAAAGCTAATTGGGCTTTGTTTTAAAGTTGTCATTAATCAATAGAGGCTGCTACCAGATCCTCTTTTTTGCTGGTGGCTGATGCTGCTGCTTGCTGGTTTGCTACAGCTGTTGGTCTGCTGCTGCCGCTGCCTTGGTGGCTGATACTTGCTGGGCCGCTACTGCTACAATGTTGCTGTGACGTGGCTGCTACTGGATGCTGGTCTGCTGCATAAGTTTGTGGTTGATTTGTCGTGCCGTTTTGCCTATCTTTGTTAGTTTCATGTTTTCATCTTGTTATCTGATGTTTCTACTGTGGGTTCACAATTTGGATGTATTTGGGTATTTTAGTGAGTTTACTCTTTTAGGTTTTATACACTGCTACTAAAAGCAGTCTCAGTATTGTTTTTTTGCCTGCACATCAACTTTAGATGATTTCCTATCAATGTTATTAGTTTGTAATAGTGGTGTCTGAGGAATGCCTCTTGTAAATCTGTAAATCTTATAAAAATATATAAATTATTTTCAATTATTTTTGTTGGTAAATGTGTTGTCAAAAATTTATTTTTGCCCAATCATATTGTGTTGTTAAAAGTATATTTTTTGCCAATGCCAATTTGTCGTTGCCAAAAAGTAAAGCTTTATCGATAAATAAATCATCAGCAAATGACAATATTTACCGATGTAAATGTGTTGTCAAAAGTTTACTTTTGCCCACTCATATTGTGTTGCTAAAAGTGTATTTTTTGCCAATGCTAATTTGTCGTTACCAAAAGTGAAGTTTTATCGACAAACAAATTGTAGGCAAATGACAACATTTAACGACATAATATTTTGTTGCTAAAAGTATAGTTTTTGCCCATGCAAATTTGTGTCACGAAAAGTGCCACCCAATCATATATTTGAATGACTTTTACCGATGCAAAGTAAATTGCCGACGATGGATGAAGGCTTTTATCGACGACTATGTTCGTCGCTAAAGGCATTACTTTTACCAACGCAATGATAATTTTGTCGGCAAAAACTTTGCCGACTCACTTTTGCCTACGGGTTGCCAACGTAGCTTTGTGTGTCGGCAAAACTCTTTGCCGACGAATTTTCCCATTTAGCAACATATTTTGTTGCGTTGCGAAAAATGCAATTTCTTGTAATGTCTCAAGACAAGCTCCGCTTAAGTCAGGACTCGCACAGCGGGAGAGCATTAAACTCACACCAAATGCTGGTTAAACAACTTGATATCCAACCTTCTAATCAACTGTGCTACGCCCAAGAAATTGACCCAGGAGAAATTTAAACTCATGACCTAGGAGTTTAATCCTCATGTTCTTACCACAAGGTCACCCACCCATGGGTTACTAAAGCCATGTTACCTACTTAATCCAAGCATGCAGTGATTGTGCTAAAAATTGATGAGGTGTCAATATTTCAGTGGTAGTCCGTAATTTGCACAATTTGAACAATTGGCAGAGTCAAAAAAAAATAAAATGAGAGGGACATTTATTAATTAAAACATTAAAAAATTTTACAAAAATATTTCACATAAATAATTATGATTGACTTGAAGAAATATATATATATATATATTATATGTAACTAGTATATCATGGACAATATAAAAATAAAAAAAAATGTCATGAATATAAGTTTTAAAATATATTATATAATGATAAAGTAATTTTTTATACAAAATTTTAATAAAAATTCAATATAATAGTAATATCATGTCATCATTGACATATGATATCACCAACCAATAGTAAAGAAATACATAGAGGATGAACTTCACATGTCAAATGTAACTAACAATTTAATAAATTCTAAATTTTCATTGAGATTAATTGTAATTGTATGTCAATAATGATAGATATCATCATTGTATTGAAATTTTCATAAATAATAATGACTTATCGTAATATATTTATTTTCAATAAAAAAATAACCATTATTAATCTCATAATTTTAAAAATGTCATTAATATTTTACTCTAAATAATATTTTATAATTTTTTTGTTTAAAATATTTTCTTTATGTTTGCATTAAAAAAATTATTCCAAAATTCAAAATCCAAAATTCCTCGGGGGGGGGGGGGGTCGTAATATATTTATTTTCAATAAAAAAATAATCATTATTATTCTCATAATTTAAAAATGTCATTAATATTTCACTTTAAATAATATTTTATAATTTTTTTGTTTAAAATATTTTTTTATGTTTGCATTAAAAAAAATTATTCCAAAATTCAAAATCCAAAATTGGGGGGGGGGGGGGGGGGGGGGGGGGGGGGGACTCCGCCACTGATGTAAACCAGTAAAAAAAAATTGTCATGTTATGTAATAACATCTCAATAAAGCTATATTAATAAATCTATTTACTTACAAAAAGTTTGTCAGAAATGTTATGGTAGTATGGTGGAGACTGAGGTATAGGATCATGTGCACAATAAATAAATATAATAGATTGATATTTTGAGCAAAATATCTAAATTTGTAATTTTACTGAGTAAAATGCAAAGTGAGGGTCCATCAATAAATTATCTACACTTTTTGTGTTGTTTTTTTAAATAGTAGTGTATTGTGAGATATATTCAGCCCGTCTTCTTTGAAAGAAGTAACTTAAAGGGCTGAACAATTAGTTTGAACTTTCAACTCTTAAAAAGAAAAAGATTGCTGGACATGATGATGAGACCACTTAAAGTTTGATTTAAAACCTTTACTTGAAGCCCTCCTACAATGATGCTAATAATTGGAATGTTAACTACAGTATTATCATCATGTTTGTTTTCTATTTTTGAAAACACTTTTCAGAAAATTCTATTTTTTTGTTTTTCGTATTTTTTGTTTTTACTGAATTTTTTTAATATTTTAAGTAATTTTTTTTTTTAATTTTTAAACACACGTAACATAAATATACTTAAAAAGTATAATTTTCGTGAAAAAATCTTTAAAAAATTCACTAAATACCAAAAATACAAAAATAAAAAAGAAGAAAATTCAATATATTCTTTGTATTTTTGTGTATTTATTAATTTTTAGATGTATCTAAAAAAATATTAAAAAAATGCTTAAAATTTTAAAAAATTTCACTAAGAACAAAAAAACATGAAAAATAAAAAATAAAAAACTCAATTTTCAGAAAACTGAAATCAAATATACTGATTATTGTCATTCTTTGATGTGTGTTTTTGGCCTAAGAACGAGAAAATCACATGAAAATATTGAGGGTTTTTATTTTTATTTTTTAACCAAACTATTTTTTAGTTTTTATTGAAGGGAAGAAAAAATGGAACATTAACTCATATTTTGAAAACTCAACCCAAACTTTCTTTGATGGCATTATTTCAATGTTATCTATTAGGGTAAATTGCACCCACACCTCCTGGGATTTATTTTTATTACAGTTCTCCCTTTCACTTCTTGAAAATTACATCTTCCTTTCTGAGGTTTAAAATTTATTACAGATTCCCCTCTCAGCAATTTAATTTTTTTAAATACTAATTTTACCCTTACTGGGTAAATTATATTGACACCCCCTCACATTTTAGAAATTACAATCCCCTCCCTAAGGTTTAAAGTAGTATTACCAATTGCCCCCTCGGTAAGTATTAGTTGGAAAAAAAATTCATTGAAAAAAAAAATTAATTAGAAAAAAAATTATTTGAAAAAAAAAATAAATTGAAAAAAATTTTTGCTAGTAAAATTTTTAAATTTCAATTTGAAAACCAATATAAACTCATTTTTTGAATTTACGATTTTTTTCTCAAATTTACAAATTGAGACAACAATTTATAAACCAAAAAAATTATCAAACAAGTTTTTATGACAGCTTTTAAAATTTTTGTAAATATAAATTGAAAACTGAAAACGAAATGGTTACCAAACAAGCTTCAGATGGTAAAAATGTCGTAAAATTAACAAATAATTAAATAAGTTACCACGTAAGAAATGACTTATCAAAAGATTCTTAGACTATGCATGGTTTGATTTTTAGAATTTTTTTTAAAAAATTAAAAATTAATCTGGTAAAGAAATAAAAAATAAAAAATAATTATCAAAGACTTATTTGATAGTTATAAAAACTTATTTGATAATTTTTTTTTGTTTATAAATGGTTGTCTCAGCTTGTAAATTTAAGAAAAAAACGTAAATTCAAAAAATGAGTTTACGTTGGTTTTTAAACAAAAATTAAAAAATTTTACTAACAAAATTTTTTTTCAATTAATTTTTTTCCAATTAATTTTTTTTTTCAATTAATTTTTTTTTTCAACTAATACTAACCGAGGGGGCAATTGGTAATGCTACTTTAAACCTTAGGGAGGGGATTGTAATTTCTAAAATGTGAGGAGTGTCAATGTAATTTACTCAATAAGGACAAAATTGGTATTTAAAAAAATTAAATTGTTGAGGGGAGAATCTATAATGAAACTTTAAATTTCAAGAGGGAGATATAATTTTCAAAAGGTGAAGAAGAAACTGTAATAAGCATAAACCTCAAGGGATGTCAGTGTAATTTACCCTATCTATTATTATGCTTCACCTTCCTCTCATGATCAAAAAGCACAACAACAACAACAACAACAACAACAATAATAATAATAATAATAATAATAATAATAAAGGAACTTATTTTGACCAGTGTTGGATGTGGCTTTGGTCAAGGCCACCAAGGTTGGCTTAACCGAGGATGTCATAAATTTGTTGGTTGCTTCAATATGCTACATACAAAGGGAAAATAAAATAAAATTGTGTGCATGCGTTTAGTCTTAACAATAATGCTAGGGTTTAAGTATTTAATTTTTAATACCATCTAATATTCAAATTTTACTACTTAAATTTAAGTTTAAATTTCAGCTTGCTTGTTTTTATTTTTCAAAAAATACTTTTCAGAAAATTTTATATTTTTATTTTTCGTATTTTTTTATTTTTACTGAATTTTTTTAATATTTTAAGCAATTTTTTTACTTTTTAGACACACCTAACATAAATACACCTAAAAAGTAAAAAATTGTAAAAAAAATCTTTTAAAAATTCACTAATACCAAAAATACAAAAAAAATACAAGAATCCAGTACAATTTTTTGTATTTTTATGTATTTATTAATTTTTTAAAAATATTTTTTTACAAATTTTTTACTTTTTAGATACATCTAACTAAGGTGCATATAAAAAAGTAAAAAAAATGTTTAAAATTTAAAAAATATTCACTAAAATCAAAAGAATACGAAAACCAAAAAACTCAGCTTTCAAAAAACTTAATCCAGAAAACTCAAACCAAACACATTGAATAAGTCCTAATAGTTATATTTAATTCTCATTAAATCCTATTGAAAATTAGTCTTAAGCCTTGTTTGTCATAACCTAAAAAAGTTAAAAAGTCAAAAAATCACTATTCTATTTAAGTCACATCACCTCTCTATCACATCACTTCAAACCCAACCCACACTCAACCCATATTTCATAAAAAGTCAAAAAGTGCACTTATTTAGATTATCCCAAACAACTCCTTAATATAATCATCGGTAAAAATAATTGTGACAATTTTTTTTGTATATATCGCTAAAACTTAAAATTAGTGACGCTTTTTCGTGACAAAATTTTCAAATTGTCACTGAAAGTTGAAAATTAGTGACTTTTTGTGACGATTTTTTTAAACTGTCGCTAAAACCTATAATTAGTGATATTTTTGTGACAATTTTTAATTTGTCGCTTAAAATTAATAATTAGTGACTTTTTAATAGTATTTGATGAAAAACACCGTTAATTATTACAAGATCTATCAAACAATAAATTCACATATTATAATCTATATGTAAGTCTCCCTAAATATAATCATTATAACATTATTAAAATCTTAATCAATGTGTTTAGTTTAAGTTTTCTGGATTAAATTTTTTGAAAATTGAGTTTTTTTATTTTCATGTTTTTTGTTTTAGTGAATATTTTTAAAATTTTAAACATTTTTTTTATGTTTTTAGATGCACCTCACTTAGATGTATCTAAAAAGTAAAAAATTTGTGAAAGCATATTTTAAAAAATTAATAAATACATAGAAATATAAAAAAATATACTAAATTTTTGTATTTTTTTTAATATTTTTTGTATTTAGTGAATTTTTAAAAGATTTTTTTTACAATTTTTTAACTTTTTAAGTGTATTTATGTTGAGTGTGTCTAAAAAGTAAAAAAATTGCTTAAATTATTTAAAAAATTCAGTAAAAATAAAAAAAATACGAAAAATAAGAAAGTAGAATTTTTTGAAAAGTGTTTTTAGAAAAATACAACTAAGCATGCTGAATGCTTTTTTTTTTTTTTCTATTAAAAAATCCTAGTCCAGACTAATAAGATAAAGAAGGGAATTTTAATAATTAAATCCAACCGTATGAGTTAAAGCTTTAAGACAGTTGTTCACTGCGCTAACTCGATTACTCAATGCTTTTATAATGTTAAATGTTTACATTTACGAAAGTAAGATAATTTGACCATTATTATTAGGGAACTTATGGGTAGGCCCTAATAAATGGGTTCATTATTCAATAGGTATTATGATAATTAATGATATTTTTTATCGAATTCTATTAAAAAAAATCACTAATTGTTAATTTTCAGCGATAATTTGAAAATTTTGTCACTAAAAATGTCACTAATTATAAATTTTAGTGACATTTTAAAAAAATATCATAAAAAAAACTTCACTAATTTGTAACTTTTAGTGACAGTTAAAAAAGTTCGTTACAAATAAAGTCACTAATTATAAGTTTTAGCTACAATTTATAAAAATCGTGATAAAAAGTCACTAATTGTTAATTTTTAACGACATATACAAAAAATAATTACAAAAAATTATTTTTAATTACGATTTTATTAGGACTTATTTTTAATATGACTTGATAAAAATTAAGTCAAACTATTAAGACCTATTGATAATTTACCCTTATTATATTATTTATATGAAGTAGTTGTATTTTCTTGACCTTGCGTTAAATGTCTCAACCATGGCTATCCCATATAATATTGCTAGACTTTTGCTCATCATACCTTGTATCCATGCATTATGTTTAATGTCTAAATGTAATTTCCAAGCATTCCATATTTGAATAAATATTTTTTTGTATTTAGTCAAATGAAATATATATATATATATATATGTTCATAGAGTTAACTTTTTGTGTCGTATATTCAAGGTTCTATTTTGCCAACTGGTGTTTAATCATTGAACATTTTTACTATATTATAAAGGAAACATCTTAATTAGTGTGAACTCAAAAAATAAAGTTCTGGGTAATTTTTTTTCTATTCTAAAATTGCATTGAGAAAGTCATTCCTTTTACTGTTTTATTTTATTTTATTTAAACTGCAAAGGACAAACAAGTAAACTAAGTTAACCAACACTAAACAATAGCTTCAACATTTAGTCTCAAATTAATTAATACTACTCACTCAGAAAAACCTATACAGAAAAAAGTTTTAATTTGATATTTACACACAAGGTTCTTTCTTACTTTGGCCCTCACAATAACAAGTTTGAAGCTGCACTGTAGATTTCACATTCAAGATAGTTTTCAGAGTCAGTATCATTTATGAGTTTCAAAACTTTCACAATTGTACTAAATTGCACAAGGGCTCCGTTTGGTAGAGCTTTGTAATTATGATTTGAGAATATGAGTTGTATTTTGAGTTTGTGTGTTTTAGAATTATGATTTGAGTGTAGAAAATTTGTTTGGTTATGGTTTTTGAATAAAGTGTTGAATTGAGTGTGGAATTGAGTTTTGAATTGAGTGTAGAATTGAGTTTTGAAAGTTTGATTTGACATGTGAAGTAAGAAAATTTGTTTGGTTATGAGTTTTGAAAAGAGTTTTCAAAACTTAATTCAAATTGTTATAACTCATAACAAAACACATTACTTTCACATTATTGAAAATTTTGATCAACACTCATAACCAAACTCTTTTTAAAATTCAATTAAAAAAATTTATTATTAACAAAAAATAACATTAATTAATTTTTTAATTGAAAATACTACAAAGGAAATAATTTTTTTTCAAAATAAATATTCAAAAAATTTAAATCATAAATATTTAAATAATTTAAATAATCTAAAAAATTTAATAAGTAAAAAATTAATTTAAATATTCAAAAAATTAAAATAATTTAAAATTTTAATATTTTAAATTTAAAAACAACTGTACACTCAAATCCTAACCAACACATAAAACAAAACTCAATTAAAAAATTATTTTTAAAACTCATAACCAAACACATAACTCGAAATTCCATACTACTTTCACAACTCTACACTCAAATCGTAATCAAATACATAACAAAAAATTAAAATATTTAAAAATATTTTTATAAAATAGAGTTTGAATTTATTTTTATGAAATATTTTAAAATTTAAAAAATTAAAATTGTAATATTTAAAAATTAAAATATTTAAAAATATTCAAAAAATTAAAAAAATTAAAAAATTAAAAAAATCATAAATCTTAAAAAAATTAAAATATTTAAAAATATTTTTATAAAATAGAGTTTGAATTTATTTTTATAAAATATCTTAAAATTTAAAAAATTAAAATTGTAATATTTAAAAATTAAAATATTTAAAAATATTCAAAAAATTAAAAAAATCGTAAATCTTAACAAAATTAAAATATTTAAAAATATTTTTATAAAATAGAGTTTGAATTTATTTTTATAAAATATTTTAAAATTTAAAAAATTAAAATTGTAATATTTAAAAATATTCAAAAAATTAAAAAAATTTAAAAATTTAAAAAATTGTAAATCTTAACAAAATTAAAATATTTTTAGAATATTGATTTGAATGGAGTTTTGAAAAGAGTTTTGAATTATGTGTTTGGTTATGAGTTTTGAAAAGTAATGATTATGTTTTGAAATGAGTTTTGAGAAATGAGTGTAGAATTGTGATTTGAAAACCCTAAACAAACACAACACTCAAAAGTGAGTGTTGAACTAGATTTTGAAAGCTCTGCCAAACGGAGGCTACATTTTTCCCGACCAAATTTGCCAACTAAATTTTATTTAGTCGCAAAAAATTTTCATTTGGTGACTAAATAAAAATTTGGTTGGCAAAAGGTTTGAAGTTTTGCCGACTAATATTTTTCAATTGCCAAAATATAATTTTTTGCGACCAAAATTGAAATTTGGTCAGCAAAAGTCGAAGAGGGAAGACAAAAAAAAAAAAAAAGAAGTGGGAATGAAAAAATTTTAGTGACTAAAATATTTTGGTCGCAGAGAATAAAACTACGCCGTTTTGATGGTATCGAACTAAATTTTGGCAAATACCGACTAAAGTTTGGTCGGCGTTAATTTAGGTTTTAGGCTACTAAATATTTTTAGTCGGGAAATATTACTTTTTGCTGACTAAAAAACATCTAGTTGCCAAAAGTTTCACAATAGGTGACAAAAAAAAACTTTTAGTCGGCATTAAGTTTAGGGTTTAGGCTACAAAATATTTTTTTGGTCGGCAAATCGTATATACAAATTTAGTGGGAAAATTTTAAGATTGCCGCCAAAATTTTGCCATTATTATTTTTTTTTTTTCTATATCAGTCTCTTTAGTCCTTCACAAGCAAGTAGGTTCTTTCTCTCTCTTGCTCTCTTTCTTTCACACACAAAATGAATCACCACCGCCGCTCATCTCACTGTTGCACATGACTACCGCCTCTCATCTTCCACTATCACACATCATCACACCGCTACTGCTGCTCACCATTGTCTCACCTCCTATCGACATTCAGGTTTTTCTTTCTCTATGTCCGCCCCTGTAATAACCCTCACCACTGATTACTGATTAAGCACTGATTACTGTTAAACTGAGACTGATTGATTGACTGTAACTGTTTAAATGCATTTTCTACCTGTTGATTGTTAATCGATCTGTTCATGTTCTGTAATTTAAACTGCAAATTGAAGGCCTTATCGGCAGCCGAATCGGAAATGGATCAATGTTTTATGATCATTGGAATTTATGTGAATTAATGGTATATTTAATTGAAAAGTGATTTGGAATGGTTAAATTAGATTAAATTAAGCTAAATTGGCAAAAGTTGGCTTATCTACCATATTACCACCTAGTGGCCCACTACCTTAATATATTGAGCTTCATTACACTTGAGCAAACATTTTTCATCAGCCACATTTTCCTTGCCTTAGCCGAATTTAGAGAGAGAAGAACTTAGTTGGTCTTCATCTTGTGCATTGCCTAGAAATTATGAAGATTAAGGGAGTTCTTGCTTGATTAAGCTCTAGACTTGTAATTGAAGACCTAAGGTAGACCATTGGCCTTCTTTATTGCGCATTTGAGTTTATTCTTCCATGATTCATGGGTCTTTAGTGATCTAAGGCATGAATTAGTCCAATGGTGTTGAATTGAAGCTCATTCCATGCATGCATGCTTGTATTGATAAGTTTGAAGTTGTTTTCATGGCAAATGTTACATGCATGCTCATATTTATGTTTAAGTCCATGATTTCATCTTGTTTTAAGAAGAATTGACTCATCAAAGACATGAAATAGCTTCACATGTTGAGTTGAGTTAGAATTCATGCATGCATGTGTTTATCCTTGCATTGTGAGGTTTGATTTCATGGAAATCTTGCATGCATGTTCATATTCATGTTAAAGACCATGATTTCATCTTGTTCTTGAAGAAAGGAGCTCAGTTGAGCTAACATTTGAGGCTTCGAATTGATTGAATTCATGGATATTGCATGTTCATCATGTTTATGAAAATTGTTTTGAAAATGGGGTTAATTGAACTACCCTTGGGCTTTGATTTTATAAATTGAGCTTGGAATCATATAATATTATGAGTTTACAAGAGTTTTCCAGAAATTCAGCCCAAGAGGATCGATTTTGATGCTTTGAAACTTGGTTTTGAACTTGGAGTTCGAATCTGGATTTTCCAGATTTTAGTCGTCCGCTCGAGCGGGGGAAGTGCCACTCGAGCGGGGAAATCGAGCTCCCAGCATCTCTCACTGTTTTACAGTCCGCTCGAGCGGGGTATTGTACGCTCGAGCGGAGGCTTGTGTCACACGCTCGAGCGGGGGAGTTGACGCTCGAGCGGGGACCTTTGTTGCATGTCCGCTCGAGCGGGGAAAGTGACGCTTGAGCGGGGCTCTGTTTTTCTGAAAATTCTGAAAATGTTTTCTGTTTGTATCTTTGCATCCTCATCCCATTCTAGGCATTCTTAGGCCTAGTCTAAGACATCTTCATGAGGATTTAGATGTAGAACACACTGAGGCAATTAGGGATTAAGTTATTATCTCTCTCAACTGCGTAACTTAGTGTGTATTCAATCTGTTAACTGTATAGGGTTGGCATTCCAAGGAGACGCTCTAGCTTACTGTAGCCCAGAACTCAGTGAGTAACAATTGTGTAAAGATATGTTCAAAAATGATTATCTTCTGATCTGTTTACTGGACTGAACTGTTTACCGAGTTGAACAGTTTTATGAACTGTTTACTGTTAACTGAATGAATGTATGTCTTATATTCTGAACTGTATTGTGGCATCTTTAGCAACTACTGTTTACTGTTACAGAGACCTCTGTCGGTTCCCTCGTTGGAACCACTACTGTTTACTGATTGATGGCCATCAACTGACTGTTCGGTCTTTTAAGACCTACTGTTTACTGTACTGCTACTGTCACAGATATCTCTGGAGCAAAGTGCTGCACAGACCTAAGTGCTACAGTGTAAGCCACCTCTAGAATCTGTGCGAGACACCTCTTGAGTCCATATCGGGCTTTAAGCCAATCTGTGAAATCTGGAGCAAAGTGCTGCACGGACCTAAGTGCTACAGTGTGAGCCACCTCTAGAATCTATGCGAGACACCTCTTGAGTCCATAAGAACTGTACCGTTACTGTTACTGTTACTGTTATTGTTACCGTTACTGTTACTGTACTGTTACCGTTACTACTACTGTACTGATATCATACTGACACTGCTACTACCACCGTACTGTTTTGCTATCGGATGTGCTACGTACGATTACTATGATTTCTAAATGACTGATATGACATGAAGTATAAGCCACCGACTGTATAACTGATTTACCGAGGCAAACGACTGTTTAAAATACTGAAAGGACATTCTTTCTTAACCCCTTTATGCATTATGTTATTCACTGGGCTTTAGCTCACTGCTCATATATATATGTAGGTGTACAGGCACCGGACCGTTGCTAGAAGCGTCGGGGTAAACTCCAGTTTTGTCAAGCCAACCTTTGTGCCTTACTTTGAGGTTCCAGTACTGTTCAAGCTATGGCTTAGAGGTGTTTTAATCTCCCCGCCTGTCTCTGTATCTGTGATGTACTACTGTATAGACTGTTACCGTACTGCTTAATAGGGATTAAGCCCCTGTACTGAATGATTGTAAATATTGTGCATAACTGTTCTGTACTGAATGTTTATATGCATGAAAAATCTTTTTGGCATACAGACTGTCACAGCTCATTGGACATTGTTTTATTACTGTATTGGCTTCCGCCATGCCCCTGTACTCTGTTTTACTGTCTTACTGTTCAATAGGCCTTCGGTAATCTCGGATTACTGGCCGGTTACAGTGCTAAACTCATAGGGGCGGGTTTGGGTCGTGACAGCCCCTATCTCTCTCCTCTTTTCCCATTTCACTCTAACTCTAGAGGTTTTTTTTTTTTTTTTATGTTGTAGAATTTTGATTTCTGTGAAATGAGTAAATGGGCTTTGATTTGTGTTCTAGATTTATGGTCTGTTGAATTGATTATTGGTGTGGTAGATGAGATTTAGTGATTTGGCCCTAATTTTTAATCAATTCCTTTTGCTAATTGCAGCTAGCTCTCCCTCTTTCCTCTCTACCACGCACGCACGCACGAGTTCCTTGCCTTAACCAACCTTCGAAGCTCTTATCCACTACGTATTTCCTTCTTTTTCCTCTCTCTCTCCCTCTCTCTCTCTCTCTCTCCCTATGCTCTCTTCCACCCCTAATTTGTGAACGTTAGTATTTTTTTTCCTGCTGTGTTGCTGCTATTCTCAGCCACCACCGTTTCCACCATCAGCTGCTAGCTTTACCCCCTCAAGTAACTCAGTCACTCTCATGCTCTCTTCCTCTTGCTCCCCGATTTGTGATTTTCAATATTTTTTTTCTCCTTTGAAGAGCTTAATACGTTAATAAAAAATAGTTAGATTCTTTGATAGTAGAACTTTGTTCTCTCAATATTTTAGGTATTTTTTGTGATTGTTGTGGCTAGGTTTTGAAATCACAGTGGGTTTGATTTGAGTTTTTTGGATTAAGTTTTTTTAAAATTGAGTTTTTTGATTTTTGTGTTTTTTTGTTTTTAGTGAATATTTTTAAAATTTTAAATATTTTTTTTACTTTTTTAAATGCACCTTACTTAGATATATCTAAAAAGTAAAAAAATTGTGAAAAAATATTTTAAAAAATTAAAAAATACAAAAAAATGTAATGAATTCTCGTTTTTTTTGTTGTTGTATTTTTGGTATTTAGTGAATTTTTAAAAAAAAAATTCACAAATTTTTTACTTTTTAGGTGTATTTATGCTAGCTATGTCTGAAAAGTAAAAGAATTGCTTAAAATATTAAAAAAATTCAATAAAAAAAAAAAAAAAAAAAAACACGAAAAACAAGAAAATAGAATTTTCTGAAAAGTGTTTTTTGAAAAACCTAACCAAGCAATTAGTTTCTTGAATAATTTTTGGATTGTGCTTTTCTTCTCCTTTTATGTTTTTTTGTTTTTTATTAACTTTTGTGATTGTTCTGGTCAGATTTTGAAAATACAAAAACACTCTGTTTGGTTCTACTTTTTAGATTACTTTTTTTTAATCTAAAAAAAAAAACTAGAAACTAGTTTGGAGAAAGAAAAGAAAAAAAAAAAAAAAACAGATTTTCAGAAAAAACTCAGCCATCAATAATATTATATATTTAGAAAAAAATAATTATCAGTAAACATTTTACGCAGCTTAATATATGATAGAATTCTAAAACAACAAACACCAAAAGAAAAACCCCAGGACTAGTTATAGTCCAATTCACTGGTTATATTAATAAATAATATATCATACATATATGTAAAAAAATGTTATATATTTAGTAAGAAAATTTTAAATATTATTATATATATTTAAATCTTTTTTAATATTACCTAAACAAAAGCCATGGAAGAAAATCTCGATGGTGACTGTATAGGTTGTATACTCTAAAAAGTCTAAACCAAACTACGTTTTTCAGATTGAAGTCAGTAGTTGTGTGTATGGATTTATTTCCTGCTCGGGGGGCAGCGTAGTTAGTTATGCAAAATTACCTCACAAATTTTCTGAATAGAGGAATCCCTCTGGTTAATAATCAACAGAAGTCTGACATACATAACCTCCTTGTAGTGAAATGACTCAAAATAACCACCAAAGTGAACTATTAAATGTGTACAGCTTTCGAGCTACACTGATAATGTCGCACGAAATTGGTTTTTTAGGAGAGCCAACAACTTTTGGCCCAACTAGGTTATTCCTCTTTTGACGATTAAGTGATTAGTTAGTGTTTCACTATTTATATTTGGCGATCAAAATGTTGGTAGGCAAAAGGATACATTTGGCGACTATATAATTAGTCGGTAAAACTATTAATTTTGACAACCAAAGTGTTTGATCGCGAATAGGTTTATTGCTGACTAAAGTTTTAATTGCGCAAACATTATTTTTGGTGACTAACATTTTTGGTCGGGGAATGACACAATTGGCGACCAATATATTTGGTCGGTAAATTAGTACTCTTAGCGACTAACGATTTTTAGTTACTAAATGGTTTAGTTGCGGTAATTATATTTTCAACAACCAAAATTTTAGTCGGCAAATATAATTTGGAGACCAAAGTGGCGACTAAAAAAATTAGTCGTAGAAAACTTTTGCCTACTAAAAATGGACTTTTGCAAACTAAATTCTTTGTCGGCAAAAGTGCAATTTCCTGTAGTGAAACCTTTAATATATATAAAGTGCCTGTTTGGCAGAAATTATAATCAGCTTATTTCAGCTTTCAGCTTAATTTAAGTTATTTTGATGTGTTTGGTTTAGCTTATAGCTTATAACTTATAGCTTTTTGGAAGTCAGAAATCAGCTTATTCTTTGAGTGGGGCAGGAGATGCTTTAAGAATAAGCTGGAAATCAGCTTATGTTCATAGTTATAAGCTATAAGCTGTTTAGGCATAAGCTATAAACACTTTCCCACGCTCTACCAAACAGGGCCAAACACTACAACATATAAAAGTTTTAGAAACCAAATATTTTGGTCTTTAAAAGTGAAAATTTTGTTGTAAAAGACATTTAGGGTGCTTTTGTTTGGACGAACTGGATAAGGGGGGATTGTAATCCATCGGACTATTAGTCTTGGGATACATTGTCCCTGGACTATTTGGTTGGATTGGATTTGTATCCTATGTTTGTTTAGTCATGGGATTAGATGTCTGGATTGGATTATTTTTAGTGAATCCAATGTTTGGTTAGACGGACTGGATAAGGATAAATGTTCAAAAGACTATTTTACCCTTATAATTTATAATTTTTATTTAATATATAATTTTAAATTTGTAATCTATAATTTATAATAATTTAACAACACCAGAAAAATTTAATTTATAAGGCCATAATTTTTAATTTATTATTTTCAATTAAATTAAATTTATAATTTATATTTTTTATTTAATATATAATTTTAAATTAACGACAATAAAAAATAATTTTAGTTAATATAAAAATTAAATTTTCAACAACACTAAAAAAATTTAATTTATAAGGCCATAATTTATAATTTATTATTTTTAAATAAATTTAATTTATAATTTATATTTTTTATTTAATATATTATTTTAAATTAACAACACTAAAAAAATAATTTAATTTAATATGTAAATTTAATTTTTTAACAACACTAAAAAAATTTAATTTATAAGGCCATAATTTATAATTTATTATTTTTAATTAAATTAAATTTATATTTATAATTTATAATTTAAATTTTTTATTTAATATATAATTTTAAATTAACAACACTAAAAAAATAATTTATAAATATTCAAAAGACTATTTTACCATTTTCTAATTGTTTGCTAAGTAATAACATAGGGGTAAAATGGACATTTCAGAACCTAATCCCATGGGATACCAATCCCATGGAAACAATCCCACCCCCCCCTACGGGATAGGATAGTCCCACAAATATGGGACTAATAGTCCGGGGGAATTATTAGTCTGGAGCAAAAAAAATGAAACAAATAATGGACTATTAGTCCGGTGGGACTAATAGTCTAATTCCACACCCTAATCCTTCAAAACAAATACATTCTTAGGGATCAATTTCTATCGTCATGAGAATAATCACTAAAAGATCGTCCCAAAAAGTTAAAAATAAGACTTTTAGCGACAAAATTTTGAAAATATTCATAATAAATAGATTTTTGGGGACAAAACAATTTGATCTCAAAATGGTTTATTTTTTGAGACAAAAAATTTGATCCCAAAAGGATAATAATTCATTACTAATGTCTAATTTTTGTTCCTAAAAATATAATAACACTTTTCGCAACAAAAATATCCGATCCCTAAAAAATAATTTTGACCCTAAATTTGATTTCTAAAACCTTAATTTTTTGTAGTGAAGGAAAAAAAATCCTTGATAATTTTTTCAGACAATCCCACACAATTTTGATAAAGCTAATAATAATAAATGTCAATTAATTAAACATTATACGCAATGGTTCGCTTACATTTTCAAAATGCAACATGGAAAGGAAGACCGGCATTGAGCATTATACAAAGTAATTGGTTTGGTTTGATCAGACATGAACTAATTAGGATAAACCCACCATACATGTGCGGTTACTTTTTCTTCTTGCTCTTGTTCTTCATTGTTTTCTTTTTTGGGTTATTTCTTGAGTTATTGACCATGAACCACCCATATCTATAAAATGAAAAAAATCATATCATGGTCATTGTCAAAACAATGACAATAATGGTATGAGTTAACGTATCACATAAGTCCAACTAATATATGATTTATGGGATTTAAATATGTGTACTTAAGATTTTGATAAGCATACAAAGTTTGGAACTTTGACATTGCCTTCGATAAATTGTTTTCCAATTTTATAGTCGGTAGGTGAGAAATAGAGATGAAAAAGCTACGATGGTGAAACTTGAATTGTTCATAGAAAACTCAGTAAATTGTTTATAGAAACTTTGCACTTGACATTGTCTTCAATAATTTGTTTTGCAATTTTGCACTCAGGAGGTGAGAAATAAAGGACAAAAAACTGAAATGGTGAAACTTAAATTGAAGATTTTTTTTTTTTTTTTCATCAATGAAAAAATGAGAAATTTTATTAACTCAAAGTAGAGAATTATAACGAGGTAATATGAACTAAGGAGAAAGTTTCACGATAGAAATCATCTCCAGCAAGGGGCACTTTATCCACTAAGTGAATCTATTAGTCTCATATTGCCTTGGATAAATCCAAATTATAAAAATTTAGACAAAAACCTCAAGTTGGTGAGCATTAAATGCTTATATATGCTTAGGATTGGTTTGGTTTTAAAATGAGCATGGAATAAATTTGACTTCAAAAATTAATGTGTTTCAAAATGTGTTTAATATTAATTTATCTAATTATCGTTCAAATAGATCTTAAACGAACTCTAAATTGACCAAATTAAAAGTTGAGCTTGAGTAATTTATTTTTTTATATTACATATAAACGGATTGAGATAAGAAGCAAGTTGTTGAAACTTAACAAATTCTAAAATATGTTTTAGGTTTAGTTTATTTACATAACAATTAATCTCAAACAAATTTTTAATAAGTCAAACATAAATTAAACTCCAATAACTTGGTTGATTTTACTAGCCTACCCCTAGTTTAGCTTGAACTCTAAACCCCAAATAATGTGCAAAAGAATTTTAAATGTTTGTGGTCACTTGTTATTTGGACAATTCTATTTACACTTAAAAAATTATTAAGTACGTTCAATTTCTTAATACACTCTATTAAATTATTTAAACTTATAATATATTCTCAATATATCCTATGTTTTTTCTCAAATGATCCTTCAAGATACATGAAATAATAAATAAATCAAAAATCTCAAATTGCACCATTTTTATTTTATTTTTTTGAATTCAAATTACACCACTTTCAAAAGCCTTTTGAAAAACCCTTAAATAAATTTCTCATTACTATTATTCCTTTTATTCAACAAATATACAATTACATTCAGGAACTAATTGAGACATTTAAAAACCACAAAACTAAATTTTTAATCATGTAAATCTAATCAAAATTATTGAATTCTAAAAGAAACACCAACTATAGGGTCAAAGCAATCATGGAAGATGGCTTCATTCAAGGAATATGGCAGTAGCTTTCAAGAGCAACAATTGAATATATCTATATGATATATATACATACATATATCTGATATATATATATATATATGTGTGTGTGTGCACGCTTGTGCATTATTAATAAAGACAAGAAACAAGAGGATTGTAGAAGAAGATAGTAATGGGCGGCAGATCAAAGAGAATCTTGAAACTGCGGCCATGACTGTTGGGTTAGAAACCATTCTAAAAGAATAACTGTAATGAGAAATAAGCCTGTTTGGTTTCGCTTTTTGAAATTAAATTTTTTAAATTTTTTAGACTTCATGTTTGGTTATCCAAAAAATCAAGGAATTTCAAAACTCAATTTTCTGGATGCACTTTAGAAATAAAAATATTCTAACTCTGTTTGGTTTATTTTTCAAATCACAATTTGATTGTCTAAAATCCAAAAGGTAATTTGGTTTTGGATTTTCAAATCTATATTCAACTCAACCATTTGAAAACTCTTTTCAAAATTCATAAGTAAACAAGTTTTAAAATTTTAAAACTCCTTTCAAAATTTATAACTAAACAAGTTTTAAATTTTCAAACTCTTTTCAAAATTAATAACAAAATAAGTTTTAAATTTGCTCTCGTTTGGTTTATGTTTTGAGATATCATTTCAAAAATAATTTTTTGAAGAGAATTTCAAAATTTTAAAATTTTGATTATATATTTTGAAAATAGTTTTAGAGTTTAAAATGATATGTAAGGCTGGGGCATATGGTTATCTGACCCGCAGAAACCGCGCCAACCCAATCCGAATCACATACAAATAGGCAGTTTCAAATGTAAGTAGGGTCAGGTGCAGTTTAGATTATTCCTTCATTGCAGGTTGTGGGCGGTTGCAGGCAGATTACTGGTTTCACCCGCAAACACCCGCCTACACTAAACAATTTTATGTTTTTTTTAAAAAAAACCTGGACCGTCTCTCCTCTCATATCTCACATATTCTGATTGTAATTGTATTCTGTTTCTAGTTTAACAACTGTGAAATGCTAAAAGGTGAATTAATGAGATTCCTTTCCTTAATGCAGTCTGACGTACACTTAGACAACCAAGCATTGTTCCTTTGGCTTATGTGAAAGTCATGAAGAAGCTGAACTTCTGTGGTTAAAGCATTTGGGAGTTGCTCAATTAGTGCTCTGCCTTTTTGGCTTTGAAGACGAAGTTCACCTCTGTTCTATGTTTTCCTCGACATTTTGAAATTCATAGACTGAAAATAGTGAAAATATTTTGCCAAAGTTTTGCTTTTTAAAGGAAAAAGACCAATCCGCAAACCGCCCATATATCCGTGAACCCTATTTGCATAAATCGTAACACGCACTACGGGCAGTTATGGGTTCAATTTTCCCAAACCGCAGACATGCAGAAAGGTCCAAACTGCAAACCAAACCATCCAAAACCAATCCGCGACCACCCCCTAATGATTTGATATTTTTTTGTAATTGAATAGGTAGGTGTGAGAGAACGGATTGGGGATACTGCTGCGCACTATATGTAGCAGTCATTGTTGCACGATTAATGGAGCCTTTTTTGGCCTTCGTTCCGACGATCCGAACCGTTCACTTTTTAAAAAATATTGAGTAGATTATACTTGTGACAATTCAAATTAATCGGAGATCGGAGTCCTTTTCATCCAGACATATTTGTATCTAAAAAATTGAATGGTAAATTTAATTTTAAGTATAAATATGAATACAAACATGCCTGAATGAAAGGGATACCAAAGTCCGATCAACTTGAATTTTTGTGTGCATATTCTACTCAATGTCTTCTAAAAATTGAACGGTTTAGATCGTCAGAATGAGATCCGACAAAAGACCCCATGGACTGCACAACAGTCACTGCTGTGCATGGTGCGCAGCAGCCTCCCAAACTGGTGAGAGAAAAAGTGATTGAGAAAAAGAGAGGAGAGAGAAAAAAAATGATTGATTAATATGTAGTAAAAAAAAAGGTAAATTACAAATAAGCCTCTTGAGGTTTGCTTAAAGTATAGATTGCCCCTATAATTTGAAAAATTACAAATACCCCATTGTCAGATTTTTTTTACTTAACAGAATTAACTAAAAAAATAAAATTCATAATTACTCTCTTATATAATAATAAAATGGGTAAACGACCAATAGGTCCTACTTTTGAGACTTATTACCCATTAAGTCCTATTGATAAATTTATTAAGTGATAAAAATAAATTTATCAGTCTTTTATTTTTATGAATAAATTTATAGTGATAAATTTATCAGTCTCTTTATTTTTATGAATAAATTTATAGTGATAAATTTATCAATCTCTTATTTTTATAGTGTTAAATTTATTAGTTAGGACGTGTAGGTAAATAAGTCTAGTTAATAGGACTAATTGGTAAGTACCCCTAATAAAATTATCTAAATTATTAATTGAAATATATTTCTAATATCATTAAAAACTATTAATTGATTTCATGATTTATTAATAAAAGGGACGATTTGTTATGAAATTAGAAACCTCAGGGAGTAAAATGTAATTTCCAAAACTACAAGGGTGATTTGTATTTTAATCAAACCTCGGGGGTGTATTTGTAATTTACCTAAAAAGAAAAGTGATTTTGGTTTTTTTTTTTTTTTTTGTAAATTTTTTTCTAAATATTGGCCAAATAATTTGTTATGTTTTAGACATATATTTGAGATCATAAAAGTATATGTAAATAGTAAACAAAATATAAAGAAATAGAAAACAAATGTAATAAATATGAAATGTTATCTAGATTGGATTGAGTGGATATAATTAAGAAAAGCAATTTTAAAATTTTAAAAACGTTCCTCCGAACTAATATGTACGAATGAAACTCTGTCACATAGATTATATTAGATCCGGTTACAACGTACATTTAGATTACGTATATAAAAAAAATAGATAAAAATATAATGATAAAAAATAAAATAAAATTAACTATAATATTGTAAAAAGTTTTGACTATGTATGTAAAAGAAGTAAATAAAATTGACTATAATATTGTAAAAAGTTTTGACTACAAGACAAAAAAAAACAAAAAACAAAAAACAAAAAAGGCTTTGAAAATTCTTAACCAAACAAGTTTTCAATTTACAAATTTCTAAAAATTACTTTCAAAATATAAAACTCAAAAAACTAGTTTCAAAATTCATAATTAAGTTCTCGTTTGGTAAACATTTTGGGGTTAAAAAAACACACAAAAAGACAAAATAAGTTATATAAGCTAATAAGATAAAATGTCATATCTAAATCATAATCATTACACATTTTCTCTCATAAAAGTCAAAAAAATCCAAAAAAAACTAAACAAGGCTAAAAAAGTTTTAACATAAAAAAATTGACTACCGTAACTAATGCCAAATGAAATTTAAATAATTTTTAAAAAAAATTTCAAAAATTTATCTTCCAAAATGAATTTCAATACTAAATTAAATGGAGCCTTTATTTATTGCTGAATGATTGGCTGTTGTACGTTAGACCCAAAATCCAAAGCATCCCAGTGAGTCTTTGGGGGCACTTTGAAAAGATCGGTAAAAAGTTAATTTTTTTGAATTTTTAACTTTTTTTTAGTTAAAAAAGTTAATTTTTTTACTCAAAATAATCCAATTTTTTATCAAAAAAAGTTATCAAAATAGTCAAAAATTTTAAAAATTAACTTTTTATCAACTTTTCAAAGCACCACATTATTTTGGAGGAAATTTTTGAATTTTTGTTCTAACATACAAAAAGGGTAAATTACACTGACACCCCTGAGATTTATATTTATTACAGTTTCTCTCCTCACCTTTTGGAAATTACATCTCTCTCTGAGATTAAAGTTTCATTACAGATCCCCCCTCAGAAATTTAATTTTTTTAAATACCAATTTTGCCCTCATGGGTAAATCACATCGACACCCCTCACATTTTAGAAATTACAATCCCCTCCTTAAGGTTTAAAGTAGTATTACCAATTACCTTAGTATTAGTTGGAAAAAAAATTTCATTGAAAAAACAAATAATTGAAAAAAAAAATTAAATGAAAAAAAAAATTTTGTTAGTAAAATTTTTAAATTTCTGTTTAAAAACTAACGTAAGCTCGTTTTTTGAATTTACATTTTTTTCCTCAAATTTACAAACTAAGACAATAATTTATAAACAAAAAAAATTATCAAACAAGTTTTTATGACAGTTTTTAAAATTTTTGTAAATATAAATTAAAACTGAAAACGAAAAAGTTACCAAACAGGCTTCAGATGGTAAAAATATTGTAAAATTAACAAATAATTAAATAATTTACCAACGTGAGAAATGACTTAACAAAAGATTAGACTATCTATGGTTTGATTTTTAGAATTTTTTTTTAAAAATTAAAAATTAATTTGGTTAAGAAATAAAAAATAAAAATTAATTATCATTTTTATATAATTTTTATCTTTCGAGTGGTTAGATATAATTTTTTTACAAATTAAATTGAAACAGCCATACGTATGTATATAACCTGCCCAAAAGTTAAAATGATAATTATTTTTTACCCTTAAATGATAATTATTTTTTATTTTTCATTTCTTAACCAAATTAATTTTGAATTTTTTAAAAAAAATTCTAAAAATCAAACCATGCATAGCCTAAGAATCTTTTCATAAGTCATTTCTTGCGTTGGTAACTTATTTAATTATTTGTTAATTTTACGACATTTTTACAATCTGAGGCCTGTTTGGTAACTATTTCGTTTTCAGATTTCCATTTATATTTACAAAAAATTTAAAAACTATCATAAAAATTTATTTGATAATTTTTTTGGTTTATAAAAGGTTGTCTTAGTTTGTAAATTTGAGAAAAAATTGTAAATTCAAAAAATGAATTTACGTTGGTTTTTAAATAAAAATTTAAAAATTTTACTAACAAAAAAAATTTTCAATTAATTTTTGTTTTCAATTAAATTTTTTTTTTCAATTAATTTTTTTTTTTTCAAATAATTTTTTTTCCAATTAATTTTTTTTTTCAATGAATTTTTTTTCTCTACTAATACTAACCGAGGGGGTAATTGGTAATGCTACTTTAAACCTTAGGGAGGGGATTGTAATTTTTAAAATGTGAGGGGTGTCAATGTAATTTGCCCAATGAGAGCAAAATTGGTATTTAAAAAAAATTAAATTGCTGAGGGGAGAAATCTGTAATGAAACTTCAAACCTCAAGGGGGGAGATGTAATTTTCAAAAGGTGAAGGGAGAACTGTAATAAATATAAATTTCAAGGGGTGTCAGTATAATTTACCCTACAAAAAAAAATTGAAACAACCAAACAATAATTCATTTTCTAAAAACATTTTTTAGAAAATTTTTTTTGAAAATTAACTAGAAAAGTGAAACTAAGGCCTCGTTTAGGAACATACTATTTTAGTAATTTTTTACTTTTTTAGCTAAAGTATGAGGTAAAAAAAAATTAGTATGTTTAAAATGATTTTTTGATTTTTTACGAAAATATGTTCAAAAAGTGAAGATAAAATAGAATCTTTGACTTTTTAGTATAGGTTATTAGCTTTTTAATTTTTTTTATTAACTTTTTGACTTTTAGGCTAAAGCACTCGCATGCCAACCGAGGCCTAAATAGGCTAATGATGATAATAATGGTAAGTTTTGGTGGGTTGATTGAAACTTTGAAATGAGAAAGAAGATGAAGAGAAAATAATTAAAACTTAGGAAAAAAATACGTAGAAGGTTAAATATGAAAAATACGTATAAATAGTTTGGGTGTACCATAAGAAAAAAAATATATACATATATATTTTAAGATTTAATGTACATTGTCCTTATTAGTAAATTTACAATAAGGTATAATAAGAACTAAAATCTCAATTTTTTTTTTTTTTTTTTTTTTTTTTTTGATTACAGGGAAATCCTCTCACTCTCCCGCAGGTCCAAGGCAGCGCCCCGAGGAGATCACCAGGGTGTCCTGTTGTTCGGTCCGAGCCAGAGACTATAACCTGGAAGCTTGTCCCGACCTCACAAGGCAAGTTTCGGTAAGTCAGGACTCGCACAGCGGGGGAGAATTAAACCCACACCAAGTAGCTGATAAGGCATCCTTGAGGTCAACCTCCTAACCAACTGTGCTACGCCTAGGAGATTGGCCCAGAGGGGATTCGAACTCAGGACCTAGGGGCTTAAACCCCAGGCCCTTACTAAGTTGCCACCCACCCCTGGGTTAAATCTCAAAATTTTAGTTGGACATACTGAATTATTATTTAAGTGCAAATAGAATCACCCGTTGTCATTAATCAAATGCTATGTATGTGGTTTGGAAAATGATATACAATCTCACTTTCTACGCCTATTTTCTAAACCCAATGATGTGTAAGTAATATAATTGATTGATAATTAGAAAATCTATAAAAAAAAAATATTACTTTTAATATTTTAATTGGTTGTCACATTATCAAACTTAAAAATTAGGTCTAATTTTTTTATTTTATTTTCAATAGTAATGTCATGTGGTTAATGAGTCCAGCAATCTGAAGGACCCTAAAGAGCTGGGTACTTGAATGGGCCACATAAAATCATGCCCACTTTGATATGTTTTAGTAATTAAAAACTGTGTTTAGAGCATCTCTAGTGTTTTTTTGTTTTTTTTTTTTTTATAGTAAAAATTTAGATTCAAAATTTCATTTGATACCAAGTGTTCCAACACTAAATTTTCAATTTTCATTAAATAATCGATCGACTGAGAAGATGACCGGGAGAATGTCCGAACGGTGGTCTGGCCTAATGTAAATTTTCTTTAAATTTTTTCCAATTTGGTCGTCTATCCGATTGTCCGACCGGTCATCCATCTAGTCGTCTACCAATAGTGACTTACGAGATTCGATGAAAGGTTAAATGTTTCTTTGATTTGATGGGAAAATAAGGCTTCCTATATTTGATACAAATTTGGTGAAACGGTTGGAACACCGTTTTCATCAAATTTAAATTGGATGAAAGATTTGAGTTTGTGTTGAAGATGGTCTTTAGATGTTAGAATTTGTTGAGAGGGAAAAAAATTTAGAGAACAGAAAATAAATTCTATTTCATTTCTTGTTTTCCTTCACAAATCTGCAATGAATAAAAATAATGACTGATTAATATTCACAATTCACAGTAAATTTATTCTCAGAGTGCATGAAACTCTGAGTATAAGTCCAGAGAATTGGATTGGGCTCAAGACTTACCTAGGCCCAACCCAGTAGTGCTCAAACCTACCCAACCCCAGCCCAAGCTTAATAGATTTGCTAAAAAATAAACAATAAATATTATTTGAAAACTATATGATTCATTTTTTGGGAGATAATAATGTAATAAATTAATGTGACTATGATTGTCAAATAGATTTTATTTTTTTCATAAACGATCTACACATTGTGATATAAAAAATAACGATTTGAATAATCAAAGTAAAACTCATGATAGCTCCCAACACGGTTTAGTTATCCACTATCTACTATCTACTGCTATTAAAAACGAGCAAAGACTGGATGATGTTTTCTACACTTCTTTATTCCAGAAATAACCTCTCTTAATGTTCTATTTACTTGTAAACTAGTAGTTGACCCGTGCAATGCACGTATTATTTTATTTTATTTTTTTTTAAAATATTTGATGATACAATATGTGTTATAAAAGAATAATTTTAATTTTAATTTTAAATTAAAATTAAAATTAAAATTAAAGTATGATTTTAATTATTTATTTTAATAAAAGTGTCATTTGTTGTAGTGGCATTTGGTTACTGATGTTTTTCTGCAAGAGTATGTGGAGTTATAATTGAGATGAAGCTTTAATGACTCTTATACTTTTTCTATTTTGATAACTTTATTTTTTGAATGAATTTTGATGTTGATTGGAATTATGTTTGATTGTTTCTTCTTGTATTAAAAAAAAAAAAAAGAGACTCAAGTTTGTTTATTGAATGCCATGTTATCTGTATAATTTTTTTTTTGATCAGCAATGTTATCTGTATAATTGAAACCATCATTCCTTTTGAACAGAATTTAAAATCATCATATTTAGTATTAAAATACATGTACACGTACATTTGTGGATGTGTTCTTCCATGGCAATTGGCTACGCTATATGGGTTAAGGACAGTTGATGAATTTTTAGCCAAATGTCTATGTTGTTGTTTCTAGGTTTGCTTCCTATATATGTTCAAAGATTTTACTTTCGTTTTGTCATTTGCATGATTGACAATATCTTTCATCAAATAATCACATTAGCCTTAACGTATTATGAATCCGAAATTTTGAGGTTTCATATTTTTCTTTCCAATCCTATGTGATTTTTATTAATATTAGAGTTACATATAACTTTAACTGTAACTCTAATATTAATATCATTCATTATTATTGTCTCGGTTGTTCAAAGAAGTCCAAGATTGCATTAAAAAATAAAAATAGAATAATAATAATAACAAGACAATGTGTTTAGATTATGGGTTTTAAAAGCAAAAATAAAATGTGAAAAAAATATATATTCATTTTATTTTTATTTCCCTCGCTTTTTCCTTTTTTTTTTTCTAAATTTCTATTAAAATTTATGATCTAAATACAATTTAAATATTTTAATATTATTAGGAATATTAACACACACAAAAAAATTCATGTGCACCACTACTAATAACGGTGGTGTTACATACACCAATTAGTATATATACTAATATACCAACTAGTGTTATAATATTATTATTGATCATATTTATTATACAAGTTATAAATATCTAAAATTACAGAATTTATAACTTAGAGGTGCTTCCTTGCGGTGAAACCTTTTAAAAAGGATGTTGCTATAGCTAACAAGGACTAGTTTGAAAATTTGGTACGATGGGCAATTTGACGAGCCAGAGTCTCCCCATCAGGCAACGGTGCAACGTAGCACCGATGGCCATCAGTGCTGAAGGGGGCACTGCCTCCCGAGCCAAAAACCAAATCGATGAACCAACCAGCAAATGCCCCAATAATAAAGGCACCTACGATGCTGCATACGATTCCTGTCACAGTCACGAACATAGCCGATTCAGCAACACCGACCAATCTAGATGTCAAGGCAGCTGAAACAACTTATCCTAGCTCTGCACCACCCATTGAGGCTACACTCACAACAGCTTCATGTGTTGCAGCTTGAATGATGTGATCAGATGAAAATATGTCCCAAACCATCATGCCTGCAGAGAAAAGGAACACTGCTATGCCAGCAACTTTTAAGGCCTTTGATGGCATCTTTCCTAAGGCCTTTGATATCTTCTTCGTTGCATCTATTCCTCGCCCGGATGCCTCAACGATTGCCTCATACACCTACATCACGCATAGCAATGTCAAAGTCAGTACAAAAAGCAAATAAGAAAGCTGGTTTTTTTTCTTTTTGACAAGATTTTAAACTTGACATATGTTTCTGCTTTTTTTTTTTTTTTTTTTTTTTTTTTTGGGTTAAAATGAAAATAATATATTTAGTGTACACATGTGTTTTTTTTTTTTTTTTTTAAAAAAAAAGTGAGAGGAGGATGTTGGTAGCTGAAGGTTGCCATTGCCAATGATCAGAAACAGTGGTTGGCTGTCGAAGGTGGGAGGACTTGTTCGATGTGGCGGCTGGAGGTGGGGGTCCTCATTAGAGATGGTCGAATTGGGCTGGGGTGGAAGAAAAGAATAAAAATTTTATTTTCAAAGTAATTAAAAAAGTTTATTTTTTAATTTTTTTTTAAATTTAGGTTTCATTTGACAACGGTTAGAAAGTCAACGTATATTTTTAAAAAAAAAATTCTCAAATTATTTAAAAATGAACTTTTCATAAGAAGTCAACGTATGATTAAAAAAAATTATTTTCATATTAAAAAAAAAAGTCATGAGTCATCTACTAAATTTATTTTCCGTCAAAAAGCTCGAATTAATCAAATTTGCATATGTTTATTTTTATATTTTTACAAAAGTCAAAAATCTAGAAATTTATCAAACAAATAATTTTTTTTGTTGGCTTATTTTTAGCCAATAAGTGAGCTAACTTTCAAACAAATAGCAGAATTTATAAAGTTTTTTTACATTTTTCAGAAGTCAAAATAGACACCAAATAATTTTCAAATATTTTTATAAATATAAGCAAAAAAAAATAAAATTATAAACATAAACTTATTAAATGGGCCTAGATCTGGACTATGATGTAATCATGAGGAAACAACCGTTTTTTTCTTGATGGGCCATTCCAAGGGCTCAAAACTGATAGGCCATTTACCTCTAGTTTTTGTTCATCTTTCAGGTCTTTGAAAGGTCCATCAATTTTAAGCTTTTCCTTTTGGTACCTGCATCACTCGTATTCATGCGCCAATTGGGAATACAAGATTAGATTAAGGTGGAAAATATGCATGCATGTGTGATGTAGTTGGCCCAAAGCAAATGGGAACTCCGTGGTACATAAACATGTATGTTTAAATGGTAAATGCAAAACATAAATTAGAAGGAAAAAACTGTATTTTTATGATCATGTTAGATTTGTGTTTAAAAAAAATGAGCGATTTATTTAAAAATAATATTTTCATTAATTTTTTAAATATAAATCTAATAAAATCAAATAATTATGATTATCGGATCAATTCAATTTTTTTTTTCATAAATGATTTAGACACAAGACCTATAAAATGAACAATGTAGGTCATAGAGTGAGACTTGTAGTTTACCAGACAGACTTAATTGGACTGGAATGAATTTCTCTTCAACTGAAGAGAAATCCAATCCTATTAAAAAATGAAGATGAAGAAAATGTTAATGAAAACCTTTTGGCATGTCAATAATTTGGTAGAGGTGTAAAAAGTATGAGTAGTGTTACTTTAATCTAAAAATTAAATACATTTTGCAAGTTTAATGATGGGCAGTTTACTAAAATATCTAAGGTAACTCTCTCTCTCTCTCTTTCTCTTTCTCTCTCATGTTTTCTTTAATTATCAACTAATCATCTTATTTACACATTATTGGATCTAGAAAGTAAATTTATATATTATTTTTTAAAAACTATATAAGAATGTGTAAAAATAATAAGATTAGAGACACATCATTTTTTATCGCAATAAGTATGTGCAGTGTGGTTTAGTATAGTTTGAGGATAAAATTATAAATCAAACTGTGAATGGCGGATTAACAAATAATCAAATCGCAGTTTGGACGGTTTGAGCAGTTTTAATTTGCTAGTTAACTAAAGAATAATCTCAAATAATTATTAAGTTTCTGCATAATATATAATACTAATTTGCATAATATTTTTTATATATGTAACACGAACTAATTTGACATAATTATATATATATATTACTAATTTACAACAAATTTCACATCTTAAATATCTCTCACGCTGATTTTCACTTTAATATTTCATTAAAGGTAAAAAAAACATATGTATTAACTATGGCGAATCAAAGTGGTTTCGAAGGCAAATAATAAATTTTAAACCGCTCAAACTAACCTACAATTAGCAGCCGGGTCGGTGCAAATTGGACAAATCAATTCAGATTATGCGATATTTTGCACAACCTAAGTAACATGACTAGTATAAAATAATCATAATAATAATAATAATAAATAAATAAATAAATAAAAATAAAAAACTATGAATGCCTTAAAGGAAAATGATGTAAACACCCACTTTCTAGACCCAATAATGTGTCAAGAAAATGATTCATTGATAATTAGAGAATATTTAATTATTAACTAATTATCTTCTTGATACATCACTGAGTTTAGAAAGTGAGTCCAACTTTTAGGCTTGAATCTATGTGAAAATACTTCAGACAGTATTTGTAAATACTTTTTCTACCTTCCACTTAAATAATATTTTTCCTTTTTTTAATTTAAATTTGTCGTTTAATCTTGCAGACTTGTCCATCTATCTATCTATCTATCTATCTATTATAAAAGCAAAAAAGAGATTTTAGTGAGAATAGTTAAGAGAACACCAAGTGCTCAATCTAAATTTCTTGATTTTTCACTTTTAAAAAATAATTAATAAATCGCACACTCAAACACTTTCTTTTTTAAACAAAGAATGTATTTTTTAATTCTAAAATCATTTATTCCTTACAATCAAACAAGGAAGGAGTTTTCCAATTAAGAAAAAATAATTAATAAATCACACACTAAAAAAAAAAAAGAGTTTTCCAAATTAAATTTTTTTAATAAATCACACACTCAATACTCAAAAATGAAGGAGCTTTTCAATAAAAATAATAATAAATCACACACTCAAGTTGTAAAATATTTTAAACACAAAATGATTTATATAATTAAAATTTTGTAACATGTTTATTTTTTTTCACCATGGCCATTAAGTATATATCAAACCTCATTATTTTCATATACACTAAGGATGTGTTTGGTAACGCTTACGTTTTCAGTTTATATTTACAAAAATTTTATAAACTGGTTTTTGTTTATTTTTAGAAAAACATAAACTACAAACGCGTTTGGTAATTGACAAAATGTTTAAAAAAATTTAAAAATATAAAAAAGAGTGAGAAATGCCAAGTGGTGGCAAGTGGCGGCGGAAGACGGTGGTGGAAAGTGATGACGGTGGGTGGTGAGTGGGTGATGGTGGCGGGTGGTGGCGAGTGGGTGGTGGTGGTGGGTGGGTGGGTGGGTGGGTGACGGTGACGGGTGGTGGGTGGTGGTGAGTGGGTGGTGGTGGCAGGTGGGTGGCGGATGGCGAGTGGTGGTGGGTAGTGGGGAGTGGGTGGTGGTGGCGGGTAGGTAGTGGTGGTGGGTGGGTGGGTGACGGTGGCGGTGATGGGTGATAGCGAGTGGGTGGTGGTGGTGGTGGTGGTAGCGGGTAGTGGTGGCAGGTGGGTGGCGGATGGCGGGTAGTGGTAGGTGGGTGGGTGACAGTGGCGGGTAGTGGGTGGTAGCGAGTGGGTAGTGGTGGTGGCGGGTGGTGGGTGGTGATGGCAGGTGGTGGGTAGATGGCGGGTGGTGGTGGGTAGGTGGCAGGTGGTGGTGGTGGCAGGTGGTAGGTGGTAACGAATGGGTGGTGGTGGTGGTGGTGGTGGTGGGTAGCGGGTGGTGGTGGCAGATGGGTGGCGGGTGGGTGGTGCGTGATAGTGGTGGTGGTGGTAGTGGTGGTGGTGGGTGGTGGGTGGTGGGTGGTGGGTAGTGGTGGCGGGTGGGTGGCAGGTGGCTGGTGGTGATGGGTGGCTGGTGGTGGCAGGTAATGGATGGTAGTGGCAAGTGGGTAGTGAGTGGTTGTGGCAAGTAGGTGGCGGGCGGTGGATGGTAGTGGCAGGTGGTGGGTGGTGGCGGGTGGATGGCAGGTGAGTGGTGGGTGGTGGCGAGGGGTGGGTGGTGGTGGCGAGTGGGTGGCTGGTGGGTGGTGGTGGCGGGTGGTGGATGGTGATGGCAGGTGGGTGATGAATGGTGGTGGCAGGTGGTGGTGGGTGGTGGTGGCGGAAGACGGTGGTGGAAAATGGTGACGGGTGGTGGCTAGTGTTGGGTGGTAAAAAAAAAAAAAAAACCTGAAACTCAAAACGGAAACACATTTTTTGTGTTTTCATTTTTTGGCCAAATTTATAAACTGGAACCACTGATTTATAAATCAAAAATTTTACCAAATAAATTTTTATTTGAGTTTTTAAAATTTTTGTAAATATAAATAAAAAACTGAAAACGTAAGTGCTACCAAACGACACATAAACATTAGGACTTCTTTATGGTTCAAACTCTTAACTCAATTGTGTGAGAGCGCTAAAGGCTCAAACTAAATTTGTTGACTTCTAATATATATATATATATATATATTTTAAAAAAAAGAGAAGCATCCATTGGTTACTATAAAATAAAATTTAAAATTTTAGTAACATTTATCAATATACACAAATGATTTAGGAGTTTAAAATTTAAAATTTAAACATTTAGTCCATAAGATAATTATAATATATATCTATGATTTAAGGAATTTTTTCCTTGAAATAAAAAACAAACTTACTTAATAAACCTCTATAACTATATAGAATATTCAAATTTTCTTTTTAAAATGAACAACCTACACAGGAAACATGTCTCATTACTTTTATATAAATTAAGAAGATCTCTTAAACATATTTTTCATTGCTTCCTTTTTACATGAAAAAGTATCCTCTACAATTTTATTTAATTTTTCGGTCTCATTTTAGCCTTCTTTCGAGGCTTCGGCTTTAGCTCCTTCAGTAGATGCTTCCTTCAACTTCTATGCTAACTAGCAAATGATTGTTGGCATCAATGCGAAGATAGATAAAATGGTGTCAAAGCTTTTAAATATTGGCAAAAATTCAATTCAAACTAAATTTTTTAGGCCCATTTTTAATATTTAGCATTTGTTTGGGATCTTGATTGGCTTTTTGACTTTTTGATTATTTAGCCTGTGTTAAAAAGTCTCGTTTGGGATGGACTTTTTGATTTTTTTGACTTTTGTGATAGAAAAAATGAAATGATTATGGTTTAAATGTGATATTTTTTCCTATTTGGCTAACAATCCCACTACGTAGGTCAAAAAATTAAAGGGTCAAGTGGCCCGAAATCCTAAAACGACGTCATTTTAGCCTTTTTTTTTTTTTTTTTTGCTCTTTTCTTCATCCTTTCCATAACTCGCAGAAAAAGAAGAAGAAGAAAGAAGAAAAGATGAGAGATTCAAATCATCAATAACCAAACACATCATCATCATCATCAACAACCAACACATCATCATCATCACACATAGAGACTTCACAGAGAGAGAGATACAAAGAACGAGAGAAAGAGAGAGATACACAAAGAGAGAGAGAGATAGATACACAGAGAGAAAGAGATACAAATCTGTGTATACATATAGAGGATGGCGGGCGCTGGTGATGGAGCCAATGATGGCGCCACCGGTGATGTTCCCCCTGTCTTTTCTCTTTTCTCTCTTCCTTCTCTCTTTTTCTCTTCATTCTCTCTCTCTTCCATCCCCCCTCTGCTTCAGATATAAAAGAGGGAAAATAAATAAATAATCCAAAACAACATCGTTTTGGATTCAAGCCACTTGAGTCATGGAAAATTCAAGCTCTGAAGCATTTTTTCTTGACTAAAATAGCCAATTTTGTCCTATATGACTATTTTAGCCCAAATAGGCATACCAAACATAGCCTAATTCAATATTTGAATCCCTAAACTAACTCATACTGGTCATGAATTGATAAACTATAATATAATTTATACATAATGTTTACTAATTAACTATTAATTTTTTAGATTAAGTGTAAGATTAAAGGTAAAATATGACATATAATTTAAGATAGCTAGATAATTTTTTAATATATAAATATATGTAACTATTTATTTCATAGTGTTAACATAAATATACAATTTTTTTTACCTAAATTCAAATTTTTTTAATAGATATGCATAAAATATGTTCAAATTTCTTATTTTTATTATAAAAAAAATACTTATAGATATTTATTTACTAATTTATAAAATAAATAGGTAAAATGAATCATAAGTTAGGCATAGACCAAGACAAATTTGATGTCACGTTGGTATAAATATATATAATTCTGATAAAAATAAATAAAATTTAATTGGTTATAAATTATTTTTCCTACATATTTTAAATAAATTTTATATTATTTTTTAATTTTAAAACTAATTTTTAATTATTTATTTATACAAGTGTATAGCAGGGGTAATATACTTAGGTTATTAGGGGAAGGTAACAAACAAACCTTTTCACAACATCCTCGAGTTTCAACCCACTCTCCCTGATCCCCCTGGAGAAGTTCTTCGACGCAGTGCTCCGATGCTCCTTCACATACCTCATCATAGCGTTCTTATACAGCAAAACCTCCTCTCCCAGAGTCGCAACCCTCGTCGCCGCATCGTTGCCAACCATATTCAGCTCTTCCAGCGCTTTCACAATCGACCTCACATGCTCGCCGATTTTACACAAATACTTGGTTCTCAGAGTGTAGTTTCGCACGGTTTGGAGTGCGCTGTTGATACAGTACAAGATGTAAGAGTAGATGTCGTTGGCGACCGAACACTGAGTCCTTTCGTCGTCGTTCCCGAACCTGCGCTTTAATTCTCCGCCGGAGTTTAGAAGGCCCAGCACGGATTCGTAATTTGCTTTGCATTCTCGGAGGTATTTGGCGCGTTCGGGTTCGGAGTTGAATTTGATGTTTTTGATGGACTCTGCTTCTTGGTAGTAAATTACCTTCGCGAGCTTCCGCAGTTGCTCATCCTCCTCGAGAATTACAAGGCCGGCCGCCATTACAGTCTGTTTTGATGGGGGTAATTGTGATTTGGTGAGAAACTATAACAAAATTGAAGAGAATTAGAATGTTTATAAATTGAGGTTAATTACACTTGTAACGCTCTTATATTATTTTATTTTTTTAATAAAGTCAATGAAACACAGAACTGGTACTGTTATTTTTAAGAGAAAATTGGTAAAAAGTTCATCTCAAAGAGCATAAGATATTAGATCTAACTTAAAATATTATTTGGTGTTAGAAAAAGTCGGCAACGGCCAATGGCAAAAAGCGATAGTTGTGAGGTAGAGAAATATATGATATTCAACAGATAGATTGTTGAATGAGGGACATATGTTATATTTCAATAGATAATTAGTTTGGTAAATTTCAAACCGATAGAGAAATAGGTTGATTTATAACAGATAATTATCCTTTTAGACAAATTGTGTCCTTTTAGCCTAAAGAGATTAGAGTTTGGACCTAATAGTCCAAAAGATTCAGAAATTAACTTATGACCTGAGTGTCTAATTTTTAATTGTGACAATTAATCTTTCACTCTTTAAAGTCAAGTTGTAATATCACAATTTGATCTATATCGTTAATAAAATTGACGAAATTTTTCACATGAGTTAAACGCGACATTTTTTTAATCTCATTAACACTTATATTTTTTGTCAAAATCTCACTTTAATCTTTGTAATTATAATAAAATCTTCATGAACCTCCTTACTAGTAATAGTAATAGATGAACGAAAAGATGACATTACAAACTTATATGAAGTATAAAAGGTCGGGTGACATAATTGAAAGTTAAGGGACAAAGTGAGTTTACAATGAAAATACAATGGTACTAAGAAATGATGAGAAAAAAAAATCTTCCTTATTTTGTCTATTTTATTTTTTGCTAAAAAAACTTAAGAAAAAAATCAATTGATTATAAAAACTTTAATAGAGAGGTTTCCCATTAGATTGAGAAGTCAAGTGAGACAAAACAAAAAAATAGCCAATATAGCATCAGGTTGAATAACTTGATATTTTTAGGGTTTGTGAGGAGGGTTGAATTAAAATAGCTTATTAAAAAATAAAATAAACAAAAATAGTAAATAAGGTAGAATGTCACATTCAATCCATAATTATTTTATTTTTTTCTTGACAATCATTAAATCAATTACAAAAAAAAAAACAAACAAACAAACAAACAAACTAACTAACTAATTAACTAACTAACTAACTAACTAACAATTTTCTAAACATAATTATTTTGACCAGACTAAATAGTCAAAAAATCAAATAACTAACTTCCCAAATAAAGCCATTATTAGACAAAATTTGCAATAATTTTAATTTTTAATACAAGTTGTGATTTAATAGAACAAATAAAGTGTTGAGTTCAAATATCTTCCTTCGGTCCCATTTATATTCTTTGCTTAAGTTTTTGGAAGAATTGATACCTTAAAGAGGATGAGCATCCTTGGTCGTGGGCCTGAACCAGCATGTGGGTCCTCGTTACACACTATATATTTTCTTTAGCAATTTTTTTTTTTTTTTTCAGTAAAAAAGAAAATATTATTCATAAATATCAAATGTACAAAAAAGAAATATATATATATATATGTATAATAACTGCATCAAAGCGTAAGACTTTTCTATTTCAACCAGATCGACACAAAAGAGCATGCCAACAATAATATAAAAACTTCACAAAGAAGTTCCATCAAAATAAATTAAGTAAATTATACTAACCTTATATTTGAAAAAAAAAACATACTAATAAGTTTTAGAATTTTAGTATAATTACATTAGTTATTCTTTTAAAAATTTAAAATAATTAAAATTAATGCAAATAATATAAAAATATAAAATAAATAATATATTAGTACAAAAGATATGATAAGAACGTAGAATAAAGATTTTTTTTTTTTTTTTTTAACAATCCGTCAAAGCTGATACTCTTTCGACAATAATCCAAGCCAATGTAAGATTTCTCACAAAAAGCTACCACAACTGAAGGAATCTATAGATAATGTTAGAATAATAGAGAGAGTAAATAATATATATTGTATTTAATGAATAAAATTTCTATACAATAGAATGCTTATATATATAGTTTGAGAAAGAGTATCCTACTAGAAATCTAACTATGAGACAGAGTATTCAATAAGAAACTTGACTATGGCTATTCCCAAATATATTTAGGAAATTAATACCTAATATATATAAGAATACCACATATACATTAACATCCCCTTCAAATTTAAAGAGGATAAACATCTTGAGTTTGGAAAGAGAAACTAAAAGAGCGGATTAGGTTTACCCGGTCGTCTGCCCGAACATCCTCTCAGATGTCCGGTCGGTTGATCGGAGTGCAATTTTTTTTTTTTTTGCAGTTGCAATCTGTTTTTTGAAAATACATACATATATATATATATATATATTTGTTTTAGATATTTTTTAAATATAGAAATTATTTTTTTTTAGATTTTTTATAAAAATAATTTAACAATCCAATCACTAATCATTTTCAACACTATATCATCAAAAGAATTTTGAATTGAGTTTTGAGTTGTGCGTTTGGTTATGAGTTTTGAACTTAATTTTTGAATTTTGTTTTGAATAATTTTAGATTGTGTGTTTGGTTATAAATTTTAAAAATGATTTGAAAATTTTGACTTTGGAAAATTTTGAAAGTGATTCGAAATTTTTGCCTTTGAAATTATGATTCCAAATTGTGTTGGAGTTTAAGGTTTAGAATTTTTTGACATTTTATAAAATTACGTGCAAAAAAATAGAAAAAATAATCTAACAACTTTTCCATTTCAAAGCATAAGACTTCTCAATTTCAACCAGATTGACGCAAAAGAGCATACCCAATAATAATATAAAAACTTCACAAAGAAGTTCTATTAAAAAGCATGCCCAATAATAATATAAAAACTTCACAAAGAAGTTCCATTAAAATAAATTATACTAACCTTATATTTGAAAAAAAAAAAAAAACTAATAAGTTTCACAATTTTAAGCTCCGTTTGGGAAGAGCTAAACGGGGCTTTTTTTGGCTATTTTAGCCATAAAAGATAAAATAGGCTATTTTAGTCACAAAAAACAAAATATCACATCCAATTCATAATCATTACACTCTTCTCTCACAAAAAAAGTCAAAAAAACCCTTTCCAAACCAAACTTTTTAGCCCAGGCTAAAATAACTAAAAAAGTTAAAAAGTCAACCCACTTTCCAAACGGAGGCTAATTATTCTTTTAACAAATTTAAAATAATTAAAATTAATACAAATGATATAAAAATATAAAATAAATAATATATTGGTACAAAAGATATGATAAGGACGGTAGAATAAAGAATTTTTTTTTTTTTTAAACAATTCGTCAAAGGCTGATACTCTTTCGATAATAATCACATTTTAATATAATTACATTAATTATTCTTTTAACAAATTTAAAAACATTAATTATTCTTTTAACAAATTTAAAATAATTAAAATTAACACAGATGATATAAAAATATAAAATAAATAATATATTAGTGCAAAAGATATGATAAGGATGGTAGAATAAAGAATTTTTTTTTTGTTTTTTTGTAACAATCCGTCAAGGCTGATACTCTTTCGATAATAATCCAAACCAATGTAAGATTTCTCACGAAAAGCTACCACAACTGAAGGAATCTATAGATAACATGAAGGATATTATAGAGTTCATTTTCAAGAACACGATGCATCATCAAAAAAGAATCATAGTTGTGTTGGGGGTTAAGGTTTAGAATTTTTTTACATTTTATAAAAATACATGTAAAAAATAGAAAAAATAATCTAATAACTTATAATGACTTTTTAATTTTTGAGCAAAATTTACTTTACTCCTTATGATTTAGGCTCGAAACACTTTATCCCTTACAATTTGAATATAGGTAGAGAGTTTCCTGTGTTTTGGGAAATTCTATTTTCATACAACAAGTTTCTTTACTCCACACACTTAATGAATTTTTTCAGAATCATAATTTTATCCTTTAACAAAATTACCATCTCACCCACCACCATCTCACTCACACATCTCACAATTTTTCCATACACATCTCACCCACCACCATCTCACCAGCCACTTTGCCGCTGGCCATCGCCTCCCATGCCCAAACCTTAACCATACAAACAATGAGTGAGAAGCCGAGGATTGTGAAGAAGTAGAACAAGGCTTAATCATTCGGTCAATTACACCACTAGAAGCTCCATAACAGTGAGAGTTACAGAGATTAATGACTAGAATCGACATGGTATCTAAATCTTTGATTGAACCCAGTTCGTGTTCATACCAGCGGAAGAAATTGAGGAGGTGTGTGGAATCAAGACCCACCTGGTTTTGGTGAAGAACGGTTCGAACCACATCTGGGTTTAGCTTCTTGGGTATTTCTGATAAATCCAAGAGGTGGATCCATTTGTTGCACTTGAGTATGGTGGTGATTTCATCGACCAAGTCTTGGTTTTGTTGTTGATGGAAAGCGAGTGACGATAATCTGGTGTTTGGAGTGAGAATATGGGACTTTCTTTGTGAGAATCTCCACCTGTTTTCCCGTGTTTTGGACCAAATTACAATATAACATCTGTTAACTTTATCCATCAAAAGACTGTTGTACCCTTGTCCAAAAAGACTATTTATCTCTCTTCTATTATACACGTAGTCTTAATTTAATCCTATATTAATTAATTAAATCACTTATTAACTTAAATTTATATTTATTTAATGTAATTATACACAATATTCACACGGTAAAAAGTTTGGAATTCAACATTGATTGGAGCTAAGGAACTGCATGATGCAATCATGCTTGTAATTGATGAAATAGATACATTGAAAAAGATCACAGAACCCATATGAAACATATATTTTTCAAAAAAATCCAAGAACTTCAAGTTATCAGTAGTAAAGAGTACAAGTCAAATCTCAACTTCCACCCAAAATGCAAACCACCAGCTCTGAAGTGAAATTTTGAACAAAAAGTGAACAATCAGAGAGATGTCTGCAATGGTGGATGAGGATTAAAGGGAAGTCAACGACAGTTAAGGACGGGGACTAAAAAATGGATAACGGCAATAGTTGGGGAGGAGAGAGAAGAGGGGTTTGTTTGTGATGGTGGTCCAAAAGACAAGAGGGGGCAGAGATGGTGAAAATGACTTTCTGCATTTTGATTTCATTTTCATTTCAAGAAAAATTGTTATCCACTCTCAAAATTGGCAGGTGTGTTGCGCCTTCGGTCAATTTGAATGGAAAAGTTAACTGTTACAGTTTAATCCAAAAGCACACAGGAGCTATTTACTATTTAACTATAAGATAGTAAAGTACTTCAAGCTCCTATCATTAGGGGATAAAGTAAATTTTACTCTTAATTTTTTTAACTAAAAATCAAGATTCCTAAACAAGACCTATATAACATGAAGGATATTATTGTAGAATTCATTTTAAAAAACAGGGTGCATCATCAAAAGAGAACAACAGTTGTGTTACATGATAGAAAAATAATTTTATACAATAGAGCACAAATATGATTCAAAATATTTGCATTTATAATTATAAAAAAAATATAAACATTTAAAATTATAAATATTTTGTCTTGCATTTATATATTTGCGTACTTTCTATGCGTGTAGATTTTTTTCAAAGAATAAAGTGCTCATCATATGCACAAGTAGAAAGTGTTTGGATTCCAAATGGCTCAAATTTGGTGTCATTTTTTCCATTGAACAAAAAAGTGTTGATACTCTTTTCATATGTTCCTTTCTTTTTTTTGGCTTTTTTGATAAATGAAGTAAAACTTAGCACAGCTGCTCAGGAGGTTAAACTCAAGCAGCTTTATTACACTTAGTGTGGGTTCAATATTCTCTCGCTGTGCGAGTCCTGACTTAAGCGAAACTTTTCTTGAAAGGTCGGAACAAGTTCCCAGATTGTAGTCTCCTCACTCAGAACGAACAACAAGATACCCTGGTGATTTCTGCAAGGGACGCTGCCTTAGACTTGCAGGCGAGTGAGAGGATTTTCCTGCAACCAAAAAAAAAAAAAAAAGAGTAAAACTTAGCTATGTGGTAAATATTGAATATAATTATGATATCATGTAATAATATTATCAAGTAATAAGAAATCTTATATTATACTAGTGGATAGACTACATGATTAATTTAGTAGGTAAATAAAAAGAATTTAATTTTTAATTTTTTATTAACTGATAATACCATATGAAATAATGTATTTTCTTAAATCATTCCAACCAAGGAATTCCTACACTGCTAAATACTTTAGACATTATTATTTTTTAATTAGCACTTTCCAAGAAAATAGGAAAGAGGAGGATGAAAAAAAAAAAAAAAAAGATTACAAATTACAAAGATTCAAAATTAATAAAATTATACCATATCATTTACATTAATTGGTGTACTAACTGATGCATATAGGTTTATTCAAAATTTATTTTTACTCATTTTACTTTTTACATATTTTTTTCGTACAAAATCAAAAAATTATCTGAAATATACTAGTTTTCGCCATTTCATATTTTAGTCAAAAGAATTTAAAAAAATCACAAAAAAATATATTTCCAAACAAAACCTAACGATTTAAAAATTATGAAATGTGTCACATTAAATAATAAATACAAAAAATAAACTAAGTATTATTGCCTTTATTCCCTATCCTATCATCCTATCAAATGGATCCTCCAATTGTTTCACTTTTGATCCAAATTCTCTTTCTTACAAAAGTAGACTATAAAGCAAAAGAAAGAAAATGATATATAATTAAGGGTAAATTACATTGACACTCCTTGAAATTTGGTCTAATTATATCTCACTTCCTGATATTCTAAGAATTACATTCTCACCTCTGTGGTTAATAATCTCATTTCATAAATCTTCTGCTTATATAAGATGCAACAACTCCGAATAGAAAAATAGAGAAAATTACATTAAAAAAAAAATAAAGCAAAGAAAAAGGGGGAAAAAAATGGAAGTAGAGCAAAATAAAAAAAGAGAGAGTGCATGAGTTCAATATTTTCATTCCGTCTAAATAATTACAATGACATGGGGGTTAGTATAATTTTTCAAACGTCAGGGAGTAACATGTATCAAATCCAAATCTCAGGGGACGTAAATGTAATTTATCCATAAATTTACTTTATAATTTATCCAAATCTCAAATGATGTAAATGAAATGATTAGTAAATAATTAAAGAAGATATGAAAGAAATTTACTTTAAATATTTTAGGAAAAATTATTTATAAGTCCTATTTGGAAGACTTATTTAATGTAAAATCCTATGAATATTCTTTTAAAGTTTGATGTCCTATTTAAATAGGAATGTGTTCCATAAGGTCCTATGAGTTATAAATGAATGATATTAGTGTACTATTATACCCCTAATTTGTTTCCATATTGTATCTTATTTTCTCAATCATCATATCACATTTGGGAAGGCTTTTAGGGAAGACAAGTCTAGTTTTTTTCGCCTTGATCGCAGAATTCCAGTGCATTTTCAAATGTTGCTTAAATGGATATGGATATGGTCAATGATATGGTGAAGTTTAAGGGTTGTGTGTTGATTCCTTTGACATATTTCGACTCCAATTGATTGAAGAGAAAATGTATTTTCTTTTTCTTTGTTTGTGTTAAAATGTGTTGTTGTTTATTGAAGTGTGGATTGTTCATCTTTAATAGGACATTCTATAACACTCATTGATAGGCATACTTTGGCCAATGCTCTAATTGAATGTGTGTATTTGACATTGTGATGGTTGATGCGTTTTGATATGTTCGATGTGTGGGGTGGTGTGTATGGGTTCAAGGTGTATTTGGTTTTGGTTGTTATTTGGATGTCGAATGTGAACCACGTCGTAAGATGACAATTGTACATTGAGACCTGGATGATCGTGTTACGATGCAATTATATTTAGTGTGTAACGTTAATTCACATACACTATGTGGTAGATGACATTTGTATGTTTGTTCGGTTATATATATGTTTGAATGCATATCGTATCTTTGTTATAATCAGTGTTTACATACATGTCACAATACATTACACAAAATTATTAGGGATTTGGGTTTGTAATTGAATGTGGATAAATATTGATGTCAACATAAATTTCAGAACATAAACCTTACACTTTGGATCATTTATCATGTGTATTATCAAGAAATCAAGACAAAATGACATACCTGAATCCATTGATGAACGGTTAACGGAAGCGTGATTATCAATAAACTTTTTGTTATTGATTATGTTATTGCCTTCTAATCCTTTCCCTTTTGGTGCCTTATGTTTCTCCTTGAGAGGATTTAGAAAAAATAGCAGTGTTCTTTTTTTTCCACTTGGGAAGGAATAGGGACCATAACCTTTTAAAGGTTGTAATTGGTTTTCAAAACTGAAAGGTTGTGGAAGTTCAAAAGGAATGAAAACCAACTTTAACCATTATTGGTTTTAATTTCTATTTATTGGTTTTCAAAACTGAAAGGTTGTAGAAGTTCAAAAGGAATGAAAACCAACTTTAACCAATATGTTTTAATTTCTATTTCTGCCCCTCATAGAAATAGAAATTATACAACTAGTATCTACACATTAGGTCCATAACACATATACCCTTAAGCCTATTAACTAAATTGAATCACTTAAATTGTAGGCTTCTTATAAATGATAACACCACATTTAATTATGTGGTCCCATTGAGACATTATCTAACAATCTCCCACTGGACCACATATGTATCCAGAAAAATGTACTTAACTTTAGTGAGCTCAGAAATTTGTTATCATAACTTGAGGGTATCCAAACAATCTTGTCCATTAACTATATTAATATAGGATCAAAGCGGTCTTCATCAATCGTAACTCGACCCACCAATGGTCACGTATACTAATACAGCTAAATGACATAGATCAATCATGGATGCGTAGCATGGAAATTACATGTGATGTGATCCATACATGCCTATTTCCAACTGATCCTACTTAACTTTATTGAGATCAATACTTCACAATACGTAACAGAGCGTAATAAACTGAATATTTCATTTCTGCATAAATTAATCTAATTACATAGATAAAACTCAAGGCTGACATAAAGCAGTAATATAAATACAAACTCCCACTAAACCAGAATGTTCTCAAATAGAACAACACCCATATGAGCAGTGTGCTCATGAAAGACCTTGGGTGGTAGTCCCTTCGTAAGTGGATCCGCTATCATGGAGTCTGTCCCAATGTGCTCTATGGAAATCTGTCCACTCTGCACTCTTTCTTTTACAACTAGGAACTTGATATCAATATACTTTGATTTTGTCGAGCTCCTGTTGTTATTGGAATATAAAACTGCAGACTTATTGTCACAATATAACTTAAGTGGTCTTGCAGTGCCTTCCAAAATACGCAACCCAGTGACAAAATTCCGCAGCCATATCCCTTGGTTTGATGCCTCATAACATGCTACAAATTCTGCGGCCATGGTGGATGAAGCTATGAGCGTCTGCTTTGCAGACCTCCAAGAAATTGCTCCGCCAGCTAACAGATGAATATAGCCTGATGTGGATTTCCTACTGTCTTGGCATCCAGCAAAATCGGAGTCGGAATATCCAATGACCTCTAACTTATCTGATCTCCTATATGTGAGCATATATTCCTTTGTTCTCTGTAAATATCGCATAACACGCTTGACTGCTTTCCAATGATCCATGCCAGGATTACTTAAATATCTGCCTAACATGCCAACTATAAACGCAATATCTGGACGCGTACATACTTGAGCATACATTAGACTCCCTACAGCCGAGGCATAAGGAATCTTCTGCATTTCTTGAATTTCAAGACTGTTCTTCGGGCATTGGCTGAGACTAAACTTGTCTCCCTTAGCAACCGGGGTTTCACCTGATTTACAATTTTGCATGCCAAATCTATTGAGTACTTTTTCGATATAGCTCCTTTGTGATAATCCCAGAATACCCTGAGAACGATCTCGGAGTATTTCGATTCCTAATACAAAGGAAGCATCACCAAGATCTTTCATTTCAAAATTCTTAGATAGAAATCTCTTGGTGTCATGCAATAAGTTTATATCATTTGTGGCAAGCAATATGTCGTCAACATATAAAACCAAAAATATGTGTTTACTCCCACTGAACTTGTGATACACACATTCATCAACAACATTAGTTTCAAAACCATACAAAGTGAGAACTTGATGAAATTTGAAGTACCACTGACGAGAAGCTTGTTTGAGTCCATAGATGGATTTAGTCAATTTGCAAACCATATTCTTTGGGTCTCCTGACACAAAGTTTTCTGGCTGCACCATATAAATTGTTTCTTTAATGTCACCATTAAGAAAAGCTGTTTTGACATCCATCTGATGCAACTCAAGATCAAAATATGCAACAAGCGCCATAATTGTCCTAAAAGAATCTTTCGAAGAAACTGGAGAGAAAGTTTCTTTAAAGTCAATTCCTTCTTTTTGAGTAAAGCCTTTGGCTACAAGACGTGCCTTATACCTCTCCACATTACTATTTGAATCCCTTTTGGTTTTAAATATCCATTTACAACCTACGGGCTTCGCACCAACTGGTAATGAGACAAGTTCCCAAACTTTATTGTCTTGCATAGACTTATATTCTTCATTCATGGCTTCTATCCACTTATGAGAGTTGGAACTTTCCATGGCTTGACGAAAGTTGATTGGATCATCTTTCGACATTCCATTTTCTACCTCATGTTCTTGGAGATATACAATATAATCATCTGAAAGTGCAAATCTCCTTTCTCTGGTGGATCGCCTTGGAACTTTCCATGATGTACTCGCGAACATTACCCTTGCCTTTATACTTTATTGAAATCAAGTTTGCTAAAAGCGTGCTTGTTTCAGCCTTATCGTTTTTAGCAAAACGCTTTTGAATTTCTGAAAGAAATTCACCGGCAACGGTAACATCCTCTGTTATTGCACCCCGAAAAACTTCTGGAATCCCACGCTTCATGATCATAAGACTTAGCCTGTTAGAACGATCCCACTTTTCAAAGTACACAATTTCCTCAGGAGTACTTTGTGCAGTGAGAGCATTCGGTTTTGGCATCCTTAATGCCAAGTCTATGTCCATGCAGCCGAGAACAATCAATATGTTCTCTTTCCAGTCCTTAAAGTTTGTTCCATTTAACATTGGAACATTGTTCATGTTGGCAGAGATTGAAGTAGTCGACATTAAAGCTGAATAGAAAAGAAAATAAAAGGAATAAACAATTATGCTCACATTAAGTTACCAAACAGATAATCTCTAAATAAATTAATTTAATGACAACATCTCAAGATACCTAGCACAACATTAATACCAAGCCTTTGGGTAGTGATATTAACTGTAAGTGGTATTCTTGTTGTAATGATCAAACATTGACAATAAGTTATGTCAAATAACAAATCTATCTTTTGATGGATTTATTATTCACATTAGGTTTTCTTGACAATTGGCACATGTTTATCACCACAAAATGTGTGTGTAATTCTGCCAAGTCTTAATCATGTCTTTGGACCGATAAATACCCGCATGAGATACACAGACATGAACATCAAAACATTCCATATAAAACAATATAGACAAGAGAGATCACTTTTGTGACATCTTGTTTGAATTGACTTATATTGAGAATGTTAGAAAATTAAATTTCTGTAGACGTTGTATGAAATTACATTAAATTTAAAGATTTCTAAATTTGTAACCCCGTATATGTTATATAATCTGCAGCAATCCCAATTATATACATACATATATAAATAGAATTGACGGGTCCAAAAACAAATAGTTTTTTTTTTTTATGATGTTCAAAATTAAACCGATCAAATCGCAAGATATATCTATATATATATATAAAAACATGATGTTCATCCATTTGAGAGAAAAAAAAAAAAAAAAACTGCCCATCGAATCATTTTACAATTCCAGAAAACAGATTGCCATTTTCACAGAACAAAACAGGAAAAAAACAGAATTTACATCCATAAGAAACTTCAGAATCTGATTCCCGGAAACTAAATAGAATGAATAAAGCATATCAATTCTGATAAGACATATGATATGCATGCTCTGATACCAATTGTCAACATAAATTTCAGAACATAAACCTTACACTTTGGATCATTTATCATGTGTATTATCAAGAAATCAAGACAAAATGACATACCTGAATCCATTGATGAACGGTTAACGGAAGCGTGATTATCAATAAACTCTTTGTTATTGATTATGTTATTGCCTTCTAATCCTTTCCCCTTTGGTGCCTTATGTTTCTCCTTGAGAGGATTTAGAAAAAATGGCAGTGTTCTTTTTTTTCCACTTGGGAAGGAATAGGGACCATAACCTTTTAAAGGTTGTAATTGGTTTTCAAAACTGAAAGGTTGTGGAAGTTCAAAAGGAATGAAAACCAACTTTAACCATTATTGGTTTTAATTTCTATTTATTGGTTTTCAAAACTGAAAGGTTGTGGAAGTTCAAAAGGAATGAAAACCAACTTTAACCAATATGTTTTAATTTCTATTTCTGCCCCTCATAGAAATAGAAATTATACAACTAGTATCTACACATTAGGTCCATAACACATATACCCTTAAGCCTATTAACTAAATTGAATCACTTAAATTGTAGGCTTCTTATAAATGATAACACCACATTTAATTATGTGGTCCCATTGAGACATTATCTAACAATTGAATCACATCGGTCGATGTTGAAGTTACGCCGGGTTAGGAGTGAGAGTGGTTCAATACATGGGTTGGATTTAGGATGTTACATGTTACATTTAGGAGGTTACATTATTCATAATTCAACGGTGGCGTATTGGAATGTCACGTTGGGTTTCAGATGAGAAGCATATGGGAATGTCACTGTAGCTTTAGGATGTTACATGTTACATTTATGTTGGGTTTGGGATGGGAAGCATATGGGAATGTCACGGTAGCTTTGGGATGTTGCATGCTACATTTACGTTGGATTTGGGATGAGAAGCACATGAGAATGTCACGTTAGATTTGGGAATGTCACGTTAGGTTTGGGAATGTCACGCTGGATTTGGGATGTTATATATTACATTTATATTTTGAATTTCAAATTTTCAACCATACAGATATGATCATAATTTATAGTAACATTAGATTTCTCATATATGGTATTGCCATTAATCAAGTTATTTTGAATTTCAATGTCACGTTGGGTTTTGAAATGTCACATTGGGTTTAGGATGTTACATGTTACATTTATTTTTTGAATTTCAAATTTTCAACCATATAGATATGATCACAATCCATGGCAACATTGAATTTCTCATATATTGTATTGTCATTAATTTGGTTATCTTGAATTTCAAATTACTAACCATATAGATATGATCACAATCTATGGTAACATTAAATTTCTCATACGTGGTATTATCATTAATCATGTTATTAATTAATTAATATTGGGGGTAGATGTGTCCACAAGAAAACCACATGACCTATTGGATTATAAGTTTTTTCATAGGACCATATCTTGTATTAATCTTCCAAATAGGACTTATAAATAATTTACCCAATATTTTAATATTGTCCCACATTATTAAATTTGAAAAATAAATATAATTTTTTTAAAAAAAAATTAGTCTAAGATCCCTTTCCTATTTTTAATAATGGAAGAGATCCACAATATTATTTTATGATGTCTAAGATCCTTTAACCCCATACCCATATATCACAAAGAAATTTGACTCTCTCATATCAAACCTCATTTCTCTCTCTTTTTACCTTCTTTATTTCATCTCTCTCTCTCTCTCTCTCTCTCTCTAAATCCAAACATCACTTCACTCCCTTCAATAGCCACTGCTGCCGCCACTATAGCAAATACCATCGTCGTCGGAGTCGATTTCATCGCCGTCAGAGTTATCACTAATGTAGATCGGCTCAAATCTCTGTCTCTCAATCGCATGATCATCGTGATATCGATCTATCACAAAATTCGATCCATTTCTATTCGAATTATCACCTTATTCAATCTAATCATCATCATCATCATCATCATTCAAATCTGCGGTGGCATTGGACCGATGAAAGTGGTAGCAGAGAAGGTAGTAAGGATCGATCTCTGATTTCCAATGGAGATCCATAAATAATATCTTGCTTTTATAACTAGAAGTAGAGAAATAATTATGCGGTTCATGTATCAGGGACCCATTTCTCACTTTTTTGCAAATACAACAGAGGACTTCTTTATGAAGACTCTTAATGTACTAAGAGAAGCTGCAGATTTTTGTTTGATAAACTCAAGGAGATTCCTTGCATTACTTTCCCACACAAAGCAGAAGGATCCATGTTCGTAATTGTTAGCATGTGGAAAAATTGCAAAAGAATCCAGATTTTCAAGTTGAAGACCCTTACAAGTTCGGTGATTGCTTTACTGCAGGTTAAGCTAAACTGGTCATTGTTGGAAGGAATTAATAATGATATGGAGTTCTGCATCAAACTTGTTAAAGAAGAATCTATGATTGTTCTACATCAAATTTGTGAAAGGTTCTAAGGGTTTTTTATGTTAGTCCAGAGAAATTTGTGAAAAGTTCAAGGGTTTTTGATGTTAGTTCAGAGATCTAGAGAAATTTGATGTTAGTCCAGAGAAATTTGAATGTTAATACAGAGAAATTTGAATGTTCGGCTTCGATGGGGCAATGCTATGGTATGACCATTCCTACTATTTTTTTTATCCGTTGAACATTCTACATTTGTTATGTTACTATTTTGTGTTCAATTTTATCTGGTTTGATCAAAAATACAATTTTTTTCTACACAATTTTCTCTAAATAAAGCTACACAAAACCACACAAATTTTCTCTAACACAATTTTCTCTGGATAGAGCCACATAAAGCCATACAAATTTTCTCTGTACAATTTTTTCTGGATAAAGCCACACAAAGCCACATAAATTTTCTCTAATACAATTTTCTCTGGATAGAGCCACACAAAGCTACACAAATTTTCTTTACATAATTTTCTCTTAATAGAGCCACACAAAACCATACAAATTGTCTCTAATACAATTTTCTCTAGATAGAGCCACACAAATTTTCTCTACACAATTTTCTTTGGATAAAACCACACAAAGCCACACAAATTTTTGCTAACACAATTTTCTCTGGATAGAGCCACACAAAGCCACACAAAGCCACACAAATTTTTGCTAACACAATTTTCTCTTGATAGAGCCACAGAAAGCCACAAAAATTTTATCTAGCACAATTTTCTCTAGATAGAGCCACACAAAGTCACAAAAATTTTCTCTACATAATTTTCTTTGAATAGAGCCACACAAATCCACACAAATTTTCTCTAGCACAATTTTCTTTGGATAGAGTCACACAAAGCCACACAAATTTTCTCTACACAATTTTCTCACGATTTTTTTGATACTCAGAGAACATTGGTCAAAATGGTGGTTATTCAATTTTCTCTGGTTTGTTGTTGTCTAAATGACTTACAGTTTGGTTTGATCAAAAGCACAGAGAAAATTATGAGCAAACCAAAAAAAATTGGTTAAAACACAAAGAAATTCTCTGGGAAGTCTAGAGAAATTCAGAATTTCTCTGGAGGGAATTTCTCTAGAGAGAAAATCTATAGGAGATCCAAAGAAATTGGAGAAAAAATTTCTAGAAAGGCTAGAGAAATTCTCTGGATTGAATTTTCTCTGAATCGATATTGAGGGACCTTAAGCATTATGAAAATATTGAGTATCTTTTATATTATAAAATCTTACTAGGGATCTTAAAAAAAATCCCCCTTTTTTTTTTATCCTAAAAAAGAAAAGGAAAAAACGAACCGAAAAAAAAAAAAACATGATACTCCTATTTGCCTCCACTCATCACCGCATGCCGTCACCCATTCATAAACTCCTTTTGGTTTTATTTTTAAATAGATTTTTATTTTCTTTTAGTGATTTTGTAAATTTTTTATTTTTTTTATATTTTATCTACAAATAAAAAAATTTGATTAAAATATTTAAAAAATAACTACTATAAATAAAAACCCACCTAAAAGTAATTTTTAAAAAATCAAATCAAATAAAATTAAAAAAATTCCGTTCAAAAGTCGCACTTGTCCAATTTTTGTTTCTAATATTTACGATTCTGTTTTAATTTGATTATTTTTTAATTATTCCCTATGCTGAAGTTTTCTAGCTGGAGGTCATTCAAAAGGGATTCATTTGGCAAAATGGAGGGGATTGCTTAGTAACATTTATAGCTTATTATTTTTAATTTTAAAAAAATTAAATATATTTATATATATTTTGAGTAATAATGAAAATAAAAATATATATTCAATAAATAAGTATTTCAAAAATAAGTTAAATGATTGGTTTATGAATGCTGGTTTGAGATGATTTTCAGCCGTAGGAGGAGTGGTAGCCAAAAGGGTCTTGTAGTAGCTGAATTGATTATTTGATCTTGTAGTAGTTGAATCGATTATTTAATCCGGTGATTGGATCTTAAGGGTTTGATCATTTGCAAGACTCCAAAATAATTTTATGAGTTTTCAATTTCAAATTTTTTTATTTTTAGTGAGTTTTTTGAACATTTTCAAACTTTTTAATTTTTAAATCCACTTAATCTAAATACAATTAAAAAAAATACAAAATTTGCACAAAATTTTTTTTTTTTTAAATCATTGAATACAATAAAATATGAAAATGTACTAAATTTTTATATTTTTTTCTATTCGATGAATTTTTAAAAAAAAATTACACAAATTATATATTTTTAAGTGTACTAGATTAAATGAGTCTAAAATTAAAAAATATATATTAAAATAGTAAAGATTTTTGCTAAAAAAATATGAATTAAAAATTCAAAAAAAATATTTTAAAAAATGTCTAATCAAATAGAGTGATGTTTAGTGGATATGTAACGGTATTATGATGGTAAGTATGATTTGTTTTGGTAAAAGTTATGAGTCGTTAAGGTAAATCACAAATAAAAATATTACTATTCTAATGTTATAATAATTTGTGATGTAAATTTAATTTTTTATGAATTATTGTGGTATTTTTATGAATTATTATGGTGCTTGTCATGGCATACAGTAGTGGATGTAACAATTTTGTTATGATTGTGTTAGTTGTGAATATATTATGATTATTATTGTTATTTTTTTGATCATCCAAAAAATTATTGGTAAATAATGATGCTCATGGCGCCTTCGAAAAAACAAGCAATGGTGGTAAAATTGCATCATAATTAGATAATCACATCCCAAAACTATAATAAATAAAAGTTTAAGGAACCAAATTTTTTTATTTTAAAAAGTAAAAATTTGTTGATAATAGTTGTTAAAAAGTTGTCTGAAAAAAAAAAAAAAAAACTTTTCACCACCAAATTTTGAAAATATTCCTAATAAATGCATTTTTAGAGAAAAAAATAATAATTGAGTTCCAAAAAGATTAATTTTTTGAGGCAAAAAAAAATTAGCTATAAAGTGACAATAATTTATCACAAAATATCAAATTTCGTTCAAAAAAACAAAATAATGACACTGATTACAAAAATATTTCTAAAAAATAATTTTATTGCTAAATTTTTTTCTCTAAAACATAATTTCATCTCAAAAACATGTTTGATACTTGAAAATCCAACACAATCATATACAACCACCATAACTACCCACATAGGAATAGTAAAAACTAACACTAATACAGTAAAGATAAAGCCCAAACTATAAAGCTTGAATCACACATTGATTGTTGATTTTGTAAGTTATTAAACAACAATAATACATTAAACATAAGGGAGAATTACATAAAAATAATATTAACACAAAATAATTGCTTTGTCATGAAAGTACGTGCAATTTATAGATTAAATTATGCAATTAAATCTTAATCTTGTCTCTTTGCAATTATTTAAATTTATACCATTTTCTGTAATTATTCGTAAAAATAAAGCCCAAACTATAAAACTTGGACCACACATTGATCACTCATTTTGTAGGTTATTTTTAATGAAGAGACACAATTTAAACCACAGCATACATAATCACTACAACAAATTAAATATTTAGAATAAAAAATTAAGAATAAAATTTTTATTTATTATTATTGTTGCATTTTTAGTGATGAAATTCAACATTTAGTAATGACATATTAAAATAATTGGGACTAAAATTTTCACCTCAAAAAAGTAATTTTTTGACACGAAATTATTTTTTGATTAAAAGATACATTTAGCGACATTTTCAAACTTTTGTTGCTAAGGCCATTTTGTTTACCGTACTTATCAGACTTTTCGTGACGACTTACAAAATAACTAAAATTACTCTCCTAATATTTTTTTATAACAAAATTTTTATTTTATGACCGGGTTTTCAGGCGAGCTTACGTGCACCTTAATTAATCTCGAGACCCATGTAAAGCGTTCCCTCCACGTGAATCAAGAAAATCTCAGATAAAATTCGCAGGAGATGATAGCAGCTAGACCCTATTTGATTGTCCGGAGATAAAATGAAGCATATAATCTCCTTTGGAATTTACATGAGTATATGCAATGATAGGATATGTGTATTAAATAACATATCCTACCATTCTTGTTTGTTAACTCAGGATATGAGTATTGGATATATCATACACTACAAGAAATGTCACTTTTGGCTACCAAAATATTGGTCGCCAAAAGTCTAAAATTTGGTCGCCGAAACCATTTAGCGACCAAAATTTTTTGTCGCTAAGCTCGTCGCGGAAACCCTGTCGGCGATAGTATTGGCGACCAAAATTTGCTTAGTCGCCGAAAGTGTACACATTTGGCTACTAATCTTAGTTTAGTGGGCAAAAGGTAGGTTTCAGCGACTAAAGTATTAGTCGGCAAATGTGACTTTTGGCTACTAATCTTAGTTTAGTGGGCAAAAGGTAGGTTTCAGCGACTAAAGTATTAGTCGCCAAATGTGACTTTTGGCTACTAATCTTAGTTTGGTCGGCGAATGTGTTACTTTTTGCTACAAAAGAATTAGTCACTGAAAGTAACCATTTGGCTACCAATCCATACTTAGTCGGCAATAGTGACATTTCGGCTACTAATTTTTTAGTCACTAAAAGTTCTACATGAAAATTTTAACCTACTGTTCATTACTTTTTGCTACCAAATGTTTTGGTCGCCAAATGTTTTTGCTACTAAATTATTAGTAGCCAAAACTTTTGATTACCCATTTGGCTACCAAAACATTTGGTGGCCAAATAATTTTATGTTTTTTTAAAAAAAAAAAAAAAATTGTATACAACCTGTATTCATTTATATTATTTGTTTGTCTAACGTACAATGTGAGAGATGTAACAAGTTCCTTGAACATTCAAATCTACAAGTTTCATTCAATCTCAGATAGATATAGCCATGCAAATTGGGAGCTCAAATCTCACATTTGCAAGAAGAAAAAAAATTGCACATTAAGCACAATTTCTAAGTTATAACTCAAAAATTAAAGTAAAACCCAATATAATGGCCAAAGGGACCATTTAGAAAATACATGTACATTAAAGTGACAAAAATTGGACCATCCACTTAAATAGCAGCGTGTCCAAGTAATACAAGGCATGCTACACAGCCATTACTAGCACACATTTGTTTTTTTTTTTTATCAGCAAAAGATAAAATTTATTGATGATCAGTAGCATCTTTTATCAGTAACCCATCCTCACCATCAGCAAGCCAACAGCAAAAGCATACACCTTATAGGCCAAACAACTCCACCATCTGCAGAACACTTCAGCCATCCACATAACAGCAGCATACACCTTAGCAAACAGAGCACCAGAACTGCAGACCAGGATCCAGCAACATAACCCAATGCTTGCTCCTCTACCCAACCACTCCATGGCAGACCAACATATCAGCTTAGCATCCAGAGATCAAGTCATTGGCTCCAGAGAACTGCAGACCAGGTTTGTTAACAATTAACTACAAAACCAAAAGAAAGAATTGTGCTCATTTTGAGAATTGTGCTCATGACCATCCCATCTGGAGAAGCTTTCCCATTACTACGACTTCTTGTCATAGCATTAGGAGAAACCCAACTATTTGCTGTAAATATGTCTGGGAGGCTTGACTCCTACACATAGAACAGATTTTAGTGATTTGCTAAATCATCAATCAAGCAATGTAGTTATATGAATCAACTCTGCATAATACCCAACCAACATAACCAGGAAGTTATGATATAACAAACATAGCAAGCAATTGTGCAATGAACTAGGGGCTCAGACATGATATTTTACAAATTAAAAGGTCCAACAACATTGTCTATTCAGCAATAAACATTGTCAAAAAGAATTAAATAAATTTATATTAACACATTATATATATAATAATTTATATTAAGAGCACACGATGTAGAAAAAAACATTATAAGAGAGAGAAAAAAGTACAGTTCATCTATTCGGTATGAGTAAAAAGGGGTTCAACTATGATACAAAAATGCTGGTTTTGGGTACCATAGAAAAAAATATAGATAGTAAGTATCGTCACATTATGTGGTAGGTGGAGTCAATTCTAGTGGTAAGTAAAATCAATTCCAACAGTAAGAAGATAGTCATATTGCGTGGTAAATAATATTAGTTTCAGTGGCAAGTAGGGTCACATTATATGGTATGTAAGATAAGTTCTACTGGTAAGTAATATAATGAATACCATTTCAGTATGTTTGAATTCATTTTTGGAATAAGTTTTTTGAATTTTTTTTTTAAATAGAAAACTAATTTGACAAAAACAAACACCAAAATGATATATTAAATTTAAATAATTAAACTTTCATAGAGGTGTAAGTGAGCCAGTGTTTGGTGTAAGTGGAAGATATGGCATGGGAAACAAATATCACTTGTTTGAACTTCCACCTCTATAAAGTGTAATTATTTTCAATTGTTCTCACCTAATTGTAATTCTCTTAATTATTTTTTCTTATACAAATCTAAGGGTCCATTTGGATTGGTAAGGATTTCAAATTAAGAGATTTGAGGTTAAATGGATAGAAAAATAATGGAAGAAGATAAGTAGAGATAAATATGTATTTATATATATATATAAGTATGATGTGGTCTTTAATGGGAAACAGCCTCAGCTGGAGGAGATTTGTGAGTTGAGCAAGGTTAGAATTGCTTTTTGGGTAAAAGCTCAATCTAAGGAATGCTTCTATACTGTACAGGAGATTATATATATATATATATATATATGTATGCATCTATATCAATAATAGAAAAAAACAATGAACCTGATAAACAATCCAGAGAGCCCAACAAAGATTGGAAAGAAACATGAGGAAACAACCCTTTATCCAATTTTCACCAGGAGAGTTATCATGCCCTTGTTGGCTGCTGTTATTATTGCTATCAAAGGGGTGATAACTATGGAGAAATGGTTTCAAATAGGGGCCCTTATAGAAAGCAAGGGTTGCCACACCTCCCATGCACAACATGATACCTGCAACCTTTGCAACTCCACCTATTGTCCTCAATTTTAACTTTTCCATCCTGCAATTCCATTCCCCCACCATTAACTCAAATACATATGAACTAGTTTCATGAAAAAAAAATACCAAATGGATAAATGGTTGAAATCAGAATAGAACATAAATTTAATGGGTACACAACTAGAGTGAATCATCTCCCCTTTGAATCACAATTTTAAAAATTAATAACAAAAAAATTCATGAACAGGGAAGTTGATCACTCTTAAGGCATTAAGAAAATATCATATTACACCGCTAATTTTCTCAGTACCTTCCATCTTTTAAATTTTTTTTTTTTATTATTATTATAATTTTTTCCCTCAAAACAATTACTCTTTTTATCAAAATTAAATTAATTTCTTAGTGCACCCCACCACCAGCCACCACTGCAACACACCACCCAATGTTGCATCTTTGGCTCCAACCCCCGTATTGCCTCCCACAATCATCCTCCTCCTCTTCTTCTTCTTCTTCTTTCCCACTGCTTAAAACCCTCTCTCTCTCTCTCTCTCTCTCTATATATATATATATATATATGTGTGTGTGTGTATTGAGACAAAATTAAAATTTTCAATTTGTGTTTGGTGAACCTGATAAGTAGTGGTGTCTAAACAGAGTTTTACTTTCTTTCCTTTTCTAGGATAATGCCTAATTGCAAAATTGACTAAGAAATTAAGCAAAACAAATAGGGAAAAAAGTAATAGTAATAACTATATATATATATAGAGAGAGAGAGAGAGAGAGTGGAAGCTGACCTGAGCAAAACAGCGAGGAAAAATGTCATGGTCTGGAGGCAATTATTAATAGCAGCAGCCAAACTTGAAGACGTATAAACAAGGGTGATGCCATAAATATTGAAGCCTAAAGTAATGCTGAAATGTATAAACAAACAGCGAAGAATCTCAACTACTCAATATATGTAGTTGTTAATTTACAATATCAAAATTATTGTAAGAATAGAGAAAGCTAGCAACGGTTGGCTATACGAGAGTCTAATTGTTAAGTTGAAACTGTATTGCATATTGCCAGAGTTCAAACAGGAATGTGAGAAACGAAGAGTGAAAGATCTTGTTTTTGGTGAAGGTGGAGGAAAATTGGTAGTAATTACGTTCAACTCAAAAGAGGAGATGCAGTCTGAATTTAGTAGGATGAAGGAGTGGATTTATGTATGGTGTGACTTATTTTGGGCATCTTATCCCTGATACAATTACTACATTTTAAACCATAAATGATTGATAGTAATTATTATGGATGTTCTTTCAATTTCTCTTGATCTCATTCGATGTAATTATTTATTTTAATGATTCTTTTCTGCCTGGAAAAATTACAGCTTCTTATAACAGGACAGTCTATGATTTAACTAGGCAATTATACATTTTCATGCATCTTCACACACACAATAAAAAAAAAAAAAATTAAAAAAAGGTGACATACCATTGCAGTATTCCTGAAGATTAGCAACCGCAACCTCCAGTCCTCTGCTTGCAGTTGCATTTCCTGCAATTGATGGTGCACTTATGCCTTGTCTTCCAATATCTTCTTCAGCAAATGACCCTAAAATCGACAGCAGCAATTAGGTTATAATCGTCACAAAGCTCTGCAAACCAATGTCTGAATGTTGCCATACAAACACATTCTCATCTCAATAAATTTAGCAGTACTAACAAAACAGAAAATATTCCTAATAACAAACTCAAATACAACAAGATCTTTTCTTCTTCTTTTTTCCCCTTTTTTGAGTGTTTTTCAAGAACCATAGACAAACAAGCTGACACAAGGTGGAAAGATGAGAAAACAATTAAAAAGAGGGAACTCAACCCACACTGGAGAAATAAAGATTTACAGGATAAGAGAAGACCCAAAGCAAAGATCATTCAGGGGATAGATTACCCTCCCCATAAATTCATTCAAGTTTATATCACCCTGCCTATAAATCCATTCCAGATTTTTTGCCCAATTCCGCCTTTGTCATGCTTAATGTTTCATCTTTTACACAACTAGTTCCAAGCCAGTGTCAAGGAAGAGGATTGCAGTAAGTTGACAGCCAACCTAAAACTAAAAGTCACACCTCTATGAACATAAATTTAAATCCAAAGAATTCTTTTGTTCAGGTGTTCTCTTCTTGTTACTAAATGAACAATGATTAGCAAGGGCATTCCTCTATGAACATAAACTAAAAGTCACACCTCTATGAACATAAATTTAAATCCAAAGAATTCCTTTGTTCAGGTGTTCTCTTCTTAGTCCAATAGAATAAGATATGCTGATGTGGTACGTCATCAGAGACAAGTGCGGAGAAAGAAAATTTTTTTAAAAAATGACCATTCAATGTGTCCAGCGGTCATTGAATACTTCAATGTGACCTGAAAGGTAAAAAATGAACAAAACTTTAGCAATACTTCAATGTGTCCAGCGGTCATGACCATTCAAACTTCTCAGTGTAATCAGAAAATAAAAAGGATTAAAACATGAAAAATACGTTCGCATGTCCGGGGTTCCGCAGCACCACATGATTCACATTTTCCAGATTCAAGCGGCAAACCAAGGAACGGATTTGAAAGCTGACTAGCATGGCTTATAGGGAAATCACTATTCTCATTTTTGGGTTGTCACACCAAGAGATATAGTAAGCATATCCTCAAGTACATTGTTCAAATATTCTAAACTACATTGTTCAAATATTCTGTCACAACTACACAGTAAGAAACATAATAGTGTAAAACATTCCCTTTTCTGCACATACATGAGATCATTACAAAATGCATTAGCATCTAGAGCACGGATGGGTTAGAATCTAGGTTTGAAAGGAGCAAACCTGTAGCATCTAGAGCACGGATGGATTCACAAAATGCATTAGCAAACCTGTAGGAACAAATGATATATATATTTTGGATGGATTCACAAAATGGATTCACTTTGAACTAACAGATTTCTCAAGTACTCTGTCAATTGTTCTTGTTTGCTTGGAGATCCTAACACCCCCGCCAATAGAAGTGGTAAGATACACAGAGTAGCAAGTCTCTCAGCTACACCAGTTCTCGGTCTCAATCCTATATACAAAAATTTGTCTTAGCTAATGCAATATGTACTATCATGCTAATTTATCAGGATAAGTTTTAAGTTTGAGAAACATAATACAGGTCTGAGAGTTCAATGTACACTCATAGTTCAAATCCGTATTGCAGTCCATAATGGAGGTGAAATTTAAATTGAACCATTGATGATAATCATGCATTGAAGTTCGAATAGTTTATTACTATGTGATTTTATCCAATAAAAAATACATGATCCATGTTACCCAATATTCAACATTACTCGTTATTTTATACATTATTAACTGAACCTAACATAGCCTAGCCTTCACCACATTTCAAGAGTCTTAAAAAGGGTTTTCTTTTCTTCCCAAGAGGCATAAATATAACTAATTCAAAACCTTTTTTTTCCATTGATTAAAGTTTGCAAAGAAAGAGTTCATAAGAGTTCCACAATCCATTGCCATTAACATTTCATAGCAAAGAAAGAGAGAAAGAGAAATGAACTGACCAGATCCTTGAAGATGATAAAAGCTACAAGGAAGAAGAGAACGAAGAGGATTTCGATTTCCACCTTGTTTCGGCATCTTTGCTTCCACCTGCAACTACGAATGTTGTCTTTCACCAACAATTTCAAAGATTCAGATTCAAACTACAACGACCGACAACAGAGAGAGAGAAAGAGAGAGAGAGAGAGAGAGAGGATGGAATGGAAGGAACCAAAACTAACCAGAATATCATAAGGTCGTTGATGACCGTCGTCACTTGCTGCTCCCTCGCTGCTAGCCGTCGTCGAGAGAGTGAGAGAGAGAGAGACATATTTGGTAGAAATTAGGGATTGTGGTTCTAAGAGAAGGGTGAGAGTTTGGGTTTGAGATTAGGGGTTTTTTGTGTGGAGGCGGGAATGGGAAAAAAAAAAGGGGGGGAGCGGGAAGGGAAAAAAATAAAGGGGCGGGGAATGAAAAATAAAAATAAAAATAAAAATAAAAAAAATAATTAAATAAATTTATTTTTTGTTAAAATATATATATTTTTTTTGTAGTTAATGAATTTTTTTAAAATTTTTTTTTTATAGTTACTAAGATTGAAAATTTATTTTTTTTCATTTTTATTTTAATGAAAAAAAATATTATTATTACTAAGAGATAGTGGTGGTGGTGGTGGTGGTGGTGGTGATGGTGATGGCGATGGCGAAAGAGATTAGTGGTGAAATTGTGGTAGTGGTGGTGTAAATAGAGTGGCAGGGGTGAAAGAGAGGTACTGGTAGTAATAGTGGCAATAGTGGTAGTGGAGTGGTGGCGATAGTAGTAGTAATGGTAGTCGTAGATGTGAAGTGGTGACAGTAGAAGTAATGGTGGTGGTGGAATGGTGTTTGCAGTAGTGGTGAAGGTGGTAGAGGAGATGGGTGGTGAGAGAGAGAAATGAGTGAGAGACAGATATTTTTCTTGTAGTGGATTGAGAGAGAGAGAGACAGAGTGATGAGCGAGAGAGAGACAAAGTGGTCGCTAAAAGTGCATTTTCTTGTAGTGGATTGATATTTTTCTGCGGCACATTTTATTTTTGTTATTAAAAATCATGAACTAATTTTTTGTGGTAGAGGAGAGGGAGCAGCAGTAGTGGTGAAGGTGGTGGATAAGAGATGATGGTGGTGGTGGTGGTGGTGGTGGTGGTGGCGGCGAAGGAGATTAGTGGTGAAGTTGTGGTAGTGGTAGTGGCAGAATAGATGGAGTGGCAGGGGTGAAGGAGAGGTAATGGTAATAGTAATGGCAGTAGTGGTAGTGGAGTGGTGGCAATGGTAGTAGTCGTAGAGGTGAAGTGGCAACAGTGATAGTAATGGTGGTAGTGGAATGGCGTTTGCTGTAGTGGTAAAGGTGGTAAAAAAGATGGGTGGTGAGAGAGAGAGATGAATGAGAGACAAATAGATGAGAGAAAGAGACAGAGACAGAGACAGAGTGATGAGCGAGAGAGAGACAAAGTGGTCGCTAAAAGTGCATTTTCTTGTAGTGGAGAGCTCAGTAAATAGAGAAGAGATGAGAGAGAGAGAGTGAGCAATGTGAACACAATGGTGACAGATAGAGAGAAAAGTGATAGAGAGAAGAAAGATGAACGAAAGACACACAGACAAACAGACAAATAGACAAACAGACAGATAAAGAAGAGTGAAGGTGGTGAAAGAGAGATAATGGTAGTAGTAGTAGCAGTAGTAGTAGTGGTGATAGTAGAGTGGTAGCGATAGTAGTAGTAATGGTAGTCGTAGAGTTGAAGTAGCGACAGTAGAAGTAATAGTGGTGGTGGAATGGTGTTTGCAGTAGTGGTGAAGGTGGTAGAGGAGATGGGTGGTGAGAGAGAGTGATAGACAAAAAAGAAACATAGAGAGAAGAGAGATAAAGAGAAATGAGCGAGAGAGACAGAGAGAGATAGCGAGAAGAGAGATGAGCAAGAGAGACATAAAGAGAAGAGAGATGAACGAAAAAGACATAGAGAAAGATAGAGAGAAGAGAGAAGAGAAATGAGCGAAAGAGACAGAGAGAGATAGCGAGAAGAGAGATGAGCAAGAGAGACATAAAGAGAAGAGAGATGAACGAGAAAGAGAGAAGAGTGATAAGTGAGAGAGAGATAAAGAGAGAAAGAGATATAGAGAGAGAGACAGACAGAGAGACAGAGAGAGAATGAGATGTGAAAAATAGATCAGGAGAATTAAATTAATATTTTTTTATTTTATTTATTGTATATACTTTTTACTTTATTGGAGTTTTATGACTCAGTTTATGAAAAAAAAATTACAAAATTTAGAAATAGAGAGATAGAGATAAAGACAGAGACATAGTAGAAAAGAGAAAGAGATAGAGACAGAGACAGAGAGAATCAAGATATGAGTAACAGATAGACAAAGAGAGAGATGGATGAGACAGACAGACAGACAGATAGACAGATAGATGTGTGAGAGACACAGGGAGAGAGACAGATAAACAGACAGATAGACAAACAGATAGACAGATAGACAAACAGATAGATGAGTGACAAACAGAGAGAGACAGAGACAAAAAGAGAGAGAAATGGAGCGAAAAGAGATGAGAGAGAGAGAGAGACACAGAAAAAGAGAGATGGACGAGAGAGATAGAGAGAGATAGAAATAAGAGAGAGAGAGAGAAAAAAAAAATAAATGAGAGAGATAGAGAGAGAAAGATGAGCGAGAGAGACAGAGAGAGAAGACAGATGAGAGAGATAGAGAGAAGAAAGATATGCGAGAGACAGAGAGAAAATGAGACAGAGAAACAGACATGCTCTCTCTCTCTCTCAATTAATCTATAACTAAGCTTGTTTAGTGTCCCAAATATTTGACATGATCTAATGGACTGACTCTAGCCTGAAAGGTTTGATATCAAATCATACTAACACTATGTAAAGTTGATTTGCAATTAAGATGAATTCTTCTGTGAGGCATTTCATCAAACACCCTGTCCACCATTGGATCTCCCCCTTGATATGAGAAGCAGATAATATTTTTTTACTGAACAATATAATAATATATTTAAAAAATTTATATTCTTATATTCTTATATTATTTATATATATATATATATAATAAGAAAGAAAAGAAAGAAAGAAAATTAAAAATAAAAGAAGGAAAAAAAAATTTAAAAAAAAATTTGAGCAAGCTCAACCCATGCTTTTTTCGTCGCCAATTACTTTTATAAATCCCTCAAATTTAAATTAGAAATGTTTCCCTCCAAATTTAAATTAACAATAGTGTTTGTTATTGTTAACCGTGTATAACGTAAAAATATTTTTAAAAAGTTGAAAAAATTAATTATTAAAAAATTAAGGAAAAATTTAAAATTTGAAATAATATCAATAAGTCTTACAAATAATTGGGATATTTTGTCTTTTATTAGTACTGGTAATAATATTGAAAAATTTATTGAAATGATAAATAATTGGGATATTTTGTCTTTTATTTGTGAATTTTGATTTATTCTTAATTTATTAGTGTTATTGAAATATGATGATGTAAAAAGTATAAATAGTTTAATTGTATTTTTCATCTCAAAATAATAGTCTATTTTCAGAATTTAATTTCTTTTTATAATACAATTATTACATTTTGAAAATATTAATTTATCAAAATTACCTTTTGTAAATTAATTATTTATCTTCATAAAAATAAAAATAAAAATAAAAATAAAAATAAAAATAAAAATAAAAATGTAAATAATTAATTTTTTTTTATTTACATTCGGCTACCAAAAATTTAGTAGCCGAAAGTGGGTCTATAGCGACTAAAAAAACTTTGGTCGCCGAAAGGTGACATTTGGCGACCAAAACTTTGGTCGGGAAAGATTAAAAATTAATTTTTTTTATTTACATTCGGCTACCAAACATTTAGTAGCCGAAAGTGGGTCTATAGCGACTAAAAAAACTTTGGTCGCCGAAAGGTGACATTTGGCGACCAAAACTTTGGTCGGGAAAGATTAAAAATTAATTTTTTTTATTTACATTCGGCTACCAAACATTTAGTAGCCGAAAGTGGGTCTATAGCGACTAAAAAAACTTTGGTCGCCGAAAGGTGACATTTGGCGACCAAAACTTTGGTCGGGAAAGATTAAAAATTAATTTTTTTTATTTACATTCGGCTACCAAACATTTAGTAGCCGAAAGTGGGTCTATAGCTACTAAAGTTTTTTTTTAGTCGCCAATTGTGATATGTTTAGCTACTAAATAATTTTTTAGTCGCCAATTGTAATATCTTTAGCTACTAAATTTTTTTTAGTAGCCAATAATCAACATTCCCCTACTAAAAAAAATTAGTAGCTAAAAAGTTGACTTTTGCCGACTAAAATTCTTTTTGGTAGCCAATTCCCACACTTTTGGCGACTAAATTAGTTTTGGTAGCTAAAAGTGGTCGGCAAAAATGTATTTTCTTGTAGTGATAGTTATGTTTGTTTAGCAAAAAATATTGTGGTATATAAGTAATTTCCAAATTTACCCTCATAACATACATTAATTCATATATATTTATTAGAGAAAGGAGTATATGTCTTTTCAATTCATTTCTTATTATATAATTGGGGGGTGTGGTATTATATATCATATAATTTTGGAGGATATACAAAATTGCAAACAAGTGAAAAGAAATTGCAAACAAGTGATATATGGAACCCACCGGATAATATCATATCCCACCGGATAATATCATATCCGCATATCATATCCCATTTGAAAAGAAATTGCAAACAAGTGATATATGGAACCCACCGAATAATATCTCCAATCCAACTATTTATCTCCACCCATCAAACTAGGCCAAGGTTTTATAACAAAACTTCTACTTTTAGAGATTAAAAAAAAAACAAAAAGACAAATCAATTCCTAAAACATAATAGATGTCGCAGTCGATGTACACTTTTGATGAATGCATACCATGGACTTTTCTATATATAAGAAGCCTACCATGCAGGCTTGAGAGAAGAACACCAAGAAAAAGAGTAGAACTCCAAACAAGGATTGCCCAAGCGGAGGGAGGGCCACTCACCTACTCGGAATTTACAGTATTGTCATCTGTTTCTTCTTTTCTTTTCAATTTTCTCCCTAACTTCTATCAAATTCACACCCCTTTGATTTTTTGTTTTCCATTTTCAGTTTTCTTTTTTACTTCCTTTTTCAATTTTATGATAGGGAGCTCACTGTTTAGTAGTTAAAACTCAACTTATTAATCTTAAGGTTGTGAGTTCAAAGTTGAAAACAGTCACTTGGAGCAAATTATGTCAAATGTTAAATTTGTACCAATTTACTTCTCCTAGACCTCTACCAAATAAGGACTAAATTGAGTGTAATTATTTTTCTACATCTTTTTAAATTTTATTCCTTTCATAGTCCTTACATATTTTTCACTATACAATTTTTCTCTCGTCACAGGCATCCTTTTGATTGAATCATCTTTTCATTATCTACAAAAGGTTCGATTGTTTGTTATTTCTTTTATTGTTATTATTATTTTTGTAAATTCCGATGTACACTCAAGTCACCTTGGCTCCTAGATTTTTTTGTTTTTTTTTTTAAAAAAAAAAATTCCAATTTGTAGGAATCTATAGCCCGAGATCGACATGGCGTACAATGTGTTTGGGACCCCTATCACCAACGCAACTTTAGAAGGAATGCCAGAGTATGCGGACAAGAAAATCACACGCACAGATAGGGCACACGTGGCCCTCAATATGAAAAATGCAGAGAATAAGGACCGGAATGCTCGCCAATATGTAGAGAACTTGAAGGCGCAATGGGGTGTAGGAGTCTCCACACTTTGCCTGGTTTACAATGCTACAGGGGACCGTGTAAAATTTATTACTAGTTGCGATTATTGGGGCCACTGTGGACCAGCTCCATACCCAGTAGAGATTGCAAATGGGCAGTGGGGTGCTTTTCTACACGTCAAAAGGTCTGGAACTGCAACAGGATCAACTGCAGCTGTTGTGTATCGCGGCAAGAACCAAGCTGACGATACTTGTGACTGGATGCTAGCTTGGTCCAACCCATGGAACAGAACTTGGGACAACACGGTTAGTGTTTAAAAGGAATTGCATGTCATTTTTTTTTAATCAACGAAAGTCACTCGTTAGTTATTAGATTAACAATTACGAGAGTTGGTCTCATCACTCTTGCAATTGAACTTTCTTTTAAAAAAAAAAATTAAACCCATGATCTCCCCCTTAAACTAAACCCTAAATCCTTAGAAGAATCATGGTGGCCAACTACAAATTGCATGCTATTGATTAATTCATAATAATATATACAAACTTTAATTTATTTTTATTTATTTATTTATTTTGAATAAATTACACTTACTTTAATTGAGATTTGGAGAAAATACAGTTAGTCACATACTTGTGACATTTATATTGGTCTCTCTTCAAGTTTTAATTCATATAATAGTTATGCCATTTTCTTTCAATAATTCGTTAGTCGCATCAATGTTAAAATAATATTGTCATCTTTTTTTTTTACTAAAATGTATATTTATTTTGATTTATTTTAGTATCTACTCATAACTTTACTAAAAACGATGTCAATATAATTATATTAGAAGTGCAAAGCTGACTGTAGTTTTTGCAAGTCTCAAGGAAGGTAGGTGTAATTTACCCTTTTTTGGGGGAGGAGGGGGCGAATAAATTACCCTAAAATCCTTTGAATTTTGAAGAAATTACAAGAAGTCCAATAATTTTGGAATAATTGTATTAGGCTCACTCAATTATATCCATTTGTCAACTTAGTCCTTTTGTTACCATTTAATTTGATTACTCTTTTTAGGAATTGGACTAAAATCAATAGGCTAATAAAATAGGAGCGGGGGTCATTGTCGTACGAAATGTGCAGCAGTGACTGTCATGCGACTTGAAATTTTGAGTCATTTTTTTAGAAAATATCAAGTAAAACATACGTATAAAAAATCAAATTGATTAAATATAATTAACATATCCATCAAATCACATTTGTATATATAAAAAAATAAATATTTAAGTATCAAAACATAATACAAATGTAATATGATGAAGAAGCTATCGATATAGCTGATCAATTTGATTTTTTACGGGTATGTTCTACTTCATATTTTCTAAAAATTTAAACGATTTAAATTATCAAAATAAAACTTAAAATGAATTTCCAAATTACACAACCATCACTACTGTATCCCAAATTTAATATAGTTTATAAAAAAAATAAAAATTAAATAAATATAAAAATTAAAAAAAACAAATCTAATGTGCAGGCGTATACAGAGATCCGGGACGCTGACCACTTTGACAAACATTTGCCCCATATATGCGGTTTATTGTACAATTCTGGCCTGACCAAACGCGATGAATGGAACGGATGTGTGTCATACGTCTCAACCGGTAGTTTCACCTCTCCCATATTTGAGGCAGTTATGACTCTCCAAAACGCCTAACCGACTTGGTCACATTTGAGCAAATTATGCAGTTATATGTATTAATGGATATATTAATTAGTGTATCAATTTATGCATAAAACATCATTGTTGAGTAAAACTATGGATGAAGAGAGAGAACATGACAATGGTGTCCACTACTACTTGAATAAAGTTTTTTTTATTTATTTTTATTTTTAATTTATCATATAAACCCCAATGTTATGAATTAATAATGTGAGTGAAAAAAATGATGTTGTCCGTCAGTGCTAGAATAAAAATGCCAGATGGCAATGTTATAATTTATCATGCATAAAGTGGTCTAAATTTAGATGGGGTGATTGTGATTTGATGACAAATGATAAGGAATGAAAGACTTGGAAGGTTTATAATTTAAGTTTTGGGTTAATTATTTACACTTGTAAAGCCTTTGTATTTTTATTGTAATCTTATTTTGGGTTTTTTATTTTTAATTGTGATAATTAATTTCTTATATTTTTTAAGTCAAATTTTAATATCATCATTTCATGTATCTATCATTAAAAAGGTTACGGAATTCTTTTATCATCACTTCAGATTCTTTTATCTCATTAAAACACCTATATTTTTATCAAAATTTCATTTTATTTCTTTTACTTTCAATTTTTATCAATCTCATTAATGATAGATAGATAGACAGAAGGGTAACATTAAAACTTATCTTAAAATATAAATGATTTTTGAGTGTCACAATTCAAAGTAAAAGGACTAAAGTTATATTACAGTGAAAAAGCAAGGAAACTAAGTGTAATTAACTTAATTAAGTGAAAAATGGTGAAAAAAAAATCTCTTATTTTGTCTGTTTCATTTTTTATTTAAAAAAAAAAAAAAAAAAAACAAAAAAGTGAGAAAGTAAGTTGATTGGTCATAAAATTTTCATAATATCCAGATTTTCCAATAGACTGAGAACTCAAGTGAGACGAAACTAAAAAATGGCTAACGCAACATTGGGGTGTTTGGGAAGATGATTGAATTATTGAATTAAAATAGGTTACTAAAAAATAAAATAGATTAAAATAGTCAATAAGACAAAATGTTACATCTAACCCATAATCATTTTATTTATTTTTTTCACAACTATCAAATCAACTAAAAAAAACAAAAAAGGCCAACCAATTTCTTAAATACAACTATTTTAGCCAAGTTAAAATAGACAAAAAGTTAAACAGCCAACTTGCCAAACAAGGCCATTGAATAACTTGATATATATATATATTATTAGATTAAATTTTCTAATTGCTTTAATTTTTAAAACAATTATAAGTTGTGTTTGGAATATAAATTCGAAAAGTGAAATAAAAAAAAAAGGTACGAAAAGTAAGTGAAATATTTTATTTATAGTATACCTATATTTTTCATTTTCCTTCTCGTTTCTGAATGTCCATCCAAATTCATACGCCAAACAAAGCATTGGTAACTTAATAGGACAAGTAAAAGTGAAAGTCTTGAGCATCCTTTCTGTATCAGGTCCCATTTTTATTCTTTGCTCAAGTTTTTGGAAGGATTGATACCCTAACTGGATAGTGAGCATCCTTGGTCATGGGCATTGAGCCAGCATGTTGGTACTTACACTGTATAGTATATATATATTTTTCTTTAGCATAAAAAATAATTATTGGTAAAAAAATATATATATATTATTGATAAAGATTAAAAGTACAAGAGCAATAAAGAAAAATATAAATGCAAAAACTATGGTGAAACTCGGATGGGTTCGGTCGGGTTTTATATCAATGATTTAGATTTACTTAAGATATTGACCCACGACACCAACTTTACATATCAACCATAGATTTGTTTTTCTTTTTTCCTTTTTTTTTTTTAATTTTTTTTTTCATTTCTGGGACCATTGGTGTCTCTTTAATATTGACTATTGAAAACTCCTATCCTTTTGGAATTAAACTGATATGATATGATAGTTCTATTTTTGTAAATAAATTACTTGTTTATAGATTTTAAATTTTAAAGTGATAAATTCGCAATTAATATTTGTTAATTGTAACCCCTCTCTCTCTCTCTCTCTCTCTCTCTCTCTTTTTTAAGACCTCACTTCATAATTTTTTTATTACAATTCTATCCTATCATAAAATTCAAATCCTACCTCCATTCCTAATCTTGCAAATGCTAACTCTAACCTTACTTCCATCCGAACCCGTGCTCATCCCCCTCGCCAAACTTCAGTTCCTCCATGCCATCCTAAAACCCTTCTTCACTCCTATCACCTCTTCTCCGGCAATTCTTGAGTGTGACAAAGAAAGATAGGAAGAGTCACGCGAAAAAAAACAGATGAAAAAAAAAAAGGTCACAATAGTAGAAAATGGTACAGGTAGGGTTATGTAAAATACCATCCAATCCGTTAAAACAACATCAATTCGCACCGCTTTATCCACTAACTGCGGCTAAAATTTTAAAATTTATAATCCGTCTTCGAAACCGCTTGGCTATAACTAATACATATATATTTTTTAATTTATAATGAAATATTAGAGTAAAAATGAGTGAAAGAGATTTAATATGTTAAATTTATTACAAATTATGAAAAATATTATGCAAATTTAGTTTGTGTTATATATATGAAAAATATTATGTAAATTAGTGTGATATATTATGCAAATGCTTGATAATTGGTTAGAATATTTTTTAATCCGTCAATCCGTCCAAAACCGCTCAAACCGCAATTTTCCAATCCGCCATTCGTTTATTATTATTTTTCTCTCAAACTAGTCGAACCATACTGCGCACACCCCTAGGTGCAGATAGGGGTGTAAAAATGACTCGCTAGCCCTAGGCCTAACCTGCCTAGGCCCGACCCGACACCCTCGGGCTAGGGGCTAAGGCCTAGGCCATGTTTTTTCTATCCCAACCTGACTTGAGCCCGATTTGAGCCCTGCCCAAGGCCTGACCCACCCGATATCCAACATCACCTTTTCAAGCTATTTTGGTAAAAAAAAAAATTAAAAAATTCAGCCTGACCCAAGCCTAAGCCTGAGCCTGAGCCTGAGCCCGAGCCCGAGATCCTAGGCCTGATTACCCCCTAGGTTGCGATTTCTAACAAATGGACCGGTCCAAAAATTGAAAGGAGCCCTACTGGACCTGGGTTAGGCCAGCCCGAGCCTGTACGAGTTGGATCGGGCCTTTTTTACACCCCCTAGGTACAGGGTGTCATAGTGGTGAAAAAGGGGTCGGAGATAATGGTTGGACAAGGTGCAGTGCATGGGATAAAGGGTTTGGGTTGGGATGGCTGGGGATAATTTTGATTTAGGGCAAATTCCACGTTGCTTCTTGTAATTTAGTTTATGTGCAGATTATCCTATTTTATTTGAAAATAATTACCATGTAATTTATAAATTAAAGTGCACCTTTAAACTTGTTAACGATTTAACAAAAAGATTTAAATACCCCTATATATAAATAATTTAAGTGTCTAAACTACGATTATTTCATCATTGGTTTAGAAGACGAAATGCATTTTAAACTCCTATGCTTTATTCTATCTATAATTTAACCCCTTATGTTTGACACGTATTTCAAGGTGAACAGAATGTTTAATTATACAAACCACAATAGTTATTTCTAAATTAAAATGAGATCATCTGTATATGAATAAAAGTATAAAAGGATAAAGTAAAATTTACTCTTAAATTTACGTAGGGTTAAAAAATAAAGGTTAATATTAACTGCACTCGCCCACAACTCAATAAGTAATTATGTATTTTTTTTTCTAATTACATTTTGTCTTTATTTTTGAGTCTTGACAATTCATGTTTAGACCATGGTTACCTTTGTTACAAAGTTTAATTGAGCTCTTGAAGGACAGCTTGAAAAAAGGAAGGGTTTTTTTTTTTTTTTTTTTTTGGGTGAATACACTTTTGGAGGAAAACATTTTCGAAAACAAGCTCCACAAAAAACATTTTCTATGTTTTGTTACAAATTTGATTTCGGTAACATTGATGTATAGCACACGAGAAGGGCCAAACAGTTTCTTTTGTTTCATTTGTACTGTAAAGAAATCAAAATCTACTCATAGTACGAAGATGCACCCCAAGTAACAGTCATTCAAGAATGTAAATAACTTCCTTATTTCTCCTTTCCAAAACATATATGAAAAAGATGGGTAGTCTATAACATAATCCAAGAAACAATGAGGAAACACCATTCGGCCACAGGGAAAGCTAATACCTGAAAGCCACAATACTTTTTGAAAAGCCTCCGGAGCAGCAGGTCATGTTTGCAATACTCATCACGTCTTAACAAGCTACACAATCTCATTAGAAAATCAAGGGTTAATTTACCACCCCCCGCGCCCCCCCCCCCCCCCCCCCCCCCCCCCCCCCCAAAAAAAAAACCAAAATTGTAAAACAGCAGTGCTAATAATTTACTACAAGTCTGCAAAAAAGTCATTAGAACTATCAAGGCCTTGCCCTCTACTTGCAATTTTTCTCTTGGTCCCTGGCAAAATAAAAAAGAGAATGTGCAAGTTCAATTTAATGTTAAAACATGCTAGCCAGATTATCATCTTGTAGAATATATGTATTAACATGTATGTTTTGCTGTGCGCATACACATCCACAAAATACAGTGACCTCAAAGAATAAACACAAACATAGCTACACATATATAACAGGCAATCCAGAAAACTTTTTAAACAAGTGCAACTAGATGGACCATGAACTAGAATCCCTCGCGTATTACCAGTGCTACCAGCGAAAGACATCATGATCCCAAAATTTTTGCAGGTGCTTTTTGGTAATATTTGCATTGACAAAAATAAATCATGACTTCATCAATTCTTTGCAAGTGCATAACATCTATGGACCATCATAAGCTGCACAAATCAGATAACGAATTCCAATTTGTGCTATTCTTTTCTATACGATGTCCCCAAACATAATCACTTCAATAAGGTGATCCCATCATTCAGTTCGTAGTACCTAGTTTAATTGTCAAGAATTAATATTCCATATTTAAGGCTTATGGTTGAAAGGCTTTGAATTATGATATAATGTAATTTAGCAAGGGAAACTAGCACATATAAATTTGAAACTATCCAATATACCTTTGGAAGATTTCGGAAGACGGTCCATATCCATCTCATCCATCTCGTCACTATCACTGTCTGCCACAGCCAAATGACTCTTTATAGTACTTCCAGAACTTAGCAGTAAATTGTTCATATCCCATAGCTACAGGAGAAAGGATATAAATAGTTGGGAGAATTCTGTCAGTCATGGAAAAAACCCTACAGCCACTACAGAAGGGAGAGAAAGATCTACATACCTTCAATGTATGATCATGTGAAATACTGCCCAGAAACTTTTTGTCATGAGAAAATGCTGCAAAACCAATCAAACAACTGAATAAAAAATGGTCCAACTTCAGAAGGGACAGCAGCATCAAATAACAATGTGGCGAAAAAATATATATATATATTTGCCAATGAGATAGCATATGTATCTAGAACTGTAGGTACAAGTGTCAATCTCCACCAAGTGGCTACGCCACATCATCTCCACATTGGCTGGCAGGAGGCACCAGATGCTGACCTCATGAGCCAACACACAGTCCAATGACACACTGCCACATGAGCAACTCCAAATGAGCCAACAGGCCAAGGGCAATTGCACACGGTGCCTGATCACCAACAACCACCCAGTCACCCCAATCGGTCCACCAATTGGCCTCCTAAGTGACCACTCAGCATCCTCAACCAGTCTACACCAATCAGTCTCCACTTGTTTCCCCGATTGTTCCATACCAATTGGTCACCATGACAACCACTTGGCCTCCTCAATTGATAAACAATCAAACAACCCCCATTCCATTGTCATCAATTGGTTAAGCAACCCTTAAGCTACTATACTCAGTATTCACCAACCGAGTGAATGATTGACAAACAATATATACTGCAAGCAGGTCTCCAACTAACACTTGATTCAAAGTGTTAACCTAGGCTAAGAGCATGGACTCAGACATCCACTTAGGACCAATGGAGAACCTGTGGCTCGGAGGCTAGAGTCAAGGGATCATCAGGGTTGATCGACCCACCCCTTTGTGAGGGCTCCACCTTAACTAGTCTTAAGAGAGGTGCTCTATGACCGAGACGTGATATCTCAGACGACTTATCATATCTACTCCTGCAGACTTGGGATACAAGTGCCAATGCTCATCATGCCAACCCACTGCAACCTCAATGATTCATCTTCCAAGACCTAACTATGGTGCATTGGGAAGTTGGGGAACTCCGGATTGTCAAACCAAGAGAGTTGTGCCATGTGTCTATAGGTGAATTGTCCTTCATGTTTTTGTTCTCCTATAATGGGGAACATCCCCATGCATGCAAGCACTAGCAAGCTTCAACTCTCCTTTGGCAAGCTCAAAAGAATGCTCCACTGCCACGCTCTCTGTCTAAGACTGCCTTGTCTCTCCTCCTCCATCTCTGGGGGTACCTTGCCAGCTCATTGCCTATCACCTTTCCAGATCCATCTCAAGTACCTCCACCATCCACAATAAACATCCGTGCACCCATAAACCATAGCTAACCATTTCGTGAAATAAGAGACCATGGCAGATGATACAAACCGTTGACTACACCAAGTTCATTTAGGAATACAATTTATGGATGAGACTACAAAACCACATATATTTACTTTTCTAGAAGTCCAAGTGACATTTGTAGGCAGAGTAACCATTCAAAAATAAAGAAAGATGTTTAGAAGTAACTTGCCAGAAAGTCATACCAAGACGCTCAACAGGATGTTCTGAATGTTCCGCAATTGGCTGGATTATTCTGTTGGGTAATATGCCTACAAGGCTAAATACAGGGGGGAAAAAACACAGATATTAGGAACTTAAAAAAAAAAAAACAGAGGGAGAGAGGGGTATGATAGATTCAATAAACGAATACAATTTATCCCTCTAGAGAAAGTCTCTCGCCTGATGAGTCCATTCTCAGATCCACTAATAACTCTGTCTTCATCTAGCTAGCACAAGAAAAGTAAGCCTTTAGTTTTCAGTTGGAATGAAATACCAACTAATTTGAAAAAGCCAATAAGGTTAAGACACTAACTTTCAACAAGGCATCTACAGAATTTGGGGATAGATCGACAAAGCGATCACTGAAAAACAAAAAGGAACATTCCACAGCAAGAAAATTAAGACTTGAGACATTTAAAGCATAAAATTCCTACTGAATCAAATGTTCCCCTACTGTGGACAGGATCTATACCTGCAGTCCTTGAAAAAATCCCCACGAATACAATAGTAGAGTTCCAGTTTGTGTCCCACATATAACTTTTCGACCGTTCTGATCACAAGAAAGTAATAGTCGGCATAGCAAAACGCAGACACATGAATTGGAAAAATAGGAGAAATTAAAGCAAAAGAAATAGTAATTCATATAGAACTGTCCCCAGTGGACAAATCAGGCTTCTAAAATGCAAAAATTAATCTATATTTGCTGAGAACATGTTTTGCACCAGAACATGTTCTGTAGGAATGGAATAAAAGCAAGAATTAACAGTCACAACACTCGGCAGGTTTAGCACCAGGAAAAGAAAAACTGTGATGATGGCACACTGCCTTGATACCACATCTGATGTCTGTAGGCATATTACATGTGCAATAATGTTCACAGCAAACTGTCCGCTTAAACATCATGTGCAATGCATGTGCCAGAGATGTGCACAAAACATAACACTAAGAAAGATAACATAAAAGGAATGCATTTCATACAAAGATAAATTCTACCTTCACGATTATGACAGAAAGCAGCTCATCTTCAGAAAATTCAGAGCGAGTTTGAAGCTGAAATTAGTGTACAGAAGATGGATCAACTAATGAAGCAAGTATTAATTGACAGAAAATGTCAAGAAGCACAATATATCTTGGGTCAAACAAATGAAGCAGTAGAGCATTCCAATGAATATACCTTATTGCTCCGAAGGTTGCAAACAGATATAGACCCATCTCCACTTAGCAGTGTCAGAGAAAATAAGAACAACAATGTCAAATAAAATAAATATGATGAAGTCTTTCATCAAGAAAGAAAAGTAAATAAATGGACAAAAGATTTTTGTTTCTAAGTAAAACGGGTGATTAATAATATAGTTTTTGAGGTTGTGGTTAATAGTTTCTCCCCCTGGATTAATTCTTGGCTCCATCACTGCTGGCAAATTAAGGGTCTATAAATATTATCCTATGACAAATTTCATGATCAAGTCCTCACATATAGTCAGAGCACAATGACATGGAATTTCTCAATGGGAGAAACAGAAAGAGGGGGGGATAGAGAGATCTTGTCAATAAGACTTGTCAACAACTGGACATCTATGTTGCAAAATCAACACTTTCTACACAAGTATATACTATGGGGGTGTTTGGGAACCCAAGTTTGAGGCTAAAATAGCCTCAAACACTAAAAAAGCTAAATAGCCTCAAATTTTTTCCTAAACCAATGATTTATATTTTTTTTTTTTTAAAAAAAATTTAAAAAACAAAAAAAAAAAAAGCAGCCAGCAGTGGGGCGGCCTACACTGTTACGTTGACAGTGTAGGCAAAGTGTAGTGACAGCCTAGTCCCACAGGCTGAAATGACAATTTTGTCCCTTTAGATCAATTTTGGAAAAAGTGAGGTTAGGGACAAATTTGTCATTTCAGCCTCAAATATCATTTCAAACACATTTTTCAATACAACAACTAAAATAAAAATCCATCCTATCTTCCCAAATACAAAAACTAAAATAACCTACTAAAATAGCCAAAAAGCCTAAAAAATAACCACTTCTCAAACAAACACCCACTATATTAGTATATTGTAGCAAAATCCATCAAAAAAACAAGCGTAAAAAATTGAAGCTTCTTTACTAGCACTCCTATATAAGCATATCTGTCTAAGAAACAATATAACACAACCATGGTAAGGGAATTTTGTGGAATATGTGATACACATCTATCTATTAGTGGACACTCCAAAATGGTAGCATCCAGCACAGGAAGAAAGAAGATGTGTCAACTTTATTTGACATTCCATATCCTTCTGATCTATTTCACCTGGAACGTAAATCATTCCAATATGAAAAATAGGAACGAAAACATGGTAGTGCCACATGCTCTAAATGTAGTACGCTAGGGGCAGGGTTGTAAAGATCATGCTACTAGAATTTAAGAGACTACTAAATATGATAGCAATTATAATTTAATAGTTATACATCCAATAAAATAAAGTTATAAATTAATTATGTAAAAATACAATTCTAGAAACATTATGACCCATTTGTTTTATATGTTGTCATTCAAAAACTCCATTCCCTAGATTTTAGTTCATTATATTTGATTTTTTTCCCTCCTATAGAAAATTTTTAATGAAATATATAGGAAAAAATTTGGAATTACTAAATTTTTCGTTTTGATAAGAACGTGTATTAAGTACCTTGTTCCCAATAGTCTCATGGAATCGAATGCAAAAGTCATATCTGAAATGTATTCTTCATGAGCATTGAAAGAGTTGCTGCAAGTACGCTGTCTGGTATCCCAAACCTGCATTAAAGTGAGAAATAATGAAAAGAAGAATAATGCAAACTCATCATACCACCAAAAGAAGTTCCGTTGGTCTGACCTTGGGGTCACATGAGACTGGAGCTGCTATTAAAATTCAGATTTAAGCTTCTCTGGTTCTTTAAAAATTGTAGAAACATTATTGTAAACATTTCAAGTACAATCATGGAACACCCTCGGGAAAAAAAATGGTGTTATTTTCATTCTCATAATTGTAGAAGCATTAAGCTCATAAATTTAACTTTATGCTGAAGTTGACTTGAAATTACAAAATAATGAGAAACATAAAAAATAAAACCAGAAAAAACAGGTATAAAATTCCATCATGAGAGAATTTTTATTTTCAAAAGGAGAATTGACAGTTACAAAACTGCTTTTCAATGGTGTTGTAGTTTGGGAGCAAGTGAATGTATAATATCAACGCTCGAAAAAACAGGTTTCTCTTCAATATTTAAACAACCAGAAACACTAAATATATTATCATTCACTTTGACTATGTAAACTGAACACTATAGAAGCCATATTACTTGCTTGTTCACCAACAAGCAAGTAGCCAATGGATCCAAAGTTTGGCATACTGTGAAAGTAGATTACTAGTCTTTCATCACTAGGAATGCACATTTGAATCCTGATCTAAACCTTCAACCAAATAACATGGACTGTGATAATATTCTCTTCAGAAGAATTTACATGGATTGTGATAATAGCACACTAACAGGTGCAGTTATGCTTACAGCGTAGTCTTTCTACAGCTGAAATGTTTACAGTGAAAGAGAGAGATTTAACCCAAAAAAAAGTACAATGTATATGTATATAAGAAAGGATACCTTAATGCACCCTTCATCGTCACCAGATGCAATGGTTGACTCTGTCAAGTTAATAATTATTCGATTGACAGCAGCCCTGCACATGAACACCATCACTTGTCAATTTTTCCAAGTACCATGAAACCAAAGGCAACATTTTTTTTTTTCCCTCATTTTTTAAATAACTAGTTGCCAAAGCGAAAACTACAACAGTTTATGACAGTGATGAACCCAAATAATCCCTGAAAAAAAAACACAAAAGTAGCATAATTTAGCATTTAAAAACCCACCCATGAGAGTTTTCAAGGCGAGCAATTGCAGATCCTGTTTCAACATCCGTGGCGAGAATGGAGCAATCCGGTGAACCCGTGACAATTCCTAAGCACCCGTCCATGTTTACCAACCAAAAAAAAAAAAACAACTCAAGACACTTTTCATCAATAAAAAAAAAAACAAAAGGGCAAAACACACTGCCCCCTGAGGTTTAAAGATAATACAGCAAGTCCCACAAGTTTGGCATAATTACATTGGGTCCCTTACCTTACCGTAACCCCTCTTCATCAAAAACTTGTTAGTCATATGGATTTAAATTGAAATGTAAATTTTACTATGTTTATCTGTGTGTCTTCACACAATCTACATTAGTTCCACTCAATTAGAAGGAAGAGTGGTGTAAATTATGTCAAAACAGTGAGGTGGGTTTGTTGTATTTTCTGTAAATCTCAGGGGAGATCAGCATAATTTATAATAAACAAAAGTAAGTAGTTAAAAAATGCATTACCACGACCCTCGTTGATGAATCGAACAGCTCTGCAAGATTCGCTATGGGCATGGACTTCCAAAAGCCTAGAGTTACAGTGGTCGTAATCGAACATAACTTAAGCACAACTTTCTCACAACTAGTGATTCTATTTCTAGGGTTTGCATATATATAGCTGAATTAGAACAACACAAACCAAGGTAAATTGAGATTTATCATTGTGTACCTCTGTGGTGGTGAATCGGCGGCGTATTGGTATCTAAAACGCATAAAATCGAATTGATTAGAGAAATTTAACCAACAAAAAAAAAAAAACAAACAAACATTAATAATAGAGATGATGGAAAATTGTAGGAAGAAGTGAACTTACAGAAGAAGGTGACCAGTGATTAGGCCAGCAGTGACGAGAGGATTGGAAGGATGAAAATCGATATCGAATGGAAGCTTCCCCAAATCAATCTCCATTTGAACAACACTACTGCTGTGATTGTCCGCTTCAATGGAATACGAAATAACTAAGTATCGATCAAAAAAACAATTTGTGAATATATATGTGTGCGCGCGCTTTTGGCAGCTGAAAGCGGAGCGCAGCTTAAACACCAGGCAATGCCATAAAAATCGCGGTTTTTAGTCATTTGTGCGCGGTTTTTGTTATTTTTTATTCATCTACCTGTTAATCTATTATTGAAGGGAAATTTTAATATCCACCGCCTTAAAAAAAATCATACCATATGTATTTTTTATTATGTTATTTTTTTAATTGTTATTAATTTTTTAAAATTATAATATTATTTTATTTATTACGTATGAATTTTTTAGTCATATCTCATATTTTGTTTAGTTATTACATTTATCTTTTTTTTAGTTAAGATTCAAAAAAATAAAATTATGTCATTATTTTTTTTTATTTATCCAAAGTTTGGCAACTCAAAAATAATCCATCTTTTTATCTTTTTATCTTTTTTTCATCACATCACCTCTCTACTTTTTTGCACATCTTTTCGTAAAAAGACAAAAAGTGTACTTATTTAGATCATCCCAAACAACCCCTTCGTTATAAGGTTCATATGGTGCACGCCTTTTGAAGAGTGTGTACCATTATTCAATTATTTTTTGGGGGGAGCCTATGTACACTCACTAAGACCATCTTCAATAGTACACCAAATAACTCACTTTTTACTGTTTCAACCCAGCACCAAATCTTTTATCAAATCAATAATTTCTCAAAGCTTTTACCAAATTGAGAATGAATGTGCCTTCTATCATATTACTATTCATAACCATTGGATTTTCACTACCGAATGTTCCTCATATGACTATCTCAAGGCAAAAATTTGTAAAAAATTACATTGATCAGTCAACTAGCCGGACATCCGTCCGGTCATCCACCTAGTTGACTCGGGTTCTACTGAAACTTAAAACTTCTGTTAGAACACTTGATATCAAATAGAGCTTTTACTCAAATTTGATAGGAAAAAAAAAAGATACATCATTAGAGATGCTCTAAGTGTGCATATCATATGCATTCTATAACAAATTGATATAATTTTATCATAAAAAATTTTAACATCAATAAAAAAAAATACATAATCTTACTACAAATTAGCATAATAAAATATCTAAAATTTTGTAATTGATATTACAAAAGTTTGTGGGTTGTTTATTATATTTTTTGTTACACCAATTTATAACGAGATTACGTATTTTATGATTAATATTACGAAATTTTATGATAAATTTATGTCAACTTGTGATAGGGGCACATAAACTTTCCCTATTCCATGTACTTGCCTCAAATGGATAAGGACTATAAAATATAATCATAATGTTTGGTTAAGTTTTTTAATTTTATTTAAAAATAAACAAAAATATAAATAATTTATTAAAAGAACTAAAATAACACTAATCATTTTCATATGATTTTCTCCTTTAGAGCTAAAATATTTTTGAACATTAAAAAAAAAATTTATTTTTATTTAAAAAAATAGTTTCTCATGCAAAATCAATTTCTCATTTTGTCATGGGCTTCAAGCTAAATATTGACTGTCCAACCACAACAATTTCAAAAGTGTAAATTACGGATAGTCCTGTGCAATGGACTTAATTATTTATAAGTGTGATATTTTTTTTAATTCATTAATAAATTTTAAAATATTTATTATTTTTTCTCAACATTTTTTAAACGGGAAAATTATTTATAAGTCTTATTAGGGAGACTTATGTTACATATGATTCTACTAAAAAATTTATGTTCCCATAAGTCCTATGAGAAGTTTGTTGACACATTTACCCTCAACATTAGTTGTTAATATCATAAATAATAGTAAAATCATATATAGGAAATTGAATGTTACCATAGATCATATCTATATAAACGTAACGTAACGTGACACCTACATAAACGTAACGTGACACCTATACGTAACGTGCTACCTACATAAACGTAACGTGACATTTATGATTTATGGTAACATGCAATTTCCTATAGGAAATTACATGTTACTATAGATCATATCTACATATACGTAACGTAACGTGACACTTATATAAACGTAATGTGACACCTGAATGTTACCATAGATCATATCTACATAAACGTAACGTAACGTGACATCTACATAAACGTAACGTGACACATATGATCTATGGTAATATTCAATTTCCTCATATTTATATGAAACGTAACGTGACACTAACATAAACTAGCAACATTTTTACATTCAATTGAAAAAAATAAAAACTCATTAAGTTTGCGAAACGTAACGTGACACGTTACGTTACGTTTATATAGGTGTCACGTTACGTTACGTTTATGTAGGTATCACGTTATGTTACGTTTATGTAAGTGTCACGTCATATTACGTTTATGTAGGATCTTGTGGAATACATTCCTATGTAAATAGGACTTGAGACTCTATAAGAAATTATACAGGACTTAACCTACCATAAGTGTCTGAAAAAGAACTTATAAATAAATCTATTTTTAAAACATATTGATAATAAAAAATATAAATAAATAAATAAAAAGAGTAGAACTTATACGTCTAATAAATAGAATCGGCCGGTATGTTTTCCATTTAAAAATTACGTCAATGCGAGTTTGTTTCCTTTGGGCCAATCTCAGCAACCTCAAATACAGATGGCACAAACCCACAAGGCCCACACACAAGCTCCACAAAAAACAAAAGAACAAAGGAGCATATAGTTATGATTGGGGAAATGGAGCGAACTGTAATCAGGCGAGAACGAACGACCATAGCAAACCACAAGTTGGGTGGCCCAGTGCCGAGTGAGATTTGGAAGTATATTTTCTCTTAGGTTTCAAGTTCGAATATTCCAAGTAGCAAATATATATTTTGGGTCATAGACAATACAGAGTAAGCCTTCTTTTCAGAAGATTTGTTTGGACGGTAAGGACTTAAAAATACTTTGAAAAGCTGATTAAAATCAACTTTTCACTTTTAATCTATTTTAGATCATATTATTTTTTACATTTTTTATTCACAAAAGAATAAAAAAGTTAAAAGAATCAAAAAATTAACTTTTAACTAATTTCTCAAAACATCCCTTAATCTGGTGCGTTTTAGCAAGTCCAAAATACCTTCCCTAACAACAACAACAACAACAACAATAATAAAAATAAAAATAAAAACGACCATAGCATAGCGTGGTCCCCCTCTCTCTCTCTCTCTCTCTCTCTCTCACAATAAACAGGACTGAGGCGGGAGGGAGTAGAGAGACAGACAGCTCATACAGTGCACATGAGCGCCCCACACGACGGAAGCTTCATCCAACAAATACACCCAACTCAAGGAGAAATTATTCGGTGTTCCTGCAACAATGATCTAAATTGATATTGAATTTATGTTTTAAAAAGTAATAGGGTAAATTACACTTACCTGCCATAAGGTTTCTAACAAATATAAGAATTTCTCACTTAGTTTCAATAATTACCAAAATTTCTCCTACTTTTATTAATAATATCAAGATTCCCTCGCTCCGTTAATTTAGCACAAATAGCGTTAATTGATTATTTAAAATGACTATATTACCCTTTTGAATTGAGAAGAAAGATAAAAACTATTAAATCAACCAATAAACTATTCAAATTGAAACTATCACTCACTTCCCTTGAGTTTTGCATACATTAATAATTTAATATAAGACCTAATAATATAATGCATATAAAACTTATTTCACACTATATGAATAATAAAAAAATTATCAATTTTAATCAATGTATTTATTATTTAAATTTCTTTTTTCTCTTCTTTTTTTAAGATGAAACAAATGGATTAATTTTTTTTCAACAATTTGTCCTACTTATTTATTCATATGTAAGAAAAATATTTATCTCTAAATTTTTAAGACATTATTAAAATATTTAATAAAAAAACTTATTTTTCATTGATAAAATACTTAAAAATAAATTGTATCATTGATTTGAATTTTTTTTTTTTAAATTCACACTGAATTATTATTTTCCCTTAATAGTTGTTTATGGGATATATTGTTGCACCTTTACATTAAATACCATATTGCTATTTCTGTCCAAATTTTTTGGTTTTTTTGCAAGGTAATTTATTTCTTGTTTACACCAAAACAGCAGTGTTTTAGCAGAAAACCCCTGGGAGCGAAGCTTTATCACTAATCAATTCAAAAAAAAAATTTCTCTCTAAAATTAATGTTATATAACATTTTAATAATTTGATATAAGTTTTATTTCATACTACATATATAACGTAAAATTTATTATTTTAAGTAATACATTTATTATTTAATTTTTATTAAAGTTGAAATAAATGCATTTATTTTTTCTCAGCAATTTGCATTATTCATTTATCATGCACTACTAAAAACAGGGCCTTTTGAGTCGGTTTTTTTGAGTCGGCAAATTTTACCGTCACAAAAGGTAGTCTTTTTGAGACGGCACAGAGTTACCGACGCAAATACCAAACCTTTAGAGTCGGCACCGTTGGCCGACACAAAAAATTAATATTTGATAGTATTATTTGAGTCGGTTGAATTTACCGACTCAAAAGATAGACTTTTTGCGTCGGCATATACCTTTTGCGTCGGCATATTATTATATATTTTTTCAATATTATTTTCAAATTTTAATTTTATCTTTGGGCCATTAAATTTCTAGTTGATACATATTTAAAAAAACTTAAATTAATATTTCTTATAAGATTAAAAAAATAAAAACATAAATATAGAACTAAAAAAATAAAATAAATCTTACCTCCTCTGTGGTTATCAACACTAATCCTAACCTTAAATGCATTAAATTTAATTACCCTATTGAATATATATGAAATTATTATTTATTTTTCATAATTTTTTCAAAATATAAATGTAATTTATTGTCTCTATTTTTTCCCACAAGTTTTTGAACTTTTATATAAAAAATAAAATAAAATTTAACCATTAATGAAGGTGAGAAATTAATTCTAAAATTTTGTGATCATTCATTCCCTATCAATTAATTTTAATTTATTGTAAGGTGATTATTATTTTTTTTTTTACTTCTATATTTATATTTTAATTTTTTAATCATGTAAAAATATTTTCTTGTGTTTTTTTAACTATGCGTCGACTAGAAATTTAATGACCGAACGATAAAAATTAAAATTTGAGAATAATATATGATTGAGAAAATATAAAATAATAATGTTTCTACATATGAATAAATAAGTAATGCAAATTGTCCGAAAAAAATTAATCCATTTATTATAAAAAAATTCAAATAATAAATGCATTACTTAAAATGATAGATTTTACGTTGTTTATTTAATGTGGAATAAGTCTTACATTAAATTATTAGGATTTTAGAGAAATTGTTTATTTTAAGTATTTAACAATGAAAATTAATTTTTTTTCATTAAATGATTTAATAATATTTTAACAATTTATGAGTTTTATTTAATATTGCATGTAATTTAAAAATTTTATTAAATAATGTTAAAATATATATGAGTCTTTGATAATATATATGTCAAGCTCAAGGGATGTGAGTGAAATTACTCATTTAAATAAATAAGGCATTGAAGGAGTAATTTTGTCATTGTTAGTATGACATATTTACATAGATAAGTCATTTAAGAAGTAATTTTGTCATTATTATTATGACATCAGCATGACATCAGTAAATTCTGTTAAATACTGTAATAGAGGGTAACAGTATGGGAATCTTGATAATAGTTTCAAAAGTAATGGAGGTTAGTATAATTATTAAAATTACAAGGAAAGTCCTTGTAATTGTCAGAAATCTCAAAAAAGGTAAATGTAATTTACCCAAAGTAACAATAAAATTATGGGGCAGGTTGAGGTTTGTTTATTGATTTTTTTACTTTTTATGAAAAAATATATAGAAAAAAATAGAGTTTTTTTGATAAATTATCTTTCTAAGAGTTTTATTCAATCTAATTCATATTTTTTTCTATTATTCCATTAGATCATATTTGAGGTAAGAAGACAAAATACCTTCAATCTCTCATGCTCCCTATTAATGTTGATATTTAATATTGATTGTCATTATATTTTGGTAGTTTTCATGCATCAGGATGTTGACTGTTATTATATTCATATTAATTTGAAATGACTTTTTTGTCAATGGGGGTGTTTGGGAAGTTAGTTTTTAGGTTTTTTTTTTACTAAAACACAAATTAGTTACAAAACTAAAAAAAATAAATCCAAACAAAATATCACATTAAACCCCATAATCATTTTACTTTTTCTTTCACAAATATCACTCAAACCACAAAAAAATCTAGCTATCTTCCTAAACACAAAAAAAAATTTCTCCAATAATATCCTACAACTAAAAAAACCTATAAAAAAAACCCACTTCCCAAACACCCACATTGTGTTTTCAATTACGCATGATGTGAATATTCACATCGTGTAATTGAAATGAATATTTACATCATTATATTCACATTAATTTGAGATGGATTTTTATCATTGTGTTGTCACTTACATGATGTGAATATTCTTGCTAAAATATACAAATGTGAATGTGTATATCACTACACTAAATGAGAGAGAATATTCACATGTTGTGAACGTTCACATCACTATATGTTGTGAATAAGAATGTGTTGTCAATTAAAAATATAATGAACGTTATTTTTAATGTGTTGTTAATTAAAAATAAGAATGTTCACATGTTGTGAACGTTTACATTGCTACATTAGATGAGAAAGAATTTTTCGAAAAGGTGTTGTGAACGTTCACATCAAATGAGAGAGAATATTCACATTATGTTTAATATGTTGTCAATTAAAAATATATTCACATCAGATGAGAGAGAATGTTTACATTATTTTTAATGTGTTGTCAACTAAAAATATATTCACATTATATAACAATATAAAATAATAACATCAATGTTATTTAATTTGTGTATGAAATTTCCTATGTCTTGGTCATTTCCCTTCTCTCTCCTCCCCCAACATTAAATATCAATATTAAATATAAATGCATAAGAATCTAAGAAAATAATGTAAATCAAGAAAAAAGACGTTATAGAATAAAAGTATAAATATATGGGACTAAGTGGGTTAAAAAATTCCTTCATAAATTTCTAGAGTTAAAATACTTCTAAATAGAATTTATCAATAAAAATTCCAAAAAAAGAATATAAAATAATGAGACAAGCTATAACAAATAAATAAATAAACTATTTATTTAACTTGTCCCCAGACTCCCCCTATCATTAGTAAAACATTACTCCAAGGTTACTTAATTTTTTAAGCCAGTAGTAGCATGAAGAGAATAAAGACTTGGAGGTCCTCCTTGTGCAATGTTGCGCACGTTTGGTTTGTCTCTCAATAATATATTTGGTTGAAATTTTTAAAAAAATAAAAAAATAAAAAATAAATCGAAACCACTTCTTTGTATACTATGCATCAATCATTTTTTTTTCTCTCCTCTCTCATTCTTAATTATTTTTACTCTCATACACATCTATTCAACTGCAAAAGCTATAAAATCATCACAAATTCCAAAATTCCAAAACTATTTTCAAAATATACAATTAAACAAATTTTCTAATTTTCTAAACTCTCGAGAAAATTATTTTTGAAATAACAATGATTTAGACCACTAAAAAATACACCACTAATAGCACTAATGCATTAGAAATGGCAATAAAAAAATAAAAAAATAAGGCATAGAAAGTGGGCAGGGCCCATTGCTACATCATTAATGCTCCTCCTAGGACTCTCTTTTTAGTGCTCTAAAGTATTTTTCTTTTTGAAATAATATCTCAAAATATAAACCCAACAAAGCCGTTGTGTCTTGGGGTTTACTCCAAATGCACATTCATAATTTGAATAGTTTATTTTAGAAGACCACCTAAGAAGAATATTCATAACTAAAAAATAAACAATGAAATGCACTATTTATCCTTAAAATCACTTTTATTGTCAATATTTTAGATAATATAATTAAAAATATTTGATATAATTTTTTACATAAATAATACGTTGACATATACTAAAAATTAATCAATTTTGATTTTTAGATTATGAAGATGGTCTTCAATGCCCCTAAAGGGCAACACATCCTATTATGTTGCCGCATGGATAACAATGTTAAGAATATATAATGAATTATAAAATAATTTACAAAAGATTTTTAGATTATGAAGATATGCCCCTAAAGGGCAACACATCCTATTATGTTGCGGCATGGATAAAAATGTTAAGAATATATAATGAATTATAAAATAATTTACAAAAAAGAATATAATAAAATTTTGATATTAATATAATTGTAAAGAGATCCACATTCATATTAAATTTCCGTCTATTAGTAAGTTTTTTTGTTTTTTGTTTTGGATCCATTTTTCGACCTTAATTATAGCTAAATACTGTATAAATTATTTAGTAAATCAGGAACATCACGCCCATATGTTCGGTCAATAATATCTAATTTCTTGCTATTGATTATAGTCGATGTAAAGCTTTTAAAGGGAAATTCTATGTACTTATTATAATTTTTGTGTATTTGATTATGACTTGTATATTGTTAATTATGATTTATATTGTGATGTTATATAATTTTTTTTTTTTTAAGTTATGACTTTCATGGGAAAGGCACATATCCCTTAAAGGGTGTGTACAATATGAACCTTATAATTAAATAAAAAAATAACGTAACTTCATAATTTCTTAATTATAACTATAAAAAATAAAAATAATATATAAAAAAAAGTAATAACCAAATAGTACAAGAAGTATAATAAAAAATCTCATGAGTCATAACTAAAATATTGTCACTACTAAATAAGAAAATTAGTTTTAACTAAAAAATAAAATTACATAATTAGATGTGCATATGAGACACTCCTTTCAAGGAAGGTGTATAGTAAAATTTCCCATGACTTTCATAATATTGAGTTTTGTTATTTATAACAATCAAATCCACAAATTACATAACTTACATATAAAAAAACATTTCCCAACTTGTAAGAGCGTTTCAAACATTACATCAAAATTTTAATCAAATTTAAGTAAAAATTTTATGAAAAGTTTGATTTAATGCGGTGCACTCCAATGTTAATTTCAAAATTTTCATAAAATGCCTGATTGTCCGAGAGGACATTTGGACATGAGCAAAAATTAAGTTTAGATAAAGAAAGCTCAATTGTTTGGGAGGACATTGAGAGGATGTCTGACCCAACGGTCATTTACAAAATTGATAAATGATAAGCACTTTCATCTGATATCAATTTGATAACAACGTTAAAATTGATAATTTTTACGTTTTTCATTAAATTAAATTTGATGAAACGTAACCCTCGTTTGGCATTTAGTTTTTTTTTTGAGATTGATGACTTTTTTAGTCACAAAAAAATAAAATGAGCTAAAAATTTAATAAAATAAAATATCATATTTAAATTATAATCATTTCATTTTTTATTATACAAAAATTTAAAAACACAACCTAAACAAACTTTATCACCTAAATTAAAATGTCAAAAAATTAAAAAGTTAAAACCTAAACCAACTTCAGCCATAAATGTTGGAACTGGTCTAAAATGTCTGGGTAAGGGATGGTTTGAAATGTATTAAATAAGTGTATTTTTTTTATTTTTTATAAAAAAGATAGGATGAATAAAAATGGATAATTAATTAATATGACTCGGATAAATATATGTATGTATAAAAAGTATATTTTTTAGTGTATGTCATAGACTAATTAATTACTCGTTGCTAACACAAATCCCCAAAAAGGCAAAAGAGAATATCTAAGACGGTCATGGAGCGGCGTGAGAGCTGTGACAGTGCATGCAGATCAGAGTGATTAGGAGTGAGACAGAATGACGAGGGAGCAGTGCCAGCTGGATACGGTTGGATTGGCTCTGGACAATGGCTTTTGGCTGGCTCCTTCCCGAACATCACACGTGTTCCCCCTAGCAAACCTTGTCTAGTTTGGATATGAGAGTTTGACATTTTAATTTTTTAATTATTTTAGTTTGAGGTTGAAAAATTTTATTTGAAATAAATTTTTTAATTTTTTTTTAAAATAAAATAATTATAATTTAAATATAATATTTTATTTTATTAATTTTTAATTTATTTAATCTTTTTGTAACTAAAGTAACCATAAAAATCCATGCCAAACATAACTAATTCATCTATTAAATTTGAGTTTCTCCAAATCATTTAAATTTGTGCATTTGGATCAATTACTCGGATGATTTTTTTGAAGGAATTGGGGTGGCTGCTGTGCAGCCACTGCTGTGTAGTCAATTGGGTCCTTTTTGAGGCCTATTTTAATAATTCAAACCGTTCACATTTTAGAATACATTAAGTAGAATATATCTGTAAAAAATCAAGTTAATCGGATATTGTTTACCCATTCATCCACTCACATTTGTATTCATTTTAATACTTTAAATTACAATTATTTTTTATTTTTGTAGATACAAGTGTGAGTGGATGAATGGGTAAACGATATCCGATTAACTTAATTTTTTACAAGTATATTCTACTTAATATATTTTAAAATATAAACGGTTTGAATTATTAAAATAGATCCCAAAAAGGGTTCAACCGGCTGCACAGCAGTGACTGTTGTGCACCCCGCACAGCAGCCACCTCAATTCCTTTTTTGGACAATGGGTATAACTTTTGTTAGCTACAAAATAAATAAGATAATGGATAAATGATTAGCTCCGTTTTTAATAAGTTACCATGTATTGAACAATTTATTATGGAATTTATAAATTATCAAATCCAACCCAAGTTAATAAAATAAATAAGCTAATGGTAAATTATTAGCTCCTTTTTAAATAAGTTATCATGTTTCGAACAGCTTATTAATATACAGTTAACTTATAATTGTTTTTTATTTTGGAATTTATATTTGAATGCTTGGTATAAATTTTGCCTGAAGAGCATCTCAATCGAAATCTTCAAAAATTCTCTCCCCAAAAATTTTATGTCAATTTTTTTGAAAGCTTAGTTAAAAAATTCATATGTATAAATTTAATATTTTTAAAAATAATGGAACATTAAAATAATCAAAACTAATATCTTCTTTCCGTCATGTTAAATTTGATAGAGCTAAGTCTACATCAATTTCACGTAATATTTAAGCACGTCGGGTGGAGCATATTTTCATATAAATTTTGTACATTATGTTTGCTAACTCAAATATAGAGTTTTTGGACAAAAATGATCTATGAATAACTTAAATAAATTTTTATAAAAAACTGATCATTTAACAAACTGGAAGGAGTGTTTTAACTTGTTACTTTCTAGTTATACATTTTTAAAAAATCGAACCATGCAAGGCCAACGTGGCCTTTTCTAATTCTTTTTGTTTAAAGCTAAAATAGCCAATTTTGTAGATTATAAAATATAATTATGTCATACATGACTTTTACATTTATAAATTATTTTCCCCTACAGATATACCACCCCACAACTTTTACCGTATAACACTACACTAATTATATATTAGTAACTTTTTAACTTTGAATTTTAGTACCTATTTCACAACATTTATTGTTATATTTATTTAAACTATACAAAAATTTCAAGATACATGAATCTTGATATATAATTCAACAATTATAATATTTTGAGACAAACACTAATATATTGCCCAGGTTTGGCAACATGGTTTGTTTGGACTAATTTAGCTTATTAAAAGATAAAATAGCTTAAAAAATTAATAACATAAAAATGTCACATCCAAATTATAATTATTTTACTTTTTTTTTCTCACAAAATTACAAAAATGTCAAAAATTCATTCCAAATGAATTTTTTTTAACTAAATTAAAATAGTCAAAAAAATCACAAAAACTAAACTAAAAAAATTCTTCCAAAATAAAGCGGTTGTCAACCCACCATATAATTTGATTAGTACCATACATGAAGACTTTAAATCAGATAATATCTATAGTACCATACATGAAGACTTTAAATCAGATAATATCTAAAATGATGGATCACAATACACATGAAGACTTTAAATCAGATAATATCTCAAATGATAGATCACATCTACAATACTCTTCCAAATCTCAGCTCTTATTGTGGCCATTGACGGATCTGGAATCCTGTTGTGTCTTTGGGCACAGTAAGCTGTTGTGTTTTTTTTTTGGAGCGTCGTCTCGAGCCTCTTTTGATAATTTAACTGTTCATATTGTAGTGTTTGTTGAGTAGATAGTCTATTTTAGTGTTCGTTGAGTAAATAGTCTATGTAAAAAATTAAATTAATTGGATATTTACAGCCCTATAATAACCAAAGCACATTTGTTTTCATAAGAATCAACAATTAATATAACTTTCATAAATTTTTAAAAATAATTAAGAGCTAATCATGGGGTTATGAATATTTGATTAACTTAATTTTTATATGAATAATATTCTTGACAAATCCTACAATATGAATAGTTCAAATTCTCGAAAAACATTCAGGATGAAGTCCCACGGAAAGGCAAAGCAGGCTGCTGTGCCATGAAGGCACAGTAGCACCCCAAGTCCAACATTGACATATATGCCCTTGTGTTCTCCACTAAACCATGCTAATAAATAATAAAGATCTTGTGTCTATTTTTAACCAAATAAACATTTGGAGTGAAAGGTCTCTTAGGCCTCGTTTGCTAATATCACGTTTTAGTTTAAAAATTAAAAAAATATTAAAAAAATTAAAAAGTCAACAATTTATACATAAAAGTTAAAGATTTTTTTTTTTATACTTTTTACATATCTTTTCGTAAAAAATTAAAAAATTATTCTCAATATACTAATTTTTTTACATCATATTTTAGTTAAAAAGTCAAAAAATTATTAAAAAAACCTATTTTCAAATGAAACCTTAATCTATGTGCTAGTCCTTTACCTAGCCCATGGATTTTTAACAACCACATAAGTGCAGATCTATATGTACCGTCAATTAATTCATGTAATTCAAATGGGAAACAATATAAATAAATTTTCAATTCCCATTCCATAACACAAAAGAATGATTGTAGCGATCTTAATTTTTCATAAGTCATTATTTATTATTATTATTTTATTTTATTTTTAGCTTCATTAATTGTGTGGATACGTGAAAATTTAATTTGGTATTTAATTAATCTAATGTTATAGTTAATTATATATAATTAATATGAATATTTATATATTTTATTTATATAAAAAAGTGTTTTATGTATTGATAATATATAGGGGAATTTACATACAAGTCCCATTTTGTGAACTTATAATCCATTAAGTCCTAAATAAAATTATTTGCTCCTTCAATTCCCATTAATTTTTAATAGCCCAATTTATCCTTTCAAGACCTCCTTATAGCTGCCAAACATCATTGCTGTCTTCATTCTCTCTCTCTTCACAGTTGCAATTTGAAGTTCTACGCAACTTCAGTTCGACGAATCCATGCACAAGAATCACAGTAGCCAAGCTCATGGACAATTCATGGTTCAAGAAAGGATTCAAACAAATTGAAGTCCCATTGCCCATTCAAGACGAACACGACAACACACCTCACAGCCTTCTAGACTTCAACGAAGCATTTGAATTCGATTCAGAAATCATAGAGAAGAAGAGAGGAGAGGCAACAACAATTTCCATGATCATGAAGCCAACTTGCATGAATGCCTTTGATATCATATCTCTCTCGCAAGGATTTGATCTCTTGGGCTTGTTTGAGAATGACAACGATCGGAATCCAAATCTGGATCCATTTCGGATCGCCCGTGAAACCTACTCAAGTTCCACCCAATTGAACCAAGAACAGGTCAAGAAGTATGCAGATCACACCGGGGCTTCGAATCGAACCCCAAATTGCAACCTTCCAAGTCAAAAAGTTCACCAGATCTGAAATTGTAACCCTATGTACTCGACTATATTGTTCTTCTGAATTCTAATTTGAAATTGAGAACATTCTCAGTTTATAATATTCTCAATTTTAATCATGAAAAAAATTGAGAAATTTCTTAAAATTGATAATTATAAATTTCTTAGTTTTGATAATATTCTTAGTTCATACTAGAAAAAAATTGAGAAATTTCTTCATTTTGATAATTATAAATTGAGAACATTCTCAGTTTTGGAATTAAAGGGCAAAACGTCTTTTTACCTATAAATGGGACTTAATGGTTTAAAAACTTTTTGATCGGACCTAAGCTACCACCAAATATATAGATAGGACGTTTTGGTAATTAATCCTAATATATATATATATATCATATTTATGTATATTGTATTTTATGTTGTACTTGTATTATATATTTATATATTAGGTTATACTCATAGCAGCTGCGCTTAGGAAAAAAAAAAGAAAAAAAGAAAAGAGGGTTGTGTGCAGCCGAGCGAGCGAGCGAGCGAGAGAGAGAGAGAGAGGATTTGGGTTTTGAAGTAGCAGTACCCAAGGGAAGAGAAGAAAAAAAGGGGGAGACAGCGGGGAGAGAAAGAAAAGAGAAGGGAAAAAAGAAAAAGAAAAAATGAAGGGGTTAGGGTTTTATTTTGGGGGTTTTATTAATTTTTCAAGTAATTCTTTGATCTTCGAAAAATAATTATGAGTACAAAACCCACTTCCCTTAATTTATGTTTATTTTGTTGTTTTTATTTATTTATTTATATTTATTTGATGTTGGTTTGATATTGTATTCGCATGAAGATGATGGATTGAATTTAATTATTTTGATTAGTTGTATATGTAAGGTTTAGGATTTTTATATGTATTTATTTTATGGTTGTAATCATACTCATGAATATATGAAATTAAAATAAACTTAGAACCCATAGATAAATTCCGAATACTCTACCATGACTTCATGGATTATTGTTTTATTTGAGTATTGGTGAGAAAGAGTGTATAAAAAAAAGGTGAGGATTATGAGATTTATTTGAATGTTCTAGGCTTGACATTGTTATGTTTGTTCTCATGAGTAGATGAGGGATTGTATATATATATATATATATTGTTGCCTCGTTCTCAGGAGTAGACGAGTGCTTTGATTTACGCGCGTACGTATATGCTAACCATCCGGGGAGTGTGGGTCAAACTCGGGACGATATCCCTGTGCAAGTTTGGCTTCGGAGCTGTGTTAGGTGTACGGGAGACACATGAGATATATGTGTAGGCCGGAAGTGAATGACCGAAGTGGTGGAGTTAAGGTATAAATAATTAAATATGAACTTATTAGTATAGTTTGAATTATATTGATTTGTACATCTTGAAAAATGGTAAGCGACATTGATAAATTACGAAATTTTGGCAGAGGCATGTATACGTAATTCTAGACAACTTTTCTATTTTAACTTTGTACTAAAAAGATCGATTAGAACTTCTAATTGGATGATCTTGGCTACAATAGTTTTTATTCACGTTACCAATGCAGATTTGAGATGTTGTTTTAACCCACGAAACGAACTTTTTTTTATTGATTTTGCAAAAATTGAAGTAAAACATTATTTTGAACACTTTTCGTGTTTTGAACTTTTCCGAAAAAAATCATCTTAGGGCAGTTTCTTTTCGTTTTTAGTTTTAGATTTTTCGGTTAAATTCCGTCTAAATTCTTCTATCAAGTTTTTTTCTCATCCTGTTCAATTTCTACTAAATTCATTTGCGTTGCCTTTTATAAAATTTGATTCCGTACAACTTTTGTTCTAAGTTTTGGTCAATTTGAATTATTTAAGCATGAAACGGTACATTTTTATACTTCTTCAGCAAGTTAATTATGATTAAATTATACTAACTTTATTTTTTTGCAGAATGGTGGGCCTTACTAACTTTTTATGCAGGGCTGACCTACCATATTTTTATTTTTATTTTGTTTATTTTATACTCAATTTATATTTAGTTGTGTATGGACAAAAAATTAAATGCCACCATATCTCGGGAAACCACCCCTTCGTCTCGATACGGGTGGAACTGCTTGTCTTGTTCTGTAACAAGAATTAAATATATTTTTGTTTATGTTTGGTGGACACGTGGGTGTTAAATCTTGTACTCATACTAGTATACTTATATACTAACCTGTTTTGTCTCTTGGCATTTAGGGTGCGTTCTTTTTTAGCGCAATCGAACTTCCTTTGCAAGATTAATTGGGACTACGGTGGTGACGATAAATAACTACGATTGTAGGACATATCTTTCAGACTTTTTTTTTTGTTTTTTGGAGTTTAGGATTAATATTAGTTTATTTATTTATTTATGACCTTAGTATTTTGATAATTTGGCATTGTGGGTTATTTTTCAACTTTAAATTATTTAAGTTGTTTTGACTAGTTGTTATTATTTTAATGTTGGATGTATTGGATAGTTATGCATCTATGATGGATAGTTTAGTTGGTGTTTATTATTATTATTATTTTTTATCACTTGTATTTTTTTTGAGCATTAAAATTTACTTAAACCTTATGGAGACGAGAACATTTAGATTTTGTTTCACCTCTAGGATTTGGATGATGGAATATTGATTGGGGTTTAGTCCTAATTTAATATTTAATTGTCCAAATTTTGGGGCATGACACTGTCAACTAACAAAGACTTAGAATAAAATTTGTAAACATTAAGGTGACAAGAATATCTTATTTCAAATATTCAAGAAAGTACAATTTTTCCATTTTTTCTTTTTCCTCTTTTAATTCCAAATAGAACACCCCATGGAACCAAAATTTGGGTTGCGAATTACCTATGTTGTTTAAGAATTGGAGTCTTCCAAGTTTTAACTTGTCTTCACCACAGACAAGATATACTCCAAAAGTCTTCCAACACTTGCGTTCAACAAGGATGATCCATGCGTAAAAATTGTCTCAGGATCAAACACTATACCCTGCCATCATTTATCACTACAAAAGGTTAAATATTCAAAATGAAATTATATAGCACTACAAACAAAACAAAAGAATCAGTTAATAATTTCTTCAACTTATATAATCATATACAATTAGATAACATATTTGTGAAAATTAAATTCAATGAATAGTTACATACCAGCAAATTTAGTTTTTGAGATTTTTAATTACATTTTTGAATGACCTCATCTCTTTGTAGATGTAGTAGAATAAATTCCTCAAGTGTTTGTTAACTAACTTGTTAGTTTTGGTCTATAAATAGGTAATGTAATAACCATTGTACTTACTTTCCCCCCTCCCCCCCCCCCCCCCAAAAAAAATTATAGATTTGATTAGAGCAAACTGCTCTGGTTTCTCTCTAATTTGTCCCCAAATTGGAGATTTCTCCACTCTCTTGACTTTATCTAATTGCAACTATTGGTTGCATAACGAAGTTACCTTTCCAAGGCAAAATGATATTTAATAAAAATAAAAAATAAAAAAAAATAAAAAAAAAAACAAACAAACCACCAGGGCCTTTAACATTTAAAATTTATTATGAACAATTCCTAACTAAACCAGACACTTTGAAACTATTAGCACAAGGATCTTATTACTAAAAATAGGATTACATGCAAGTTGCAACAGGATTTCCATTAACCAAATCCTAGAATAAAGCTCCACTAATTAAAAAAATTCTTCTCCCTCAGTTGGTATACTGGGAGTAAGGATGGCAATTTGAACCCGGCCCGACGAGGACCCGACCCCCTGACCCCGATTAGAATGGTTTTTTCCCCAAAAATATCCCCGACGGGCCGGGAATGGTATTCAAAAACGCATCTCCGACAAGTTTCAGGCTAGGGATGGTTATGCGTTCCCCAGCCTCGACCCGTCCCCGTCCTTGTCCCCATCCCCATCCCCATTCCCGTCTCCTCCCGAACTGAAATTACTATTATACCATCTATCTATTCATATTATATATACCTCTCTCTCTCTCAGACAGACCCCTCCGTCTCTTTCCTTTTCAGATCCTCTCTCTCTCTCTCTCATTTTCAAACCTAATCTCAAACCCACGTCGATCCAGACCAGATCCAGTGCGTCTTCACCTTCGCCAAGGTTACTATCCTCAAGAACCACCGCTCTGCCATCCTCCATCACAGTACCGCCGTAGCACTTCCTCTATCATCCTCAAGAACAGTCGCTCCGTCATCCTCTGTCGCAGTACTTCCTCTGCTATCCTCCATCGTAGCATCGCCGTAGCACCTTCTCTCTCGCTTCTTTCCTTCTTTTCTTCCTCTCGCTTTCTCTTTCCTCCCTTCTCTCTCCTCTCTCTCTCTCTCTCTCTCTCTCTCTCTCTCTCTCTCTCTCTCTTAATTCTGATAGTGAAACCCTAGCCAATGCCTCAAGATACGGCAGTGTTAGCCATGTTTCGACGTAAATCTGAGTCGATGGGAACTCGGCGACAGCGTGGCGCTAAGAAGGTTGAATCAGTTGTGGACCAAAAGTTGATGGCTATTCTGCTGGGTCAAATGTTGAGGCTTGGTCAGGCTGTGGTAACGAAGTGGTAGGAGGAGTTGTTGCTGATGGTGGAGACTTGCTCTTCTTGGAGACGTCGGGCAATGTGGATTTGTAGGTTGGGATGTAGTTGAGTAGCAAAGGGGCCTTGCGCTGATTGACAGGCAATCCCAGCAACTTCTTGAAGTCTTTGTTGGGATAGAAGGTTTTGCGGAAGTCCTTTGGAGGTTGAGGAAGAACTGGAAGCAAAAAATAGACATTAGAACATATAAGAGGAACAAAGTAATAAAGATTTGAAAGCAAGTAAAGTGACACTTGGTTCTTACCGTTACCTTCTTTAAAGACTGATCGGCTCAAGGGGTAAAGGTGGAGGTCATCATCTGGTGGGAACTCCCAGTTGGCCGAGATGATGAAATAATCATCTCCTGCACCTTTGTTGGAGTCTAGAAAGTCAGCAATAAGTTTGTACTTGGTCGACCTTGGCTTAAGGTAATAGATGTAACCTTTTTCTGATTTAAGGCCACACATGGTATAGCAGTATTAGATGTCAGCTAGAGTAATCCTAGCGTTCTTTCAGCTAGCTAAGGCAATTATACCGTTGATGACTTTGTAAGAGTTAATAGCTAGTTGCATTGGGTTAAGTTTGTAATAGTGAAGGACTTGGCGGAAGAGGATGTCAAGGGGGAACCTAAGTCCGCACTCAATGAAAGCAACTACTAGGAAATGCATGAAGTTGTCATTGGGCATAATGGAGCCCTCCTCCCCAGCCAACCTGAGTTGGACATCGGCAGGGATGGAGAACTCTTTCCTAAAATGCTCCAATTTTCTGGGGTATCCACCAGCCACCTAAACATACCCATGACGTCGGCTAAAGGGACATGATATGAGAATTCGGAAGAAAGAGGTTTGTGTGGGTTTTAGGGACCTCGGCTGGATCCTAGAGAGCATTGGAATGAAGGTTTATGGGGATCTAAAGGGATTTTGGTTCGGTTTACCTTGGGGATAGGGTTCTAAATCAAATCTCAGGCCTAGGTCTATAGAAACAAGAAATAAATGCAAGAATCTGGAGATAAAGCAAGAAAAATAGGAAAAAAATGATGATTCAGACTCAAGAAAATCAATAAAAATTCAAGAACATCATACGAAGTATGTGCAGGTGTGCAGAGCCAAGAATAATGGCAAGATAGCAAGTGTGTGAGCAAAGTGTGTTTAAATATACCTAGAAACAGATTGGATAGAGGCAAAATCACAAGTAAAATGAAAACACAGATGAAGATTTAAGAACATGAGTAGATTCACAAAAGCATACAAGCGTAAATAAAATTTTGAAGTAAATTGAAGATTGAAAATTGGGAAAAACAGTGACTTACCGAAGAGAATAACGCCAGTATGAGGTACGTCGGAGTCAGACGGTGATAGTGAGTGGAAAGGAACAATGAATGCTTCGTCAGAGAGAATGAACGGAGCAAGTTGCAGAGCTTGAGAAATTGGACAATGGTGGTTTGGAGGTAAGAAACTTTAGAGAGAGAAAGCTTGGGAGAAAACGAAAATGCAAAGGTGAAAAGACGGAGAGAGAGAGAGAGAGAGAGAGAGAGAGAGAGAGAGAGAGGTGTTTTTGATTAAAACACGAAAAAGCGACAAATCATAATTAGTGTGCCTAGGACGACGTGTCTGTCAGGCGGCGCATGTAAAAACAACGCGACCTGATGACGCGTGTCAGGTATGGATCAATAAGAAAAAGACGTGTGGCAAAAACAGTTGAGAAGTCATGCGTGACAGCTCATGTGCAGATAGAACTCTTGGAGTTCTTGATTTAATAAAGCAGAGACCTCGGCTATGGGGACGATCTTAGCTAAAGAACTCGAAAAACTTGGTTCTTGGTTCTAAGGCATTGATAAAAACATACTACAAGTCTTGGTCATATGGAGCCGACGAATGATGACCTCGGTAATGAAAGATAAAGCAAGTTTACCCGACGTGCTATGTGGTTAAATGATATAGGTTCCATCACCTCAGAATGCCGAGGTAATAGAACCTAGGGGGCAGTTGTGGGAGCATATTTTGTGAATGACAACACGTGGCCAAGGTGGCACCGAAGTGCCAGCCGAGGTGCCACGTGTCCTGGTCATGGCGCTGAGGTGATCACGGCTAGGCCGAGGTTACCTGCAAAGATATCGGAATCCGAGATGAAAGGATAAGCTATAAGAGTCCTAGAATGGGGGAGGATCTCAGCTTGGATAAGGATAAAGCTCTTAGGGAGTTTATCTCTATCTGGTTGGGAGTCCAAGATAGGCATTAAGTCAGAGTCCATTGAAGCTAGGCTTCTACAGGGATTAGGTTAGTGCTGGCTATAAAAGTAAGACACCATCGTGGGTCTAAGGTATGTTTTTCATGCTTTGACTTGTGAGTTGAATACTTGATTTGATATCTTTGAGAGATTACTGACTTGATCGTCGGAGTGCCCCCAGGTGGAAGAACCATCGCCGGAGTCTTATCTTTTTCCGTGACAGGTCGTTCGGGCGCAATCTATTATGCCGGTGTTCTCCAGCTGAGTACCTGTTTGGCAGTGTGGTCAGAAATCAACACCCACACCTTCCATTTCTCATCTTTAAACTCATCATCTCTCTTACTATCTTCATATCTTTAAGATTTTCTTTAGTTACTAAAAGATTACAAAATTAAGTATGTATCAATATGGATTTCCAAAATGAGTGAAGCAGTAGACATACTGGTTTATGTAGACACATCTACATCTCCTAGGTTGCAAAGAATTAAAACTGGGCACATCACAATTCAAATAGCATCATGCTTTATAATATGAGAAGGGAAATGTCATACAAACAAAATTTATATGCAAAAAATTCATATAGAATGATGTGTCTCATTATATATATTCATTGGAAGTCAAAAACCTTCATTATTTTGATTCATAATTGCAAGAATTGCATTACCACACCATTATTGTCTTAAATTTTGTATGATTCTATTTGAATATTAATTTCCATATGAGAATTACATGGATCTAGACCTCATGACAATACCTAACTACATAGACAAACATACTACAAGAAGCCTTCAATTGAAGCATGACTTAGCAAAATATTCATATTGTAGTAGAGCTAAGAAACTCCGGTCAATCTTGATAATCCATTTTTTGAAAACAAAAAATGCCTGGTTGCTTAACCAGAAAAGCAAAAAAGGAAAAACACAAAAGAAGGAAAGAACAAGAACATAGTCTCATTCTCCAAAGACTTTGAAATGTTTTAAATCTAAAGGTGTAACTACTGAAAGAAAAATTTCCTAATTGAAAAGATCAACAAAACAAAAACTTCATGTATATAGGCCCCCAATTGAAAAATAAAATAAAATGAAATATAAAAAATAAAAAATAAAAAAAAAACTCTTCCTTAAGGGCATGAAAATTCTTCTTATTCAAAAACTCCTAATAAAAATAGAAAAATACATCTTAACAATAATAAATATACAAGGGAAATGGAATTTAAATGAAAATTTTTCTGATGTAAAAATATATTAAATATTTAAATATTTCAAATTTGCTCTTTAAGATTTTACCAAAGGTTGCAAAAATAAGAATATTGGGCTGGCCTGCCTCACATATTAAGGGATATGTATGTTGTGTTATTTTTTAGTTCACAGTTAATGGGGTACGTTAAAAGTAAAATGAACAAAATATATTGTACCAAAGGAGATGAATAATAAACATACAATTAGAACCATTGCCAAAGAAGATGAACAACGAAGAGAAATCTTATTGCAAACTAACAGATAAATCTTAATTGGGCAGCTAGTTAGACATTTTGTCAAGCACATAGTGTGCATAATTTATCTATTGCACTAACAAACACCAATAAAAACAGAAACATACAAATATCTCCATAGAAGACAAACAAGCAGCAAGCTAGAAAGATTACATGCCAAATCGTAGCAAGATCAAAACTATCACAGAACAAAGAGTATTTATATCTCATTGTTTATCTATCTTCGTCTCTACAGGACAGCGAAGACGGTGATTTAGTTCAAATCGACACAACCATAGCCACAGTAGAAGGTAGCATTACTAGAAAAAGGGGCATTGGACACGGAACAATTTGCGACGGTTTAAGTGCCGTCGCAAAAAGTAACCTTTTGTTACGGTAGTTAATGACGTCGCAAAATTATTTTTTTTGTGACAGAAAAACTAAGCCCGTGGCAAAAAGTAATGTTATATGCGACGGTACGTTAAACGTTACAAAATTTTTATGGCCTTAATTTTATTTTAATTTTTTGCGACGCTCTTTTGGCAATCCGTCGCAAAGGTTATTTTTTTGCTCATTCATTTGCGACGGGCCTTAACATCGTCGCAAATGGTAATTCCTAAATTCGCGCCAAACCCCCCTCACACTCTCCCTCTTTCCCGATTTTCCCAAACTCTCTGTAATCTCTTGGGATAAAAAAAAAAAAGAAAAAAAAAGACCCTTCAATATTCTACCCTAATCTCACTGCTCTCTTCCTCCCTCTCACCCAGTTGTCACTCTATCTCTCTTTGGCCACCATTGAAGTTTAAGCTTTGAGCTTCAACCGAGTAAGATTAGTTGGTTTTTGGCATTATCGACCTGAAATAGAGATAGATCAGTTGATTTTCCACATCAACCGCTACATAGAAGACGAAGAGAAAGGAAGGGATGAGAGACTCAGTGAAGAATAACACTTTCTCCCTTAAATCAGGTTTGGAGATTCAAACTAGGGTTTTAATTCAGGGATCTCAGAGGAAAAAAAATCATTGGGGATTTCAATTGAAAAGGTAGGGTTTTGATTAAGAACTAACAAAATTAGTCTTTTATGTTGTGGAATTGGGTTTTTTTTTTTTTTTTTTGCTTCAATGTGAGTTGGTAAAAGTTGAAAGCTTTGAATCTTGTGAAATTGGTTTCGTTTTGGTTCCTCATTTTTAATTTTTCTTTCTTATTCTACTTTTGAAGGAAACATGGTTTTGGTTTTGTTCATTTTTGCTAGTTTTTTTCGTTTATTATTTGATTTTTTTATTGTTCTTTCTTTTGATTTTCCCCCCCATTTTTGGTTTTTTCTTGTTCAACTTTTGAAGGAAAAATGGTTTTGGTTTTGTTCATTTTTGTTACTAGTTTTTTTTTTTTTTTCCAATTATTATTTGATTTTTTGATTGCTTTCTTTTGAATTTTTCCCTTTTTTTTGGTCGTTCTTGTTTTTTCGTTTTTGTTTCTGGTTTTTTTTTTTTTCCCCTTCCAAGAAGTAAATTAGCAAGTGTTAAGTGGAAGTTTGGTTTGATTTTGTGTTCTCTTTCTCCCTTCTTTCCTTTTGTCCTTCATCATATCTTCTCTCTAAAAATACTAAATTGCTTTAATTTTTTTTTTTTTGCTTTTTATTTTATTTTATTTATATAAACCTGAGATTTATGAAGAAGCTTATGAGGCATTTGATGTGTATCCTTTTGTAGTTTTAATTTGTTATTTTTTCCTAAGAGAAGTGTAGACAGGGGCGGAGGAAAGGAAGGACGAGGGGGGTCCCCCCTCAGTTTTGAGAAATTTTTTTTTTTTTTTTTTTTTTTGTGTGTCTTGTTGTCATATATAAAATGTATATTTTTTTTTTTCTTAATATGTTTTTTGGTTAAGGATTTATTGTATTGTTCAGAACAAGTAGTTATTTGATACTTTACAAGCACTATTTGATATTATTTATGTAATAGTTTAAACCAATAGTATAGCGAAAAATCTTATAGATTGGATATAATGAACTCATTATTTTCAAGCAATTGACAAACTGTTTAGTGTGATTTGTGATTTCTCATGCTTTGAGCATCACGTAGGCAATGTTATATGGTATTCTAAGACTGTTTAATAATTTTCATTTGAAACACATCATTTATAAGCAATGTCATTTCTTTAATATTTTTCTATCAAATAAAAATTAAATAAATTTTATAATAATTTGTGCTATAAACGATGTGTTTTTATTTTCTAAAATTAAGAATTTTGATTTATAATTTTGTGTTAAAATTAGAAACTTACATCACCATCCCGCACCGAGCTATTCTACACTATTATAGAATTTTAATTTGTTCCTATTAATACTGAATATGTAATTTTTTATGCTTAAATTTAGCTCATAAAATTATTATAATCTTAATGTTCATCATGATTTTTTTTAAATAAAAAATTATAATTAATAGTGCCCCCTCTAACTCAATTTCCTGGCTCCGCCACTGAGTGTAGAGTTGGGTTCAATACTATGTGTATCTCTGTTTCTTTTTTTATTTATTTATATTTTCTTTCATAAAATGGATAGTTTTGGGGGGAATTAACAGTTCAGTGTATAGTTGTAAAAACAATTTCAAATTAGTGATAAACTTTACAAATTTTACTAATTGAAATGACTTTTCCATGAGTTAGTAATTTCTTTGGGGAAAAAACATTGATTTATTAATTCCCCTATTTTATTTATTTATTATTTTATTCATTGTTATCCCCTAACTCCTCTCTCTAATACTTATGAAGGCGTCTTCAATCATGGAGATAGGGTGTGTGTTGCAGTTTCCACAATACCATGTGGATCATTGCCCCTAAAAGAGCCTGTGTTTGGGAGGAGATGTATCACTTCAGATCCCTAAGATATCAGATATGTTTTTTAAATTCAAATGTCTCCAGTGTTTTTAGAATTCTGTGCTTGTGTTGTTTGATCTGTAGATAGAACCTATAAAAATTAAAGTAAAAATAAAAAAAAAGAGAATTTTTCTATAAATCTTAGTTCTAGACGAATTTTAAACAGAATTTGGTCTATATTGCATCTCTAGAGGAAATTTTACAACTTTTAAAAATATGGGCATAATTTCTTCTCTCATGATATCATTCTTTTTTTCCTTTTTTCTTTTCACTACAAAAAAAATTGTTTTTTGCGACGGCAAAACGCCGTCGCAAATACTCCAAACGCCGTCTCAAAAGATATTTGCAACGGTAAATTTTCTTTTTGCGACGGCAAGTGGGGGTCGCAAGAAGGGGGGTTGCAAAAGACCTTTAGCGACGGCACTTGCCGTCGCCATTGTTTTTGGGACGGGAATATTTCTTTTTTGCGACGGCAAATTTCTGTCGCCAATAATGGATGAAGATCTGGGTTTTTTTGCGACGGCACAAGCTTCCCGTCGCTAAAGTAGGTTTTTGCGACGGCAAAATTCCGTCGCAAAAAATGTCGTCGCAAAAATGTCGGGCTAATGACTATTGGCGATGGCAATTGTACCGTCGCTAAAGCCTTGTTTCTCAAATAAATTCCATACCTTTTGCGACGGTATGGCTGCCGTCGCAAAAAGCTTGGCACAATTTTTTTTTTTTTTTTTGCGACGGGGTTTTCTGCCGTCTCAAAAAAAAAATTTAAAAAAAAAACCCTGTTTTACAATTATTTAAAATATAAAAAAACCTGTAATGTTGGCAAATGATATAATAATATAAATACATAAATAAAATAACTAATGTTGGCAAATGAAAAATAGCTAAAAAAAAATCGAAAAATTACATAATAATATAAATACATACATAAACAAAAGTTGACAAATGATGAAAATTCATAATGTTGGTCACATAATACATACATAATGTTGGTCACAAATTTAAATAACATAAATCAAAATCAAAACCAAAAGTTTTCGTCTTGATTATTTCGTGAGTTACAAAAACAAAAGTTGGTCATAATCTTTACACGCCCACATTCCACACGAAGTAAACTGCTACTCAGGAAATATCTGAAAAAAACAAAATAAAAATAATTAATAACAATATAATGGTGTTAATATTTTAATTACAGAAAAATATAAAAAAATTAACTACTATATAATTAGAAAGATAGTTTAGTAAATAATTTTGACTAGCCTAAAGTGAAATCCGGCTCTAACTCCCAAACCAGGAACCCGATTCGAGCCCCGTCTTCTCCCACAAGTCTCTCGTGCCTAGGCGGTCGTGTGTGCCAAGTTTCGTGCTAAACCGACGCCGTTTGGTGATTTTGGGGCATTAACACCTCGAATTCAAGTTTCTTAAGGAACTAGTTTGCCTAAAGTGAAATCCGGCTCTAACTCCCAAACCAGGAACCCGATTTGAGCCCTGTCTTCTCCCACAAGTCCCTCGTGCCTAGGCGGTCGTGTGTGCCAAGTTTCGTGCTAAACCGACGCCGTTTGGTGATTTTGGGGCATTAACACCTCGAATTCAAGTTTCTTAAAGAACTAGTTTGTCTAAAGTGAAATCCGGCTCTAACTCGCAAACCGGGAACCCGATTCGAGCCCTGTCTTCTCCCACAAGTCCCTCGTACCTAGGCGGTCGTGTGTGCCAAGTTTCGTGCTAAACCGACGCCGTTTGGTGATTTTGGGGAGTTAACACCTCGAATTCAAGTTTCTTAAGGAACTAGTTTGCCTAAAGTGAAATCCGGTTCTAACTCCCAAACCGAGAACCCGATTCGAGCCCCGTCTTCTCCCACAAGTCCCTCATGCCTAGGCGGTCGTGTGTGCCAAGTTTCGTGCTAAACCGACGCCGTTTGGTGATTTTGAGGCGTTAACACCTCGAATTCGAGTTTCTTAAGGAACTAGTTTGCCTAAAGTGAAATCCGACTCTAACTCCCAAACCGGGAACCCGATTCGAGCCCCGTCTTCTCCCACAAGTCCCTCGTGCCTAGGCGGTCGTGTGTGCCAAGTTTCGTGCTAAACCGACGCCGTTTGGTGATTTTGGGGCATTAACACCTCGATTTCAAGTTTCTTAAGGAACTAGTTTGCCTAAAGTGAAATCCGGCTCTAACTCCCAAACCAGGAACCCGATTCGAGCCCCGTCTTCTCCCACAAGTCCCTCGTGCCTAGGCGGTCGTGTGTGCCAAGTTTCGTGCTAAACCGACGCCGTTTGGTGATTTTGGGGCGTTAACACCTCGAATTCAAGTTTCTTAAGGAACTAGTTTGCCTAAAGTGAAATCCGGCTCTAACTCCCAAACCGGGAACCCGAGTCGAGCCCCGTCTTCTCCCACAAGTCCCTCGTGCCTAGGCGGTCATGTGTGCCAAGTTTCGTGCTAAACCGACGCCATTTGGTGATTTTGGGGCATTAACACCTCGAATTCAAGTTTCTTAAGGAACTAGTTTGCCTAAAGTGAAATCCGGCTCTAACTCCCAAACCGGGAACCCGATTCGAGCCCCGTTTTCTCCCACAAGTCTCTCGTGCCTAGGCGGTCGTGTGTGCCAAGTTTCGTGCTAAACCGACGCCGTTTGGTGATTTTGGGGCGTTAACACCTCGAATTTAAGTTTCTTAAGGAACTAGTTTGCCTAAAGTGAAATCCGGCTCTAACTCCCAAACCGGGAACCCGATTCAAGCCCCGTCTTCTCCCACAAGTCCCTCGTGCCTAGGCGGTCGTGTGTGCCAAGTTTCATGCTAAACTGACGCCGTTTGGTGATTTTGGGGCATTAACACCTCGAATTCAAGTTTCTTAAGGAACTAGTTTGCCTAAAGTGAAATCCGGCTCTAACTCCCAAACCGAGAACCCGATTCGAGCCCCTTCTTCTCCCACAAGTCCCTCGTGCCTAGGTGGTCATGTGTGCCAAGTTTCGTGCTAAACCGACGCCGTTTTGTGATTTTGGGGCGTTAACACCTCGAATTCAAGTTTCTTAAGGAACTAGTTTGCCTAAACTGAAATCCGGCTCTAACTCCCAAACCGGGAACCCGATTCGAGCCCCGTCTTCTCCCACAAGTCCCTCGTACCTAGGCAGTCGTGTGTGCCAAGTTTCGTGCTAAACCGACGCCGTTTGGTGATTTTGGGGCGTTAACACCTCGAATTTAAGTTTCTTAAGGAATTAGTTTGCCTAAAGTGAAATCCGGCTCTAACTCCCAAATCGGGAACCCGATTCGAGCCCCGTCTTCTCCCACAAGTCTCTCGTGCCTACGCCCTCGTGTGTGCCAAGTTTCGTGCGAAATCCGGCTCTAACTAGTCCCGTCTTCTCCCACAAATCTCTTTAACTTAGAATGTCTAAATTATGCAAAGATACATTTTAGCTTGGAATGCAAAGATACATTTTATACCTGATCTTCTGGTGGTGGTGTATATGGATTCTCGTCTTCTGCAGATTCCCTAAATGCCCGGTGGCCACTCGATGCATCAGGAACCTATGATAGTCAGTACATAATGTGTTAATCATATTCGAATTTTATACATAATCTTGTGTGAAAATTGAATTATCAAACAATTTAATTTATATCGAACCTGTCTGTTGGGATCCACACTCGCCCCCTGTGACACTAAGGCCATCATCTCAGCTCTCATCTGCTGTAAATGTGTAGAGAACTCTGCTCGCAGCTCCTCCCTCAACTCATCCCTTAGCTCTGCACGAACCTTCTGCGTGATCTGATCAATAGTCGATGGCTGGGGTGTTGATTGTGATGGCCCAGTACCATCTTTATACACCGCTCTCCGAGGCACAATTCTCCCGTATGTGCGACAATATCCATGTCCGTCATGACCTATCAACTCATGGAAAATGGCATTCCTAGCCTCCAAAGTCCGACCATCCTCAGGTAGCATAGAGAGTTGACGATTAAACTCATCCTGTATTGAATAAGACATACAAGTATATGCCAAATTAAGATGGTTGACACACAAAAAATAAACTTTAAATACAATCAAAGGTGTTTGGAAACTACCAAGGTCTGGATAACCTCTGGGTCATCTACTCTATGTGTCATAAGCCAAACATTCATCTTATCAGTAGACTCCCCCTTACTGGTCATCTGCATTTTTTTAGAAATATGAAAATTAGAAACTAAATAATTTGTAAATATACAATGTTTATTTATATACAAAAATAAAACAATAAAATGTAAACCTCATGCCGTATCTGAGAGAAAGTAGTACGCCCTGTGGTATGAGCTATGCCGTGAGCTCGCCGATTTTTAGCATTCCTACTTGCAATTTTCTATAACAGGTTCGACAAATGTGAGTATTTAAATATGATTTGTATGTTTACATATCATAAATATAACTTATTTGTATACCTCAGCATCGGAAGTACGCCAATACTCCACAAGTTCCTCCCACTGGCTTGGCACAATGTGCATAGGAACATCATCCTTCAGATTAGGATCAGAACTTCTAGGCTTGAAATACTTAGCCTTGAGCTTGTTCTTGTGATCCTTCCATATGCTATTGCAGTTTCTCATGCAGATTGGCTTGTACTCCTCTGGACATATATTCAAATTGTCCTATAAAACACAATTTCAAAGTTTAAGGCTAAGTATAACACAAATTTCGAATTCGAATTTGTGGACAAAAATATACTTTTACCTTCACATCCTTCCAGATAGCATCAACAATATCATCAGGCACATTGTTCCAGTCAAGAAAAGTAAGAGGAACAATGTTACCATTCCGCATAATAATGCCAAGTTGAGTAGTTAACTTGGCCACGTTATCCCCTATTGGGTAGTAATTTGCATCAAATTGTATGTCCAGCTTTTTACCAGTATCCCACTCTTTAATGCCCTTGGCACATCCTCTACCACGCCTAGTCGAGGTTGATGAAGAACTAACATGACCTGCGAGATACAATAACAATAAACAATATGCAATGGTAATAAACAAATGCAAATTTAAATAATGTGAATACAAATCATATCAAATAAACCTGAGGTGGGCTGTGAAGAAGTCGAAGGGTCTGCAAAATACAATGAGAATAAACAAATTATATATAATGAGCATAAATAAATGTATGTTTAAATAATTTTCATACAAATCAAAGCAAATTTATATACCTGCGGATGGCTCATAAGCTAATGATGATAGCTGCTGTGGTGCCACTGATGGTGGATGCACCGATGGTAGGCGTGGAGGCTGAGTACATGGTAGCTGTTGTGGTGCCACTGATGGTGGTCGATGCGGTGGTACTAATGGCCCCTTAAATGGTGGTGGCACTAATGGCCCCTCCGATGGTGGCCGATGTGATGCCTCCTCTGATGGTGGTGCTACTGATGTCCTGTTATGTAGCACATCAGACATTATGCGCCGGGGATGATCAGGCTTCCTCTTCCTTCCCATAATAATCTGCAAGCAATATAACATTAATTGACATTAGAAACATAGACAATGGTTTGTCATCAACTATAATATGACATTAATAGAACTATTACAATTACAAAGACAAAGTAAAGTAAGAATTTGATTATTAACTACAACCTTGGCCTTAATTGAATTACTAATGTTGATTAAATATCAGCCTATTTGAACATCAACTGTTTCCCCTTTTGCGGCTTCCCTCACCCAACCAACTTCTTCATCACGAAGCATTATATTTTCTTCCAATTGTTGGCTCATGTATGGCTCGATTTGTGGATCAGTTGAACTCATATCAAATAAACCTCTTTGAGACATCTTCACCACGACTTGCCAGTCTGGCTGTAACGGGTCTGCAACATACCAAACTTGCTGTGCTTGGGACGCCAAGATGAAAGGTTCATTGGTAATTCGATCATCTCGGTACAACAAATGATTGAAGTTCACCAACGTGAAATTGAAGACATCTTCTTTCTTTCCGTGAATGTTGTCAATCCAATCACACTTAAACAACACATGTTTCTTCTCATTGGAATATCGAATCTCAACAATATCTGTCAATTGTCCATAATAGTACACAGACCCCACACGAGGATTCTTGTCTTTTCAACTAGCATAACTTACGGTATCTGCCTTCAAAGCTACACCACAATTTTGTGTGGCTCGACGATCATCCATGGCCTTTACTCGATACCGAAACCCATTAAATAAATACCCGTTGAACCTCCTTGCCAGGTTATGAGGACCATTTGCCAATAGAATAATCTCTTCAGAAAACATGACATCAGTAGTCCTTCGTAAAGTTTGGACCTATTTAACACGAAAATGTAAAATTTAAAATGTAGTTCGGCTTAAGTAACTAGAATCTATAGAGTTAAATACATACATGTTCCTTGAACCAAATGTGAAACGTTTCAAAATGTTCACGCCGAAGCTGATGATCGTCCACACGAGGCATTTTGAGCTGAAGTACTTCAAGGTGTTTGCTGTGTAGATTGAAATTTTAGCAATACAAAAAATTTTGTTGAAAATTCAATAAAACATAATAAAATAGTGAGTGAGTGACTTAACCTACTTTATGAATGGTTGAACCGCGCTTGTATTGAATAAGATGTACCGATGAGCTTGTACCCAAGAAGTATTATCAAGATAAAAGCTTGTGTTTTCACCAATAGCATGACCCAAATTATCAGCACCACTATAGTTCCTTACGGGTCGACTAGATTTGGTTTCCACATCATTGAGATATTGTGCACAAAAATTCATGCATTCTTCCATAAGATATCCTTTAGCAATTGATCCTTCAGGATGAGCTCTATTACGCACGTATTGCTTCAAAGTAAGAAGATACCTCTCAATTGGATACATCCAGCGAAACTGAATCGCTCCACCCAATAAGGCTTCATCAGCTAGATGTATAGGCAAGTGCTCCATTATATCAAAAAAACTCGGAGGAAATATTTTCTCTAGATGACAAAGTGTTATAGCGATACGATCTTGAATATATTGCAAATCCGTCGCACGATTAACTTTTGAACACAATTGTCTAAAGAAATTGCTCAATTCAATCAAGGGTTCAATTATATTCTTCGGTAACGATCTTCGAATAGCCAATGGAATAAGTTGTTGCATCAGAATATGACTATTGTGGCTCTTAAGACCCCCAATACTTCTATCATGTGAGCGTACACGACGTGATATATTGGATGAATACCCGTCGAGAACTCTTACTTCTTTCAACACTTTCAAGAACAAATCTTTCTCATCCTTGGTCATCGTGAATTGTGCTGGTGGTAAATAGGCTTTATTCGACCCTCTTAGCTGCAAATGTAGGGGTTTTCTAATATTCATATCTTGTAAATCACGCCGAGCATTAACACCATCCTTCGATTTTCCTGCAACCCCTAATATTGTCCACAACACATTGTCACAAACATTCTTCTCTATATGCATCACATCGAGGTTGTGTCTTATTAGATTGTGCTTCCAATATGGCAATTCATAAAAGATACTCTTTTTCTTCCAGCTATGGGTGCGATGTCCAACTTTCTCCTTCTCTACCTGTCTCCTATGCTTCTCCTTAAGGTCATCCATCTTGTATTGGGTTAAAATACCCTCAGATTCTAATTGTAGCAACATCTCAGTTCCAGACATCAATTTTGGTTTGAGTCTGACTTCCCGACTACCATCTAATGATACTTTATCCTTCCGGAATTTATGGCCAGTAGATAAAAATCTGCGATGACCCAAGTATGATTGTTTCCTACTATGCTTCAACCAACACGATGTAGTTTCCTTATTACAACAAGGACATGCATATTCGCCTTTAGTGCTCCATCCTGACAAGTTTGCGTATGCAGGAAAATCACTAATTATCCACAGTAAAGCTGCATGCATTTGAAACATTTGATTTGTTGATGCATCAAATGTTGACACACCCTCATTCCATAGTTCTTTCAACTCCTCAATCAACGGTTGCATATACACATCAATCTTGTCACCAGGTCCTTTCGGGCCGTCAATAAGCACGGATAAAATTAGAAATGGTTGCTTCATGCACATCCATGGCGGCAAGTTGTATGGAATGAGCACAACAGGCCAAGTGCTATGAACTATGTTCATCGTCCTAAATGGGTTAAAACCATCAGATGCTAAGCCAAGCCTTACACTTCGGCAATCATTACTAAAGTCAATATTTCGACGGTCAAAATCTTTCCATGCAAGGGAGTCAGCAGGATGCCTGAAGACACCATCATCAGTTCGTTCCTTTGCATGCCATCTCATTAACTTGGCCATCTTGGATGACATAAACAACCTCTGCAACCTTGACTTTAAAGGAAAATACCTCATCTGTTTTGCAGCTATTTGTTTGCCACCTGTGTTAGGACCATTTGAACCACCATCACCATTTGATTTCCATCTAGAACTGTTGCATATGACACATTTATCAAGATTGGCGTCCTCGTTTCGAAACAACATGCAACTGTTGGGACATGCATCCCACGTCTCATACGTGAAGCCCAAATCTGTTGTGACCTTTTGAGCTTTATAATATGAGTCCGGGAGTTTCACACCCAACGGGAACGCCTCATTCAATAACTCAAGCAACATGTCAACAGACTTGTCTGTCCACTGATTAAGCACCTTCAAATGTAGAAGTCGAACAATGAATGACAAAGATGTGAACTTCTGACAACCCGGATACAATTCACTTTGTGCATCTTGAAGAAGTTTGAAATACTTTGCAATCTCTGCATTTGGACCGAGCTGGGGTTCAGATGCATGGGGATCAGGCCCCTGTGGTTCATCACCCTCAGCACTTGTACCGGCATGTGGATTTCCCATAGCCCCTTGTATCATTCCAATCATATCATCCCCAATGTCTAAATTAGCTAATGTTTCATTCTCTCGATTACCATGCAGAGATATGTAAGATTCCCCATGATTAATCCAATGTTTGTATTTTTAAAAAAAACCATTCAAAATCGGATGCTCCCGTACACCCTCTCGTACAAAATAGTATCGATTCTCACACTTCCTACACGGACAACTGATCATCGAACCTTCAACCCTATTGGTGTAGGCAAACACAAGGAATTCATCAATCTCATTAATGTATTCACTCGACATCCTATTTGGCAAATCAATCCAACTCTTATCCATCATCTGTACACATCCACAAAAATATCTCACCAAAGTAACTCTAAATATAATACCTACGTAAACCAAGTAAATGATATCATTCCTCTCCGCAAATAAATAAATTATCATATTAAACGTCAAAAATACCAAAAAAAAAAAAAAACCTAATAAACAGAATAAATAAGTGAAAATAAAAATAAACCCTAATATTTTGATTGGTTTTCAATTTATACCATTTACCTATTTTCGTCAACTAAACCCGACAAAAAAAATAAAAATAAAAACTAGTTATTAAACTAAACGAAATGTCTAAAATTCCTATTTAGGATTAACTCCTGTTTTTTTTAGATTGAAAAAAAGTAATAAAAAGTTTAAGGTTTAAATTAATTAAATTAAAAATTTAAGATTTATTTTATTATAAGGGTTAAAATCCTGTTTTTTTTTTTTTGTATTTTTTTTATTTTCTCTTAAATATTTTTATGACTTATTTAAACATTTGCAATTTAAATTTGTAATCGAACCATTGCATGTGTATGATATCAAAAACACAAAAAAAATAAATTCTATCCCCTTTTTTTACGAATCACTCATAAAATTATGATTTTAAATACAATATAAGTGATTGATGCATTAAGATTAAGTTATTTAAGATTATTTTAAATACAATAAACAGATTTATAAAAAAAAAATTGCATATATATATACAGATTTATTAATCAATAGACATTCATCTATATATATATATAAATTATACACATTTATTTGCATATATATATATACAGATTTATTAATTCCAACTAGATTTATATACAGATTATAACTTCATCCCCAAATTATACACATTTATTTATATATATATACAGATTTATAAAAAAAAAATTGCATATATATATACAGATTTATTAATCAATAGACATTCATCTATATATATATAAAAGTTATACACATTTATTTGCATATATATATACAGATTTATTAATTCCATACAGATTTATATACATATTATAACTTCATCCCTAAATTATACACATTTATTTATATATATATACAGATTTATAAAAAAAAATTGCATATATATACAGATTTATATATATATAGACATTCATCTATATATATATATATACAGAGACCGAGAGAGAGAGAGAGAGAGAGCATACGCAGAGAGAGAGAGAGTCGTCGCCGGAGCACCGCTACCTGTCGCCGCCGCACCACCGCTGGCTTGCTCGCCGTACCACCGCTATACCTGTAGCTCGTTTGAGAAATTTGGGGGATGAAGTTAGGGATTTGGATTTGGATGAAATTAGGGATTGGAGGAAAGGATCGAGCGGCAAGATGAAAAAGAAGAGCGGGGGATTTTTTATTTTTACTTTTTGCGACGGTATGTTTTAGACCGTCGCAAATGGTAGTCAGTAGTTAGTAAAACGGCGCCGTTTCAACAATCTTTTTTTGCGACGGAAATTTGCCGTCGCAAATGAGCCACTGTTTGCGACAGCAAACATATGCCGTCTAAAAAAAAATTGTTTTTTGCGACGGTACAAAAAACCGACGCTAATACTTCTGCATTTCCGATCCCTCCGCGTAGTTTTATTACCGACGGGAAGGTGCCGTCGCTAAAGGCTTTTATTTGCGACGGTTGAAGTTGCCGTCGCAAAAAACCTTTTTTTGCGACGGGAGGCGCGCCGTCGCTAATTCTTCCGTGTTTTTTACTATGTTTTCTTGTAGTGTTTTTTAATATTCTAATGTTCTTAATTTTGGATATTTAGAATATAGCTTAGTTGCATCAAGCCCTTTTTTCTTTGTCAAACCTTCACATAAAAAAAAAAAAAACCTCTTTAGATTTTTAATATATTTTGATCCACATGATCTAATTTGCTTTTGGAATTGAATCAATTGCGTTATTGGTAACCACTGGAAATAAGAACCTCAAAATGAAATTGGTGGGTATTGAATTAACTCAAAATTAAACATGATCACAATTGCCGTAATAGTTTAAGTAGTGACTTTGGGCAAATTATAACCACTTTTCTTGTATACTCTTTTGTTGTGAACCTACTTAAAGTTCAAATTCTTGGTAACTGGTGAATTATGTGTTTGAATAAATTGGTATTGTTCATCAAATGTTCTATGGGTCTTTTGATTTCTTTGTTTTCAGAGGATCTTTGTTTTGATTCACATTTGTCTCTGATTTTCCTGACATTGAAGAAACTCTAATGCCTGTTTTGATATTTTAACTTATTGCAACCTCGAGATTGTCTAATTGGATTTAGCAGTGAAGATGACATTATTTCTTCCAAGAGCTCTTGTTCGAAATACTTGAGCTTGCCACCATTCACATCAGTAGGTAAGCTTCTTTCTTAATTTTATGATAATATAATTTTGGAGAAGTGGTAATAGAGAAGTTATGCCTCACATTTAGAAATCTCTAAGTATTTACGAATAATCTGGAAACTGTTTAATGTATTAATAAAATCAATATGTCATTTTTATTTAATCTGTACGAGCACGAAATAATCTCTTCGTATGATCCTGTTGATCAAGTTTGCGCTCCTCCAAACGTCGTCGCTTTACTTCCTGAAAACACAAACGTGAGCTAGCCGGCGGGTGTATGCCGGATACCTCTCCGATGCCTAAGTCAGCAAAATAGACAAATAGACAAAAGCTCTGTGTATTCGAGAATCAAAGTTGTGTTACCTCTTCCATAGGTTCTATTATGAGCTTTTATAGGTTCCGTATGGCACAATCCTAGTAGGACGCTTATTCCTCCATGTAGAGTCCTCTTAGGAATCACACTCTTAAAAGATAATGCTTATCCTTCAACACCCCCTTCACTGCTTAAACTAAGTGAGATGGTTTTACCTCGGTGAAATGACAATATGACCGAGCTAACATGGTCATGCTAAAGCAGCGGATCTGACCGAGCTCCAACTAGCTCGATTCTTCCCTTCATTACTTGTATCCCGGTTTGACATACTCCAACTAGGCTAAAAACGGAAGACCGAGTTAACTATACAAAAATGGCGTCGTTATCTCGGCGCGACTATGTGTGATGCTTAGCTCGGTCTGATCCTCAACTAGGCCCCACTAGTTAGCGCTTGGACCGAGCTATATCTCTTACCCCGGCCCAATGTGCGACCCAACTTATAAAGAAGGCAATTCCTTAGCTTGGCCCAATTTACTTATAAATTACCCTCTCAATTGCCCCTTAATTCCATCTGCGCAGCATGATTGGGATTACCTGTTACCAGCCGAGCTAAAAACTTTAGCCTTCCAACTGAGCTAAAATGTCGCTAGGCTATCGATTGGTTCGGTCAAAAATGTCTCTTCAGTCACACTATCATCTGAATCGTTTGCTATTCTATAGACACGTGGCAAGGCTTTATTGGTCAATTACAGCTATCGATGCTGACTTTGTATCTCGCGAATTTTGAACAGTCCTGCCTTTTTTACTCTCTTTACACAAAACAAAACCCTATTCTTCGAACCAACATATCACTATTCATCTTCCCTCTCTATCTTCTTAGAGTCTTTGTTCTTGCAACCCCAGCACTTGCCAAGCTCGTGTTCCTGCTAGTACTGTTTTCTACCTTCGGTCCCTTCATTTCGAACTGGTATGTGACTCAAATCTTCTTCTTTTCCATTCATTTTGCATTGTATTGTAATACATAGGACAGTATATGTGTTTTTCAAAAACACTTTTTTGTAGTTTCCATGGGGAACAACCACTTAGTAGAACCACTAGATTCACGAACAATCTGTGAAACGACGCTTTTGATCCAAAATAATACTCCAACCGAACTAGGATCTTGTTTGTATTAGGTGCAAACCTAGCCAAACTGGATAACTCTTCTAACAACCGGACTAAAACTTCACGCCATACTTGTAGTTGCAATCAGTTTAAGAGCCTTCTGTATCATTTAGCCGGGCTAGTGAACTGTATTAGGTTTGCGTACTACCGCACTAGAAAGCCTTTACCAACGACCGAGCTATCAGGGGGCCAAACCAACTCTCTGACTTAGTCAAAATCGAACTAAGAATGTTGCACCCTAAGCTTCAACCAGGATACGAACCCCTCGTTTACTTAACCGAGCTAACGTCCTTCGCTCCAACCGAGCTAAGGACGGATGATATCCCACGTAGCCGAGCTAGGACTCCATTTATTTTTCCTTTATTTTTTTTAAGCATGGTTCAACGATCTGTGCTTAACACCTTTCTTTTTCACTTTGCAGACTTAGGTTGGCCAGGCACTCCCTTGATCGCTCAACCGAGATACTCAGCGTTATCTCACCACCAAGCCAGTACTCCAGTTAATTTATACATAACTTAAGACCACATAGGTAAATATAGGTTTTTAGTAAACTCTCCAGGGGCTATAGCCGAGTTCTGAAGGGACTACCATATCCCTGATGATGTCCATCTTAGTTTAGCCAAACTAGACACCACTCCCTGGGGAAAACCGGTCTTCGTTCCCTTCACCCTTCTTTCTATTGTAGAAACCGGACTCCGATTCCCTGTACAGCCTCTTCTTTGTGAGTTCCTCAGACAAACCAGACTTTGCCCTACCCAGCTTAGCATCAATTCATATAGGATAATAAATGGCATCGCCGAACTAAATCGGCGCCTTGGCCTAAACCTCGGTTTAGCCGAGCTATTCCACCAATACTCCCTCAGCCAGAATGAAGATGGCCGGGTATATTATTTAAGAATAAAACGCTGCCGAGAAAAAATAATAAAGAACACCCCAGACAAAGATGTAAATGACGACGATTTTTTCTAGGTTTCTGGTAACTTTGAGGACCAGGAAGCCCAAATACCAGGAGACCGCATCAACTGGAACAAAAGAGTAGCCGGTATAATTACCTCGGCTTAGTTTTCTACTTTCTTTACTTCTGTCTATAAGTTTGGCACCGTGCTAACCGTTAGTTTTTTTTCCTTATGCAGATTTGGACCATCTAAAATCGCAGTATTGTTATCCCAACCTAGACGCACTCCGGACCGCACTAAGATACCGCGATCGAGGTTGGGCCGAGCTACTCAACTTTGAGCCGACATACAGATACAGTAGTAGAAGGAAGACCAGGGTAACAGATTTTCTTCTGGAACCCTCTTCTGAACCTGATCCAACCCTTCCACAAATCAATTTGATTCCACTAATTGCAGAACAAGAAATGGCCAAGAAGAGAGCAGTAAGGGCCCTTATTATCGAGACAAATCAGGCCGAGGTACCACCAACCGGCCAAACACAAGAGGCCGTGGTAGCCCTTCCAACCCATTAGTCTTCATCATCTCAGCCAAGCAAGCGTGCTCGGACTTCCACAACCGAGCCACGCCTTGTTGATGAGGATGAAACCGTACTCCCCCAAACCACAAAACCGAGCCCAGAGCCCGCGGGTTCTGACCGAGCTAACCCTTCTGAATGGGCCCCAAAACTGACATTTAAGAACCGAGCTATCCAAAACACAGATTCAGTTGTAACAGATAAAGATCACACACTCGCCTTTAACCTGGCTAGGAGTGTGTGCTTGCCTTCTGACATGGAACACCACGACCACTTGACCGAGCTAAAGGCCATTCGGTCGGCGACAAAGTCAATGGTGCTGGTAAGTGCTCCTTCTAATCATCTTTTCATTTTATACAATCTGTTTGCTCGGTTTTAATTCACAATAGCTATCTCTCCTTTTGCAGGCTATGCAGAAGAACCACGTCGCTTACAAATGCGTGCTGGAACTTCGAAAGACCACAAGGCAGGCCATGGCAGAGGCAAATGCTAAATCAGCCGAGCTAGAAAAGTCCAAGAAGAAAATGGCCGAGCTATAAACCGAGATAGCCTGCCTGACCGATCTTGTTAGCTCGGTTGAAGCAGATAAGCAAAAGGCTGCTGCCTTGCTAAAAGACAAATATCTGCGCGAGCTAGCCAAGCTCGAGAGAAAGAAGAACGCTGAGATAACCGAGTTGGAGAAGAAGGTGGAAGACGCGGAAGACCGCGGTTACAAAGAATGTGATGCCACCTATATCCTGCAGTGTGAAGCTGCTAAGGATATTTTCTTCAAATGTGGATGGAAGGCAGTCGTGGCGCAACTCGGTCATGGCCAAGAGACCGAGGTCTTCCTAAACCCTCATCTTCATTTCATACCGAGCTACAAAACGGAGTATGCCAACGCCATCCAACAAAAATTTCTTCAAGTTGAGGACGAAGAAGAGGCATCAGAGCCCAACAATACCCCAGTCGTCGCCAATGATCCCGCTGTTCAATCAGCTCGGGTGGAGCCACCGGTGGAAGACTTGGTTGAAGATGTGACCGAGTTACCTGTTGAAACCGGGGTTCGAGTTGATTTGGATGCGAATCTCGACGACCTTTTTGCTTGATCCTGTATTTTCTTCTTTTTATTTTTGGACAGAATGTGTAACCGGGCTGAAATCCCACTTCTTTGTAACTCTTTTGCATCTTGAATGAAATCTTTTTCTTTTTTTTGCTTGGTTTATTCCATTCCTGTATTTACTTTTCAACTATGATTTGTATGAAGTTTCTACTTCGGTTCATACATAGTTGGAGCATTTTCTAACCGAGATACTTATCCCGGTGTTGACCTTGTAATCTGTTTAGTTATTCCTGTCAATTCTCTTCAGCCTAGATTCTTATCTCAGCTGAAAAGTACTCAGAGTTGGTTATCCCAGCCAACTACTCTTCAGCTTAGATCCTTATCTTGGCTGAAGAGTACTTAGAGTTGGTAATTCCAGCCAACCACTCTTCAGCCTAGATCCTTATCTCGGCTGAAGAGTACTTAAGTGTTGGTTTTTCCAGCCAGCCACTCTTCAGCCTAGATCCTTATCTCGGCTGAAAAGTACTCAAAGTTGGTTATTCCTGCCAACGTAGAGTAAATTGTTTGGTTATTCCGGCCAAACTTCCTGCAGCCCAGATCCTTATCACGGCTTAGGAGAAGTAAGTGTTGGTTTTTCCAGCCAACCTCTTCAGCCTAGATCCTGATCTCAGCTGAAGAGAGCTCAAAGCTGGTTATTCTTGCCAACTTAGAGTAAAGTGTTTGATTATTCTGACCAAACTTCCTGCAGCCCAGATCCTTATCTCGGCTTAGGAGAGCTCAAAGTTGGTTATTCCTGCCAACCTAGAGCCAAGTGTTGGTTATTCCGGCCAACACTGCTTTCATTGCCTCTAGCTCACTAAAACAACTTTTACAGAAGAAAACAACTATGCTGAAAAGGAAACTACTTGCTTTATTGAAAAAAGAAAAATTACATGTACTTTAAAGAAAAGCTAAAAATAAAATAGTTTGAGATTGGCAGTGTTCCATGGCTTGGGAATGGCCTTGCCGTCTCCATCCTCCAAATGGTATGCCCATTTTCCTGCTAATCCAACCACTTTATATGGTCCTTCCCAATTAGGCCATAACTTGCCGTCTTCGGGTACTAGGGTATTTCCCATTACTTTGCGCAGCACCCAATCTCCAATCTTGAATTGCCTTGGATGCACTGTCTTTTTATATTTTCTAGATAACTCTTGCTGGTATGAGACGTTGTGAACCAGTGCTCTTTCTCTTCTTTCTTCCGCAAGGTCGAGTTCCAAGGCTATGGTTTCTCCATTTAACTCTGGGTCAAAATTTTCACTTCTAATTGTGGGGAGGCCGACTTCCAGTGGGATTACTACCTCCATGCCGTAAGTTAAGGAGAATAGCGTTTCTCCAGTTGATCGCTGAGGTGTGGTACGGTAAGCCCATAAAACATGAAGAAGCTCCTCAGCCCACTTGCCTTTTGGTTTCTCTAACCTTTTCTTTAATCCATCCAAGACGACCTTGTTTGATGCTTCCGCCTGACCATTTGCTTAGGGGTATGCCGTTGTAGAGTTGTAAAATTCTATCTTGTACTCCTCACAAAAGCCTCTAAAAATTTTGCCATCAAACTGAGTGCCGTCGTCAGATATTAGAGCCTTGGGTATGCCGAATCGGGTGATGATATTCTGCCAGACGAACTTCTTCACATCTTTCTCTTTTATTGAGGCGAGTGCTTCTGCTTCTACCCATTTCATAAAGTAGTCTGTTGCTACAAGAAAGAACTTTCTGTTGCCAGGTGCTGTTGGAAGTGGTCCTACTATGTCCCAGCCCCATATCGCAAAGGGCCATGGGCTAGTTAAAGGTAGAAGCTCTCTGGCTGGTTGATGTATTTGGTGTGCGAACTTCTGACACTTCTCGCACTTCTTGACATACTTCTTTGAATCTACTTGCATGTAAGGCCACCAATATCCTTGTGAAATTGCTCTGTAGGCTAAAGATCTTCCCCCTTGGTGGCTTCCGCATACGCCTTCGTGTATCTCGAACAGGAATGCTTCGACCTTGCTGGGATGAACACATTTTAGGTAAGGTCCTGTGAAGGATTTCTTGTACAAGGCCATTGATGGAGAGAGCCAAAATCGCTGTGATTTTGCTCTTACTTTGTTGGCCTCTTTCTTCTCTTCGGGTAAGACGCCGTCTTTTAAGAATACTATAATGTGATCCATCCATGAAGGGCCTAGTTCGGCGCAACATACTTCAGCTACTTCAGGTTTTTCAATGCTTGGTCTTGGTAGGAAGTCGATCAGCAATGGATGTGGGATGGATGTATCCGCCATCGACGCAATGCCTGCTAGTTCATCTGCTCTGCTGTTTTCTTCACGGCCGATCTGTTCTATTCGCACTACTTCGAATTTCATGATCTCCTTTCTGACTAACTCTTGATACTTAGCCATCCTCTCATCTTTTGCCTCGTAGTCGCTTGAAATCTGGTTTACTACCAGCTAGGAGTCGCTGTAAACCATTAGCTCGATGGCCTTCATGAAAAGTGCTGATTTTAGGCCTACTAAGAGTGCTTCATACTCCGCCTCATTGTTTGATGCTGGGAAGTCAAGGTTGACTGCTTGTTCCACCATTAGGCCATCTAGTGAGATGAGAACTATGCCAAGTCCTACACCGTGCCTGTTAGATGCTCTATCCACAAAGAGCTTCCACATCTCTCCAACGAATAGCTTCAAGCAGGTCGAAGGGTCAGATGATGTCTTGGGGTCATGAGTATTGCTGATGTCTTCTTTCAAGTCCACACCTACTGTTTGCCCCTCAATGTCTGTTTGAACCAAGTTTTTACTTGTTGATGAGTCTTCGCTAGGCATAGCGCGGTCTGCTTCTTCCTCCCTTTCTTCAATTCGATGTGTTTGGGTATCTTGTTTTGGGGGTTGCGTAGTTCCTGCGGCACTTTCCATCCCCTTTTCTGTTGTGCCGGTCAAGTCAACTGGGCAAATATGGTGATTTCTTGGTGTGAACTCTGCCACAAAGTCTGCCAAAGCTTGGGCTTTTATCGCGGTTCTAAGCTGAAACTTGATATCAAACTGTCCCAATTCCACCGCCCATTTCAAGATTCGCCCAGAAAAGTTCGCCCTCTCAAACAAAGCTTTTAGGGGAAAAACTGTTAGGACGATTATAGTGTGGGTGTGGAAGTAATGCGATAGCTTCCTTGAGGCCATCATCAAAGCTAAGGCCAGTTTTTCCAATGGTAAGTACCTGGTTTCTACGCCCAGCAAAGTCTTGCTAACATAGAAGATGGGCAGGTGTTGGATTCCTTCCGCTTTGACCAACACTGTGCTGACTACGTGCTGTGAAACTGCCATGTACAAAAAGAGCTCTTCTCCAGGTACTGAGGTTACTAGCAAAGGTGGAGAAGACATGTACTCTTTCAAGCTTTCTAGAGTGCGGTCGCATTCTTCATCCCACTCAAACTTGGCCTTTAATGCTTGGAAAAATGGTCGACATTTGTCTGACGACCGACTTATGAACCGGTTGAGTGCGGCTGCTAGGCCAGTGAGATGTTGCACTTCTTTGACTGTGTTGGGCCTCTCAAGATCCTGGATTGCTTTGATCTGAGAAGGGTTTGCTTCTATACTTCGATTGGTCACCAAGAAGCCTAGGAATTTGCCTGATCCTACGCCGAACGCACACTTGGATGCATTTAGGCGCAACTTGTTCTTCTTCAGAATTTGGAACATTTCATCTAGGTCCCTGAGATGGTCCTTCTCATCCTTACTCTTGACCACCATGTCGTCTATGTAAGCCTCCATTGTTCTGCCTAACAATGGTTCAAACATCTTGGTGACCATCCGTTGGAATGTTGCCTCTGCATTTTTTAGGCCAAAGGGCATGACCTTGTAACAATACAATCCTCTAGGCGTTGTAAAGGATGTGACCTCCTCGTCTGGTTCATACACAGATCTGATGGTAACCTCTGTACGCATCAAGGAAGCTAAGTCGATTGTGTCCTGCCGTCAGGTCTACCAGTTGGTCTATCCGTGATAGGGGAAAGCTGTCTTTTGGGCATGCTTTGTTGACTGTTTTGTAGTCCACGCAGACATGCCATTTTCCGTTCTTCTTTGGCACTACAACGGTATTGGAGATCCATCTGGGGTAGTGCACCTCTCTGATAGCTCCTGCCTCCAGCAAGTTTCCCACTTCTTTCGCCACTATCTCGGCATGGTGGAGTGTTGATCTGCGAGTGCGCTGTATAACTGGTCTGGCCGTTGGATGGACGTTCAGTTGGTGACAGATGAAGTTTGGGTCAATGCCAGGCATGTCATACGGTGTCCAGGAAAACACTTCGATATTAGAGGTTAAGAATTCCATGATCTCTCTTCTCTCAGTGCTAGACAATGACGAGCCGAGCAAAAAGAATTTTTCTGGGTCTTTTTCATCTATCCTTACCTGTACCAAGTCTTCCACTGCCTTTTGTTCAGCTGCCTTGCCAACATCGGCAAATAGTTCATTACTCTCGGGTTCTTCCACCATCTGTACATAGCCTTTGGCAGTGCGGCTACCATTTACTGTGACGAAGCACTATGTTGACATAATTTGGTCTTCAAAGACCTCTTCAATTACTCCGGTTTCGTTGGGAAATCACAGCACTTGATGGTAGGTTAAGGCTACCGATCGCATGGCGTGCAACCATGCCCTCCCCAAGATTATGTTGTAGGTGGAAGGGACTTTCAATATCCAGAATTTCACCTGTTTTGTCATGGTTCTTGCTTTGACTAGGAGGATTATCTTGCCCACTAGCCACTCTAGCATTGAGTTGAATCCGATTATGGGAGATGTTGCGGGTGCCATGTCATTGTCCTCCAGTTTCAGTTGTTTGAAGGTTTCGTAATACATAATCTCACACGAGCTTCCTTGGTCAATCAAAATTCGCTTGACGTCGAAATCCTTGACGCATAGAGTAACAACCAGTGCATCATTGTGAGGGCAATATATCCTTGCCAGGTCTCTATCTAAAAAAGATATGACATTTGTGGCCTCTATTCTCCCATTTTTTATGGCAAGTTGTGCACTTAATACCTCCCTTAAGTGCTCAGCCTTTTTGATCATTCCCCTGAGCTCACAAACCCACTCAGGTTCGAATACTCCATGTATTACGTTAATTACGCCTTGAGGTGGGGCGTCGACCGGCATTTCGTTTGGGTTGTTGTGGTTCTGAGGGGCTGGCTGTGTCCCTCCTTCTATGTACTGGTCCAGGTGCCCCGCTGCAACTAACTCCTCCAAATGCTGCCTCAACGGCGTGCAATTTTCAATGCGGTGTCCCTTTTCCTCATGGAAGGTGCATCGGGACCTCTCGTCATAGTCTTTTTGTGCTTCTCCCAACTTTGCTGGCCATCGGACGAAAGGTTCATCGCGTATTTCACTGATAATTCGGTAGATCGATTTTTTGAACACCGTGGTAATGACGGTGCGAACTCTTAACTACCTTTTGTCTGGGTCCTCTCTGTTGGCCCGCCTACCTCACCCATTCATGTTTGGTCGTTCTACCGTGTTGATTTTTGCTGTAGTCTTTTTATCTGGCATTGCTGCTGTGCCAGATTTTGTTTTAGCACGGGTGCCATCTTCCTCCACGCGAATATGTTGATGCACTCGCTCCATTAAGGCCTCCATCGTGAGGGGTGGCGTCATAGTAATCGAGTCCCTCAACTTGTTTCTGACTGGAAGACCCCGTTTGTATTGTGCAATGGCGAGGTTTGTAGGGCAATCTCTAATTTGGTTGAAGGTCTCCCAATAACGACTGTTGTAGGATCTCAACATTTCCTTGTTGCCCATGTCAATGGAGAGTAACTGGTCGATCTCCACCGGTGTTTTGGTGTTCGTCTTGAATCTAGTCACGAACGCCTCTGCCAACTGTGCCCATGAGGCGATGCTGCCTTCTGGTAGCCTTTCGAACCAGGTTAAACCTAGGTCGCCCAGGCTGGATGGGAACAGGATACACATTAAGGCCTCATTCCACTTGTATACTGCCATAACCTGGCGAAAGTGGCTTAGGTGCATGTAGGGGTCTGCCTTCCCTTCATAAGTAGTGAATTTGGGCTAGAGAAAGCCCGAAGGTAGTGGTGCGTTCTCAATTGCCAGAACGAACGGCGAGCACTGCAACCTTGCTAATGCTTTGTCCGTTGGTTCGTAAGCAAGGCACGGTATTGGCATTCCTACCTTGACGCTCCTGTGCGTCCGAGTGGCCAACCACTGAAGGGCTGAAACTCTGTGCGGGTCGCGTGCCCTGGTATCTTCCTTCCATCGTGCCATTTCTTCAAGCACAGTTCGCAGGTCAGATGATCTAGGCAACTCCGTGTGCCTAGATGACGTTTGGTGCGTATGCGAAGGCCGATAGGTGCTTCCCTCAGTATATGACCTCTCAGTTCTCGTTCTCTCAGACCTGGAGTAACGAGTCCTGGAAGTCCTTGATTGCGTATCGCCTATTCTAAGGCTCCTACTTTCTGCTTGCAATGGTGTGGTACGCCTATCCCAATCCTCCGAGTGGAGAGGAGGCGTGTTGCCTTTGTGCCCCTCTCCTGTCGCCACCCCTTTTCCTTTTATCTGGCACTTCATCAACTCCATGTCTACCGCCATCCTCCTTATTAATTCGTCCTGCTCTTTCACGCGATCCTCTAGGACTTTAGGGTCCATCCTTCGCCTTTGTCTTTCAGGACTTTGAGAGCGACGAGGGCTGTTAGCCCACCTCCCCCTTGTATCCCTCCAGGGGTTCTATCGCTGGGCTTCTAAATCCGCCATGGGAGGGATAGAAGGCAAACCTTCGTGCCTCCCACCCCTCTCTGGGGTTTGTCCGTCGATAGCGGATTGCGGCAAATCTTCATTGTACGCCATTGCTTCCAATTAGAGAGGAAAAACTTGATCAAGAGGTTTTGTTCTTTCTAGAATTCCCACAGACGGTGCCAATTGTACGAGCATGAAATAATCTCCTCGTATGATCCTGTTGATCAAGTTTGCACTCCTCCAAACGTCATCGCTTTACTCCTTGAAAACACAAACGTGAGCTAGTCGGCGGGTATGTACCGAATACCTCTCCGATGCCTAAGTCAGCAAAATAAACAAATAGACAAAAGCTCTGTGTATTCGAGAATCAAAGTTGTGTTACCTCTTCCATAGGTTCTGTTATGAGCTTTTATAGGTTCCGTGTGGTACAATCCTAGTAGGACTCTTATTCCTCTATGTAGAGTCCTCCTAGGAATCACACTCTTGAAAGATAATGCTTATCCTTCAACACCCCCCTAACTGCTTAAACCAAGTGAGATGGTTTTACCTCGGTGAAATGACAATATGACCGAGCTAACATGGTCATGCTAAAGCAGCGGATCTGACCGAGCTCCAACTAGCTCGGTTCTTCCCTTCATTGCTTGTATCCCAATTTGACATACTCTAACTAGGCTAAAAACGGAAGACCGAGCTAACTATGCAAAAATGGCATCGTTATCTCGGCGCGACTATGTGTGATGCTTAGCTCGGTCTGATCCTCAACTAGGCCCCACTAGTTAGCGCTTGGACCGAGCTATATCTCTTACCCCGGCCCAATGTGCGCCCCAACTTACAAAGAAGGCAATTCCTTAGCTCGGCCCAATTTACTTATAAATTACCCTCTCAAGAAGTTATGCCTCACATTTAGAAATCTCTGAGTATATTTACGAATAATCTGGAAACTGTTTAATGTATTAATAAAATCAGTATGTCATTTTTATTTAATCTTTACCTCTCTCTCTCTCTCTTTTTCTCTCTTCTTTTTTTTTTTTTTTTTTTTTTTTTTTCCAGTTTGTAGATATGACAATTTTTATGGGTTGTTCTGAAATTTTCTTCTTTTATAATTAAATGGACGCTAAATGTATATTTGTTCCAACTTCGATTTGTTAATCATAAGTGTATTTTAAGTTCATCTACAATAGCTTTGTTAAAATAGCTATTGCTACATGTGTTAGATTGACTTTATTGAATGTACAGGGTGATCTTTTATACTTTAAAGAGACAATTATTTATGTTAATTGTTTTACCAGCAATCAAGTTCTTATGAGGAAAACTATTGATCAAATGAGATGTTTAATATAGTTCACAATCTGAATTCTAAATGCTTGTCTGTGTTGCCATCATATCTACAAATCTTATGATTGTGTGGGACTTGCATCACTACTACTACATTTATTAAACAGAACAAAATACTTGAATTTTTTTCCTGGTCTCATTTATGATTTTTTGTGCTGAGAATATTTCTTATACATAGTGGGTGCTTGGGAAGTGGGTTTTTTTGTAGGTTTTTTTAGTTGTAGGATATTATTAGAGAAATTTTTTTTACGTTTGGGAAGATAGTTGAGTTTTTTTGTGGTTGGGTGTGACGTTTGTGAGAGAAAAAGTGAAATGATTATAGGGGTTTGATGTGATATTTTGTTTGGATTTATTTTTTTGATTTTGTAACCAATTTGTCTTTTAGTGAAAAAAAACCAAAAAAACCAAAAAAAATCTTTCCCAAACACCGCCATAGTTTTTGGCTAAAATCACCCATATAGTGTACATTTGAGAACACTAGACCACTGAGGCATCTAGATATATCTGCATATACAAATAGATTAAGTACCTAATTCAATTTCAGAATGATCAATCTAAAGCCCACCAAAATGATCAAGCATCCTTGGCATCGTCATTGCCACCTATGATTGGTCAGGTTGTTTATTTCGTGATGTCACTGCCTCTCTAGTTGCCAATCTCAGTACTTTTCTCATACTTCTCCTCCTTAATTTCATAACCGGATTCTTGATTTTATTTCATTTCATTTATGAGTATAGAATTCATGAGTCTGTTGATAGGATAACCGAAAGCAAATTTCTTAGGTAAAATGGGTACCTCTACTACAGAGTTTTTGTGTTAAAACTCAATTATCCTTGAGTCCTTTTCTTAGGCATGCTTGTTTTTTACTTTTTTTTTGGGGGTTCATTTTCTATCTTCTCTTCTTTTGAAGAGGTGCCTCTTCTCTAATATGTTTTTTATATATCTTAGCAAATTTGTTTCCTATAAAATATTAACTAACTGAGCTGTGAGGTAGCCCAAAAAAGAAATGTACGGTTTAGAAGTAAAAAGATTGCCTTTTCTTCCCTTAGTAATATAAGTTGACAAAACTGAAACAACTTAAAATGACCTCATTTCAACTTTTTGGTGTCAATAGGCTACAATAATACCTTCAAGGATGACAAAAATGAAAATCTCACCGCTTCATGCAGTAGTAAAAATCCTTTTTTGAGAATTATTTGGCAATATCAAAATGTATATTCTGATTGAGAACATCTTGAAATAAGCTGGTGAAAATCTAAAAGTAGATATTGATAGTGCAAAGAGCAATACGAGGAAAAAGTAAAAGAAATGTGTACTTTCATTTTGAAACAATTTGGTATTATGGCATACCTTTGGGAATTACTGGCAATATTTGCTCCTGAATATGTAATATGTGTGAAGCAACCATCACATGGCTTAATCCTAGCCTATTATGGCTTATCTTTTGGCAAAACACGAGGCAATTACACAACAACTCTGAAGCCTATGTAATTCCCCCATTTAGTCCACTAAATCCGAAAGTAATGATTCCTTGACCATCAACTGAAGCCTTTTGTCTAGAGTTTTTGATTGTATTATAATATGGATGTGAGACTGATTCGGGTATTACTGAGCTTGGTGAGAATCATGAGATGGATGACATAGTTGAGGACAAAATTGGGAAAGTATGTGCAGATGTGAGAAAGCTGATGCATGTTTTGGTTATGTTTTTGGTCCAATAAGTAGTAAATACTTGTGCCACTCTCTTTTAACAAAGTCCCCTGAGTAGTAGTTATCATGGGCATGGCTGTAGTGGACCATAAATGTTTTTAGAGACATATGCATGGGATTAGTGTTTGGTGCAACATGATGCATAATAAATTTGCAAATATGGTAGATCTGTCAGTTGGTTGGGCTTAATTAAAAAATCTATCCTTTGGTGTCAAATCATTATTTGTTTGCTTGAGGGGTACACAAATATTGACCCTATTTGGTGTAGCATGAGAAAATCATTAACTTGAAGTTTTCTCCTTTTCATTTTCCTTAATTTTGCCCCATACCACAAGGAGCAGACTCAATGTCAACTACCTTCTATGTGGTAATCTTTTAAAGCCAGCTTGTGGAGAATCATGGTTGACCTAAATGATTCAACTGTGAAGACAAGCCACAGTACCACAAGCCACAGTACCACCTGGCATGTGTTGAACTAATTAGAACGAGTGAGGAATTGGATCATTTCTAGAACAATTTATGTGTTTTAGTGTCAAATATTTGAAATAACTTTCTTTTATCAAGCTTTATTTTAGCACCTTGCAATATAATACTGAGGTAGCATTTTCTACTTGTAGATTTGCGGCAGAGGATTTTCATGGCTTATAGGAGCAAGTGATGAGTACATCTTCTAGAAGCCATAAAATGGTGGTTCGTGTACAACGCATTGAAGTTGCACTTGCTCCACTTGAGAAGGTCATACTAGCCCAAAAAAGCCACTTACATTTTGCTTACACAACTGGTATGGCTCATGCACCTGTTTTTAATCTTTTCAATACTAGTATCTATTTCTATATAGATATAAGTATCTAAATCATTTGTAAGCTTGTTTTCCGAAGACAATATTTTCAATTTCACTTCATTTTTTTCCAACAACCACACTTGTTTCTTGAAAGGTGATCATTCGGTGGGTACGTTATGCTTTTGTGATTTAAGTTTGTTGGGATATGACTATTGACAGCTTAGAAGATGTAGTACAAGTGCATTTAATAAGAAAGTGCCATCCGCAACACTGTAGACAGGTCCAACTTTTAAGCATAACACTTAGTTGTGGATTTATTTATGCTTAACTTGATTTTGTAGGCAACTATTGATCCTCAATGTTAGGTTTTCTTTTTACTACATTAATTTTGCTAGTTTTTCATGTGCTTCGTAGAATGCAGTTGCTTTGCAGGTTATAATTGGCATTCTTATCCCCAAAATGAGCAAAATCACTTTATTTACGGTGACTTGTCAAACTTTATTATGGATTCCTATGAAGAATGTAGTGATCCACCACGTCTTCAGATGCAACCCTTTTGAGTACGCGATGATATCTTTGCATATCGATATTGGAGTTTACTGTTGATATTAAAACAAGTTATAATTTATATGTTTTTTTATTTATATCGTTGATACTTTTGTTTTGCTTTAGATACAAATATAAGTTCTTGAATATAAAAAATTATTAGTATTGTTGGAGGATGTTTTATATATTTTTGTAAAGAATATATGGTTGACAATTGTTACAGGGTACATATATACGTATGATTTTGTGAATGTGAATGTGGATGCAGATGTGAATGTATTTTATTTTAGAAATTATTAATAATTTATACAAGGAATTAATTAATAAAATATATATTGATTTTATGAAAATAATTGTATTGCAGCAATCATAAACCATCGCTAATGTAATCATCATTTCCTTACATTTTATTAGCGACGGGTTAACCTGTCGCGTATGCATATTAGTTCAAATCTTTAGTGACGGTTTAAACTGTCGCAAATATGGTATTAATTTAATTTTACTTTTTTGCGACGTTTTAGACCGTCGCTAATAATACTTTTCGTGACGGTTTAAACTGTCGCAAATATGATATTAATTTAATTCTATTTTTTTTGCGACGTTTTAGACCGTCGTTAATAATACTTTTCGCGACGTCAAATACCGTTGCTAAAAAAGTTTTGGTGACAGCAACCAACATCGTCACTAAAAGTGAAATTTTTTTTTCCTTTTTTTGTGTCAGGTTAAACCGTCGCTACAAAAAAGCGACGGTTTGTAACCGTCGCAAATACTTTTTGTCACGCCCCCTTCCGCCACTCCCCATTTCCCGTGGCTACGCCATTGTAAAAAGTCTTTTGCGACGATATGTGAACCTTTTGCGACGTTTACGACCGTCGCAAAAGTTTCGATTTTTAGTAGTGTAGCTCTCCTGTTATTCTACTTCTAAGGACACCGAACAAAGACATCTACCTCTTCATAAACAGAGTTGCAACGTCATATAGCCGACCAACGTTGGGCGTATGTGAACTTGTGGTTGGCTACTCCAGCGGTTATGGCTTATGGTGCATCTCCTAGGACACGAGGATAGACCATAAGCAAACACAACATCTGCCTATTTCAATAGAGATAGAGACATGAGCAAGAGGTGAGATTGTCATTATCTATTAGGATGAAGGGCAAAAAGAAGAATTGAATGCGTTAGATTCAACCTACTTGCTTTTGCTCTTTTATATATAGGTTATAGAATACTAGAAGGAATTTAACATTTTTTTTTTTACACACTTTCAAAGTAGTGAATCATACATAAATTGTGATTGGTCCAAAATAATAGGGTCAACAACTTTGAGTAAGGTCAATATATTTTTTTGATATGAAATCCACTATTTTAAACTAATCACAATTTATGTATTATTCATTTTATGCTAGAAGCACTAAAATGTGGTGTCAACTCTGTATTGATTTGTTTTAGATTGAAATCAAGTTTATTACAAGTGTCTTAAGCTTGTTTAATGACTATAGGTGAATTTTTAAAAGAAAATTTTTATTTATACATAAAATTTTATTCAAAAAATACAATATAAATAAAAATTATCTTTATAGGTGTTTTGTTTTAGGAAAATTTGTGGTACACACATCTCCTTGGTTACCACCGGTTACGACCTATATAGTTTTTGATTATGACTTATTGTGATATTAGTTATAAATTATTATAATGTTTATTATAACATTATTTTTGTTATGATCCAATTGCTATTTCGTTATACTTTATGTGGTGTTTGGTTATAACTATTTTATTTATTTATAGTTATGACTCTATAAAATTGAGTTATAAAATTTATGATAATAAAATTTACAAATATCATAACTTATATATAATATACATTTTGAGAGTGTGCATGTACCATATAAATTATCCTTCGTTGTAAAGGGAAAGAATCACAGTAAGCCACAACAGTCCTACAAAAAAATTATGTATATATTTTATATTTGTATATTATTACTTTTGTTAAAATGAAGTTCTCTATTCATAAACATTACCCAAAAAAAAGAAAAAGAAAAAAAAAAAAAGAAAGCGTATGTAAAATTGCAAATATTTATATACTTTTTTTAGTTGTTATTGGCCCCGTTTGAGAATAGATTAGTTTTTTTTGACTATTTTATCCTGGTTAAAAAATTTGTATTTGAAATGATAATTTTTTTTTTGGTAATTGATTTCATGGTTGTGAGAAAAAAAGCGAATGATTATAATTTAGATGTGATATTTAGTCTTATTGATTATTTTAGACTATTTTATCTTTATTAACTATTTTCTAAACCTAACTTCCCAAACATCCCATTATCAACACAAAATCTGTTTGTTTATATAACCACAATTTACTTACATATATTACGATGAAAGGCTCATTACAAAAACTCAAAAAAGAAAGAAAAGAAAAAGGAGTTTATAGATACAATATTCTTAATTATTGGGAAATAATGTTTATTGTAAGTGCCTATTTTCAACTTTTTACACATACCAAAAGAAAACCAGAAAAATTAAGGAGGAATTTCAATTCAGCGTAAATTTTTAAAAAAATTATATTTAAGTGGTAAATTTTATATATTAATAATTAAAGTCATCAATTTTTTTATGATTTTGTAATAATTTTTTTAATAATCTCACTGATAAGTAATTTTCCCAAAAATTAAATATTCTATGTCATCAAATTTTAGTATAACTTCATTAATTCCAAATCAATAAGTCAAAAGACAATATATAAAGTTACTTTGAGTAATTGGGATACCATAAAAAGTTATTTAGCTTCTTAGTGTTAGAATAAGATGAATATAGATTATTTGTCTTCTTTCATATGTCATTATTTGACCCTTTTGTTCTTATTGGATATATATAGTATATATTTTATTTTTTGAACAATCTCATAAATTAATAATGTATATGTAGGAGATGGACAAAGAAACATAAAAGAAAACATATAGGTCGCGTTTGGTTTTGTTTTGAAATCATAATTTTAATTAAAAAAAATTTAAATTTTTTTTCAAAACTCATAATCAAATAAAGTTTTTAAAATTCTTTTAAAAAACTTATCTAAAAAAATTTATAACCAAACAAGTTTTCAAAAATCTATTTTTTTATAAAAAAAAATTCAATTTTTTTTTTAATTTTGTTCTTTAAATTTTTTTATTTTTTATTTTTTTTTGAAAAAAATATTTTTTCAAATAATTTTTTTTATTTTTGAAAAAAATATTAGAAAAATATTTTGTTCGAAAAATAAAAATAAATAAATATTTTTTTACAAAAATAAAAAATAAAAAAATTCAAAATAATAAATTAAATAAAAAAATTAGCTTCAAAACTTATAATCAAAAGTTTTTAAAAACTCTTTTTAAAATTTATAATCAAATAAATTTTCTTTCTTTAAAACTCTTTTTAAGAACTTATCTTTCAAAATATAAATTAAAACATAAAATTCGTTTAAAAAATTAAACCAAACGGAATCTATTCAAATACGACATGCTAATAACAAATCTTCACAACAATGACGTGGAAGTTGCACAAGCCAAGCATTTGGTTTGTTTTGGATATTTAGTTAAAAATTAATTTTTTTAATTTTTTTTTTTAAATATGTAAAAAATAGAGAATTGATGTGACTCAAAATACGTTAAACATGCAAAATTGATTTTTAGCCAAATTTCCAAAACAGCCATAGAAAAGCAAGTTCAAACACTGTTAAGTTACTCAACAAAGGAGGGCAATATGGGAATTACAAAAGAAAAAAATTTAAATCAAAAATAAAAAAAAAAGTTAAAAAAATATCAAAAAATAAAGCACAGGGCCCTCTTAAATTGAATACCGTCACACGTTATTTATTTATTAACAAAATTTTCAGTAAATATTTAGAGCTTCGTAATATTATTGTTAGGTTTATCTTCTGTACTTGCAATTTTACTCAAATTTAAGTAAAAAAATTGAGTAATTTTTTTTTTTTGGTTTAATATGTATTACATTGATCAATTTAGATTTGAATATAAATTTGTATATAATTTTTCAAAATTTAAATAAAAAAGGAGTAGTAAAAATTTATGCAAAATTGATTTTTGCATGAATTTAAATAAAAACAAGAAGACCTAAGGGAGGGGCATTGGAGAGCTTCTTTTTAGTGATTTTTAGAATCCCTCCAGCGACTTTTCGATGAGTTTGAAAAACACTTTCCTGGATTTTATGTCTAAGAATAGGGGTTTAAAAGTTTTTTTCCTGATTATAATTTTTTAGATTTTTGTAACACATACAATGATTCTTTTTTCTTTTAATCCTCTTCCTTTACTATTGTGGGTGTTCATCTTCAACCATGATTTTTGGCGGTGATCGAAGTTCGCAATGAGAACAGCAGGAATAGTGACAACAACGTGTTTGGTCTTTAGTTTGATGCATATCTTGTTTTTTCAAATCACATCGGTTAGGAGATTGGTAAAATTTCCACAAATTGATTTTTTTTATATATATTAATAAAATTGTATTTTAAACTTTTCTCAAAATTTAAATAAATAAAAAAACAAATTTTGAAGAGAATTATAAAAAATTACTCAAATTTAAATTTGACATCATAAAAAGTGAGAGTCCTAAAACTAACAACGGTAATTTGTAATTAACCAAATCAGAGAGTAAAATCTAATTCCCATAACTACAGAGAGGGTGTTTGACAATAGGATATTTTTTTGGCTTTTTATGCCAAAATAATTCTAAAAGACAAGATAAATTAAAATAGTTAATAAGATAAAATATTATATCAAATTTATAATTATTTTATTTTTTCTCTCACAAATATCATATCTAATTATAAAAAAATTTAACTCTCTTTCTAAACACAATTATTTTAATCTATTAAAATAATCAAAAAACTAAAATAACTTATTAAAATGATTAATTTTTCAAAACTTTCAGAAAATGTATTTTAAATAAATTTCAATAGTATATTTATGATTTATCCAAATAATAAATCACCAAATATTTTATATAAATGTGACTTCATATGTTTATAAAACATTTAACCATTTATTTAATAAAGAGTTTGATACGTATTACATTTACCTAAAAGAAAAGGGAGGGCATGGTAGATGTCGTCGATAACTAATCAGACACAATAGATTATCGTGTTAACGGTCTGGATCAAATTATCCAAACGGCCTTTCTCTATAAGATAATAGCATGGGTAATACATATGTCAATATTAAACTAAAACTTTAGAGATAATACACATCATTCTAACTGTATATTCACTGTGTAAATGGGAAGGACTGAATTTTGGAGGCGAGACGAGCATACCACTACTTAGCTCTCTCAGTAGCTGGTTTTCGTCCCACAGATTCATCTACTCTCACTCCTAAAGCAATAACAAGTTTACCCAGATTCATTTTGCTTTCAAATTTTCCTTCCTGCTGATCCACCACACAGAAGGTCCATACATGTTGCCTTTCGTTTTCTGAAAGTGTTTTTTATATTTTCTTTTTGTTAGATTGTGCGTTTCTTAGGGAAAAAAAAAAAACTGGGTTTCGTGTTATTGGCTTGTTTTTGTTAATTGAAGTCGTTTTTAATGCCCTTTTTTGTTAGTTTGATGGTTCTAGAAAGCTCGTCGAAAAAGGGAATTCAGTTTGTTTTCGTGTTCTACTCATCTGGGTTTTGGTTGCAATTTGCTTTTTGAAAACAGAAAATTAGATTCACCATCGGTTCGCAGTTTGTTACTTTTTTTATTTTTTTCGACTGGGTTTGTTGCAATTTACATTGAGTGTTTGGGAATCAGGAAAACAGGGATTGGAAGGAAAATGGAATCGTCTGCGAAATCAATTGAAGAGGTGGTGGAAGAGATCATGAGAACTCACAGATCTCTTCCGGCGAGACCCGGAATCGACGAGGTGGAGGCTGCGAAGACATTGATCCTAAACGTCGACAAGGAAGAGCAAGCGAGAATCGAGGCCATTGCGAGGAAGAGGAAGAGCCTTGAAGTGCCCGAAGAGCTATTCAGAGTGTTGCAAGAGATGCAAAAGAATTTGGTTCATTTTCAAAGCAAAGAACAGAAGAGAGAGGCTCTGAAATTGCTAGATCTCGACAACGTCCACTCACTGTTCGACGATTTGATTCTGAGAGCCTCGAAATGTCTTCCTTCGAGTTCTGCCTCCAATTCCCACCACCCCAGTCACTCTATAGCTTCCACTTCTTCCACGAATTGGAGCACTTTGTCTTTCACGAATTCAAATTCGTTTTCTGTTGCTAGTTTGAATTCACCTGTTACAGCTACCACGTTCTCTTCGGGCTCACACTATGACAAAGGGCCTGCTAAATCTTCCGAACTATTTACCCGGGATGATAGTTATGTGAAAAAGGGGACAGCTACGTTCTATTCGGATGGAATTGCGGCTAGCATTCGATCTGGGGATGCGTTAACTCCGCAGATTTTGGATTCATCACTGAAAATTCCAAGCACTTCTGGTGAGTTTGGGTCCTTCTCTGCAATGGATTTTGTCCATACCCTTTTGAGTTTCTGGTTTTTTTGGCTTTTGTTGTTGTGCATTTATGTCATTCTATGTTTGCTACTTGAAATTCAATGGATAGGTATCAGAACTCAGAAGATATGGTTGAATTTTGAAGGATTTAGTTGCATGAATTGTTTTGGATTGAATTAAGATAGACCTGATGGGTTTGTATAATCTTCGTATTTACATGGAAATTGGTTTGTTTTTTGTAGGTCAAGATGGTGAAAAATTGAGTCTAATAAAGCTTGCTAGTTTGATTGAAGTGTGTTCGAAGAAGGGTACTAGGGATCTCAATCTTCAGAACAAACTGATGGACCAAATTGAATGGCTTCCTGATTCTATAGGGAAGTTATCGTGTTTAATCACCTTAGATTTGTCTGAAAATCGTATTCTGGCCTTGCCCGCCACAATCAGTGGTCTCTTGTCGCTGACGAAATTGGATTTGCATTCAAACAGAATTAGTGAACTTCCAGATTCCATTGGAGATCTCCTTAGCCTGGTTTGTCTTGATGTGAGTGGGAATCAGCTAACATCTCTGCCTGAAACTTTTGGTAGATTAGTCCGTCTTGAGGAGCTAGATTTGAGCTCAAATCATCTCCCTGTGCTTCCTGAGTTAATCGGATCACTTGTTAGTCTAAAGAAATTGAATGTTGAGACTAACAATATCGAAGAAATTCCGCATACTATTAGTCAGTGTTCATCACTCAAGGAGCTTCATGCAGACTATAATCGGCTTAAGGCCCTTCCAGAAGCTGTAGGACGAATCGCATCCCTGGAGATTCTGTCTGTTCGTTACAATAACATCAGACAATTGCCTACCACCATGTCATCCCTATCAAATTTGAGAGAGCTTAATGTAAGTTTCAACGAGCTTGAGTCGGTGCCTGAGAGCTTATGTTTCGCTACAACACTTGTCAAGATGAACATTAGCAACAATTTTGCTGATCTACAATCCCTACCGAGGTCAATTGGGAACCTTGAATTACTTGAAGAGCTGGATATTAGTAATAACCAGATAAGAATTCTTCCGGGCTCTTTCAGGATGTTATCACGACTACATGTTTTAAACATGGAAGGGAATCCCATGGAAGTGCCGCCAAGAAATATAGCTCAGATGGGGGCACAGGTAATTAATCTTTCCTGTACTTCCTGTGAAATTATTGATTTTTGAAGTTTTTGTTTTTAGTTCAACCAATTTTCGCTACTCCTCAGGCTGTTGTTCAGTATATGGCTGAACTGTTTGCAAAGAGGGATGTCAAACCACAAGCAGTTAAGCAGAAAACAAGTTGGATACAGATATGCTTCTTTTCAAAGTCGAACAAACGGAAGCGCAGTGGCATGGACTATACGAACGCCTGATTCACTGCAATTTGCACAAATTACGGAACATAAATATTTCTGTTCGGTAAGGTTTTCTGTCCGTCATGACTAATCTGTCCTTTCATGATCTTGTCTACTGGTTTTGCAAAGTTGTCAACACTGCTATTAGTAGGGTATATCCATGGAAGTGGGTTTGTGCTTTAATGTGGTTAGGAATCCTTTTCAGGCTCACACTCTCAAAATAAATAATGAAGTTAAAAAAGAATAGAAACCATAGGTTATGAGCAACATACAGAGTCAATATGGTTGTAATGGGAGCTAATGTGAACTTCCTTAAATTTTTTTTTGTTTTTTTGTTTTTTGGACATTGTACAGGAAAATTGAGGTTCAGTGGAGTGGAAGAAAGCTGAGATATCGGTGGAACTTATCCTCTAAACTTGGGAAGGAAGATGGTTTTCCAGATATGATTCTAATCCTTGCTTCTCAAATTGTAAATTTCCCTCCTTAAATTTCATTGCTGTTTTCATTTTTTCATTTGGTCTGTATTTCTTATGTTCTTGATCTACAATGAGATGTGCAATTGACTCCAACCGGCAAAAAGGGGGAAGGAAGATGTTGTATTTGATTTCCCTCAATTTTACATCATAAATGAGTGTTGATTACCCTTTTCACCACTTTCAATTAAACGAAAAAAAAAAAACATAGAATATGCTTCTGTTGTCTTTTTTTTTTTTTTTTCTTTCTATTTTGCAGTCAAAATTTAATTTGGTTGTATTTTAGTAATAATGGTCTTACTCCGTTTATATGGTGGAGGGTTTCCATTAGAGGTTGCTGACTGACAGGTTAGGGATTTTATCCCTCCTCCATATGTCACTGGTTCTGCGTTGAAAATTCCAACTGTTGATCTTATTAGTTAACTATTATGGCAAAGTCAGAACAATATGATAAAGATCTAGTCCGCTTTTCTCCAATTGTTAGTTTATCTAGCCAACAGTGAAGTAAAAAATTGGAAACTCAGTTATGATTGAAAGAGAATCTGGGTAGAGTCTATTTAAGCCTAAGACAAGAAGCTTATTTTGTAGTTTTCTTTATCAAACTTTCTAGTAATGACTTTTTGTGGACTTGTTACATTATTCAAGTTGAGAAAAATCTTACCTCTTGTATTGCAGTTTCAAAAACAAGGGTAGTTTTGTTAAATTTGAAGCATGCATATAGGACACAATGAAATAGCAGTGGTAAATAGTAAGAAGTATGCCTAGTTCAGTAAATAGTAACAGAGATTAATGGAAATGAGGATCACGATCAATGGGTAATGAGGCATTTATGAGGTTCAGCTATATGGCCTATGTTTGTGAGTACAAGATTTTTTTGTCTGATTAAACTCTTCGTGATTCAGTACAACGTAGCTACAAAAGTGATTTTAATTGATGCTTTGCAATGCTTTTGTTGTAGTTTGCTTTAACATACATCTTCAGTTTGTTTAATGTTTTAGGTTTTTGGTTCAACTTCTAACTTTTTAGCTGTGTGTTAATTCATCTTGGTGAGTAATCCGTTATGCTCACGAGATAGGACATGGGTTTGGTAAAAAAGTGCTGTGTTTTTGGTAGATATGGTTAAAAAAAAAAGTAGTGTTCTAGAATAATAGCCTTGGTTGAAGACTGGACTTTTTGAGAGTGAGGCACAATTGTAGCTTAAAACGTTTGATGTTTATGGTTGCTGCTGCCTGCTTCTTCTAGGTCTTATCTACAATTCTTATAGTAGAGCTGTTTTTAGTTCACGTGAAGTTCATGAGTTGCTTTAAAATTTTCTAGGTAATTAAATTTTTTTACAGGATCGCAAAGAATTATGCATTTCTGTGATGAATGATATATAAAATTAAAACATGACCTACAACTTCAAGGAGAGAAATCTGAATCAATTGGCGTTAGTCCAGATGACAAAACCTCTTCACAGCACTAGGAAGTTTTGTCACAGACAGTTTTCCTCCCTAAGTTGCCTCCAATGGAAAAATGCTTGGGAGCTCGAGCACCCCAATCCACCCCTAATGATGTAAAATAGATCCCACCCTTCGCTCTTCATCCTTCCTCTCCCTATCTTTCTCTATTATCTCTTTCTTTCATATCATTACAGGTCAAAATAGAGATTATATATATTAGATGTAGTGCCAATTGCCTCCACCGTATTAAAAAAGAAGGTGGTTTAGGTACAAAAAACACCCCATACCCCCAAAAATAGTAGTTTTAAGTAAGATCATGAAAACCACTTTAGTGGTATATAACATCATATTGTGTGATAATTAAGAGGCAATTTTAATATTAAGTAAGATCATGGAAACCACTTTTGTTTTTAGGAAAAAAAATTCATTTTTGGATTCAGTTTTACTCATTACAAATTAATAGCTAGATATTTCTCTTTTCTATTATCCAGATGTAACAGTTGGAGACAGTTTTTTGATATGATTAATTTTTTTGAACAAAAAAAGAAGATACTCATTGGTGGTATCATTGCAACCTTTAGGCGTTGGTGTGTAAACTAGACTTTTTCCAATTCAAAGGAAGGGACCCACCATCGGGGTAAGAGAGGAATGCACCAACCCCCAGTACAAGAGGCAGAGTTGCGATCAGAGTACAGTTAGCTTCATTGTTTGAAAGACAGGTTGTTAGTCGCGCCCCTCAGGAGTTAAGCCCTGCTCACTTGTGTACAAGTAAGGTACCTTTCCACCCCACCATCACCCGCGGTGGTGATATGGTTACTTCCAAACCGCGTTTTTGTAACCATTGAAAAATCCTCCAAAGTTTACATGATGAAATTTGCGGAGCAAACTATGTCGTCTTCAATTTACTGTACTCACATGATTCAAGCTTTGTCTTTTGTAACCATTGAAAAATCCTCCGAAGTTTACATCATGAAATTTGCTTAGCAAACTATGTCCTGGTCAATTTACTCTACTCACATGATTCAAGTTTTTTCTCAACTGTAAGTTTGCGCGCGCTCTCTCTCTCTCTGAAATCCCCTGTTTCTGGCTAGAAAGAAAGGTATATCAGGACATGGAGTGAGTGAGTAAGATTGGTGTGGGTGGGTCCATTAGATTCAGGTAGTTGGCAACTGTCACCTAAGAAAGATCATGGTCACTGATCACATACCAATTGGAAGAGATAACGTGGCCAACTCTGAGCCATATAGTGTTTGGTATATGCTTACGAATCAGGATAGCCTCCTTGCATTTCCTACTTGCAAGATCATGGGGCCTACTTTTAGGCCCAATTTTGATAATCTGAACAGTTCATATTTTAAGATCTTTTCTTGTAAAAAATCAAGTTAATCAGATATCAGAAAGTATGTGTTTAGAAAACTCGAACTAAAAATTATTTTTTAAAAGAATTTAATAAACAGTTTTCCGAATACATTCTTTCTGATATCCGATCAATTTGATTTTTTACAAGTGTGATATACTGAACAAATCTTAAAATATGAACGGTTCGGATTATCAAAATTGGGCCTAAAAGTGGGCCCAATGACCCTGCAAGTAGGAAATGCAAGGAGGGGATCTTGATTCTATGCTCAGACCTAGCTTTTCCTCATATTGGAAATCCTTCAGTGGAAAACTAGTAATTGAGAAAAATCTTCCTTGGCCATGTCTCTGTTGTAGATTGCTTCAAGTTGAATAATTAATAGAAAAAATAGCAAGACTACAAAAAAAAATCTCTTTTAATTTTATCCATGTATAACAAGTTATGTGTTAATTTTTAATTTGTTACAAATTCAATTATGGTATTATTTGGTGCAGCTTATAGTTTTGTTTTATTATTATTATTATTTTTTTTTTTTTTTTTTGTGAGACTGTTGGATGTAAGTTGTGCTTATAGTTTATAAGGCAAAAATAACGTAAATAAATTGAAAATAAAATTGATTATCTAGAAGTTGAGGAGTAGATGTTTTTAAATTTGACTTCCAATTATAAACTTACTACTTGAAAAATGTTACATCAAACATGTAAAACCTAAACTCCTTTATTATGTCATTGTGGATGAATTGTGAGTTGTAAAATGTGGTTCTCTAACATTCCTCTAATTAATATTAAAGTAAATTACACCAAAATTCTCTAAACTTTACATATTTTTTAACTAAATTTTCATTTAAATAAGCCCTCAAACTTTTAAATTGGTTCAATTTAGCACTTTATTACATTTCATTCACTTTTGACAATTAAATATATCATATAATATCAACTTGAATGCTAAAAACTATTCATAAGCTTGTGCTGGAGCAAGAAAGAAATGGTGTTGATTCTATGATTTTGTTTTGATAAATCTTTGGGTGAGTCCCATAAAATATATTTGATAGTCAAAAGTGAACTAAATGTAACAAAAGGGCCACATTAAATCAATTTGGGAAGTTTGATGACTTAATTGAATGAAAATTTAGTTTTAGGGTTTAATAAAAGGAAAATTTACCCATAAATCCTATTTTCTGAAAATTTGAACCATTTAGTCCTAAAAGTTTTCTTATGCTCTGAAAAGTCCCATTATAGGAAAATTGACTATAAAGGGCATATACATCAAACAAAAACATCAAGAACATCAAACATTAACAAAACATCATCAAACATCAAACATCACTAACATTAATCATCAACGTATGAACATCAAATATTAACAAAACATCAAGAACATCAAACATTAACAAAACATCATCAAACATCAAACATCACCAACATTAATCATCAACGCATGAACATCAAACATTATTATAACATCAAGAACATCAAACATTAACAAAAACATCAAGAACATCAAATATTAACAAAACATCACCAAACATCAAACATCACCAATATTAATCATCAACACATGAACATCAAACATTATTATAACATTAAGAATATCAAACATTAACAAAAACATCAAGAACATCAAATATTAACAAAACATCATCAAACATCAAACATCACCAACATTAATCATCAACGTATGAACATCAAACATTCCGGACCAACATCAACAAAAAAAATTGAATTTCAAGGCCTAATCGAACCCCAAACATTGAACATCTCCACTATCAAACATCAAACATCAAGGCAAACATTGAACATCCAACATTGTTCTTCAGACTCCCATTTTTCAGATCACATCTTCCATCACCAACATTAATCATCGACATATAAACATCAAACATTCATGACTTCACTAGACAGTGAAAAAGTGTTTTGCTTGATATGATCTGATAGCATTACCTAATTTTTCCACAAATAAATTGAAGAAAAGTTATACCCAGATCATACAAGGCCTATACAACACCAAAGGGTGGAAGAAAACCCTAATCAATCTTCAAAAAAATATACTAAACATATATAAATCTACATAATTATATCCTTACAAACCAATCGAGCAATCGCAAAGAACCACCAGCGCCGCCACCGTCGGTTCCCGGCCTCCGCCATAGAAACCCTAGAAGTAGATTATATGCGTTATATGTATAGGCGGTGGATTTAAGGTTTTTATCGAGGCTCTGTGTTTTGATCCACCGCAACAACCTCGTCTCGATTCCAAATTCACAAACCCAATCAACGTCCGAACCAACGTCCGAACCGGCCATTGATGATGTTGATGATGGCGACGATGAAGCTTGATGATGGCAATGATGTTTGATGGAGGCTCTGTTTTTTACTCCGCCACAATAGCCTCGTCTCGGCCCCAAATACACAAACCCAATCAACCTTGATGATGGATGTAAACAAATGTTGTGATGCTCACAACGTTGAATGTTGTGCTGGATGTTGATGATGGATTTTTTTTGCTCACAACGTTGATGATGGATGTTCACAACGTTGAATGTTGTGATGTAAAAAAATTGATTAGTTTTTATGATGTTGCAAATTTTTAGGAAACAAATATTCCATAAAAGGGGTATTATTGTAACTTGTAAAATAATGAAAATTCAATAAATAACATTTCAAAATAAAATGGGACTAAATGGAACATAAGAAAACTTTTAGGACTAAATGGTTCAAATTTTCAGAAAATAGGATTTATGGGTAAATTTTCCTATATTTTATCTTTTGACGTGTATTTAATAAATATTATGTGCAACCATATACTTAAAAAAAATAAAACTCATCTTGACATATAGAAAGCCACATCAGAGTTGAAAATTTCCAATGATATATGATATCTTCCTTTGTTTTACAGTGAAAAGGAGTCATATTATTTTATTTTATTTATTTATTTATTATATATATAACATCACTTATTATACATTTATCTCTCTCTCTCTCTCTCTCTCTCTCTCTCTCTCTCTCTCATGAAATTCATGCATTTCTTAATTAGTGAAAGTCATAGTCAAAAAGGTAGGGGCATGAACGCATTTACCAGGTAAAAAACACATTTTTTAAAAGTTGAATGGAGATAGGAATGATTGTTTCCTAATTAAGTTTGGCAAATGTCATCATATTACTAATATAATAATGTTTTGATTGCTATTAGTGGAGCATAGAATTGAGAAATAAACAGTTAATTCTCGAGTTATTTTATGCATCAAGTTCATTAATAATTGGCTAAAATAATGACAATAAACAAGTCACTATCAATCAGTTTGTAGGCCAAGAATGGTTGAAAAATAATTTACAAATATAAGTTATATAAATAATTGAATATGACAGTAACAATCTTATAATTATAATGCAATAATAAATATTTTGACTTCAGATAAAATTATCATAAATAATCATATAACTTTATGTAAATTTTGTGTACTTTTATTTTTTTGTGTTTTTGGTACGACATTTTCGAAGATGGTTTGCCACACATATATTGGATCCATTTACAAAAGGGATGGCCCTGCTTCATTCCATGGTTTCCAACAATGGTGGGGTTGGAATTAAATATATTAGTTGTACTACAAAGTAAGGAGTGATTATTTTATCGTTATAAAATACTCTATTTTTCGCGAGTCTATTATATTTATATGATTTTAAATTCACAAATCATAAATAATTTTTCTTAATATATAATTGTAAGACAGATGGTAAGAGACTTAAAAGATTGTATTTTTTTAACATATATTTTATACAAAATTTATGATTTCTTAAATCTACTAACATGTGCTCTAGAATGACATGTTAGCAAAATTTAGTCACAAAACATAATTATTAGACATGTGATTTTTTTGAAACCATGTGATAATTTGTACAAATTTAGCTGTGACGAAAACAAATCATTATTGAAGGATGGGGAAGGAAATTTTTGTGCACTCTTTCTTGCAATTGATGGGGTGTCCTATATAATCAGGCCTCAAGAGGTGGACCTTTCTTATGTCCCTACGGATTGGGGCCTTTACAACGAGATGTTATTAAGACCATATTCAATTGTGTATTAAATTTATTATTAAATTTAAATTTAATGAAAAATATATATTAAGTTTTTTAGTTTTAACGGTTTCATTAAATTGGTATCAAATTGAGAATCTCTAAAATGTTTCACCAAATAGAAGATGTCTGGGAGTTTTCAGCATTTCACTATTTGGTGCAGTTGATTTTACAGAACCGGGCGATTTGCCCGACGTCGGGTTGGATGTCCCCCTGTCATCCGTTTTGTTGAAAACTTCCCATAGCAAAGCATATTCTTAGAATCGATGGATTATTCTTGCCGGTCGACCAGCCGGACTTTCGCTCAATCGTCCTCTCAGTCGACTGGTGTGTTGATGATAGCCAAAATGCTCCGTTGGAGTGCTGGATATCTGATGGAGTTTTTATTTAAATTTTTACTCAAATTTGGTGAAATAAATGATACACCGTTGGAGATGCTCTAAGGCCCCATGTGATATTTGACATTTTTTTAGGGATATTTATATATAAGTCTTAATTTATGTACTTATATTCCATAAAATCTTAACTAACACTTTTTGGACCTTCAAATCCCATTAAATTTTTAATAGTCAAAATTGCTATTCAAATAATGATTGTTCATTATTTATGATTACCAATAAAAAAAAATGATAATTTGACATTTATTTGATTTTCAAAACTTTAAAATATCAGCTTTCAAATTGACATTTTTAAAAAAAAATTATGTGCAAAAAAAAAAATAATGTTTTTTTTGAAAAATTGAAAATACAAAATTATTTTTTTGTGCAAAATTGGAAATTTTGTATCTATAAAGTAGCATGATGATGAAACATTGATGCAAAATTGGGGCAAAAAAATGAAAAAATGAAAAATCTGATAATATTCTCAGTTTTAAAACTGAAAAAAATTTGATAATGTTTTCAATTTTATTGGATAGTTGAATCAAACCAACAAGTAGAAGAGCAAAAACATTTAATCTCATGCTCTCTTTTTTTTCCATCAGTTAATGAAACAATTATCTGGAATATTATTATACAAAATTGATAATGTTTTTAGTTTTAAAAATTACGAAAAACTGATAACATTATCAATTTTACTAAATAGGACTTATTGGTTCAACAAAATCTTAGATTGGACCTGAGCTACCATAATATTTGTAAATAAGACTTTTAAGTAATTAATTTTTTTTTAAAGTAATTTTTTAAATTTTTTAGTAAAATCATTAATATATTTGACAATGATTTTTTTTTTTTAAATTGTATAAAACTATGAATGAATAAAAAGTATGATTTATTTTTTTAATAATATTTATACGTTTTTAATTTTTTTGTAGTCAACAAATCAAATTGTCATACTGGCATAAGTATTTTTGCCACCTCAATAAAAATAATCATGATGGCTAGATTAAAAAAATAAATAAATAAATAATAATCAAAATTTAATTTGAGAATTGATTGTGTCAAAATAATATAAGAATTATTAGAGTGGTATAATAATTTATTTTTTTATTTTTTTGCAATGTAACAAGTTAAAAAGTGAAAAATAATATATTCTTTGCAATGTAACCTATGTGTTTTTGACACAAGAAAAATTTAAGGAACCCAAGATTGAGATAAGATTAACCTTATTTAAAGACTTCTTAAGGGCTTTTATTGTGAGTTTTTGATATTTTTTTTAACCCAAAATTTTAAATTTAAACCTTGTAAAAAAAAAATTAAATTAGAATAAGGTGGCTCTAAACTTGGCCTCTAAAGACCAAGTGCTGGTGGTTGAGTACAGTATCGGTTGGAGTCTTATCGAATGTAACTTTCCATATGCTATTTCTCTTCATTCACTTCACAGGAAAAAAATAAAAATAAATAAATGCCTCTAACTAGGCTGGAAGGTAGGTGGGGTTCCAAATTTTAGATGGACTGGGCCATATTATTCCATCAGGTTAAGGGATTTCTATTTATACTTAAAAAATTATTAAAAATTTTAAAATTTTAATTTCTATTATATCTTAATTTAAATTTATTAATAAAGATAATACATATTAAATTTTAAAATAAAATGTTTTTTTTTTCCCTTCTAATGATATATCCTAATCACATATATGTATTTTTTATTTTCTTCCTTAAATTTCAATTGTTTTCGCTTCTTCTTCCTCATTACAAAATTCCAAACCATCCCACTAAAATTTACCATTATCATGTTTCTTATCCTTACAATTTGAACAAAATCAAACAATAGATGAGAATAATAATAAAACTGTTTTTTGAAACAATTCATAAAAAATGAGGTAAGTATTTACATAAATATCAAGATACAATTTTTATATTTTTGTGCTTTTTTTAACGTAAAAACAAATAGTCATCCTGTTTAACGTCATTATTGTTTGGAATTTTAGATCCGAACAAATTTATTTTATTCGACAATATACTACCGAACAAAGTTAACATGTTCGGATCTAAAAATCCAAACCAAACAATTGTGTTCAGATTGTAAGCCCAAATATGGTGATTTTATTTCTTATTTGGGTGTACTTTGAAGAGTAATTTAAGAAAAATTATAAAATATACTGCAAATAACATAAAATTCTAAATAATTAAACAAAATATACCATAGAATTCCCCTCAGTGTAGGTCTATTTGGATTGGGCTTTGGAGCTATATAGTCCAGCTCAAATCTCACAGTCCGGTTTCCCAATTGGGTCCTTGGACCTTTTTCTTGTAGCGTACGCTTAAGGGTGACGTGGATCGCAGCTTCGTACAAAATAAATTATTATTATTATTTTTTTAAATTAAAAGGAAAAATTAAACAAAATAATTTTGAAGAGTAATTTAAGAAAAATTATAAAATATACTGCAAATAACATAAAATTCTAAATAATTAAACAAAATATACTATAGAATTCCCCTCAGTGTAGGTCTATTTGGATTGGGCTTTGGAGCTATATAGTCCAGCTCAAATCTCACAGTCCGGTTTCCCAATTGGGTCCTTGGACCTTTTTCTTGTAGCGTACGCTTAAGGGTGACCTGGATCGCAGCTTCGTACAAAATAAATTATTATTATTATTTTTTTAAATTAAAAGGAAAAAAAAAAAAAAAAACCTCTAACACTTCAATTGAATTGTAAGATGAGGTGAGAAAATAAATTATTGTGATTTTTCACCTAAATGAGAAAAAAATTGATTATAATTTCCCACCATTATATCTGGATGCGTAAAAGAAAAGAGAATATGATTTCTTATCTTTCTTGTTTGGATATAGTAAATAAAATAAAATAAAAATTATGGGATTACCAAAATAACTTTTTATATTAATAAGTTACATTTTTTTCATAAAGGTAATTTTGGTATTTTAAAAAACTTTTATTAAACCCAACTCTTTTATCACAAAATCTCGCAACTTTTGGTGAGAAACCAAATATAGGTTTGGTTAGAATTTTTTTCTCACCATCTCTCATAATTTCTCATATATTTAATCATTCAAATGAGTGAAGGAGTTTTTTTTATTCTCACAATTTCTTTTCTTCTCTCACCAAACCCTTCCATCCAAATGGAATGTAAAGTTTGACCCTTGAAAACAAAACAAACTCTGAATTTTTAATTTTGTTAATTTGAACTCTAATTTTTAAATTTATTTTCAATCTAAATCATTTGTCTATTTTTTATTAAGTAAATTTGATTAAAAAATGATATTTTAGTCATTAAACTCAATGAAAAAGAGTATTTTAGACATTTTATATACACCTGCATTGAGTTTTTCGTTGGTTTGAGTTAATGAAAATAGATAAATGACTTAGATTGAAAATAAATTAAAAAATTTAAATTTAAATTATTAAATTAAAAATTCATGATTTATTTTGTTAGATTGTCAAACTCTAATTTTATTTTTTTAATCAACCCAAAAGGTTATTGGCTGAATATGTATTGGGCACCTTTTTTGGTGACTGTAAGAGCATCTCCGATGGTTCACCAGATTTTTCATCAAATCTGATTTTTTTAAAAAAATGATTTCCTCTATATGATATCCCATGCTCCAACGGAAAAATTTAGCTTTTATCAAACTACCGGTCGACCGGCCAATGCAAAAATTAAAAAACTGAGAAAATGTAAAATTTTTACAAATTTTTGCTTAAGGTGGTCGTCCAGGAGGACGTCCAGCCGGTTGTCCGGTACGGCCCACCTTCAACGTAAACGCCTGGTGTTTTGGTGAAATCTGCTCCGCTTCTCATTTTGGTGAAACTTTTGATGAATTCTCAATTTGATATTCATTTGGTGAAACCGTTGGAGCCATAAAAGTAATAATTTTTCACCAAATTCAAATCTGATGGTGAATTTGATTCACCGTTGGAGATGGTCTAATTAAAACATTTAAAATTGTGATTCAATTACATTTTATCATAATTTTAATAACTTGATGCATGATTGGACTGAATAATTTTAATAACATTTTATCATAATAAATTGTGATTCAATTACATTTTATCATAATTTTGGTGGCTGAATAATTTTCATTACATTTTAAACTGTTTATATCGGGTGATGTGGATTATTAAAATAAGAAAAATTAGGTGAAATAATAATATAGAGAGAAAATCTCTCTTAAAATTATTTTTTGAATCTCTTCAATTTTTAAAATTTTTTTTTTTTTTTTGTGTGAAGAAATTGGTAGACAAGAGAAATTAATTAATTACTAATTTCTATAAAATAAAATTTTTCCATTTAAATACAAAAGAGATGTCACATCATACTACTACCCTACTTTTGTAGACTTTAGAAATAGGTCTCAGCTTCTCTCTAGTTTAAATTGGACTGGAGCATGCTGTTAAGACTCCGTGGGCCCATCACAGAATCAATATCGATAATTTGAACCGTGCAATGTGTAAGTCTCGTCGAGTATTTAATCTCTACAAAAAATCATTTTGATAGGGACATCGATAACTACTTAATCATATCACATTTGTGTCAATGGAAAGTATGATTTTTAAAATAAATGATTTATATAAATGTGATTTGATCAAGTGACTATTGATATCCGTTTAATATTGTTTTTTATAAGGATGAAGTACTCGACAAATCTTATATATTAAACGGTTCGAATTATCGATGAGGGTTCCGTAGTGGGCCCACAAAGACCCAACCACACCCTCCAATTAGGATACCCAACTAGAACCTCTCCCTCAGAAATATCATCTCTACTTTAATATCATATATCTATTTAATAAAACGGAACGGTTTTTAAAATATATAAAATGTATCAGAGATACATTTTCATTTGAATGGCTGAGATGATTCCCAAAAGCAGGACTGTTTCATTTGATGGTCCAGATGATGCTTTCATTCCTGTCCAAGTGCTCATATCTCTCTCTCTCTCTCTTTCTCTCTCTCTCTCTCCTACGTTTACCCAAACATGTCTACCCATCACATTCTTTTCAACTCCTTCTCTACACGTTCTCTCTCAACGTCTGCCTCTCCCTTTCTCTCTTTGTTTTTGTTACCTCTGATGGCTATGTTTGTTTCCCTAGCATTAAGCAATTGTTGTGCTGCTGTTGTTGGGAAAGAGTTGTTCGATTTTTGGATTGTTCTCTTACCTTCCCTAGGCGAGGTCAGTCTCTCTCTCTCTCTCTCTCTCTCATGCAATAATTCAATTGTCTGTTTCCCTAGCATTAATCAATTGTGTATAATTGTTCTTACGTTTTTGATCTTGTTCTAGGGTTTCTGATTAAGAACCACGAAACTGTGTTTCGATTGGCGGTCGAACACCTGTCGAACTCATCGAGTTGGCTCCTCTGTTCCCTACCACCAACTTCACCACCACCATTACATCGACGCCGCCGTCTTTTCCTCTTCGCTCATCGTCTTCTCTCTCTCTCTCTACTTTGACTCCCTATGGAAGCTCTTTGGTACCCCTCTTTCTCTCTCTCTCTCTCTCCCTTGCTATCGTCTTTCAATCATTCAAAACCAGACTTCAGGTTTCAAGGTTTGATTTTTATCTGGGTTTAAAATGGGTTTATTGTACACAAACTGATATAAAGCAATTGAATTTAGGGTTTTCAATCTGTGTAAAGTATTAAGGCAATTGAATTTGGGGTTTTATTTCCCATTTCTCTCAATTTGGGTTTATTTTGTTCTTGAAGTTCTTTGTGGGTCATTGAGAGTACTAAGGCTTCACAGTTTGATTGTTTATGACAGTCATGATATATTTCCTATTTCTCTCAATTTGGGTTTATTTTCTATTCTTGAAGTTCTTTGTGGGTCATTGAGAATACTAAGGCATTACGGTTTGATTGTTTATGACATTCATGATATATTTCATGTTTCTCTCAATCTGGGATTATTTCCTGTTCTTGAAGTTCTTTGTGGGTCATTGAGAATCCTGAGGCTTCACGGTTTGATTGTTTATGACATTCATGATATATTTTTAGTCTTACCATCTGGGTTTAAAATGGGTTTATTGTACATAAACGGATATGAGGCAATTGAATTTGGGCTGCCATTCTTTCTCTCAATTTGGGTTTATTTCCTATTCTTGAACTGGTTTGTCTATATGGTTGCAACATCTACTTGTAGTGTAGTATGGTTATGGTGAATATCATCATTGAGTATATGAACACCATTGATTGTTACCACTGAGTTTATTGCTACAATCTCAAGGATTTATGCCATGGCATTAGCGAACGACGGCGATTTTAAGCCACTATTCTTACCTTTACCTGATCACAAAAAAACTGTATAATCCTCTCTCTCGACTATTTTGTGGGTGAGTTCTTTAGTTCTTTGTTTTAATATTTTTGAATCCATACTGTTTCCATTCTCCATGTTGTTATTGTTGGGCGAATTTTTGAATCAATGCATCAATCTAATACATTTTATTAAACACCATGAGTTGTGGTTTCCAATTTTGTGTAGACCATTTCGACACTGCTCTCGAAGAGTTGTGGTTTCTAATTTTGTGGTTTCCATTTCGACGCCACTAACCCCTGTTAACCAAGTAATTTGATTTCTCTTTCTCTTCCTTGCTCTCTATCTCTCTTTCTTTTTGGCTCTCTTTTCCGGAATAGCTATGTTCACATTTTCTGCACAAAAAGAAAAAGAAAAAAAAGAATGAAGAGTAATTGAGTAAGAAAATAAGAGTAATTAAGTAATTGTATGTGAAGTTCGCTAACTTCTTTCATTTTTTTTTTTTTTAAGTGTTGGTGCTGTGAAATGTTCTATTTTGGGGTTGGAATTGGATTGTTTTACCATGAAGTTTTTGGGTGGGGCTGTTGGCAAAATTGAGAGTTTAGTTGAAATGCTAGTAAAGCTAGTGTTTCCTTGGGAAATCTATGCTCTGTTTCTATAAACAACTTTTTCTATTGATTAATAAATTTTCTGAATTTGGAGTTTATTTGGGCTATTAATAAATTGGTATTTCATTTGGGTTTCATGTCTTCATTTAGGATTTTTTTTTTTCTTCCTGTGAATTCACTCCCTACTCTTGATGTGTTGTGTGACTCTTTTGGGTGTCTGTCCAGTCTTGGCTTGAAAATGGGGCAAGTAAGACTCTTTTGGGTTTCTCTTTATTAGTTCCACTTTAGATTTCTTTTGTTGTGTTTTTTTACATGTTTGTACCAACTGTTTTTGTAGCTTTCTTGCTATTTTGAGGTTACAAAAATATATAAGCCTTTGGTTGGAATGTAAGGGGTGAGAAAAGAAAAGAAATGACACAACACATCATAGTGTTTACTGCATGTAAAGGCATTACTCTCATGGATATAAACTATAAGCTATGAGATTTGAGACCCTTGATCACCCATTTTGATTGATTTTAATTCATTTTGGACCATAATGCATCTTGAATTTGGGCTGCCATTTGCTCTCTCAATCTGGGTTTATTTCCTATTCTTGAACTAGTTTGTGTATATAGTTGTAGTGAAGATCATCATTGAGTGTATGAACACCATTGACTGTTACCACTGAGTTCAATTTGTTGTCAATACTGTAATCACTATACAGTTTATTGCTTTGTAGATTGAGTTAAATTTGTTGTCAATACCCTAATCACTATAAAGTTTATTGCTTTATACAGTTATTAACAGTTTAACAGTTTTAATTGTGAATCTCAATTCAAAACTTCCCCTAAATGGGTTTATTGTACACAAAGTGATATGATATCTGGGTGCTTTAGTTTATTACTTCCCGTGTGCTTCAGTTTATTATAAGATTTCTAAAGCCTAGCTATGTGTCCCAGCCAGAATCACATTATCGCTGTACCTATCCACCACCGTTCAATCAACACAACTACCAGGTAACTTGATTTCTCCCTCTCTATTTGTGTTTGGCTCTTCTTTCTGGAATAGCTCTGTTTCTATAAAGAATTTTTTCTATCGGTTAATAGATTTTCTGTTACGACCCGCTCCCCGTACCTAAGGGTTAAGCATTGTGATGGCCAGTAACTGAAGTTACCTACGGCCAATTCTTAAACAAATTAATAAACGCAAGCGGAAGAAATATTTAAATAAGAGTACCAAAATAATCATTGGAGTTTCTATTTTTATTACAAAACTTATTGACCAAAAAGGCCGATATTTACATAGAAAAATATCATAAAAATACTGTGTGTGTGTCTATTCCGCAGCCTCGCATCTAAGACTTTCCAAAGACTATTTCTGAATTGCATGTTTCCTGAAAATTGGTAAACAACTATAAGCACATGGCAGAGTGAGAAATATTATACCAAGAGTATAAGGGACACGAAATAACCATGGATCATTAGTTAGGCCAAAACATTTACATAAACAAATCATTTGAGTAGTAGAAATCATTTAAGTAGGAGAAACTGAAATACAGATTTTATATAAATATATAACCATAACCACGGTACAGAACAGAACAGAACAGAACAGAGGTCACATGAGTGACAGTCAGAACAGAGGTACGGATTCAAAAGGTGACTCGTACGGATTCTAGAGGTGGCTCCCACAATAGTGTAGCACTTAGTTCTGCACAGCATTTTGGTCCGCACATAATAGAGGTACGGATTTAAGAGGTGGCTCGTACGGATTCTAGAGGTGGCTCCCACAATAGTGTAGCACTTAGTTCCACACAGCACTTTGCTCCGCACAGAACAGAGGTCAATAGATCAGAGGGCCACAAGGTAACCAAACAGAGGCCAATGGTTATTTAAGTTCTTCAAGGCGTGAGACTCCCGTGGTGGTACTTACAAAACATAATTGTATATAAGGCCATAGCCAAATATTCTTTAAAATATAAACAAACATATCAATGGGTTTTCTTTTAAGCAAATAGGGTTCAGAAGTAAAACCAAGTAACTGAAACCTTTATAAAACATTAACTTTTATTAAAAACATAACTTGTATAAAATAGATTTTGATAAGTCAAAACATATGTAAAATACATTTTGGTGACTCAAGGTATAATATAACTCACCTTAACTTTAATACCTTACCCTTTCTTTCCACTATCAAAAACCCTTTCACCTTCCACTATTCATTCCTTCCTTCCTTCTCTTTCTTTCCTTCTTCTTTTCTTTCTTTCTCTCATTTCTCTCCAGGTGAAACGCCCCCCTTAAATAGAGAGGAAAATCCACTGATCGGTCAACACGTGGCCGATCCTCTAATCATCCCACCGATTCGATTATCATTTGATAGATTCATTCCTGTCTTCCATAGATATTTAAGATAATTACCTTTTGATCCAATATTTTAATATAATTATATAAATAATTTAATTCTTAATTAAATTACACTTTATCTTATACTAACAAAAAATTAATTATTTATTTTAATACCACACCCATTATTATTATTATTTATATTATCTATATTATTATTATTTATATTATAACCCCCAAACTTTTAATAATTATATTATTTTATAAAATTACACATAATAATATATAATAAATTATATATTTTCTGAACTGAGATTAAATAATATTAGTATAAATTCTACAGAATAATAAAAAATCTGGGTTGTTACATTTTCTCTATTCATACTTTTGTTTTTCTCAGGTGTGTTGAATTGTGTTTGGATTAATCGTCGAAGGAACATATGTTTTTCGATTGAATCTGAGGAAATCCAAGTGGTATGATTGTTGTTGTTTGATTGGTTTTTTATCTGCATACATATATTATCAAGTTAGGTGTATGGCAATATAATGTTTGATTTGTTTATGTGGTTATAATTTAATAATGTTTGTTGGTTGTTTTGATTTTGATTGTTTGCTCTGTTGTTTATCCATACTGTTTCCATTCTATTTAGTTTTAATATGTACATTTTATTTGAAACCCATCATCAAAAATTAATTAAACCCATTGAAGCACCAAGAACTTTGTTATCTATGCCTGAGTAATTTTACAAAATTCAATTGAAATTTGATGGTTGCAACATCTACTTGTAGTGTAGTATGGTTGTGGTGATAGTAACATATCATCTGGTAATATCGGTACCCAATTTCTTGCTCACTGTAATAGTGTTGTTCAGTAAAATTTCTTTGCAATTTGTGTGCTAAGTCTGAAGAAGCCCATGGAGAGTTCTAAAACCAATCTATTTGCATAGGTAGTTTTAGGAATTGACTGCTTTTCACCATTTGTCTAATGCTAGCTATTCTACCAATGATCTCTTGCTTGCTTTGTATTTTCAAGTGATTAACAATTTTAATTGTGTTTTTACTATTGCATTTACTTGAGGAATTTTGCTGTTCTCTACTTTTGACATCCTTCCTTTTGTAAATATTAAGCATGCTTTTATTATTTATGTTAAAACCCAACTTCCATTGTTCTTTCAAGTTTAATGCCCTACAATTTAGTAAGATTATATTACCTGTCTATTGTTCTTTCAAGTTTAATGCCCTTTTTCCATGGTTGATTATTGAGAGGGTAATTTGTAAACAAATTGGGCCGAGCTAGGAAGAGTCTTCTTTGGGAGTTGGGCCGCGTAATGGGCCGAGATAAGGGTTCAACCATCTCATTTGGCTTGCAGTGATAAGGGTGTTTTAGGGATAATCATTATCCTTGGGCTTGAGACTCCTAGGAGGACTCTACTAAGGAGAGTAAAGTCCTACTAGGATTATGCAAAACCATCTTACTTGGTTGGTAGTGAGTAGGAGTATGACTCCTAGGAGGACTCTGCTAAGGAGAGTAAAATCCTACTAGGATTGTGCAAACCATCTCACTTGGTTGGTAGTGAGTAGGGTGTGCAATTCCTAGAAGGACTCTTATAAGGAGAGTTGGAATCCTACTAGGATTGTGCCAAGTAAAGTCTATAAAAGCTCATGACTAGACCTATGTACAGGTATCCCAATTCTTACTCTAGAATACATAGAGCTTATTGTCTATTGTCTAGTTGCTGACTTAGGCATCGAAGGGGTTTCCGGTACACACCCGCCAGTTAGCTCACGTTTGTGTTTTCAGGTGGCAAAGCAATGTTGTTTGGAGGAGTGCAAACTTAATCAACACGATTATACGAGAAGATTATTTCACGCTCGTACAATTGGCGCCGTTTGTGGGAATTACACATAGAACAAAACCTTTTGATCGAGTTTTCCTCTATAGTTGAAATCAATGGCGCACAACGAAGATTTTCTGCAATCTGCTATAGATGGGCAAACCCCGAAAGGGGGTGGGAGGCGTGAAGGTTTACCTTCTATCCCACCCATGGCGGAATTAGATCCCCAGCGAAGGAATCCGCGTAGAGAAGCGAGAGAAAGACGGGGCTCAAGTCCACACTGCTCTCAAAGCCCTGATAGACAGAGGCGGAAGATGGATCCTCAGGTTCTCAAAGATCGCGTAAGGGAGCAAGACGAAGTAATAAGAAGAATAGCGGCTGACATAGAGTCTATGAAGAGCCAGATAAAAGGCAAATGAGTGGCAGCAAAAGAGGGGCGCAAAGGCAACACACACTCTTGCCACTTAGAAGATCGTGACAGACAAGTCAAACCATCACAAACTGAAAGTAGAAACCTCAGGTCGGGCGATACACAATCAAAGACTTCTAAGACATTCTACTCCAGGCCTGAGAGAATGAGGACTGAAAGGGCTCGAATGAGAGAAGATACTCAGGCTCGTGACCCCCACAGAGTCTCTGCACTACAATGATTGGCTCCTAGAACACATGGGAGTGTCAAGGTTGGAATTCCAGAGCCACGCCTTGCCTATAAACTAGCAGACAAAGCGTTAGCAAGGTTGCAGAGCTCATCGTTCATTCCGACAATAGAGAACGTACCATTACCCTCAGGCTTCCACCAGCCTAAATTCACTACTTATAAGGGAAAGTGGGACCCCTACATACACTTGAACCACTTTTACCAGGTTATGGCCATGTATCTGCGAAACGAGGCTCTAATGTGTATCTTGTTTCCTTCCAGCCTTGGTGACCTGGGTTTAACGTGGTTTGAAAGGTTGCCAGAAAGTAGCATAGCTTCGTGGGCGCAACTAGCGGAGGCATTTGTGACCAGATTCGGAATGAACACCAAGACACCAGTGGAGATTGACCAGCTTCTCTCCATAGACATGGGCGAGAAAGAAACATTGATGTCTTACAATAACTGGTATTGGGAGACTTTTAATTAGATTGGAGATTGCCCTACAAACCTAGCTATCGCACAGTACAAACGAGGTTTGCCAGCTGGCAATAAGTTGAGGAATTCAATGACAATGACGCTGCCCCTTACTATGGAAGCCCTAATGGAGAGAGTGCACCAACACATCCGGGTAGAGGAAGATGGGGTGCACACCAAGGCAGAGTCCGGCGCAACAGTGATACTAGACAAAAAACCTTTGGCGAGAGTTAACACGGTTGACAAGTAGGACTGATCGCGCAAAAGTCTTTGCCCAACTGGGGGCAAAGTGGGTTGGCAGGTTTGACTAACTCTTTCTAAGTAAGTCTTTGCCCGACTGGGGGCCAACAAAAAAGGTTGGCAAGTTTGACCAATACTTTTTTCATTCCTAAGCCGATATAAGGATCTAGGCTGCAGGAAGTTGGCAGGTATGACCAACATTTAGCTCTCTTCAGCTGAGATAAGAATCTAGACTGAAGAAGGTTGGCAGGAATAACCAATATTTAGCTCTCCTAAGCCGAGATAAGGATCTAGGCTGCAGGAAGTTGGCAGGTATGACCAACATTTAGCTCTCCTAAGCCAAGATAAGGATCTAGGCTGCAGGAAGTTGGCAGGTATGACCAACAAAACTTTTGCACTCTTTGGCCGGGATGACAGTTACCTCGGCCAAAGTAGGTTGGCAGGTTTGACCAACAAGTTTTTTGGATTCTTCAGCCGAGATGCGTATCTCTGCCAAAGAAGGTTGGCAAGATCAGGTGAGGCCAAGCTAATTAGTTTGGCTAGGCATGCGGTCGGAATGATGCAAAACATTGAAAAAGAAACATAGTAACTGAGCAAAGAGATCAAAATTTTTCATTAATTGGAAGATAATTACAAAAGGTGGGACATATAGCCTGGTTACACTGAAAGAACGCCTTCTCATATGATTGCGAACTCGAAGGATATAAATATTGAAGGCAAAAAAGTGGGGCTGTTCAAAATTTTGAAGGTACATGACGGTTGTAACAAGAGAACGAGGATAATGGGGGTACGCCACGTATTTTGGGAATGATGTCGTGCCAGATTAGTGGAAGAACATGTTGAGCAACTGACAAGGCTTATTAGGGCCGAACGAGCTATGAAACCGAACAACTTTTTAGCTCGGCAGAGTGGGACGTTCTTAGCTCGGCTGGAGGAAAAATAATCCCAATCATGCTACACAGATGGAATTAAGGGGCAATTGAGAGGATAATTTGTAAACAAATTGGGCCGAGCTAGGAAGAGTCTTCTTTGGGAGTTGGGCCGCGTAATGGGCCGAGATAAGGGTTCAACCATCTCATTTGGCTTGCAGTGATAAGGGTGTTTTAGGGATAATCATTATCCTTGGGCTTGAGACTCCTAGGAGGACTCTGCTAAGGAGAGTAGAGTCCTACTAGGATTATGCAAAACCATCTTACTTGGTTGGTAGTGAGTAGGAGTGTGACTCCTAGGAGGACTCTGCTAAGGAGAGCAAAGTCCTACTAGGATTGTGCAAACCATCTCACTTGGTTGGTAGTGAGTAGGGTGTGCGATTCCTAGAAGAACTCTTAGAAGGAGAGTTGGAATCCTACTAGGATTGTGCCAAGTAAAGTCTATAAAAGCTCATGACCAGACCTATGTACAGGTATCCCAATTCTTACTCTAGAATACATAGAGCTTATTGTCTATTGTCTAGTTGCTGACTTAGGCATCAGAGGGGTTTCCGGCACACACCCGCCGGTTAGCTCACGTTTGTGTTTTCAGGTGGCAAAGCAACGTTGTTTGGAGGAGTGCAAACTTGATTAACAGGATTATACGAGAAGATTATTTCGCGCTCGTACAATTATGAAAACTTATAGGGCACTTAATTGCACTTAATTGCATTTGTTGATTATGCCCTTTTTCCACATGTACTGAATCAAGTAAGTTTTTACTTCTCCTCTTGTTGGCATATATGAGCTCCATCCAATTGAAGTTTCTTCCTAATATTTAAGAAAGGAAAAGTGAACAAGGGTTGTTTTGTCTGATCTCCCATTTGACTGTTTAAGCTTTATATATATATATATAATCCAACCCCTAGTTGATAGACTGGAAGAAATAGTATGAATTAGGCTTGATGGTTATATTTTATGCTATTTGATTGTTGCATTGAAGTGCATGACTGGTTTGAGTTTTATCTTGCAGTATAATTTTAAAACTCGAAAAACAATTTTGGCTTCTTTTGCTAAGTGCTCTCTATAGGTACTGTTTCAGACCCATTGTTTATTATATAGATTTATGTTAGATCTGCAACTCTTTTCCAAAAAGTTTGCCTTATTGTACTAAGTGCTTAATATATGCACTATTTTTTATCCATTATTTGTAGATTTGCATGATGGATTAAGGAAGAAATTAATTGTTGTAAACCAAGGTAGTGCCACAGAATTTTAGTAGTTCAATAAAGGGAAAATTGCACCAATGATAGCTATTCATTATTATTTACGCCGTGTCTTTAGGCACAGGCATACGCTAGTATATATATATATATATTAACAGTTGACCCGTGCACTACACGTACTATTTTTAAAAAAAAAAATATTTGATGGTCCAATGTGTGTTATAAAAAATTAAAATTAAAGTATGATTTTAATTATTTATTTTGATAATATTGACACAATTGTTCTATTAAATTGTTACTTAAATACTTATATATATATATATATATATTAATTTTAGATAAATTATTTGTATATTTTGATAATTTTAGTTCTATCGTATTATAAAAGAGTAATTATCATATAATAATTTTGTATGATATATATTAAATTATAAAATAATAAAATAAATACTCATTTTAATATTAAAAATAATAGTTAAATTAGAAGAAGAATTAGTAATATAAAATTAAAAGTAATTCTAACTATTTAATTTTCTTTTATATTCATTTGGAAAATAAAAATACGTAGAAATATAAATTATATAAAATTTATTAAAAAAATTAAATATAAATATGTTATAGTTGGATTATCATATTATGATTTTATATGATGTATATAATTATAAGATTGTAAAATAAGCAGTCTTAATAAAATTAAAGTATCAACTATATAAAAGAAATTTAATAATGACTAACCAAGAAAGAATCATATAACAGTATCTAAACTCAAAAAGAAAAAATAATGAAAACATCCAAACAATAAATATATTTCAGTGTGTGAAGTGATTAATCATCTGTAATATGATGTCAAAACATAAAAGAATTTACTGTTCAACAATTAAAAAAGTAACTCAAGCAATAAATCTAAACTTTAGAGTTCCTTGAGAGTATCATTGTTGTGCAGATTTTTCTTCCTGTGAATTGTGATTATATAAAATATTGTAAGAAATGAAATATAATTTCATATATAGAATCACTATAAAATTTAAACAACAAATCCATAATATAGAATAATATAGAATTGATATTGGGTATAGAATAATGTACAGAAAAATAAGAAAAAAAAAAGCAATTTAGCATTAAAAAAAATCCTTGACAGAATTAAGAAGAAAAATGTGAAACGTAAAATTGATATTGGGTTTGTAGATTATCTTAATGTACGATGAAAAATATATGAAAACAAATATTTGTCAAATAGAATCCATATAAAAAAGGTAAAGCTAGTATAATTTAAATTAGATTTGAGTTTGTGTAGAACTTTATTTGTAATTAAGAAAATAGATGTTGACGCAACTTTCTTAGAAAAAAATAAGTCCTTATAATATGTCTTATAATGTGCCACCTAAACACTATTTTTGATTAAGAAAATAGATGCTGACACGACTCTTTTAAAAAAAATAAACCTTTATAATGTGTCATCTAAGCATAGCAAAAATATTACTTTTAATTATATATATATATATGATATGTCTTTTGAGTGTGATTGTTTGCATAAATTACTTTTATGCAATGTGATATTTTTATTTTCTTCTAATGTTGTCAGAAAACACACAAAGCTAACTCATTAGTAATATAATTTAAAGATATATATTTTTTCTCTCATAAAATATTGAAAAATTTATCTATAAGTCCTATATTAAGACATGATAATCTATTTAGTCTCAAAGATTTTTTTATAGACCAATTAGTTCCATTGATTTTAAAAATATAGATTTAATATATTATTTAAAAATTAGATTTACCGTTATACCCTTATTTCTATTATGTTTCATTTTCTTTTTTCTTTTTTCTTTTATGCTAGAAAGGTAAGGTACACAATTTATGAGAATTAAATTTGGAATTAAATTTTATATGAGAATCTTTTTTATTTGGAAAACATTTCAAAATAAGTGTAAAAATGACTTGAAATATGTGATCTTTCAAATATTCCAAAAGAATATGAGATTCTTCAAACATTTCAAAAGGAGTATAAAAACTCATTAGTAAGTTTTGGACAAATGTATAATTTTAAATTGTATCACTCTAATGTAACACTTCAAAAAAAAAAAATCCTTAGTATACTTTTTTCAAACGTAAAAAACTTCTTAGTGTAATACTCAAATGTAAAGGGTCTATTTGGTAACGTTTACGTTTTTAGTTTATATTTACAAAAATTTTATAAATTGATTTTTGTTTATTTTTAGAAAAACATAAACTACAAACGCGTTTGGTAATTGACAAAATGTTTAAAATATTTTAAAAATATAAAAAAGAGTGTGAAATAGCAAGTGGTGGCAAGTGGCGGCGGAAGACGGTGGTGGAAAGTGGTGACGGTGGGTGGTGGGTAGCGGGTGGTGGTAGGTGGTGGTGGGTGGGTGGGTGACGGTGGCGGGTGGTGGTGGTAGGTGGGTGGCGGATGGCGGGTGGTGGCGGGTAGGTGGCGGGTGGTGGTGGTGGGTGGGTGGGTGACGGTGGTAGGTGGTGGGTGGCAGTGGCAGGTGGGTGGCGGATGGCGGGTGGTGGCAGGTGGGTGGTGGTGGCGGGTAGGTGGTGGGTGGTGGTGGTGGGTGGTGGGTGATAGTGGCTGTTGGTGGGTGGTAGCGAGTGGGTGGTGGCGGGTGGTGGTGGTAGGTGGGTGGCAGATGGCGGATGGTGGTAGAAGGTGGCGGGTAGTGGTGGTAGTGGGTGGGTGGGTGACGGTGGCGGGTAGTGGGTGGTAGCGAGTGGGTAGTGGTGGTAGTGGGTGGTGGGTGGTGGGTGATGGTGACGGGTGGGTGGTGGGTGGTGGGTGATGGTGACGGGTGGGTGGTAGGTGGCTGGTGGCTAGTGGTGGATGGTGGTGGCAGGTGTAGGGCTGAGCAAGGAATCTGTGAAATCCGTAATCCGCTCCAGTCCAGTCCAATCCGATAGGTTTGGATTGGTTTTTTGAATCCGTGGTTCGGTTCCGGATTAAAGAATTAAAAATCCGTAATCTACGGATTGGTTCCGGATAGAACCCCACGGTTCCGGATTGGAACCGATCCGGACCGTATACAAATAGTCTATATTTTTATTATACATTGTCCCCCATAGTATCTTCTCTTATTCTATATAAAACCTAAACTCAAACCTAAACCCGTATAATATCTTCTTTTATTACTTTTGTTTGTTAGTTTTTAGTTTTAATTTATAATGGTCTAAATTCTTATGGTAAAACCAGTTTTCTTATGGTCGTTTAAATTTTAGAACAGTATATCGCTATTATAAAAAAACATGTTGCTATTGTGGAACTAATATAGCGCTATGTTTATGTTTTTATGAAATTAAAGTGTTATATATATATTTTTTTGTTATTTAATTATGTGAATCCGTGGTCCTAAACCGATCCAATCCGTGTTTAAATGGATTGGTTCGGATTGGTTCCATGATTTAAACGGATTGGATCGGTTCCAATTTTTCAAGAACCGTAGATAACAGATTGGTCCTGGTTTTACCCCAATCCGGTCCAATCCGGACCATGCTCACCCCTAGGCAGGTGGGTGGCGGGCGGTGGATGGTAGTGGCGAGTGGATGGCATATGGGTGGTGGTGGTGGTGGTAGTAGTGGCGAGGGGTGGGCAGTGGTGGCGAGTGGGTGGTGGCGAGTGGTGAGTGGTGGTGGCGGGTGGTGGGTGGTGGTGATAGGTGGGTGGTGAGTGGTGGTGGCAGGTGGTGGTGGGGGGTGGGTGGTGGGTGGTGGTAGCAAAAGACGGTGGTAGAAAATGGGTGGCGGGTGGTGGCTAGTGTTGGGTGGTATAAAAAAAAAAAAACTCAAAACTCAAAACGGAAACACATTTTTTGAGTTTACATTTTTTGGCCAAATTTATAAACTGAGACCACTGATTTATAAATAAAAAATTTACCAAACAAGTTTTTATTTGAGTTTTTAAAAATTTTGTAAATATAAACAGAAAACTGAAAACGTAAGTGTTACCAAACGGCACCAAAGTATTTCCAAACATAACATTCTAATATAACACTAAAACAAAAGATGTGAGATTTTTCAAACCATTCCAAAAAGAGTACAAAAATTCGTTAATAAATTTTGGGTAAATGTATAATTTTCAAACTGTTAGTGTTACATTTAAGAAAAGTACATTAAATTGTTTTTTAGTATTTATGTGTTAAATTGGAATATCTTATATTGGAGTGTTGCGTTTGGGATTACATTGATTGGAGTGTTATGTTTGGAAAAAGTACACTAATGAGTTTTTTTTGTGTGTTACATTAGAGTGTTACGTTTGAGAAAAATACACTAAGGAGTTTTTTTGAAGTGTTACGTTGTTAAGTTTGGGAAAAGTACACTAAGCAATTTTTTTGGAGTATTACGTTGTTACGTTTGAGAAAAGTATACTAAGGAGTTTTTTTGTGTGTTACATTGGAGTGTTACGTTATTAAAGTATTGTTACGTTTTTATTCGTAATGTGAGATTTGTTCCATGAAGAGGGAAAATCCAAAACCTCTATAGTGTGGATTGCCCAAATATATAATTTTACATTTGGAGAAATCCAATTTTATCCTTAAAAAATTAAAGCCAAACATATAAGTGACAATCCTTTTATGTAATTTTCACTTTAATAGGACTTTTGGATTTACAAAAAAAAAAAAAAGGCGGACTAACAGTTCATAAGATTATATTTTGAAATTTATTGATGATTCACTCTAAAATATAATCAAGGATTTTTTTTTTTTTTTTTCCCCTCATCGTTTGTCCATCTCTCTTAATAATTCAACTAATTATTTCTACCAAAAAAAAAAAAAAAAACTCAACTAGTTATATATATATATTTTGTTTTCTCATGTTCCTAAACGTTTTATTAGGCCATTGATTTGGTTAAATGAGTCAAAAAAATAAAAAACTTTGTTTTGACTGAAAAATAATTTAACAATTAACTTTTAATTAATAATTTTTTAGAATAAATTATAAATACACTTCTTAAAATTTTATTTAAAATACAATTTGTTATTTGTGATTTTAGAAATTGTTATCGAATTTATTATTTAACACAATTAATTAAAAAATAAAATAAAATTCCTAATTAATCTCTTATATAATAACAAAATTATTAGAACTGTTAATTGAAAAATATATTTATAATATTATTAAAATTTATTAATTGACTTAATAGTTAATTAATAGAAGAGATAATTTATTATGTGATTGTAAATTTGAAGTTGCAAAATGTAATTTTCAAAATCATATATTTATAATTTATCACTTAAAAAAAAAAAAAAATACTATGAGATAGTTTGGAAGCTGACTGTTATAGTTGATTTTTTAATTTTTTTAAAAATTGGTACAAAAAAATAAAAAGAGTAATATGACGATTTATTGTAAGGATTTTTTGACTTTTAAGATAAAATGATGTATTTCAAACGGTCTAAAATATAATTACCAAATCTTTTTTAACTTCATGTTTGGTTTAAAGATTTGAGAAAGAATTTAAAATAATATATATATATAATTAGATGAAATATAAATAATTTTCTTTCAAGTTTCAAATTCCAAACCAAGAGCGTTAGCAAAATTTAAAAAAATCAAATTCTTTTTCTCAGTTTGTCATTAAAAAACCCTAAGCGCTTATAAAACCCTAATTTGAACACTGCCATTGGTGAAATACAAGCGAACCTCTCAGACCTAAGCTCCCGGCAAAACATATCTCAGGTAATCCACTCACACACACATCTATCTATCTATATGTATATATATGTTCATATGGTTTAATGAACTATTGAAGCGTTCCTGTTGATTTTCGATTTTCATTTTTTTACAATTTTTTTTCCCCTGGTAATCGCAGACCCTGTAATTCTCTGACTCCAACGAACCTTTTTCTTCTCACCATGGCAACTCGTAAGTTATTCACACCACTCGATATATATATACACATATATGATTGTTCCTTATTGTTTGATCGCTATTTATTGAAGGTAAAAGTTTCAATCTTGATTTGTTGTCTCTCTGTGGCCTTTGCTTATTTTTGTACTTGGGTTTTGTGTAGGCCTTCAATTTGAGAACTCATGTGAAGTTGGGGTGTTCTCGAAGCTGACCAATGCCTACTGTTTGGTTGCAATTGGAGGTTCAGAAAACTTCTACAGGTTTGTTTGTCTGTTGAGGATGTGCAAAAATTTGAATTATTATTATTATTATTATTATTATTTTTTTTTCTGGAATTTTGGGTTTTGTATGTGGGTTTAGAAAGAAATGAATCTTAGCATAACTGGTTTGTGTACAGTGTGTTTGAGACTGAGTTAGCAGATGCTATCCCTGTGGTTAAAACCTCCATTGGTGGTACTCGGATAATTGGACGGCTTTGTGCTGGTATACTTTGAAGTTTCTTTTATGTAGTCTTATCTAAGAAGCACCCATGTGAGGACCCATGAGCTTTAAACTGATTATCTCAATGCCATCATTTGATTTTTGTTGTAGGAAACAAAAATGGGCTTCTATTGCCTCACACCACCACTGACCAAGGTAATGCTGTGACAAACATTTTGTTATTCTAAGTAGGATTACATTTTTATGTTGCTCTTAGTTATCATGGTTATTCTTGTGTTTCTTAGAATTTTATTTGACCAAATCTTTCCTTTTTAATTCCACTTGATGCTACTGGGTGAAAATTACGTCCTTGTATAAGGAAAATGATTGCGTAGTTATCCTCATTTTGGAACATTAAAATCTCATATAATATATCATAGAATGATAAAATATTCTTTCAAAATTCAAGGTATGAAGGTGTTTTGGTGTTGTTTTGATATGGTTGATCCTTTGTGGTGAAACAGAGTGTGATAGCCAAATGATATTGTTGTTTTTAATTTTTTTTTCCCCAATTTTCTTGCTTTAGAAGAAGGCAAACAAAACCTTTCTTGTCCAAGAGGAGATACGTTAAAGGGTTTTAATGATTTGAGTGATATTTGCTTTGTTATTGGCTGCAGAGTAATCCTCTACTTTTTAGTGGTCTGTCAAGCAGTTACTCATTCAGTTGAAACAACTTTGTCTAAGCCATAGTCCTTGAGTTATGTTACAGAATTTTATGCTTTTTCTTTTTTGCTTCCATTAAATTTCTACGGGATGATTGGATCTTAGAACTGTTTAAAGGGTTTCAGAAGAAGAACATGACCCTATTAGTGTCTTAGGTTGAGATCTAGGAAGCCATTTTGTTACCTTCTGTTCAGCTGCAGAAGGATCTCTCTTCCATGTAGCTCTAGTATATTTCTATGATTTTTGTAGGGCAACTGGCAGGAGTTCTTCACCCTTGTGGGAAGTGGAACAATCTGTTTATTGATTGCTCTACCAACTTTATATTCTAAATGCAAATGGGAGCTGTCATGGCAGTCTTCAAGTCTTGTTTTGCATGTCTCAATTAAAATTTGTGAATGGGAAATGCTATATAAGCAAACAAATCTTACAAACTGATGTGGCATGCAATAATGAAAGTTTGGAATCTGAAGCAGGACCTACTTCAATAATATGATAAGTGCCACATCAGTGAGTAAGAAAGTTTGTCAGATTTGTTAATTTGTATAGCATTACTCTATGTGAATTCATGTTTGATAGCTACTGCAGTGTTTTATGAACATTTGAACTTTCTTAGAAGGTAGCTTCCTCTGAATGTTACACTTACACCGTACACATATTGGTATAGATAAACATGTAATGTAATGACTTTCTGTTATAAAGATTGAACTGAATTAACTCTTAAGTTTTAGCCTTCAAAATATTTCATGGCATTTTTCTATACTTGTGGACCTCACATTCCTATTTTTTTTCCTGATTGAAGAACTTCAACACCTGAGGAACAGTCTGCCAGATCAAGTTGTTGTTCAGCGCATTGAAGAGAGATTATCTGCTCTAGGGAATTGTATAGCATGCAATGATTACGTTGCTCTAACACACACTGATCTTGACAAGGTAAAGCTGCCTGTTTCTTTGGGACAAATGTCTTTGGAGATTGAATTTCAATTGCTAATCAATTTGAATAAATATTGGTTATTGCCTGTTTTTTGATGATTCCTTCCCTCCCTCTTCTTTGCTTTTTCTTCCTACAAAGGGTTTAAATTAATGTGCTAATGCTCTAATCCACTTTGGAAGATGCATTTAGAGCTTTCTTTTGTTTGGTTTAGTGATTTTGGAAAAAAAAAAAAAAAAAATCCAAAATCACTCTCTCTTACACATCAATCAATCACTTTTTCTCTCTCCCCTTCCTTCTCAATTACTTTTTCTCTTACATATATCTACTCAACTACAATAAAATATCAAATCATTCCAAACTCCCATGCTCCAAAACTATTTCCAAAATATACAACCAAACAAACTAAAAAAATTTCTAAACTCTCTAAATTTTTTTTTTTTAAATTTATCTCCCAAAATCAAACCAAACACACCCTTCATATTTTTCTAACCATGCATCTACACTCAAAAAAAGCTATTTCGCAACTACTTGTGGTTGAGTACCATGTATGGGATTGTGGCTATAGCTTCAGTGCAATAATTTTATGTCGTCATTTTGCAGCCTTGAGTCTTTCTAAATGATTTTCTTCCTTTATGAAAAACTTTCTCCTTGCTTGTAGGTTGCTTTGAGTTGAACCAGTCCACTCCTTTTATTTAGTGCAGCTTCTGGTCTTTATTTTGCATAGCTAAACAATCTTGGCTAGTATTATCCACTATGCACTCAAAAAACCTTTGATCATTTGATGAGTACATGAAGGTTTCTAAATTGATCCTCTAATTTTTTTTTGGTTACCCATCCATTTCAACATTCTTATTCTGTCGCATTGATTATGTAGTTTAGCTGTATCTTTGCTTCCGATTACTCTGATTCCATGGAAGATGGCTAGACTTATAGCTATTTTGTGCAGAGTTTCTGTTAATAATTACCAAGCATCTGTTGAGCATACTATACTCTGGTGACAATTGTGCACTTCATTGACTCCACCAATTTATATAGCTTGTCTTCGTTAGTTTCCCCTCTCTATGGGTGACTGCTGTGGTGAAGTCTCAGTCAGCAACATAGCATTATTATTCCATTGTTTCCAATCACCTGTTTCTACCCCCAATTTTGCTAAAAAATACATTTGATATACTCTCCTGGTTTGTTAAACCTTTGAGTTTCATTTCTGGTTCTCGAGGTAGCTTGTAAGCCTATGCAATTGCAAATCCACTATTTTGTTCTTTTGGAATGTCCCAGGGCTGTAATTTTGTTCTTTTGGAATGTCCTTGATCTTGTCTGTTCATCTATTACTTAGCCCATGTAAAGTGGAGGTGCACATAACTCATCAGGTTCTTGAATAGTTCTATAGACTGGTTGCATTGTGTTTTTCTAGTTTACGGTAATTCATTCAGTCTGGGTAATGATTCTTCCTTAAATTTAGGTAGATGCCGGCATCAACAGGCAGTGATGATTCTTCTTTTTTATGTTGTAGGACTTAAACTTCTATTAGATAACACTTATATTCATGTTGGCTTGCAGGAAACTGAGGAGCTGATTGCAGATGTTCTTGGGGTAGAAGTTTTTAGGCAGACAATTGCTGGTAACATTCTTGTGGGCAGCTATTGTGCCTTCTCCAATAAAGGTGGCCTCGTAAGAAATTATATCCTGCATCTGTGGCAATCTTATCAAACATCAGGTACCAAAATTTTGTCTTTTGTTGTCCGCTTTCTAATGGAAACTGTGTTGGAGCAGGTCCATCCTCATACATCCATTGAAGACTTGGATGAACTTTCAACCCTCCTTCAGGTCCCTTTGGTGGCAGGGACTGTGAATCGTGGTAGTGAAGTGATAGCCGCTGGCTTGACAGTTAACGACTGGACAGCATTCTGTGGATCAGACACTACAGCAACAGAATTGTCAGTCATTGAGAGCGTCTTCAAGTTGCGAGAAGCCCAACCTAGTGCCATTGTTGATGAGATGAGGAAATCATTGATCGACAGCTATGTTTGAATCATTGATCCGGTTATCCATGGCCATTAGTTTGATACATCAACAATGCATTGGACTCGTTTCTTGTAGTTGGTAGGTCTGAAGCACTTGCTCTCTGAATTGTTATTTGTTTACTTTTCACCATAATTTTCTATTTTTGCCTTGAGAAATGAGCTATAAAATGCTGTGTCTTCTGGTATATATCAACATATGTGCTTGTGCCCTAATGATAAGATTGCCATTGGTTTTGAAATGGGCATACTCGTCATTTGTGCTGTTTGGTAAATAGATCTTGAACATGTTCATGTTCTTTTTTTGTCATTGATTCTGCTTAGTTTTTGTTATTTGAACTCTATGGTTCAAAGCATATAGAAATGCTAATGCTGAAAAGGTTCTGATGTTACTGTGATTATCTATATGCACCCACAATAGTAGTGAAATTTATTAGAATCCTCGTAGTGTCACCCCAATGTGACATTTTAAACCCCAAGGAGCTGTGTTCCAAGTTATTCAGTTGGGTGCCATGCACCTTCGAATTTGTTTTTCATGTTTTTGAAAATAGAGCATTCGAAAACAGTCATTGTTATTATATCATTTTTATTTTTGTCTGATTTTTAAAAAAAATTTAAAAATAACATTTTGGTGTTTCTGTAAAAGTTAGTTGTTTAAAAAAAAAAAAAAAAAAAAAAATTGTGAACAAATTTTGAGTTGTATTTTTGGCATAATAAAAACAAAAACCAAAGTGTTTCAGTTTGGTTTTTAATGTATGGTAGTGTCAATTTGGTCCCTAATGTATTAGGGGAGTAAATTGAAATACATTGTATATATTGGGGGATTAAATTGACACTTCAAAAATTGAGAATTAAATTGACACTTATATATTGAAAATCAAATCGATACAATTTAAATAGTAAAGACTAAATTAAATTTCTTTTATACATTATAACTAAATTGACACAATTTAAATATTAGAGACTAACAAGGCTCATACTTTAAGGACTAAAATGTAATTAACCCTTCAATTTATTAATAGATGTTAGGGTAAACTATAAATATGTCATCTGGAGTTTGCTTAAATTATAGGTTGCCTTATGTAATTTTAAAAATTACATTTCATCCCTTCAAGTTTATAATTATATAACAAATAATCTATTTTATTAATAAATTATCAAGTTGATTAACAATTTTTAATGATGTCAAAAATATATTTTTTGTTAACAATTTAGGTAATTTTATTGTCGCATAGGAGAGTAGTTAGAAATTTTATTTTTTCTGTTAATTCTGTTAAATAATCTATTTTGATAAGAGGGTATTTGCAATTTTCAATACAAGGGGCAATCTATAATTTAAGTAAATCTCAAGAGATATATTTACAATTTATCCTAACTGTTATTAATTGAATTAAATTTGATACTATGTGAAAAATTAAAGGAAAAATTGATATAATTAAAATTACAGGATCAGATTGATACAATAGACAAATCAAAAAAATCACAGGTATAATTTGATTTTTGTTTTTATCACCATACTTTCAATACTATTTCTACTGGTTGTTAAAAGTAGGAAGGCTTCTATTTTGCAATGAAAATTGTGTAAGTTGAGCATCAACTTCAAGTGATTTTGGCCCACAGGTTCAATCTGGTTTTATTGATTTGGGTAAATTACAATACCTCTAAAGTTTATTTAAAATATGAATTATCCTATATAGTTTTGAAAATTACATATACTTGTTCTCAAAATTTTAAAATTAACAGAATTAACAAAAAAATAAAAATAAAAATAAAATTCTAAATACTCTTCTATACAACAATAAAATTATATTAATTGTTAATTGCAATATATTTATGATATCATAAAAAATAATTAATTGACTTGATGATTTATTACTAAAAGAGGTTATTTGTTATATAATTAGAACTTTGAAAGAACGAGATGTAATTTCTAAAACTACATAAGATAATCTATATTTTAAACAAACTTGAAAGACTGTATTTGTAATTTACCCTATTTATTTCTATGAGGGCTACTATTTGCCCCCGCTTTTTTACTTTGGCCATCCCACTTCTTTGAACCCCACTCACATAATTGAAACCTTCACATCTTCTCTTTGAACCCTTATCTTAATACCAACTATACCTCTGTTCTTTGGACACCCAACTCATCTTTTTCTGGCGATGCTTCCACCGCTGGCAGTCCTTCACCGGCGACCTCTACTCTCTCAATTTCCAAACCTAAACCCAACCTCACCCTGATTTCTTCTTCTTATTCTTTCTCCTCTAAACCTAGATCTGGTTTTGAAAACCCAAATTCTTCTTCTAGCAACCCAGATTCTTTTGCCATTACCGCGACCCAGATTCTTCTTCGAAAGTGAGGAGGAGGAGGAGGAGGAGGAGGAGGAGGGAATGAGCAATTCGCAGGAGAAGGAGACGAAGATCGATGGTTTTGCTAGGGCTGCAAACGAGTTGAGTCAAGCCAAACTTTAGTATGTTTGGGTTTGTTTATTAAGATTTTAACGAACTCGAACTCGAACTCGAACTCGAACTTGATGAAAATTTAGCGAGTTGAGTTCGAGACTAGTTGGCTTAGGCTTGACTCAAGTTCGAACCTATTCACGAACCTTAACGAGCCAAAAAATTTATAAATTCATACTTGCATATGAGACTAAAATTATAATTAAAACTTTGATTACACAATTATATATACAATGTATATAAACATACTAAAAAAAAAAAGTCAATATTTTACTAAAATAATAATAGCTACTACCACTATTATATAAATATACTATCTATAGTTAACTATTATTTACATTTATATTTTTTAAATATATAAATAACATATTTATCTTATTTTTTTATACATATTTTTACATTATTTAATATATAAATAATAAATATTAAACAAACCCGTCAATGAGCCGAACTTGAAAATGTTTGGGCTTATTTATTAAACATTTAACGAGCTAGAGCTGAACTCAAAAAAAAATAAAAAATAAAAAATAAAAAAAATAACAAACCGAGTTCAAACGAGCTCTTATGGAGCCGAACTCGAGCCTATTCACGAATGACTCTGTTCATTTGCAGCCCTAGGTTCTGCAATGCGATAGAGATGATGGCGACATGATAGTTGGGCTAGGGTTTTGCAGCGAGATGATGGCGACACGATGGAGATCAATCTCGCTCGATCTTGATCTTGTTTGATCTCTCTCTCTTTCTCTCTCTCACTCGCTCGATCCCTCTCTCTAAGGGGTGAGCGGTGGTTGGAGATGGTGGTGGTTGCGGCGGTGAGGGGTGATTGGAGATGGTGGCTGTTAGAGGTAATTAGGGTTAGGGTTAGGATTAGGATTAGGATTAGGGTTTGGAAAATTAGGGTTAAAAGATTAGGAATGATGGTAAGAGTGGAATTTTAAGTTGCGATAAAATTGGAATTAAAAAAAAATGGAAGAGATGGGACTTCTAAGAAGAAAGGTAGGGGATTAATAACAATACTCTATTTCTACACTTTTTGTTTGAGTAATCCTAATATTATCTCTACCCCTAGACAAAAATAAATAAATAAGTAAAAAGAGAAGAAAAGCTGGTTAAATTATCAATCTACTTTATCCTCATTATTTAATACTTATCCAAATCTTCTCGTGATTTTCTAGTAATTAAGACGGATACAAATTGTATTTACAGAGAGTTCATATGATGTGATTTCTAATTGGGTAAATTAGATGATTAGTCTCTGTAATTTAAATAAATTGTGACTTTATTTCTCATAGTTTTATTTTGAATAATTTATTAAAATGTGATCCCTCTGTCACTTACAATTAGAATTTTGAAACAGAATAAGACTATTTTTAAAACTAGAGAGACCAAAATGTAATTCAAAATAAATTACAACAATTACCGGTGTAATATATTCATTACACCGGTTGTCTTTATAGTTTGTTTTTTAATTTCACTTTGATCTCTCTAATTTTTCATATGATTTTTTCTATTTAAAATGTTGACAACATTTGATGGAGGGACCATATTATAACAAACACTACAAAAAATTAAGGTTTCAGAGACTAAAGTTTAGAGACAAAATTATTTTTTAGGGACCAAATATTTTTGTTGCGAAAAGTGTCGTTATTATATTTTTAGCAACAAAAATTAGATATTAGTAATGAATTATTATCCTTTTGGGATCAAATTTTTTGTCTAAAAAAATAAATTATTTTGAGGTCAAATTATTTTGTTCCTAAAAGGCTATTTATTAGTGACATTTTCAAAATTTTGTCGCTAAAAGTCTTATTTTTGACTTTTCGAGAAGACTTTTTAGCGACTATCTTCATGACGATAGAAATTGGTTCGCAAATGTCTTTTGGAACAAAATTTTCATTTTTAGAGACCAAAATATTTAGTCTCTAAAACTCTTATATATTATAGTGAAAATTGAAAATATAGAATCAAATTATTTAAATTAAAAATTATGAAAACTAAACCGACGCTTCAATCAAACTATAAAAGGACTAACATACCCAATCTAATTTTAGTGCAACAGGGCAACTAGTGTGTTGGATATTGGATGTAATAAAAAGATTAAATTACAGTGACACTTTTTATATTTTTAAAATCACATTTTCACCCCTTATTTTTTGAAATACCAATTTACCACTGACTTCCCTTATTAGCTTACAATAATTAGCATTTTATTGATTTCTTATTTTACAATAGTTATGTTTAGTTTATTATAATTAAAATTTTTAAGCCTTAAGGAAAATTAGTGAGTTTTGAATTGAATAGTACAATTTTAGAGAATTCATAAGTTAATTCCACTTGTTGGGTATTTTTGTGAATCAACCAATTATAATGCCTTTAATCATGGTATTCTAAGTGAATCAGTAGTTTAGAGAATGTTTTACTTTCGATACTCATACATGAAACAAACTTAAAGTCTGTGTGCTTCTATTTGTTCATGCTTCCCTACCTCAAGTTGCAGTGCAGGAAATTACACTTTTGGCGATTAAATTTGGCGACTAAAAAAAATTTAATTGCCAAAAGTTATGGAATTGGTGACCAAAATTTATATTAGTCAGCAAAAGTAGAAGATTTGGCTACAAAATTTTTTAGATGGGGTATATTGATTATTGGCGACTAAAAAAATTTTTAGTCGCTAAAAATGCCACAATTGGCGACGATTTTTTTTTTAGTCACTATAGAGTTGTTTTGGCTATTAAAATTATTTAGTCGCCGAATGAAAAAAAAAAAAAAACTTTTTATCTTTTGGTCACCAAAAATTAATTTTCAGCGACCAAAACATATTTTAGTCGCTGTAGAGTTAGTTTTGGCTACTAAAATAATTTAGTTACCGAATGAAAAATAAAAAATTACTTTTTATCTTTGGTGACCAAAAGTTTAGTCGCCAAAAAATTATGTTCAGCGACCAAAACATATTTTAGTCTCCAAAGATGATATTTAATGACCTGGGTATGTACGTAATTCAAATATTTGTCTATAGTATACTTTTGCACTACAAGAAATTTAGTCACCAATATTTAGTATAATTTTATTTTTAATCTTTGGTGACTAAAAAAATTTAGTTGCCTTTAGTTGACTTTTGCTGACTAAAATTTTTAGTCGGCAATTGTAATTAAAATTTTGAAAGAAGGATTTTGAATTTTTGGAGGGTTCCTTACTTAATTAACGACAAAGTTATGTTTTAGTCGGGGAAAATAAGTTAACAATGATGTAAAACGGATGGCTAAGATCACTTGAAGAACCAATGGATGAGATCAATACCTCACCAATAAAATATTAGGGTTATCTCTTTTTTAGATGTGAGGAAGAGAGAGAGAGAGAGAGAAGAGAAGATGAAGGGTTGAGGAGTCCCGCTGCGTCATAGTCTCGTCGTTGCTCTTCCTCGCATTCGTCGGCAATCGGAGCACCTTCTCCTCTTCCGCCATCGTCATCATGACTGCCGTGACTACCACTGCCGCCGCTAACACCTCCTTTACTGCCCTTTTCTCACGCTGCCGCCGTCTTTTCCTCTTCCGTTGATCTTCACAGATCCACCGCCACCACTGCGAGATCTAGAGGCTTCATTGCTGAGAAGAGACTCTATTGATGCTCCATCTCGCATATGCTTTCTCTCTCTGTCTCTCTGTCTCTCTCTCTATATATGTATATGTATATAGATATGTACCGTGGCGGAGGCACATTAGGCCTACGGGGGGTCACGTGCCCCGCTTGGGTTTTGGGAATTTTTTTTTTCAAACATAAAGAAAATATTTTTAATAAAAAAATTTATAAAAATATTATTTAAAGTGAAATGTCAATGACATTTAAAATTATGAGAATAATAATGATTATTTTGATTGAAAATAAAGAGAATATGATAAGTCATATTATTATTTATGAAAATTTCAATATAATGGTGATATCTATTATTATTGACATGCAAACATAATTAATTTCAATGAAGATATATAATTTATTGGATTGTTAGTTACATTTGACATGTAGAGTTTATCCTCCATATGTTTCTTTCTATTCATAACTAAAATGACTATTATATAAATTATAATCAAGCAACACATCTTCAATTATAAAAAAGAAAAAAAGAAAAAAAATTACAATATGTCATAATTAATATCAGAATGAGTCATAACTAACTATTACTTGATATATGGTCATAACCAATATAACAACCACAAAAAATTATAACTAAATTATATCTAACACTATAATGTATTAAAACTAAACACTACGAAGATCATAATTGCGACATATGATAGACACTTTTTTTGCAGTATGTTTCATAGAATTTCTCTACTAAAATATATCATTTCTATCTCAACTTATCTTCTTTTTTAAATTTCTAATCCACATATAAAATAGTTACTTCACAATATTTGTATAATCTCAAATGCTTTAATTTAAAATTCACATTTATCCAAATGAACTCTTAATATTTAAGTTTAGTAATATCTCATTGTTGTTTATTATAAAAAAAAAAAAAAATTAATGTTGTCATTAATTTGTGCCCCATCTTCACTGAATTCCTGACTACGCCACTGCCTTGATATATAGGTTTCTTTTCATTTCTCTTGATAATGAATTATTTTCTTTTATTTGGATGGAGTAGGCAATGTGGACTTGCGGAGAAAGACAAATTACCTAATTGTGGACTCAAGTATGCTTTTGAGCTCCAAATGTTCTGAAATTTTAATGTTTTAGGCATTGTTGTGTTGGATTTCTGTTACTCTTGTCAAATCTGGAGATGTAAAATGCTGCAGGTTTGAAATTTTAATGAGTGAGCTGTAGTGTGTGGTTTGTTATTGATTGTTGGTATCATCCCCCCTTGTTGTATTTTTAGTTCAACCTTTACTTTTGAGTTGAGTATTTGGGCTTGTTTTTTTAATTTAGCTTGCAATGCTCACTTCGATTCATGGAAATGGAGTCAACATAGTGGCATTTGATAGTCTAGCTGCTTTGTAGGCTATGGAAAAGAATGGAATGGAAGGAATTGTGAGGGCTGAGAGGTCTGTTTGACATTATACATGTGGTATTTGTCAATTCCTTTATAAGTGTGTCATTGTACCTTAAAGCACAGGATTCTACTGATATATTCTTTAGAGATTAGAACTTTGCTTTACCAAAAAGATTATGAAAAGAGATGTGAACTTTGTCACCATAACGATCGTCTTGCGAGTTTTGCAATTTTTTTGCCTTATTATAGCCTACTAGTTACTCTTGTCATTTATGCTGTAGATTTTGTTTCTCTACAACAGAATGAGCAGCTAAGGAGATTCAAGGTTTGCTTTAAAATTGTTGAGAGAGAGAGAGAGAGAGAGAGAGAGAGAGAGAACTTGAAACTACATGGGTTTCGGATGCTGTTATACCATTCTGAAATTTTTGTTCTTGCCCTGTATCCTTAGTTATGGAATTAGAATCTATCTTTTCCCCCGAGTTAATTTCAATTCAATTGAATTTTTGGATATTCTTATTTTGGCTTATAGATGTTCTTTTAGTATGGGTTAGAAACAACTGTTCAGCAAATTGAAAAAGCATTCAAGGAGTTCACAACAAAAGAAGACGTTGCAATAGTGATGATCAGCCAATTTGTAAGTCTTTGTTCTACTCTGTCATATTTTTGATTGATTTTAATGCACTTTTGTGGTTATGACCTGAATGAGGATTTCAACATACATGAATGGCAATACAAGTGCTATAATGGAAAAATAGAAATGAGTTATTTTAAAGATGAAATAAGAGGAGTTTAGCTAATATGATTTCCTGATGTTATATCTAGACTAATCAATGCTCCAACTGATTTGATTAGTTGAAGTTGTCAAAAGGATTAGTAGAAGGCCATGGAGAGACTTGAATGCAACCTGAATAATGTGTCTCACAATGAAAATGATTAGATAATTGAAAACTTTCAAGAAACAAATATCTTAAAGACTCTTACAAGATAAATCATTTTTATATTTTTGTTTAGCAAATGGAGTCTAAAATTGAAGACTTGAAGGTCCAGCTTTATGTTTTGAACCTGGGTATGTACATAATTCAAATATTTGTCCATAGTATACTTTTTCTTGCTGAAAAAATATTTAATGACCCTCCCTATGACCCCCTTTCGGTTGGATTAATTAATGAAATCAAGAATATTTATATATGTGTGTGTATGTGTATGTGTGTGTAGGGTATATTCTGAAACACTGGTTGTACGTGATTGATTTTTACTGCAATAGCTTTTGGTAAAAATTGTATGACAATGATTCATTATTTTTTCCAAAGACCCAAAATGCATTCAATTTAGTAGATGTATGATTTTTGTCTTATTTGTTAAAGTTTCAGTTTGAATTTTATGGTTGATTTGATTCATTTGGTTGGTGGAATTAATGGGGAATGTATAGAAATTATTATTTGGGTAAAAAATGAATAAGATCTAGGCTGTTCTATATACGAGTTCAAAGTCTGTCATTAACAACGAGTTGAGTAGCAAACTATTAAATATCAAAACTTTAGTGATTAAAATATGCACTTGAGTGTAGAGATTACATAAAGCGAGTTTGTAATTATTTATTTATTTTTATTTTTTTTTTGATCGGCAAAGAAAAATTCCATTAAAAATATGAAATTTCAGGTACAAGGAAAAAAAAACGCAATGAGAGAGATTCGAAGAGTAAACATTCACTCTCCTACTACTGTTACTCGTGTTTTTACAACCAACCACTTAGCCTCACGATTTTAAATTTTAAAATACAACAAAAAATAAAATAAAATAAACCACACTCTTGAGCCCCCACCTAAAATATATTTTACAGCTACACTCCCAAGCTTCTATATTCGCCCAAGCTGCTACACACCTGCTACACTGTTACACTCCCATGCTATGCTGCTACAACACAGCTGCACTCCAGCCAATACTGCTACACTCTCATGCTGCTACACACTTGCTGCTGCTACACTCCCAATGCACAAACTATTATTCACCCATGCTGCTACATGCTAGACCCACCAAACTACACACCTGACTCGAACACACCCCAACCATCAGACTCAAACAGCTACACTGCCACAGCTACACATCCCATCAGACTCAAACACTGCAACACTCTTGAGGCCCACGCCTGACTCGAACAACCAGCACCATTGCCGGACACTCAACCAGCACCGTCGACAGCCTCTTCTTGCTTCACTCTCCTCTTCTACATCTGCAGCAGCCTCCTCCTTTGGTTCATAGCCGAAGACAAACACCTAACACCATCGAAATGAACGGAAATCATCCCTCAAACTCCCACTCGCACAGGAGCGCCCGAATGGAGATCCAAAACAACTCTGAATCCTCCACCCCTCAAGCTCTCGCTCGCAAAGAAGTGCCCGAATGAAGATCCTGAAGCTCCCGCTCTGCCTCTCTGGCTCTGCCGAGAACCACCTGGAGCTGCTGGTGCTGTCACGCTAATACCCTGAAAACCCAGTTTTCCATCTTAAACTTCTCCCACGGTTTTCCTCTCCCAAACAGCTCTCTCGGTTTATCCTCACCAACAAACGCTGCGTAGTCCCCTCTTTGTAGACCCGGCGACATACTTCTCTTAACCGAACACAAACACCGACCACCAAGTGTAGACACCCCATTTTTGACCGACCTTAAGACTCAGACGTCACCGATTGAGCACTCGGTGATGTTGCATACTGTGCTCGTTCAGAAGTCTCAGAGTCGCGGCCGTGCGCCCTGCCTCCGGACTTCCGAACTTTCTTCTGTGCCTTGCCTCGGTTTGCGAACCAGACTCGGTTTTCTCTGTTTTCTTTCCTGAGGGGAGGGAGTGGTCCTGTAGACCATCTCTCAGTGGCCGTGGGCTACATTTCATGGCCGTAGGCCATTTTGCCCATTTCGGAGCCCGGTTCCCGGTTTTCGGAGCCGTCAGGCCGTGTGCCTCGGTTCGGGACCTCCCAACCATCTCTGATTTCTCCGGTTTTTGGCATGCATCTCATTTACTCCATACCGAGGGACACTGGGGTCTCAGATACCCACTTCGTGGCCGAACGCCACTTTCGGTGCTTACCGCCTATTTTTCGGGAACCCGAACTGCGTGATTTGGGCCCCGAGCATTCATTTTGCACCGGTTTCTGTTCAATTTTGAAAAGTGCCTCTGTTTTATCATACCGAGGGACACTGGGGCCTCTGATACCCACTTCGTGGCCGAACACCACTTTCGGTGCCTGCAGCCCATTTTCGGGATCCCGAACTGCGTGATTTGGGCCCCGAGCATTCATTTTGCATTAGTTTTTGTTCAATTTTGGCAGGTACCTCTGTTTTAGCACCAGGAAGATCACTGGAGGGTGGGAGGCCAGCAATTGTTCCAGAAAACCAGTTTCGCTCCTCCGGCGCCCGTTTTGCTCACTTCCGGGCCAATGTTGAACACCCTAGGGATATTTTCTTCGAGCCGAGACTACATATTTGTGATGAGGGCACATGAGAGGACCCTAAAAACTGGTGGTCGGCCAGTAATTGTGATTTTCATTTTTGAGCCTCTCTTTCAAATGCAATGTTGTGTCTCCTGTTTCAGAGTTGCCAAATTCCAACCATGGGGTCTTGTTCTACATACATGGGAGGACCCTAAAAAGTACTGGTCGGCCAGTAATTGTTACTTTCATTTTTGAGCCTCTCCTTCAAGTTCAATGTTGTGACTCCTGTTTCAGAGTTGCCAAATTCCAACCTTGGAACCTTGTTCTACACACCTGGGAGGACACCAAAACATGGTGGTCGGCCAGCAATTCTTCACTTCTTTTTTTGGCCATGGCCGGCCGGCCAGGGGGAGTGGCTGGCCGACCAGTTGGGGTGGCCGGCCGGCCACCTTCAAGAAATCCACCTGGCCGGCCAGCTTTCTACTTTTGAACCCTTTACAACTGTCCAGCTGCTTTTCAAAATATCCTTGTCCTCCGGGGGATATTTTGGGAGGGAAAGCTTGGATGCATTTCCCTCCCCTTTTACACCCTTTTTGGTCCTCTTAAGGGGCTGGACAGCTCCTTGGTTGAGGTTACAAAATTTCATCTCAAGAGCCTCTCTTCCAAAACCTCCATTTCCATAGCCAAAAACCCTAAAAAGCTTCAAGTTTCTAGCTCCTCTCTTCATCAACCCTAAGCACCACCATCACCACCTCCATTTCAGCAGCAAAGGAGTGATTTTCAAAGGCTAAGGATCAACAAATTGAAGCCAAGAAGCCACCAAAGTTAGATCTTCAAGGGTAAGACTCTATTTCCTTTTTTTGAGCACAATTTTGAGTCAATTCTTTACCCTATTTGCCTTTTGTTTTGGGCTCCGACCCCTACTGGTTTTAGGATTATTTTGAGCCCCTCTACAACTTTGTAGAAGGGCTCAGCTCTGTTTGGTGTCTCCATGATGCACCTCTTTCAATACCATTCTTTAGGCCAATAAATTGCATGCTTTGTTTGGATTTTGAGTGATCTATTTTCGAACCTGATATATACTGTGAGTGGGCCTATTTTGAACCCTTCTTCAACTTCGAAGAAGGGCTCAATCATGTTTGGCCTCTCTATCATGCACTTTCTTTGTAATCCTCCATATTTTCCGTAAAATTGCATGATTTATTTGGCCTATTTGTGATCTGATTTGGAGCATCTCATGAACTAATATTGTGCTTATTTTGAGCCCCTCTTCAACATTGAAGAAGGGCTCAACCTGGTTTTCATGCTCTACATGCCACTTGCTTTGAATTCATGTTCTACTCCTATTTGGCATGCCCCTTTGAGCTTATTTGGCTTCTGTTTTGAGTCTTCATCAGGCCTGGAAAGAGTCTTGTTTTGGCCTTCTCATAATGTTTTGTTAAGGGTCTTAGGTTGTTTGATGCATGCTTTTGGTACCTCATGTTATAGCCTTTGTTGGCTCATTATTTTGCATGCTATGTTTAGCCTATCTACATACTGAATTGGGGGATGTCATCTCTTGTAAATGTGCATATTTTTGGCCCCTCTTTAATTTTGTAGAACTGTGTTTTTCATTTTGAGCATTGTATATACCACTTGCTTTGTAATTCTCCTCTTTTCCCCCATTTTTGCAAGCTATTTTTGCCATACTTGTGATCATTTTTTGGCCACACTTTGTACTGAAAAAATACTAGTTTAGGGGCTGCCTTGCTACTGTTTTACATGTTATGTCCATTGTCCATGTTGTGCATGTTTAGTAGGGCTGTAGGCCGTTTCGGGTGCATAACATTGCATTTCGGGCATCGGGTGTAATTTTGTCATAATTCGGGGGCTATTTGTGCATCATTTTAGCTACTGAAATTTGCATTTTTCATATGCCATATGCCACGTTTCATTTGCATGCCATTTCATGCCTGTATGTCGCTGCCTCGGTTTGCGTGCCGTGTGCGCGCATTTCGAGGCAGCTTGTTTTCATCTTTCGGCAGCTTATGTGAGTGTGGCTGAGGCTCTCTCATGTTAGTGTAAGCCCAATTTGTATTTTCCATGTCATTTGCATTGCGTATGCCGCTGCCTTGGTTTGCGTGCCCGTGTGCACGCATTTCGAGGCAGCTCATTCTCATCTCTCGGCGGCTTATGTGAGTGCGGCTGAGGCCCTCTCATGTTAGCGTAAGCCCAATTCGTATTCCGTATGCCATTTCATGCCTTCGGGCCATGCCTCGGTTTGTGTGCCCGTGTGCACGCATTTCGAGGCACTTCTTTTTTATTCGATGGCCTCCCGTGTGTGTGTGGCTGAGGCCCTCTCATGTTGGTGTAAGCCCATATTGCATCGCATATCCCATTTTAGTCCTGTTGCATTCCGTATGCCATTTTCTCGGTTTGCGTGCCCGTGGGCACGCATTTCGAGACATCTCATTTTAGTCTCATTGTATATCATATTTCAGGCCATTTCATGCCTTTATGTCATTACCTCGGTTTGCGTGCCCGTGTGCACGTATTTCGAGGCACTTCACTTTTCATCTATTGGCCTCCTGTGTGAGTGTGGCTGAGGCTCACTCATGTTGGTATAAGCCCATATTACATTGTCATGCCATTTTTAGTCTCATTATACCGCGTGTGTCATTACCTCGGTTTGCGTGCCTGTGTGCACGCATTTCGAGGCATCTCGTTTTCGCCAGCATAGTGCATACTAGGTTGTGTCTTAGATTACATTCATGCATTACCTCGGTTTGCGTGCCTGTGTGCACGCATTTCGAGGCATCTCATTTTCATCTGCATTGTGTATGCTAGGTCATATGTTAGGTTGTATTCATGCATATCATGCATATTGCATCGTGTTCGGGATAGGAGTTAGCCCGGGCACGGGAAACGAGGCACGTTTCGTACTCCGAGTGACGGAACGGGTCTCAATTCCCAAGTCACCGACACTCCGGATTATCCATGATGGAGTTAGGTTTTGTTGTAGCATTCATATGCATTCATCCTATTGAGTTGTGCAATTTGGCTCCTCGGCCATCATGCATCGATATGCGTGATTGGTGGCACGAGGATCGAGGCATGCATATATTTGTGAAAATACATTACTATGCCCCTTTCCTGCTCTCTGTTGCAGCAAACTCAAGAATTAGCGGTCTTCCGAAGCTTGGTGCGCTTTTCGAGAAACATTGCGAAACAGAGGCTAATTGGGGCATTCCAGTGGATTTCCGCGCAAGGCTGCCCGAACGTGCATTATTTCATTATCCGGAGCGGAATCAAGGCAGTCTCTGGCTTGCATGCCAGTTTACAGCTTTCTTATTTAATTCGTTAATTAATTAGGAATTTGTATATTATTTTGGGCTGTATATTCGGACTGTATTATTCTTTTATTCGGACTGTATTATTTATTCGGACCCTCTGCGTGAGGGCAATGTTGTAATAAGTGTGGGTGTGTGTGATGTATGTCTTCCAACCCCCATTTCTTTCTCCCTTTTATTTATCTGCTTATGATGGTAGATTAGGGCATATTTCAATTAGCATACAGTATGACAACATGTTTGCATCATTCATCTGTTTTGCATGCACCGGGCTCGGCGCATCATACAAACTGCATCGTATTTCAATTCCAAGTTGAATACATGTTAGTTGTAGCATTTCACATGCCATGTTTAGAATAGCCGAGCCTGCTATAGTTGCATTTTGCATGTGTTGCATTAGGCATTCCAGCACATTTAGGATCATGCATGATTTCTAATCAGCTTTTGTTTTGGCTAGGAGTACTCGGTGAGTTTTATGCTTTAGCATCCTTGCATGCGTGTGAGTGTTACCATGAATAGCATGCTTGCCATGAGGCTATTTGCTTATGTGATATAACTGCCTTGAATGCCTGTGGGTGGAGGTTGGGTTATCTGAATTGGAATAATTCATCAAATGTTTGTTTTAAGCCCACTAGATAGTGGCAACACCATGTTTTCTAAGCCCACCTGAGGGTGGCAAAATCTGCATTTTAAGCCTACCTGCGGGTAGCAAACCATCTTCCAAACAAACACGAAATGTTTTGTTCCAATTCAGACCACTCAGTCTATACTTGTATGTTGTGCGCATCACATAGTAACCTAGGCTAATAACCGGAATAAGAACATACAAAATTTTCAAAAACAGATATCATGGTTAGTAGAGGCCGGTCTTTGACCGGGCGAGCGGGGGTGCTCACGATGTGACCTTCCCCAATCGTACCCAAGTTCCCGAGCCAACTTTGGTGATGACGGACACGTGGCCTTTGGCACCGAGTTAGGGTTTCCTAAATTTCCCATTTAAAAAAATATTTAGGTGGCGACTCTATATCTGGCAAAGCAGTCCATGTTTGACACTTCTTTCAAAAAAAATCTGTTTTCAAAACGATTTGCCGGATTTGGACTCTTTGGTTCAAGATTTAGAACCGTGGCACAAATCGAGTCCGAACTGTAGCGAGGTCCCTCGCGGGCTTGTTACAGTTTCTGGCGACTCTGCTGGGGATTTAGAGAACTTGACTCGAACTCATGATATCTGGTTTTGACTACACTTGTATGTTTCTTTGCATTGCATTTGCATTGGTGCGCCTAGGACACCGTGTTTGCCATATGCCATTCCCGAACGATTTGCCGGAGGCTTGTCTTGTCAAGGCATGACCATAAGGCTGATCGGCTCTGGGCTCTGACAGCATGGGAACACAAACCCCGGTTTTACCGGGGCACCCTTTTCGACCATTCGACCTAGTGCATATTCGGATCCATAGTGACCATTCCAAATTAGGACAGGTTGCTTACCCGTTTATAGGTTGTTTGAAATCGCTGCGTGCGTAGTGAAACCCTAGTTCCTGACAAAATAGGACAGGGAAACCCTACCCCAGCATAGGGGTGTTTTGGCTCTCACTTATCTGTTATGTGCTTGCTAGAGTGCGTCTCTACAGGGAATGCATGTATCAGTTGAGTTTGGGCGTCAGGCCTGCGGGCATCAATTAGTATCTGAGAATCAGTTGTCTGCGGATATCCGATTCAGTTTTTGGGAACAGTGATACAGGAACAATGATCAGTGGTTGAGGGCAGTGTATTTCCAGCTTATCAAACTGCGTGTTGTATGCCCGACTGTGTGTTGTGTGTATTTAAATTAAGCTGTTGTGCTGCCCGTTTTTCTGGTTATTTATTTCCTTTTCGCTTTATTTATCTTTTGCTAGGGCAGGGTTTGTGGCACAATTGCTTCCGAACCATCAGATATTCCCCAAGCACTTTGGACACGAGGTCGCCGACTTACTCGATCTGAGGATCTAGTTGACGGACATCCGGTGTTCCATTCACTACCCCCGGTTATCAGAAGGAGGCCGAGGAAACGCAGTCCATCAGAGCAGAGATTACTGGTACAGCAGTCTACTTTAGCAACAGACAGTCGAACTGAGATTTCTGTTTCTGCTATAGAGATACACTTGCCGGGTATTCAGATGGAACAACAGACTACACCAACAATGGAGGCGATGATGCGCCAGATGAATGAGAGCATGAAACAGATGCAAGAAGATGCTATTCGCCAAACGGAATTCTCCAAACAGCAGGCCGCTGTCATGGCCCAACAGTCTGAGCTGATCACCAGATTACAACAGCAGAATGCCGCATCTGCTTCACACCAGGTCCCTCCTCCACTAGGGGCGCATCAGGTTCCTCCTCCACCCGGGGCCCCATTACCTGAGCAGATATCTACTGGCCAGAATGCTCCTCCAAATCCCCAGAATACCCAGAACACCCAGAATACCCTCCCAAATCCACAGAACGCTCTGCCAAACTTCCAAAACACCCAAGAGGACACGGGTCTTCCAACGGGGCTAGCTCCGCCCCCGCTTCTGCCGCAACTGTCCAAAAATATTACACCCAATCACCCGGACTCTCCATTCGAGTTCGAGGTAGACCAGACAGCTCTGAAATTGAGCAAATTGGAAAAGCTCTTCAAGAAATCACAGGGGGTGAAGGCCATCCCAGATATTGAAGACGGCTATACTGACGTGGCCGTGACACTGCCGGACAGATTTAAGATGCCGCAGATTGATCGTTTTGACGGATCAGGGGATCCTATGGTCCATCTCCGGCTATTTTCAGACGTCTTAAGACCGATGGGCCTAACCCGACCGCAAAAGCTTTCTTTATTTGGCAGAACTTTGTCAGGGGTTGCGGCCATCTGGTACGCAAAATTGGAAGATGATGTGAAGAGAAATTGGGATGAGCTAGCCGAGGCCTTCGTTGCACAATATTCATATAATACTCAGATCGAGATTACAACACGTGATCTCGAAACGACGAGGCAGGAACAAAAAGAGACTTTCTCTGATTTTGTAACTCGGTGGAGAGCAAAGGCATCGATGATGACCTTAAGGCCAACTGATAAAGATCAAATCCGGATGATTGTGCGCAATCTCCAACCTAAGTTAATGCAGAAAATGATCGTACTCCCTTTCCCCACCTTCTCAGATTTACACGAGATGGGGGTACAGATCAAAGATGCGATGAAGCAAGGATTGATCGATCAGGATCGGGAGCAGCCCCGAAGAACATTCAACCGTAATAACAATGCGGGCCCGAGTGGCTCCGCCAATACAAGAGCTTCAGAGGTCGGTATGGTCACCACCACTCCCCCTCCCCAACCAAGGCTCGCAGCGGCCACACCTTTTTCTGATGCATCTGGGAGCAGTAACCAAGCTTCAAGATACCAATCCAGGGGTCAACGAACCTTCTCCCCACTACATATGCCTTTGTCCAAAGTCCTCGGGGTTCTAGTCAGAAAGGGGCATCTGAAACCCTTGGAACCGAGGCCCCCTCCAAATCCACTCCCCCCTTCCCACAACCCAGCCAAATATTGCAAATACCACCAGCAGCATGGTCATGATACCGACCAATGTTACAGGCTGCGTCATGAGATTCAAGACCTCATTGACAAAAACATCATTCTACCTCCCGAGAGACCCAACGTCACAACTAACCCACTCCCAGCACATAACCAAGATCCACCCAAAAGAATCAATCTCATCCAAACTGGGGACGTGTCTTACGACCCTAGTATCTACATTACTCCCTCCCACCTACCCAAGCCAAAGGTGATCCTTCATGATAGCATTGACTTGTGCATGATGGACACCTCCACAACCCAACCTGAGCCAAAGGTGGTGACCACCGAAAATGGAACGGGGCAGGCTTCCGAGGAGAGCAGAACTGTTGAGTCTGGGATCGAACAGTCTGGGAATCTAGCTGGAAGAGCTTATGATCCGAGTGAATATATCTTGTCAATGGGCCAGCCTAAGCTGAGTGCGGGATTGCCAGAGAAGACTGAACTGTGCATGATCCGGGGGGACAGACTTGAACAAGGGGCAGATGATCTGACTACAATGGAACAGGACTTCGCCAACCTCCAATTTTTCAACGACCAAGAATCAGCGGATGCAACTATCAACTGGTTTGAATACGGGGAGTCAGCGGAAGTTACTGGGTGGTTAGATGATCAGCCAGACATCGTGGAATTTCAATCAGAGCAAGGCTCGGCAGGGGCAAAAGTACCATTTGTGGCCGGAAGGGCCGAGAGTCAGATCGAATTGCCGGAGAGCGCCGGTACAAAGAATTCCGCTCGGGATCAAGACATTTTGAAAACCGAACAATTAACGCTGGAGGAACAAGAAAAGAAGTGGGATTCTGAGAGGATCCGAAAAGCAAAGAACCATGAAGAGGTTGAAAGTGCTGCAAGCACGAGGGCAGGACATGCTGTGAGCATGTGGAATGAAAATGCTGAGAGTGCAAACATGCCCGAACCAGACAGGTGCCTGTTAGACGCTAATGGGATGTGGTGGGAAGATGATGACTTGTATCTCGCCCACACAGACGAAGATTGGGCGGGTGGCCAACCAGACAGCACCTGGTACCTCGAAGAGGTAGACCATATGACTAGAAGTGGGCGGTATTTCAAGCCCCCACACCTTGATCAACCCGAAGCATCGGGGAAAGATAAAGAGGCGGAGAAACAGAGAGAGAAGCAAATTGAAGAAGAGGCTGTACTGAGGCAGTTAAAGAAAATACAAGCAGACATCTCCATTTGGGGACTGCTTATGGCTTCAAGGGTACATAGACAGGCTGTCCTATCTGCTATGGACAAGGCCAAACTCTCCATCGAAACTACACCAGAGCAGCTGGTTGGGCTGGTTTTTCCGGGAGGAGGTTCCCCGGCATTGACCTTTTCAGACAAGGAGCTGCCGCCTGAGGGCGTGGATCATAACAGACCCCTCTACATCTCTGTAGAATGCAGGGACAAATGGATTCCGGTGGTACTTGTTGATACCGGGTCCGCTATCAATGTCTGCCCAGCCAGAACGGCGTATGCAATCGGGTTGAAGCCCGTAGACTTCACACCGACCACTCAAGTAATCAGAGCCTACGACAATACAAGTAGGGATGTCCTAGGGACAGTAAAAATCCAAACCAAGATTGGGCCTGGACAACACGAGGTAGATTTTCATGTCTTGGAGGTCCCTGCATCCTTTAACATGCTTTTGGGGCGACCCTGGTTGCATCAGGTAAAGGCCGTCTCATCCACTCTACATCAAATGGTGAAATACCCCTATGGAAAGGGAGTAGCCATTGTGTTTGGGAACTCATCAATCCATCCCCCTCCGGAGATATCTACGCCAGTCTTAGAGATTGAACACGGCATGGAGGACGTGTTTATATCGGGATTTACTTTGGCTGAGGCCCGGGTGGTGCAAAACATTATGGCTGTAAATGAAGGTGTGTACGTCAGTGCTCAATCCGTCTACCTCATGAACAAGCTACAACATATCCCCGGGATAGGATTGGGAAGAAGCGGCAGGAAAGGAGTCGCAGCGTTGGCCGAAGTGCCACATAACCCGCATACCTTTGGACTGGGTTATCTGCCCACCAAAGAGGACTGGGTGAGAAAAGGTAAGGAAATGGCCGGCAGAGCCAGAGCAAAATAGGCTGGGAAGCCTTTTGATTTAATGCATAGGCCCATTCAGGGTACCCTGAACGGACGCTTCGTCCGGGAGGGGGAGGACTTTCCATTTTACGGCTTCCCAGAGCCGTGGCTGAACGCGGAGAAGAAGCGCGTGCCAGGCTTCGAGATCTTTTTCGACCTGCAACTATCCGGGGATGACGTTGCCGCAGAGTAGACAGACCCACCAGCTGAGGTTGAGCAGTATAAAGCAGTGGATCCTGAGGGCATTGAATTTGAAATGGGGGTAGCACTGGCATGTCTCCTCTCTGATCCTCCGATTGACCAAGAGTGCTTGGGGGATAACTTTGTGGTTTCCATGATTGGGAATGAAACGGCTGCGAGCCGACCAGCAGCTATCTTGGATGCATCAATCGCACCCTCTCTCACTTGGCAGTACGAGGAGGGATTTTTGTCCAGCAGCACCGGGTCAGGTAGTGAGCCGGAATCTGATTCCACCGAGTCTTGTGAGTCGGAATCAGGTTCCAGCTCGACTGAGTCTGAGTTTGGTGATCCGAGGAATGTTAACCCGGAAGCCACAGTCCTGTCTAGGTCGTCTTTTTCCTTTTCATTTGAGTCTGTTGTAACCGATGAATTGGATGATCTGGCAGTGCCTAATGAGAATGAACTATCTGTGGTTTCCGAGTACTTTTCTGTGCCCCTAATTTATTGCATTAATTCAGACTTTCAAAACTTTGATGAAAACGACGAGGACGAAGTTCCTCCGGTTTTACAGCGTCTAATTGAGCAAGAGCAAGAGAGATTTGTCAAACCATTAATGGATGAAATCATTACCGTGAACATTGGTACTGAGGAGGACCCGCGGCTGGTCCAGATCGGGTCCACGTTGTCTTCGGAGGAACGCGAGCGCTTAGTCGCTTTATTAAAAGATTTCAAAGATGTTTTCGCGTGGTCCTACGAAGACATGCCTGGAATCGATCCTGAGATTGTACAGCATCGAATCCCCCTTGACCCCGAGGCCCGACCTGTCAAGTAGAAACTCAGAAGGATCCGCCCGGATTGGGCTCTCAAGATCAAAGAAGAGGTCACCAAGCAAATCGACGCAGGCTTCCTGCTGGTATCCGAATACCCGACTTGGTTGGCCAACATTGTGCCGGTGTCGAAGAAAGATGGCAGGATCCGGGTGTGTGTGGACTTCAGAGATCTGAACAGAGCTAGTCCGAAGGACGACTTCCCCTTGCCGCACATCGATGAGTTGGTAGATTTCACAGCAGGGCATGCTTTGCTCTCATTTATGGATGGCTTCTCGGGATACAATCAGATAGTGATGGCGCCAGAGGACAGGGAAAAGACTGCATTCACCACCCCGTGGGGGACATACTGCTACCGGGTAATGCCGTTTGGGTTGAAAAACGCTGGAGCTACTTATCAACGGGCCGCGACCACAATACTACATGATATGATCCACAAAGAGGTTGAGGTGTATATGGACGACATGATTGTCAAGTCCAAAGAAAGAGAGGGCCACTACACCGCCTTGCATAAGTTTTTCCAAAGGATCAGGGAATTCCGGTTGCGGCTGAACCCTCAAAAATGTACGTTTGGTGTTACAGCGGGAAAAATGCTGGGGTTTCTGATTACACAAAGGGGCATCGAAGTCGACCCTTCCAAAATCAAGGCCATCCTAGAAATGCCCCCACCAAGGACTGAAAAGGAGGTGCGCGGCTTTCTGGGTAAAGTGCAATTCATAAGACGGTTTATTTCAAAACTAACCTTGACTTGTGAACCACTTTTTGGTCTTCTGAAGAAAGGAAAGAAGTTCCAATGGGACGGCCGATGTCAAGCTGCATTTGAACAGATTAAAGAGTATCTACAGAACCCGCCCGTTTTATTGCCACCAGAACCGGGGAAACCGTTGATTTTGTATCTGTCAGTGACGGAGACCACGATGGGCTGCATGCTTGCTCAAGAATCAGAAGACAAGGTGGAGAAAGCCATCTACTATTTAAGCAAGAAAATGCTGGAATATGAGACCCGATATACACCGCTGGAAAAGGCTTGCTTAGCTCTGGTATGGGCTACCAGGAAGCTGCGGCACTACTTGTTAGCTCACTCCGTAATGTTGGTTTCACGACTCGATCCCATCAAATATCTTTTCGAGAAACCAGCACTTACGGGTAGGCTAGCTCGTTGGTTGCTGTTGCTCTCCGAATTTGATCTCACGTATGTCACCCGCAAGTCAGTCAAAGGAAGAGCGGTAGCAGAGTTCCTTGCCGACCATCCGGTTGAGGGGGATGAAGCAGTTGAGTATCTATTCCCAGATGAAGCAATTCTGTATATCGACGATGAAATTTGGACGATGTACTTTGACGGAGCGTCAAATCAACATGGGTATGGGATAGGAGTGTTGTTGATAGCACCCGATGATTCCCGTATCCCTCTAGCCTTCAAACTCCGATTCAAAGTCTCAAACAATGAAGCAGAATACGAAGCGTGCATTGCTGGTTTGGAAGCAGCCCTGGAACTAGGGGCAAAACGGCTGGATGTCATTGGGGATTCAAACCTTGTTGTGTCTCAAGCTAAAGGAGACTGGAAAGTAAAAGAGGAAAATATGATGATGTATCACCAGACCTTGGACTTGCTGATTCCTCGGTTTGAAAAGTTAAGTTTTACTCATCTACTGAGAGAGAACAACAGGTTCGCAGATTCTTTAGCAACTCTATCATCTATGATAGACATCCCGACTGGAATCCGGATGCGTCCAGTCATCATTGATCAGAAATTTGCACCTACCTATGAGTCGATTGCAGCCATAGATGAAGTTCAGGACGAACACCCTTGGTATCACGATATCTGGAATTTCTTGGAGAAAGAAGCGTACCCGCCAGGGGTAAATGCCAAAGACAAAAGGGCAATAAGAAGATTGGCCGTTCAGTTCATCATCTGCGGGGGTAAACTGTATAAAAGGGGTCATCTGGGAATGCATAAACTGTGCGTTGATGCAGAAGAGTCAAAGCGTCTGATGGAAGCCATCCACGGAGGAGAATGTGGAGCACACATGAATGGGGTCATGCTGGCAAGGAAGATCCTCAGACAGGGTTATTACTGGTCCACCATGGAGGAAGATTGTATTGGTTTCGTCCGGCGATGTCACAAGTGTCAAATTCATGCAAATCGCATGAACATTCCGCCGTCAAAGCTGTACAACATGACTTCGCCATGGCCGTTTTCTGTCTGGGGAATTGATGTGATCGGGGCTGTCACGCCAAAGGGGTCGAATGGGCATAAGTTCATCCTCGTAGCGATAGATTACTTTACAAAATGGGTTGAGGCCCAGTCTTATGCGGTGTTGAAGGCTTCGCATGTTGCAAAATTCATCAGGAACAACATCATCTGTCTCTACGGGGTCCCAAATGAAATAGTTTCGGACAACGGTTCCCACTTCAAAAAGGAGGTAATTGACTTGTTGGAGAAATACAATGTGGCTTTTCATAAGTCATCTACCTACCGGCCGCAAACTAATGGAGCAGTTGAGGCAGCCAACAAGAATATCAAGCGCATACTACAGAAGATGGTGGAAACCTACCGGGACTGGCCAGATAAGCTGCCGTTTGCTCTATGGGGCTACCGGACTTCAATCAGAACTTCTACAGGGGCGACTCCGTATTCATTAGTCTATGGGATGGAGGCCGTTCTACCAATTGAGATTGAGGTTCCGTCGTTGAGAGTATTGGCCGAGTGCCAAATAGCCGAGGCAGATTGGCAGCAGAATAGATTCGAGGAACTCATGCTTTTTGATGAAAGAAGGTTGAAGGCACTGTACCATGTTCAGGGTTATCAACGCAGAATCGCCCGGGCTTTTAATAAGAAGGTTAAGTCCAGGAATTTGAAAGAAGGAGATTTGGTGCTCAAGGACAACCGAGCTCCCATCCACGACCCAAGGGGCAAGTTCATACCCAATTGGACTGGTCCCTACATCATCAAGTCAATCTGGTCAGGTGGGGCTGTGGTTCTGATGGATCTAGATGGCTTGGAGTTCTCACAACCGATCAACATGGACAAGTTGAAGAAATACTACCCCTGAGAGGCTCGCTAGGCCGAAAACCCGAAAGGGCGACCTAGGCAAAACTCAGAGCACAGAAAATTTGAAAATATAAAAACTGAGCTCGCAAGGTTGAAAACCCGTAAAGGGCGGCCTTGGCAAAAGTTAGAGCGCAAAAGGAGAGTAAAAATACCCGAGCGAACCTTAACCTGAACTACGTAAGGCTTGATTCCCATCTTCGGGATACGTAGGCAGCTTCATCCTGAAGTTCAGCCATAATCTTTTCCCCGATCAACTTTGTCCATTTGATTGTCTCAGTCATCTCTATTCATCAGCATTTATCGCAATCTTTGGTATAGTGCTATTCAAACTAGGGGCAACTTTCCGTTGCCACACATTGCCGAGGCACTATTTCAAACTAGGGGCAACTTTCCAGTTGCTAGGATCCGGGGTTGTGCATCTCAGTGACAGATCTCAGGCGTGTCCAGTTCTGATTCATATCGAAAATAGTTTTAAAAAGTTTTAATAAAAGTTGACTTTGTTCAAATTAATCTTTTCACAACTAAGACCATTTTTGGACCAAAGCGGAAGATTTTCAGTACCACAACCTTCAATTTCATTGATTTCAAAACAGAGTTCTTTTGCTCTTGCATACAATTGAAGTTGCTTTTTATTACATTCATAACAAAAACTTGAAAGTACTAATAAAGCAATAAATCTGGGGCATAGTCAAGTCAGGTGTCCCTGCGCTCCCTTCTAGAGCTAGTTGAAGCCTCTGATGCCAACCTAGGCCCAACCTGTGCTTCTTCGTTGAGCCAATCCCAGCACTCGTCAGATAAAGTGCAACTGAAAATAGGAGCAGGGGCCAGAAGCTCTCTAACTCTCCATGCTGCGGCCTGTCGAGCCAGCTGTGCGCCTCGAACTGGAAATGTAGCCGGATACTCTATCCCCTCCGGTGGGCAAGTCTGATCACGGCCAAACTGGCGCAGAATACGGAATGGGAAATAGAACACACAATGAGTCAAGCCGATCAGTCGAATCCCGACCTGCCGGGACATGCTATAGCTCATTGCCGGGAGATTGAGCCAAGGACAACGCCACGCAATGCGAGCCGCCGACAAGTTGCACATCCATTCAAACCACCAGCTCTCATCAGGAGCATTCACTAGGCGTTGCCGAAAGAAGTAGCCACGGGCTGAGTAAGCAGGACAAGAGTCCATAACTTGCAATTTATCCATCAACCGTATCTGGGGAGGGATGAAAAATGAGAGAATAAAGAATAGAGAGATGTGCGATGAGAGAAAAGTAAGATGAGGGTTTTGTGAGAAAAAACGAGCCCGAGGGCCGAGTGATGTGAGCAAATATACATGTGAGCTTGGGTGGGAAACATTACCTGTAGCAGTAGTGGACTCCCTGCAAACCTGGTTGTCTCCCGGCAGTGGAAAGCATCCAAGCCCATCAGTGTCTCGGCCAGAGTCATGGCGATGCAACTCTTTCCTTCTCTCAAACCTTGGGCGACTTCAATCAAACGAATGCTAGCTCCTCCGGAGCCCGAGACAAACAGAAAATGAGATAGTAGGCACAAGCAGAGGGCATGCTGCCGGAAACCTTGCCAATAGTGGTCGCTACGGTCACCAGCATTAGAGAATCGGCAAATCAGGCTCGGAATGTCCAACATTCCGTCACAAATCAGGGATCGAGCATCATGCGCATTGAGTCCGCACATCCGCCCTAAGGTCTGGGCATAGCCAAAATTGAGCTGGGGCAAGATCTCCTCGCCTCGCTCGGATTCCATCAAAGCTTGAAAATCTTCAAAAGTAGGACATACCTCTTGCCCTCCGAAGCTGAAGACGTGCGTCACCGGGTTCCAAAACCTTGCCGCGGCATAGAGGAAAGGAAGATGCAGTGGAGTCCGGCCCAGCGTGAACAGTGCATTCAAGCCAAAACCCCGGAAGTTCAACTTCTCCGAGCCATCTAAAGAAGAAATCCAAGATGTGAGATTTTCTGCGAGAAATGCCTCCATTTTTGTGAGGAAAGGTGATGAAATGAATAAGGTTCAAGGGTGGGGCTTTTATAGAGGGGCAAAACACTATTTAAAGGACACGTGTCAAATTTCTGGAGGTTACGGGGGAGGTGGCCGGTCGGCCATCTATTCTAGTAGGCCGGCCACTCTCTAGTCTCCAAATGCAAAATGTTTTCGGCCGCGCGTTGGTCCTGTTTTGCCCGCCGAAAGGAAGTTTGAGGCACTTTCATGCATCGGGAATGTCGAAGGCCTCCATTTCTCTCAGTTACGGGTGCGTTCCATCATTCGGATTGTCCGTTCGAAGTTTGTTCTGTTGTATTTTGCTTATCGAGTTGTTGTTTTGTTTATCGAGTTGTAAGTTTTGTCGAGCTGTCGCATTTTGTGTTTTGAATTGTTACTTTTTGGTTACACAATTTTGTTAAGTCTTGTCTATTGTGTCGTTAACATTGTTGTACTTTGCTTATCGAGTTGTAAACTTGCTAAGATTCTGTTATTTCTTAGTGAGTCGAGTTGTTTTGATTTGTTGCGTCGGTTCATTACCTGACCCGGTAAATACACAAGGCACATTTCCATTCAAGTCCATTTTTGTGCAAAATGATGCGATGCGGTGCTAAGAATTTCAAATACAAACATCTTTTCAAAAAGCTGTTTCATTCCATCATGTTTTACAACAAAATAAAGGTACAAGTTTTACAGGAAATAAAACTGCCTAATAATATGCAAAGTGCTACAAACTACTAGCCAAAAAGTAAAATAAAGCAGGAAATAACATCAGTATCCTCGGGAACGGGAATGAGGAGGCCCTCTCATCCTCTTCTGCGGGATAACCTCTGCACCATCATCACCATCCGGATCAGAGCTGTCATCCTCCGGATCCCCCTCAGCCTCGCCTCCGCTCCCGGAACCAAGACCGGAGCCTCCCTCCCCAGGAGATGTCTCTAACACACGGTCTGCGACCTCTTCCTCCTCATCCTCGACAATGGGTGCCCTGCGTCTGCGAGACGACCCTGCTCCTCGAGCTCCTCGGTAAGGCCTGGATGGCCCAGCTCCTCGGGGCCCAGTACCTCGAGTAGGTCTAACACCTCGACCTCTCTGAGAAGGCCCGGGTGGCCCACCTCGTGTCGAAGCATATACGGGAGGCATCTGAAAATGAAAAGTGCAATGCATCAGTTCAAACATAAAAAGCAGGTACAAGTACAGTATGTGAGTGGGGTGTGTGCCAGATGTGTTCTACACAGCCTATCAGTGCAGCAGAATGCTCAAAACCAGCATGTTAACAGAAATATGATAAATGCAAGAGAGATGAAGGGTACCTGGAAGCCCATGATAGACATCTGTGCCTCTCTACGCAGGACCATCCCCTCAAGTGAGGCCACCACCCCGAGCATCTGGTCTATGTACTCCCGAGGTGGCTACAGACACAAGCTCAACTCATCAATAAATAAGCAACTGCCAAAATGTCTGTGTGATAAATGAAAAATGGTAGAACATACCGGCGGTGAGTCAGGATCACTGACATATCTGTGATCAGGCATCGGAGGCTCTATAGGGATCGGAATCGGAGAAGTAGTCCCATACTGCCAACTCGTCAACTTAGTCGGCATATCTGGCCACCCAGGATGATCGAGAGTCGGAGGGATCGGAGGAATCGAACTGCCTCTACCTCTAGATGCACCAGCCCTGCTAGAAGAGGGGATGTCTGCAGCACGGGCACGACTCGAAGATGGTGCGCCAGTGGGCCTCAGTGGTGGAGCCCGTACTCCCGTCAAGGGGGGCATCAGATATATGCGGCGATAGGTGGCGTAGTTCCCCTCAATGAGATGTAATAAAGCATCGGTGCCCTGCATGTCCCTAGTGACCTCCTCAGTAGATAGCCTGTCGGCAGTCCGCATAGTGGGTGGAGGCACAGCAGGAGGGTCCTGAGAATCATACCCCCACACCTGACGCTGAAAGCGTTCCCCCAGGAACCAAGCCCTGCCGACTGGTCCCTCGAGCAGGAACCTATACTGGGAACTAGTCGACCCTCCGGGGTACTGATTCTCGAGATCGTCGCCAAAGACTGCCCAGGGTTGCCAGGTGATCTGCGGATAACCAGTGTACAAATCAATCAGAAATCAAGAAATACAAAGCAAATCAAAGATGAAAATGAAAGGAACTGAGAGTTCTGAAATACCTCTGTCGCGCGCACGGTGTCGAAGTACTGTCGCAGAGAGAAGAGAGTCTCTCGAGGCCTCGATAGGTGCTCGCCCTCAAACATCAATGAAAACGGAGTCATAGGAGGTCCTGCCACCTCCATCTCCGGGGCTAATGTGGGGAAATATGCATATACCCATAGCTGAGAAAAGCAGTGCGGAATGTGAATACAAAGTGCTAAAGGCAGAATACAGAATGCAAAGTGCGCCGTGTGTGCAGTGAACAAGTAATGAGGAGCAAAAATGTAAATCAAGAGGACAGAATGTACCTCCCAAGCTCTCCAGTAGCCGCCGAGTAAGTCCCCCCGCGTGCGAGAGACTGCGCTCATGTAACAATAAAGGGTAGCCAGGCCAGCGCCGCCCCAATCATACTGATTGACCTGTGATAGGTCTACTAGGGCACTCAAGAGATACAGCCCGACCATGTTCCCTCTATTAGCAAACAGAGTGGTGCCAAAGAGGAACATGAGGAAACCACGGGTATACTGCTCGACCTCCTCGGGAGACTCAGGCTCCATCTATGGCCGCCGGAAATGGGAAGAGAACCAAGTATACCGAACCCTCCAGGAAGCTCTGTCTACAGGCGGGAGTGCCCCCAATAGATGCATCCAAGCAGCCTCCCACTCACCCATATACTCGTCGTAGGGAATGGGTCCACCGCCTATGTCTAGGCCGGTGAGTACAGCGAAGTCCAGTGGGGTCATGGTCATATCCCCGGTCGCAGAAAAATGGAAAGAATTGGTGGTGTCCCACCATCTCTCCGCCAGAGCAGCAAACAATGTCCTACTAATAAGACAGTGAGATAACCCCCTGCAGAATGGTCCGAATCCTGCAAAGTCAACCAAATCCCGGACAGCTTCCGGAAGCTCAGCATACCACTCCCTCGCGGCGGTGGAGCCATACCCTCGCACGGTGCGAGAACCAACCTGCGTTCAGAATGAATACATGTGTTCAGTACGCAAGAAAATACAAGCTGTGTGCAAACTGAAATGAACAAGCTGTGTGCAAATGAAATGAATGAGCTATGTACAAATCAGTGGGCTGTGTGTTCACTTTCAAATCTGGGCTGCGTGTTCAGTAAATCAGAGTTTTGGAACTGTGTGTTCTACTCTTAATCAGTGGGCTGTGTGTTCACTTCAAATCTGGGCTGCGTGTTCAGTAAATCAGAGTTTTGGGACTGTGTGTTCTACTCTTAATCAGTGGGCTGTGTGTTCACTTCAAATCTGGGCTGCGTGTTCAGTAAATCAGAGTTTAGGGCTGTGTGTTCTACTCTTAATCAGTAGGCTGTGTGTTCACTTCAAATCTGGGCTGCGTGTTCAGTAAATCAGAGTTTGGGACTGTGTGTTCTACTCTTAATCAGTGGGCTGTGTGTTCACTTCAAATCTGGGCTGCGTGTTCAGTAAATTAGAGTTTAGGGCTGTGTGTTCTACTCTTAATCAGTGGGCTGTGTGTTCACTTCAAATCTGGGCTGCGTGTTCAGTAAATCAGAGTTTGGGACTGTGTGTTCTACTCTTAATCAGTGGGCTGTGTGTTCACTTCAAATCTGGGCTGTGTGTTCAGTAAATCAGAGTTTAGGGCTGTGTGTTCTACTCTTAATCAGTGGGCTGTGTGTTCGCTTCAAATCTGGGCTGCGTGTTCAGAAAATCTGAGTTTGGGACTGTGTGTTCTACCCTTAGTCAGTATGTGCTGCGTGCTCATTTTCAACTTCGGGCTGTGTGTTCGGTGAATCAATGTTTGAGCCGTGTGTTCAATTTCTAACTAATGTGTACTGTGCGTTCACAATCAGTCAATGAGTTGTGTTCATGAAATTCAAGTGGCTAAGTCACATGCTCAGGATGCAAGTACTATGTCATAAGCTAAACTGTGTGTCTAAGCATGGCAAAGGTACAAAATGCACGGAAGATACAGAAAATAAAGTAAAATACCTCTGCATCGTGGGAGAGGTGCTGCTCCGGCTCTCGCAGAAGAAGATCCCCTGGTACCCGATCGTTGAACTCGGTGAAATGACGGAAAACGGCTCGCGGAAGCCTATGTACCGCTGGGGCGTATCGATCGGGAACAAAAGGGTGAACCCTCGGGGGCAATGTCATAATATCAAAATCATCTCCGGCGCCGGGAAAACCTCCACCGTGAGGGAAATGACCCGCCATGTCAAGAAATCTGCAAAGAGAAGCAAAAATGAGCAAAATGAGCCCAAAATTGGAAAAAGTCAACAAAAGTCAACTCTCGGGAAATGAAAAGTCAACAAAAGTCAACTCTCGGAAAAATCTTCCAAATAATGAGACAAACTTACCTCAAGTGGTGACAATGAGAAGAGAAGCCCCGGAATCAAAATTTAGTCGGCTCAAAGTGCTTAACGCTGGAAGATTTCGCGAAAACAACTTGCGTGGAAGGCCGGAGGACGCGTATAAAATGCAGATTTGAAGGAGAAAATGGTTTAGGGAGCAAGAGAAGAAGATTTCACGGCTGTGGGTGTGATTTCGGAGTGAGTGGGCAAGTGTATATATGGGAATCTCCAAAATGACCAAAATGCCCCTGCTTTTGGCAGGTGGCCGGCCGGCCACCTTTTCTGGCTGGCCGGCCATTTGCTTTTCCTCCCCTGGCCGATGGCCTCTCCTAGGGCAATGAGCTGGCCGACCATGGTCCCCACCCCCTCCCCTACCTCTCTGCAAATTTTGAGGAAAATCGGAGTTCCCGGGACCTGAAAAAGTTCAAGGAAAGTGCACTTTCTGGCGCCGAATTGCTCCACCGGAACTTCAATTGCAATTTCTGACATGTGTCTCATCATTATTCATCAAAATCAGAGTGTATCCTTTTTAAACATGTTGTGACCTCTCCGGGAGGTGAATCAGAGGCCGCGATCGAGTTGCCGTCGCCGAAATGCGCGTTTCCCAGCTCGTTGTTGCGCAACAAACAGGCACCCTGATTTGTGCTCGTTTTGCATTATTTGGCTCATAATTTGCATTCTCATGAATGTTTTGCATTGTCATGCGTGATTTCTTGGTGTACAACACTTCTCTGCTTGCGCATACGTTGTCACGCATTATCTTTTCTCGCATTGTGATGCATTCACTCGCCGACACTGTGTGTGTCAAACTTTTCGAATCATAGGAATCGCATTGAATATATGTTGTTAGCATATTGCTCTTGTTGAATTTCTCTCTTCTGCAGGCACGATATTGTATGTACGGTTCATTTGAGGCTGGTGCGACCAGACGAATCGCACAGGTATCGTATCTTCTCCGTGTGAGACGCGATGAGAATTGAATGATTCTCCGCATTCCTAACTGCATGAAATGTAGTTGTTGCTTTGCATTCTTGCTTAAAACTGTTGCATCTATTTGTCAATACTTGCTTCATTACAGCTTGCTGCATTTGCATGATCATTTGGCTCTGTGCATGTCGCTTTGCATTTTGCCCCCTTTGCCTGCGGGCACGCCTGCGGGCACATATCTGTTCATCTTGTATGATTGTCTAAGTCTTCGGCCTTGTCAAAAATGGGTCGTCTCTAGGCTTTGACATTCACTCTCGTCACTTGTGACTTCCGAGTTCTGTCAAAGAGGGGCAACTGTAGACACCCCATTTTTGACCAACCTTAAGACTCAGACGTCACCGATTGAGCACTCGGTGATGTTGCATACTGTGCTCGTTCAGAAGTCTCAGAGTCGCGGCCGTGCGCCCTGCCTCCGGACTTCCGAACTTTCTTCTGTGCCTTGCCTCGGTTTGCGAACCAGACTCGGTTTTCTCTGTTTTCTTTCCTGAGGGGAGGGAGTGGTCCTGTAGACCATCTCTCAGTGGCCGTGGGCTACATTTCATGGCCGTAGGCCATTTTGCCCATTTCGGAGCCCGGTTCCCGGTTTTCGGAGCCGTCAGGCCGTGTGCCTCGGTTCGGGACCTCCCAACCATCTCTGATTTCTCCGGTTTTTGGCATGCATCTCATTTACTCCATACCGAGGGACACTGGGGTCTCAGATACCCACTTCGTGGCCGAACGCCACTTTCGGTGCTTACCGCCTATTTTTCGGGAACCCGAACTGCGTGATTTGGGCCCCGAGCATTCATTTTGCACTGGTTTCTGTTCAATTTTGACAAGTGCCTCTGTTTTATCATACCGAGGGACACTGGGGCCTCTGATACCCACTTCGTGGCCGAACACCACTTTCGGTGCCTGCAGCCCGTTTTCGGGATCCCGAACTGCGTGATTTGGGCCCCGAGCATTCATTTTGCATTAGTTTTTGTTCAATTTTGGCAGGTACCTCTGTTTTAGCACCAGGAAGATCACTGGAGGGTGGGAGGCCAGCAATTGTTCCAGAAAACCAGTTTCGCTCCTCCGGCGCCCGTTTTGCTCACTTCCGGGCCAATGTTGAACACCCTAGGGATATTTTCTTCGAGCCGAGACTACATATTTGTGATGCGGGCACATGGGAGGACCCTAAAAACTGGTGGTCGGCCAGTAATTGTGATTTTCATTTTTGAGCCTCTCTTTCAAATGCAATGTTGTGTCTCCTGTTTCAGAGTTGCCAAATTCCAACCATGGGGTCTTGTTCTACATACATGGGAGGACCCTAAAAAGTACTGGTCGGCCAGTAATTGTTACTTTCATTTTTGAGCCTCTCCTTCAAGTTCAATGTTGTGACTCCTGTTTCAGAGTTGCCAAATTCCAACCTTGGAACCTTGTTCTACACACCTGGGAGGACACCAAAACATGGTGGTCGGCCAGCAATTCTTCACTTCTTTTTTTGGCCATGGCCGGCCGGCCAGGGGGAGTGGCTGGCCGACCAGTTGGGGTGGCCGGCCGGCCACCTTCAAGAAATCCACCTGGCCGGCCAGCTTTCTGCTTTTGAACCCTTTACAGCTGTCCAGCTGCTTTTCAAAATATCCTTGTCCTCCGGGGGATATTTTGGGAGGGAAAGCTTGGATGCATTTCCCTCCCCTTTTACACCCTTTTTGGTCCTCTTAAGGGGCTGGACAGCTCCTTGGTTGAGGTTACAAAATTTCATCTCAAGAGCCTCTCTTCCAAAACCTCCATTTCCATAGCCAAAAACCCTAAAAAGCTTCAAGTTTCTAGCTCCTCTCTTCATCAACCCTAAGCACCACCATCACCACCTCCATTTCAGTAGCAAAAGAGTGATTTTCAAAGGCTAAGGATCAACAAATTGAAGCCAAGAAGCCACCAAAGTTAGATCTTCAAGGGTAAGACTCTATTTCCTTTTTTTGAGCACAATTTTGAGTCAATTCTTTACCCTATTTGCCTTTTGTTTTGGGCTCCGACCCCTACTGGTTTTAGGATTATTTTGATCCCCTCTACAACTTTGTAGAAGGGCTCAGCTCTGTTTGGTGTCTCCATGATGCACCTCTTTCAATACCATTCTTTAGGCCAATAAATTGCATGCTTTGTTTGGCTTTTGAGTGATCTATTTTCGAACCTGATATATACTGTGAGTGGGCCTATTTTGAACCCTTCTTCAACTTCGAAGAAGGGCTCAATCATGTTTGGCCTCTCTATCATGCACTTTCTTTGTAATCCTCCATATTTTTCGTAAAATTGCATGATTTATTTGGCCTATTTGTGATCTGATTTGGAGCATCTCATGAACTAATATTGTGCTTATTTTGAGCCCCTCTTCAACATTGAAGAAGGGCTCAACCTGGTTTTCATGCTCTACATGCCACTTGCTTTGAATTCATGTTCTACTCCTATTTGGCATGCCCCTTTGAGCTTATTTGGCTTCTGTTTTGAGTCTTCATCAGGCCTGGAAAGAGTCTTGTTTTGGCCTTCTCATAATGTTTTGTTAAGGGTCTTAGGTTGTTTGATGCATGCTTTTGGTACCTCATGTTATAGCCTTTGTTGGCTCATTATTTTGCATGCTATGTTTAGCCTATCTACATACTGAATTGGGGGATGTCATCTCTTGTAAATGTGCATATTTTTGGCCCCTCTTTAATTTTGTAGAACTGTGTTTTTCATTTTGAGCATTGTATATACCACTTGCTTTGTAATTCTCCTCTTTTCCCCCATTTTTGCAAGCTATTTTTGCCATACTTGTGATCATTTTTTGGCCACACTTTGTACTGAAAAAATGCTAGTTTAGGGGCTGCCTTGCTACTGTTTTACATGTTATGTCCATGTTGTGCATGTTTAGTAGGGCTGTAGGCCGTTTCGGGTGCATAACATTGCATTTCGGGCATCGGGTGTAATTTTGTCATAATTCGGGGGCTATTTGTGCATCATTTTAGCTACTGAAATTTGCATTTTTCATATGCCATATGCCACGTTTCATTTGCATGCCATTTCATGCCTGTATGTCGCTGCCTCGGTTTGCGTGCCGTGTGCGCGCATTTCGAGGCAGCTTGTTTTCATCTTTCGGCAGCTTATGTGAGTGTGGCTGAGGCTCTCTCATGTTAGTGTAAGCCCAATTTGCATTTTCCATGTCATTTGCATTGCGTATGCCGCTGCCTTGGTTTGCGTGCCCGTGTGCACGCATTTCGAGGCAGCTCATTCTCATCTCTCGGCGGCTTATGTGAGTGCGGCTGAGGCCCTCTCATGTTAGCGTAAGCCCAATTCGCATTCCGTATGCCATTTCATGCCTTCGGGCCATGCCTCGGTTTGTGTGCCCGTGTGCACGCATTTCGAGGCACTTCTTTTTTATCCGATGGCCTCCCGTGTGAGTGTGGCTGAGGCCCTCTCATGTTGGTGTAAGCCCATATTGCATCGCATATCCCATTTTAGTCCTGTTGCATTCCGTATGCCATTTTCTCGGTTTGCGTGCCCGTGGGCACGCATTTCGAGACATCTCATTTTAGTCTCATTGTATATCATATTTCAGGCCATTTCATGCCTTTATGTCATTACCTCGGTTTGCGTGCCCGTGTGCACGCATTTCGAGGCACTTCACTTTTCATCTATTGGCCTCCTGTGTGAGTGTGGCTGAGGCTCACTCATGTTGGTATAAGCCCATATTACATTGTCATGCCATTTTTAGTCTCATTATACCGCGTGTGTCATTACCTCGGTTTGCGTGCCTGTGTGCACGCATTTCGAGGCATCTCGTTTTCTCCAGCATAGTGCATACTAGGTTGTGTCTTAGATTGCATTCATGCATTACCTCGGTTTGCGTGCCTGTGTGCACGCATTTCGAGGCATCTCATTTTCATCTGCATTGTGTATGCTAGGTCATATGTTAGGTTGTATTCATGCATATCATGCATATTGCATCGTGTTCGGGATAATAGTTAGCCCGGGCACGGGAAACGAGGCACGTTTCGTACTCCGAGTGACGGAACGGGTCTCAATTCCCAAGTCACCGACACTCCGGATTATCCATGATGGAGTTAGGTTTTGTTGTAGCATTCATATGCATTCATCCTATATTGAGTTGTGCAATTTGGCTCCTCGGCCATCATGCATCGATATGCGTGATTGGTGGCACGAGGATCGATGCATGCATATATTTGTGAAAATACATTGCTATGCCCCTTTCCTGCTCTCTGTTGCAGCAAACTCAAGAATTAGCGGTCTTCCGAAGCTTGGCGCGCTTTTCGAGAAACATTGCGAAACAGAGGCTAATTGGGGCATTCCAGTGGATTTCCGCGCAAGGCTGCCCGAACGTGCATTATTTCATTATCCGGAGCGGAGTCAAGGCAGTCCCTGGCTTGCATGCCAGTTTACAGCTTTCTTATTTAATTCGTTAATTAATTAGGAATTTGTATATTATTTTGGGCTGTATATTCGGACTGTATTATTCTTTTATTCGGACTGTATTATTTATTCGGACCCTCTGCGTGAGGGCAATGTTGTAATAAGTGTGGGTGTGTGTGATGTATGTCTTCCAACCCCCATTTCTTTCTCCCTTTTATTTATCTGCTTATGATGGTAGATTAGGGCATATTTCAATTAGCATACAGTATGACAGCATGTTTGTATCATTCATCTGTTTTGCATGCACCGGGCTCGGCGCATCATACAAACTGCATCGTATTTCAATTCCAAGTTGAATACATGTTAGTTGTAGCATTTCACATACCATGTTTAGAATAGCCGAGCCTGCTATAGTTGCATTTTGCATGTGTTGCATTAGGCATTCCAGCACATTTAGGATCATGCATGATTTCTAATCAGCTTTTGTTTTGGCTAGGAGTACTCGGTGAGTTTTATGCTTTAGCATCCTTGCATGCGTGTGAGTGTTACCATGAATAGCATGCTTGCCATGAGGCTATTTGCTTATGTGATATAACTGCCTTGAATGCCTGTGGGTGGAGGTTGGGTTATCTGAATTGGAATAATTCATCAAATGTTTGTTTTAAGCCCACTAGATAGTGGCAACACCATGTTTTCTAAGCCCACCTGAGGGTGGCAAAATCTGCATTTTAAGCCTACTTGCGGGTAGCAAACCATTTTTCAAACAAACACGAAATGTTTTGTTCCAATTCAGACCACTCAGTCTATACTTGTATGCTGTGCGCATCACATAGTAACCTAGGCTAATAACCGGAATAAGAACATACAAAGTTTTCAAAAACAGATATCATGGTTAGTAGAGGCCGGTCTTTGACCGGGCGAGCGGGGGTGCTCACGATGTGATCTTCCCCAATCGTACCCAAGTTCCCGAGCCAACTTTGGTGATGACGGACACGTGGCCTTTGGCACCGAGTTAGGGTTTCCTAAATTTCCCATTTAAAAAAATATTTAGGTGGCGACTCTGTATCTGGCAAAGCAGTCCATGTTTGACACTTCTTTCAAAAAAAATCTGTTTTCAAAACGATTTGCCGGATTTGGACTCTTTGGTTCAAGATTTAGAACCGTGGCACAAATTGAGTCCGAACTGCAGCGAGGTCCCTCGCGGGCTTGTTACACCAAGAAATGAACGGAAATCACCCCTCAACTTCCCACTCACACGGAGCACTCGAATGACGATCCTAACCAATTTCGGATCCTCCACCCCTCAAACTCCCGCTCGTAGAGAAAGTGCCCGAATGAAGTTCCTGAACCAACCACTGAACACCCTGGCCGAAGAACCCACCAAACCACCTAACAAAGCTACCAAACCGCACCAAAACCCACAAAGAGAAGACCCACCGAGCAGCCAATACAAAAACGAAAGGACTAAAACAGCAACCTAACCAAATCTAGAGATTAGATCTGAAAAGGAGAAATGGAAAAACAAAACGGGGGCTCAAGATTATAAGGAGAACAAAAACAACACAAGAAGAAAAAGCCAGGCCAGCCAACTGCCATGGCCAAAGGCGGCGGCCGGCTGGCCAGCGGTGAGGCCCGAGATGGAGGTTTTTTCTTTAGAGAGTGAGTTTTTCAAACGAGAGAGTTATATATATATATATATATGCATTTAAGCGAGTTTGTAAGTTTGTAATTATACAATGGCATTAGCCATGTTCTACAGGTAAAATGAAAGTCTAATGCTCCATGGTGTAATAAGAGTAGTCTAACAGGTTACAAAGTTCCATTGGAACTCTTTGTGATGATCATTAAGCAAACTTTGTGGCTGTTGAGTGATGTTTGTGGACTATTTGCAGACCATGTTCAAGATTTAAACATTTTCTGTAAGTTTACAATTTTACATAAGTATGTGAGGAACAGAAATTTGTGATGCATCCATAAGTGGTCAAAGCTCTTAATCACTTGACCTGAGTTCACTCATAGTTCGAAATGGTTCTCAATTGAGCTTTCTAACTATTGAATGAGTATTGGATGCTTGTGTGTTGGAATGCTATTCACTGACAGGTTAGCTTTGAATATTTTGTTTATCGTCCCAATTGATGTTTTCTATTGATTTCGATTTGTATAGTTGATATGTTTGATATGATGAAGTGGATATCAATTTGTTTCGTTGAAATTTCTGTATTTTTGTTTGGAATTTCTGAAAGCATTATTTTTTTAATGGGTTATAGATTTGGGAGTCAATGGTTTTGTGAAATTTGCTCATTTTGGAATGGTAGTGATGGAAAATTATGTGGGGTTTTGTGTTGTTTTGGGATAATGTGAGTTTTTATGTAGTGTTATTGATTTATTATACATATAGTAGGTGTCTCTCTTTGTCCATTTGAAGAAGTATCATCCTCTGCTCACTGCACTTCCTCTGCTCACTGCATTCAGTCCTCTACTCACTGCACTCAGCTTTCATCACCATCTGCTCATAGCTCTCATGGACAGCTGTCTTTGTCTGTTAGAGCTGCACCATCACAGATCTGTAAACCTAGTGGAATTAATTGTGGTGGTTAGCTAGTTTGTTATGAGTTAGTTAGTTTGTTTAGAGTTAGTTTCAGATTAGATATTTTGTATGATTTAGATACAGTATATAAACCAATGTAACCGACAGATTTGAAATAATGAAAACATAATGAGTTCAAAGAATCTCAATATGGTATCAAAGCATTAAGCTCTCGTGAGCAAGATCCACAGGTCTTCAATGGCTGATTCTTCTCTCCCACCAAATCTCAGTTTACTGATTTCAAATTTCAACTCTCTCATTACAGTGAAGCTCGAATCCAACAATTTCCTCATATGGAAATCGCAGATGACAAATGTGCTTAATGCATCTGGATTTCTTGATCATGTTAATGGATCTCATCCATGTCCATCTCCAGAACTCATTGATGAATCTGGAAAAACTGTTTCAAATCCAAGTTATGTGCAATGGCAATTGATTGATGCACATTTGCTCACTTGTCTGACTGCAACTCTATCTTCATCCATTTATTCCTCTGTTCTTCATCTGACTCAAAGTGATCAGGTATGGCAATTCTTAGAGAAGCAGTTTACTTCAGTTTCACGCTCTCATATACATCAACTAAAAACCAAACTTCAAACTCTTCATAAGAAATCATTTTCAATGGAGGTATATCTATCTCAAATCAAAGATCTTGCAGCACAACTTGCTCTAGCTTCTACAAAAGTTGATGATGAAGATATGGTTTTCCTAACTTTGAATGGTCTACCAGAGGAATATGATGCTTTCAAAACTTCTATTCCTACTCGGTCTGAGCCTGTCAAAATGGAACATTTGTGTTCATTGTTATGTTCCGAATCCCTTTATATTGAATAGAAACTTAAACAGTCTACTAGCACTGATCTTAATGTTGCCTACTCTGCCTCACGAGGATCATCTTCATCAGGTTATGATTCTTCAAATTTTGTTAATAGAGGTTTTCACTCTGCAAGAGGCAGAGGTTCTTATCGTGGCTTCGGAGGCAGATATAATACTTTTCGAGGTGGTAGATTCAATAATAGATACAACAATAATCATAATAATAATAGATCTAGAGGAGCTTTTTCTTCTAACTCTGGATCTAACTCTGGATGTCAGATTTGTGGAGGTTGGAATCATAATGCTTTTGACTGCTGGCATCGACTGGATCCTAATTTTCAGCCTTTCTCTAGCAGCACTTCCTCTCAGTCTTCTCTGTCTCAGTCAAAGGCTTATGCTGCTTCAGTTCCTCAGTCCTATGTTGCTTCAGTCCCTCAGTCTTCTTCTGATCCTCCCATACCTCCTTGGTATGTTGACTCTGCTGCTACCAATCATCTGACCAATGACTTGACTAATCTGCAACAATTTCAGCCTTATCAAGGTCAGGATCATGTTCAAATTGGTAATGGCTCTTCCTTACAAATCAGTCATATATGTAAAGGTATCTTGCCAACTCCACAGTATTCTTTTCCTCTCTCAAATCTTCTTCATGTTCCTGCCATTTCTTCAAATCTTTTATTTGTGCATCAACTCACCAAAGACCTCAACTGTCTTGTTATTTTTGATGCTAACACTTTTGTCATTCAAGACAAATGCACGAACAAGATTCTGCATAGAGGTGTTAATATCAATGGTCTTTACCAGTTCATTCCTTCATCTGAACAATGCTCTTCTCCTCAAGTTTTTCAATCTAGCACTCCAGTACCTGTGTTTCAGTCAACTACTTCAGCTCCTGTGTCTGATAGCACTCCAGCATCTGTGTTTCAGTCAAGCACTTCAGCACCTGTGTCTGATTTGCTTTGGCATCAAAGATTAGGCCATCCATCCTCTTTAAAGCTTCAGCATCTGGCTGGTGTTTTACCAAATAAATTGTCTTTGAATAAGGCCTTGTCTTGCCTTGATTGTAATGTGTCTAAATCTCATAGACTTCCTTTCACATTGTCTAATGCTTCTGTTAATTGTCCTTTTGCCTTAGTTCATAGTGATGTATGGGGTTCCTTTACAGTAGATAATGCACCATTTCGTTTCTATGTTTTGTTTGTGGATGATTACGGTAGATTTACTTGGGTGTATCCTTTGAACTACAAGAGTGAGGTGTATGATAAATTGCTTGTATTTAAAGCATATATTGATACTCAGTTTCAGACTTCTCTTAAAATACTTAGGACTGATTGTGGCACTGAATTTGTCAATAAAAGAATTGATACTTTGCTGTCTTCTCATGGCATTATTCATCAAAGTAGTTGTCCCTATACTCAGGCTCAAAATGGCATAGCTGAACGCAAACACAGACACATTATTGAAACTGCCATCACATTGCTTCATCACTCATTTGTTCCAATTAATTTTTGGTTTGATGCTATTGCCACAGCCACATTTCTCATTAACAGAATGCCTTCTAGTATTTTACATCATAAGACACCTTTTGAAATGTTGTTTCATAGCATACCTGATTTTTCTCTTTTCAAAGTGTTTGGTTGCCAGTGCTTCCCTTGGCTAAAGCCTTATGCTCCTCACAAGCTGGCACCAAAATCCATGTCTTGTGTTTTCTTAGGATACCATCCTACTATTAAGGGATATAGATGTCTTGAGCCTCTTTCTGGAAAAATCTACATTTCTAGGCATGTCATTTTTAATGAATCATGTTTTCCTCTCTCTCAGCAACAGTCCTTAGTTTCCTCTTCTTTATCTTCAGATTTATCTACTCTCACATCCTTTTTCTGGCCTTCTTCACTCAGTTCTTCATCTGCCATTCCTACTCAGTCTCCTTCTTCATCTGTTTCATCTCCTACTCCTTCTGAGCCCTCTTCCAGATCTGAGCCTACTCCTACTCCTCCTCTTCCTCAGCCTATTCTTATTTCCTCCATTACTATTGATTTACCTTCTCCTTCTCTTCCTTCCTCCGTGTCTAACATACATCCCATGATTACTAGATCTAAACATAAACTTCCTCACTGTTTTTCTGCTAAAGTTTCTCTTCTTGAAATTGAACCTACATCTGTTCATGATGCTCTTCACTCTCCTGTGTAGTTTCAAGCCATGCAGGAAGAATATCAAGCTCTTCAACAACAAGGCACTTGGGACCTTGTTCCTCTTCCTTCTCATAAAATTGCCATTGGGTGCAAATGGGTTTTTCGCATTAAAAGAGATTCAAATGGTACTATTGCTCGTTATAAAGCTAGATTGGTGGCCAAGGGATTTTTACAACAAGAGGGCATTGATTTCCATGAGACTTTTAGTCCCGTGGCTAAACAACCCACCATTCGAATCTTTTTAAGTGTTGCTCTTCAATCTTAATGGTCTATCAAACAGCTTGACATCTCCAATGCATTTCTTCATGGTACTCTTCAAGAAGAGGTCTATATGCTGCAGCCTCCAGGGTTTGAACAATCTTCTACTCATGTTTGCAAACTCAAGAAGGCCTTGTATGGTCTCAAGCAAGCCCCTAGGGCTTGATACTCCACTTTTTCAACTTTCTTGCTTTCTCAAGGATTTACCAACAGTTTGTCTGATGCCTCTCTTTTTATTAGAAAAACTTCTACAAGTCTCACTCTGCTCTTGGTGTATGTTGATGACATCTTATTAACTGGTGATGATTTTGCTTTCATTGATCTACTTCTTCAACACATGCACCAGTCATTTTCCATGAAAGACCTTGGTTCTTTGTCTTATTTTCTGGGCATTTTAGTTCAGTCTGATGAGCATGGTTCCTTTTTATCTCAAGCTAAATATGCTGCTGCATTATTGCACAAAGTAGGAATGGCAGACTGCAAACCATGTTCCTCTCCTATGGTTGTTAAAGCTGTGTGTTCTACAACTGATTCTCTGCCATTTGCTCAGCCCTCACTATATCGAAGTTTGGTTGGTGGACTGCAATATTTTACTATCACCAGACCTGATCTCTTCTATGCTGTTAATCAAGCGTGTCAGTTTATGCATCTCCCTACTAATGCTCATTTTCAAGCTGTTAAGAGGCTCCTTAGATATGTTAAAGGGACTCTACATTATGGTTTCTTTTTCACCCCAAGTTCATTTGCTCTTTCTGCCTTCTCCGACTCTAACTGGGCCAATGATAGTCTTGATCGAAAATCAACATCTCGCTATTGTGTATATCTTGGCTCAAGCTTGATTTCATGGTCCGCTAAAAAGCAAGCAACTATTTCTAGATCATCCACTGAAACTGAGTATAGAGCCTTAGCTCATGCCACAGCTGAGCTCACTTGGATTCAACAATTGCTTAAGGACTTCTGTGTTTCATCTTCTACTGTTCCTGTCATATGGTGTGATAGTTTATCTGCCATGGCCTTAGCATCCAACCCTGTTTTCCATTCAAGGTCCAAACATATAGAAATCGATTGTCATTTTATTCGGGAAAAAGTGGTTGCCAATCAGATTGAACTTAAGTATATTCCTACCATGGATCAGGTCGCTGATATTTTCACAAAGCCTCTTTCTCCTTCCAGATTTCATTACCTTCGTGACAAGCTGTTAGTAGTTTCTTCCCCTATCAGCTTGAGGGGGGCTGAAGAAGTATCATCCTCTGCTCACTGTACTTCCTCTGCTCACTACATTCAGTCCTCTGCTCATTGCACTAAGCTTTCATCACCATCTGCTCATAGCTCTCATGGACAGCTGTCTTTGTCTGTTAGAGCTGCACCATCACAGATCTGTAAACCTAGTGGAATTAGTTGTGGTGGTTAGCTAGTTTGTTATGAGTTAGTTAGTTTGTTTAGAGTTAGTTTCAGATTAGATATTTTGTATGATTTAGATACAGTATATAAACCAATGTAACCGACAGATTTGAAATAATGAAAACATAATGAGTTCAAAGAATCTCAATACCATTTGAATGTAAAGATTGGATCAGTAAGAGTTGAGTTTTAATGACTAGGACCTAATATTCACTTTGCCAACATGTAGGACTTCATGTATCTAAACCTCGGAGGAAAAACTTATTTTTGCAAAGTTTATACAAAGAGGAGCAGGAGAAATCACATATGACAAATGGTAACAACAGCGAGAAGTATGCTTTTTATAGTGACATTCAAGATAAGGATATAGTTAAAGCTCTAGAAAATGAGGTTCAATATTGGACAGACTTTTCAAAAGTTCACTGTCATCCCCAGAGTCTATACGAATATAATGGTTTTCGTATGATTCTCTGTTTTGTATGGAATTATTATTTTAGATTGGAATATACGTAGTTTGTATAGAATTTGACATTAAAAGTTATTCTTTTTTGGATGGTTAGAAGTGAAATGGATGCAAATTGCGAAATGATTGATAATATATGTATTGTTTTGTTTATATACATGGTATATGTTGCATGAAATACATACAAGTTATGGACAAATAAAAAAAAAATATATATCATGTATTTGGCCACTAAATAATTAGTAGCTAAAAAAGCAATAAATATTTTTAGCGACTAAATAGTTAGTAGTTAACAATAAATAAAATGAAAAAAAAAACTTTTGGCGATTAAAATTTTAATAGCCAAATAAAAAAATAGACTTTAGGCGAATAAATTTTTAGTAGTTAAAAAAAATTATACTTTAGGCGATTAAACATTTAGTAGCTAAAAAAAATAAGATGAACAAAAAAAAACTGGTTGGCTACTAAATAAATTAGTCGTCCTAAATAATTTTAGTTTTGGCAACTAAATGTTTCAGTCGCTGAAAATGCGATATAAAATTTTTTTGAAAGCTTTTGACGACTAAAAGATTAGTCGCCAATTTAGCCTATCAATGACTAAAGTTTTTTTTGTCGCCAATATCTTTACTTTTGGCGACTATTGTTTAGTCGCCAATTTAGGACTTTCGATGACCAAATTTTTTTTAGTTGCCAATACTTTCCCCGACCATCTTGCCATGACCAAACCGGTGACCAAACTATTTAGTCGAAAAACTTTTCGGTGACTAAAATATGACTTTTGGCGACTAAAAATTTAATTGCCAAAAGTGCAATTTCTTAGTCATAACACCCCGTCAAGCTAATATGAATAGGATAAGGATGCATGAATTGTATGACTTGAGGATGCATTACCACGGCTAACGCTTAAGAGTCTGTTTGTCATCTCCTAAATAAGTGTACTTATATTTAGATAAATATACTTATTTATGTCACATTACCTTTTTATTTTTTTTCTACATATCTTTTTGTAAAAAGTCAAAAGTACACATATTTAGATTATCTCAAACAATCCCATACATCAATCATTTCTAATCATATTAACTGTTTCTAATCAATCTCACAACCATCCACAAAGTAAGTTGTTGTGATATCCATCGACATCACGTTGTAGTTCAATGGAAGATATGTGTCGCTTTGAAACCACCTTTATTGACAATTTATGGCAATTATTCTTCTTTGTTAACTATACCATGTGTTGCTTTGAAATGTCTCTAATTTATTTATCCTCTAACCGCCTATAATTTTCTCATGTTATTTGACAATTTCTTACTCGTATAATTTTGTGGACCAGGAAACCGATGAAGCGTAGAAGCATTGTTTTTACGCTTTTAAAGGCCAAGTATTTGATAGCCTCATGTGAAATCATATTGTGCGTACAACCAAAAACGAAAATCTCAACTTTGTGATTTTTGTCAATAGCCAAACGACATGAGCCGATATTCTTTTTGACTTGAAGAATCACTATTGAATCTTCTTCTTCTTCAAAAACACCTGAATCTTGAATTTTGATGGGCATGATAATGATTGCACGTTATGTTCCTCAAGTAGAATTGCATAACGACATTCATCGAGGCATCCTAAGATTCTTTTGACTATGCCCTTATTCACCAAGTTATATCACGAAAAGTATTTCTTAATTCCATAGTAGCTACATGCTTTTTATTCTTCAAGTTTATTCAAAGAAAACTCTTCACAATATCAGCCACCATCTCTTATGAGGGTGTCTAGTCAATCGTTATTCTATTAATTTACAAGTATTATAACAAATTTATCTTGGGGAAATAACAATGTATCTTGGGGAAATAACAAATCAGTTGAAGGTTGATTTTTTTTTTTTTTTTTTCCAAATTAATAGTAAATTTTAATTATTAAAGTCATAAATTTTTTCATGTCTATGTAATTATTTTTGAAAAATTGACTTGATTTATAACTTCCCCATGTATCTTTCCTTGGAATTATTATTAGAGAGATAATGAATGTACTAAAAACGCAATGCCTGCATCAATTATGTATATATATATATTTTTTCCAACTGGATTTTATACGTGAAATTTCGAAAAAAGCACATACATTTAAATACAATTTTGTGTTCAAAAAAGGGGAAATTAGTACTTTTTGTTTTGTTTTGTTTTTTAAAAACTCCTTACAGATGATAGCTGATTTTCACTCATTACGTTGATTTTACTGAGTTTAGAAAGTAAAAAGATCTTTAGTAAGTTTTTATATATGTGAACTACAAAAATTTAAAATAAGACTATAAGAGTGAGAAGTTTCCTCTCATTTGATAGCATTTATTTGAATCTATATAGTAACTTTTTGCAGTATATATGTTAATTCACACAGTTAATCCAGCATAAGGAAATCAGAAAAAAGATAGCTGTTGCATTGCAAATCAGACTTTAATTAACTGAGGTTGTAAGCCTTGATAAGGCTAGTTATTACATATGTTATTATATTATTTCATTTCATCTTAAGTTTTTCCAACATTAAAAGCAAAAAAGAAAAGATCAACAGCACTGCCTGGTCGGTGTCTCAAAGCTTAGTTTGATGTCAGGGATAGTTCATCGGATAAGGGAATTGGTACGATGGATGAGGGTACGCGCCGGTGGGCTGGTTGATCATGGAGTTGGCCATAGGGAATGCGGAGGGTCCCGGTGGGAAATTCGGGGTCTCTGTAGCAAAGTTGTTCAGTTCATAACCATTGAAGTTGCTGTTAGGTCCTGGAGGGAAAACCGGGGTCACCGCAGCAAAGTTGGGCAGTTCACAACCATTGAAGTTGTTGTTAGGTCCTGGTGGGAAAACCGGGGTCTTTGTAGCGAAGTTGTTGTTGTTGTGCTCGGGAACCATGCCATAGTTAGCATCATAGAGATTGGGCATCGGAACGGGCAGCTGTAGTAGTTCATTGCGCCAGTCAGGCATTGGGAGAAAGGAGGAACTGACGGTTTGGATGTCATGGATACTGGGACGGCGCCTGTCAATAGGGGTGTTGCTGGTTTGCCGCCTGTAGAACTTCTGAGCATGGCTAGCAACCTGAGTTGGGCTCTTGGTCACAACATAGTACCTGGATATGCTCCTCCAGTCTCCTTTTCCATATTTGTTTAGTCCCATGAGGAACAACCTGCAGACATGTACATACACGCCCAAAACAGACAAAAAATAAAAATAAAAATTGAAACAAGAAAACAAACAATGGGCTAAATGCAACAAAGAGAAAATGCCCATAACAATGCAAAGAACCAAAATAATAATAAATCAGGGAGAGATGTTTAAGGGTCCAATCTTCATTCGAATTCACATTTAAAAAAAGATTGTGTACCCCGGGGGGAGAGGACAAAATAAGAGAAGATGATCTCAATCAAAGAACTTGAATATAATTGGAAACATCATAACTAAACTCATTGAATTCAATTATAAGATTTAATGAAAGTGATGAAACTGTCATAAGAAAGCCAAGAAAACTAGAGAATAATCTGATCAAGCACCAAGATCAATGTCATCTAGCACAAAAAAACCTAGCATGCAAAATTTTCCCTTTTTTTTTTTTGTAACCAAAGCATGCAATTCTTAACAGATTAGACTGAAAATCCACCAAGACCTGCAAACATACAAAGCTGTGAATTTCCAACCTTGTTCAATAAAGGAACAAATATTAGTACTACTCCAAACCAAACCAAAACTTTCAAAAAGGAAATTAAAGATTAATGGCTTGTGAAGAGTATATATACTTGTGTTCTTCTTCAGTCCATGGAACACTTTTTCTCCTCAGATGACTGGGGCACGTCCTTCGAGCAGGTTTTGTACTCGGAGATCCTTTCTCTTGATCATTCTTGCTACTACTCTCTGCACTGTTACCTCCTTCACTTCCCTCGGTGTTCACATAATTAGGGATAGGAAGAAAACCGGCTTCGATCATCTCCACGTCTTCGAGTAAGCTATTGTAATGCCTTTTGATCTCTTTCATGGACTTGCAGGGAAGTCTGGAAGCAACATACTCGAAGAAGGCTGGAGAGTCAAGGCCGAACTCGGCCAAAGCATTCTCAAACAACTTGTTCTCTTCAAAAGTCCATTCTTTAGAGTACTGCTGATCATCAACTTCAAATTGGGGTGTCAAAGATGACAACAAATAAGAGTCTGAAGCAGTTGGTTCATATATGTCTGGCCATTCCATTTCTTGTATATCCAGGGTTTCATACCAACAGAAAACGGTGTGTATAATCAGAGAGAGAGAGAGAGAGAGAGAGAGAGAGAGAGAGATCTTGTGGTATTCACTAACTAGCTTGCACACAACTGAGAGTTGTTGTGAAGCATTTCTTCATTTTCTTGGATCTCTAGTCATTTTCCAAATTTTCAGAGTCAGTCAATTGATACTTATAGGATGGAAAGGGTAATGAATTTACCAAAATGGGCATGAACAAAATCAATGGATCGCGGTGTTACATCTACTTGTTATAAATAACAGAGGATCTTGCGAGATGTGCTTTTATTTAGCTGCACAAAATGAGACAAAAACAATAGACTTATTTAAAACAAAAACCAGAGAGAACCCAAAAGAATAAAGAAGAGATTTGGCCAAGAGAAAGAAAGAGAAAATGAGTAAAACAATGTTGGCAAGGCTTCGTAAAAGAAAATGATATACAAATTTATTTTCTATTCTTACGTTTTAGACTTAATAATATATAATTAAGATGATTAGTTAATAATTAGAGAAGATAAGAGAGAGTTATCTTAAATATTCTAATTTTTTTTTATTAGCAAAGAAAAATTTCATTAACAGCATGAAATTAAAGGTACAAGAAAATGACATGCATTGAGAGAGATTCGAAAAGTACAAAATACCCCTATCTTAAATATTTTAATAGACTGCCATATCATTGAGTCTAAAAAATAAATTTAATTTTTAAGCCAAAGTAGTGTCACCTTATGTCAAGGAAGAGTTTATTTTGTCTTCAAACAAAATACGGAAATGATTTAATGACTAATATCTATGAATTTAATATAATCAAAATTATAAATTGATTGATGAAGTACTTGAAGTCTCTATGAAATAACTCATAAAATAAGGTTTTTTTTTTTCTTTCAAAAATTAAAAATAATTTTGCAAACCAATTTTCTTTAGATGGAACGAATAATAATTACAATGGACAATGGGTATCAAACCTCAAATAGGTGTATAATTCTAATTTTCATCGTCATTATTATTAACTATTCTGTTATTGTTTCTAGCGGCGCAAGTTTGATTTACAAAAATAATCTCTCTAATAATGGGATAAGATAACATATACCGTACCCTATTCAAACTCCATTTTAACAAGAGCGTTTCATTTATTGGACTACTGTCGAGATTATATTTTTTGAGAAATCATCTTATTTATCTATTGAGTGAGTTTCTTACAAAATAAAATGAAAGAAAAAGAGAGAAAAACGCAAATCCAAGGTAATTGACAGAGAAGGAAGCATGCAAGAAAAGACAAAGAATCTTTTGGGGAGGCCATGCAAACCAAATCAAACCAAAACCACCTTGCTGAAACAATATGCAACCACCTTGAAAATTTAATGTAATTTTCCTGTTTTTGAGTGACATTTAATTTTTACATCAAATGAACACGTGTGTTTCACTTCTGTAGCCAAATGTGAGGCATGTAAAATTGTAATATGAAAGTATTGGGCAAAGTCAACTTTGGTGATGCTGGTTGGTTTTCTCTGTATAATCTCCTCCTGGAAGATCTCTACCTTTGTCCTGGTTGGGCAAGAAAATTTTAACCCTTATCATTTCTTACAGCCTAAGTAAAGAATTTTAGAGTTTGCAAGAGCAAACATTAGAAGGGTATACATGGACATGAAATTAATGAACATATTCATCTTGAGGTGATTTATGTGTAAGTTTTTAGATAGGTGTACCATATTTCAAACTCGCACAGAATACTTAATAACGAATTATCTATTAAAAAAAAGCATATAACGGAACAATTTGACATTATATATGAACGCATTAAAGCCTGATTCGTATCATTATGCCAAGTGTTTTGTTATAGCCAAGCTTACTGCTAGCCTATCTGCTAGAGCTGAGCTTCGACAATCTTTTGGCCGCATTATTCCATCACTCAGAGATTCAAATCAACAAGGGTCTGCATGAGCAAAGATGAAATGGGATGTTTTTTAGGTTTAGACACCAAAAGAGTGAAACCTATAACCCTACATGTTATGTAATTGTAATTAATAAAGAAAATAAATTATTTAGCTTCACTCCATTTTATTTATTTATTTTTTATGATAAGTGAAAGAAAGTTTTATTGATGTAAGACAAGTTAATACCATTTTTAAACTGATAACATAGTTAAAATAGAAGTGCACTAAATTTACATCAATAAAAGGAGGCCAAGGAAGAGAGCATCCGAGGCCCACATCAAAAACACAAACTGCCGACGAGAGATCAACGACTCTACCCCTCTTAACAACCACATTTCCAACCTTCACTTTCCACATTTGACACGAAGTGGAATGTTATGTGATTAGAAATTCTCTATCGTCTTTTTTGTTGTTTGAAATATATATTACATGTAATAATCTATTATGTTGACGATGAGATGCACACTACTTAATGGTGGAAAAAAAAAAAAATGGCAAAGTGAAAAAAAAAAAAATCTACTTCATTAACTTTTCTTTTCCTTTTTCTTTACCTCTATAAACCTTTTCACAAATTTAAGACAGTAGATATGCACTTTTGTATTGACAAATTAAATACAATGTATTAAGAGTAATAAAAAAGTATAGAGAAAAGAGAAGATATATTTATATGGTATTTATCGACTTTGCAAAAATATATGATAGAGTGCCTTGAGATATAATATGATAGGTGTTAGAGAAGAAAGAGGTAACAAAAGGTTACATTGATGTAATTAGGGATATGTATGAAGGGGTGGTGACCACTCGCTTGCTGGAGAGACAAATGAATTTCTTATCACTGTAGGGTTACACCAAGGATCTACCATAAGTCCTTATCTTTTCACTTTAGTTATAGATGAGTTGATGAGAAATATTCAGGATTACGTGTTATGGTGTATACTTTTTGTAGACAATATCGTACTAGTGGATGAGACTAGAGAAAGATTTAACACAAAGTTGGAGATTTAAAGAAAAGCTCTTGAATTTAAAGGATTCCAGATAAGCAGAACTAAGATAGAATACATAGAGTGTAAATTTTTTTTGAACGGCAAGTGTAAATTTAGTAACAGTAACAATGAAAGTAGAGGAAAAGTGAAGATTGAAAACCAAGAACTACCTAAGAGTGAACATTTTCATTATTTATGGTTGATTATCACAACAGTGAAGGAGATTGATGCGAATGTAGCCCATAGAATTAAGGCGGGATGGTGTAAGTGGAGAAGTGCGTCTGGGGTACTGTGTGATAAACGAATACCCACTAAACTAAAAGGTAAGTGCTATAGAACGTCTATTAGACCAGTAATGTTGTATGTAATGAAGTGTTGGGCAACCAAGAAACAACATGTAGATAAGATGAGTGTGGCTGAGATGAGAAAGTTAAGGTGGATGTGTGGCAAGACTAGATAAGACAGCCTTAGAAATGAGTGTATTCGGGAATGGATAGGAGTAGTACCGATAGAAGATAAGTTGAGAGAGAATCGATTGAGTGGTTTGGTTATATTCAACGGAGACCAACGGAGGCAGTAGTGAAGAGATACGATATTGTAATGGTAGATGAGAGTGTTAGGGGACGGGGTAGGTCTAGATTAACGTTGGCTAGCGTTGTAAATAGAGATATAGATCTTCTTAATTTGACTAATGAAATGGTCTTTGATAGGATCGCGTGGAGAAGAATGATTCATATAACCGACCCCATTTGATGTGAGTTAAGGTAAGGTTTGGTTTGGTTTGATTTTGGTATCAAGAGTAAATTAGGCTTCGAATTCAGAACCTTAAACAAAAAAAATTAATGATTCGTATAGCTGATATTACTTGATTAGAAACAAAGACTTAGTTTGTTTTGGTTAAATTTATTGAGGCTTACGTTTCCTTCCTAATAGCAATGGTTGGTCATCCAAAAGTAGTCTTAGAAAAAAACAACGCTAAATTAACACACATTAATATATATTCCAAATTAATACATATTAATGTGTATTTGAGATAAAAGATTGAGCATACACCTAACCTTTGACATAATGCATAAAGTGGTGGCCTCAAGACTTCTCATAACTTCAAAATTATTAGGTTAAGCCTTAACTATTGTTGTGCCATCCTTGTTTTTTCTTTATTGTTGTAAGATGTAAGGCTTGATCCTTGGTTCTTATTCAATAAAGTTTTTTCGCTGATCAAAAAAAAAAAGCCTTAACTATTGAACGAATAGTTATTCCTTAAGTAGTCTTAGCACTTCCATAAAACTTAACTTCAAGTCTCCAACAATATCCAATTTTCACACACAGTCTATAATGATTCGATTCAACCTTTTTCCAGTAGAAAATGAACACCACTTAAAACACAAAATGCAGTACAGAAAAATAAAGATAAATATGTAAAAAAACACACTGAATTTGCATATTGTTACTTCACGCTTATGAGCTCTGGTATGGATGAAATGGGATTTGGGTAGATGACTGGCCAGAGGTGGAAGCGTCACAATCACCGGGCTTTGATGAACGGGAAGACAAAGCCATGGTTGAATTGGCATTTTGCTGGGCAACATTAGATTTCTGGAGGCGGATGTAATACTTTTGGGCATGGCTAGCAACTTGGGTCGGGTTCCTAGTCTGTACACAATGTCTGGAAATACTCCTCCAGTCACCCTTGCCGAACCTTGCCAATCCAATTAGAAAGTTCCTGTTTAGATTGAGGAAAATCAAATCATAGAAAGAATAAAGAAAGTTCATAATCATATATAAGAATAACATATTAATTATTGCAAAATAAACTAAATTCAAGTGTACTAAAGAAATAAATGAAATGTAATAAGGGCCAAGCTTCTGCTTAAGGGCCAAGCTTTTGCTGTTGGGCCCGTGGGGGCTTATCACAGGTTAGATCTCGATAATTCGAATCGTTTAATGTGTAGAACTTACCTAACTTAGTTGGTTATCATGCTTTCCTTAGGGCTTAGTGTTAAGGAGATTACGGGTTCAATTCCCCTTAGAGAGATTGAATTAAGGGAGTGGAAGCATTTAGGTGCTTTGTCAAGGGTGGGGAAATTTTCTCTCATAGGTGCTAACTTAATAACTAACATTTGTCGATAAAAAAAAAACGAATATCGAGAGTCACTTGATCAAATCATATTTTTGTCAATGATAAATATGATTTTAAAAAAAAAATTATTGACAAAAATCTGATCTGATTAATTAACTATCGATATTCGATTAATGTGATTTTTTTATAAGAATAAAATATTATTTTACCTATTAAATAATTTAAATTATCCAAATAAAATTTGTGATATGACAGACTCGAACAGCCACTGGACCGTAGAGAATCTGATTGGATGTAATGATACAATTTCTTATTAGTTTCACAAAAAATTTAGGGTATTGGTTTAGACCCCCTTAAAACACTCACTCTTACAATCCTCTCACACACATGGAGATTGGGGATTGGGTGAGAAGAAAAAAAAAAAAAAAAAGTTGACCAATCAAAACTAAAGGGAGTGAAGGGGGTGACCTCAAATGGACTCTCAACCTTTATTCAAAAATTTAAAGGAACAGGAATTTTTCTTAGAGAGCGATGTGACGAGGGTGGACCCACGTCTTTCTATCCCCCACATCTTTCTATCCCGAAGTTTTTAAACTTTTTTTTGCTTTTGTTTGTTTGTTTTTAGCCCTGTTTGTTAGAGATTATTTTCAGCTTTCAGCTTAATTTAAGCTGTTTTGATATGTTTGGTTTAGCTTATGCTTATAGCTTATAGCTTATAGCTTTGTGGAAGTCAGAAATCAGCTTATTCTTTGAGTGGGGCAGGAGATGCTTTGAGAATAAGCTGGAAATCAGCTTAAGCTGAAAGTTATAAGCTATAAGCTGTTTGGGCATAAGCTATAAGCAGTTTCCCACAGCTCTACCAACAATAGCTAGTAGGAGGACTTTTTCCTAATCAATCAATGAAGCAAAGGTTAGGACTTGCATATCAAGTTTTGGTTAAATCTATTCATTTAAAGTTCAGGAAATTATCAATTAAAGTAAAAAATCACTCAAAAATTTATTTTTACAAAACGCTCAAACTCCTCCGCAGTGAGTAAAAATAGCAATTTTTTCTTTCTTTCAAAAGAAAAACAAAAAATGACCATCATTATCGATTTACTTTCGCATAAAAAATAAAGGCATGATTTATATTGTATTGAAATTTTACTCTTTCTTACCTCCTGTTTCTTATATAATTTTTCTCTAAGCATAGAATAGGTGTTAATTAACAGGCTCATGGAAATTTTTTAGAAGTATATCAATCGGCAAAGTAATGCTACATATCTAGAATTTCTAAAATTTCTATTTAAAATTTAATGAGAAAAATTGATTTGTGCTTTAGATTTATTAGAAATGTACCACCATAAAAAATTGAATTTGGATACATTACTTTTCTGGGTACGTAACTTTATGCATTCATGAATTATGAAAAAATAAAATTTTGAATTATGAACTCTAGCTATTAATTTTATTAGCCATTATATTAAAATCATAGATGGCCCTTGTTACAGAAGGCATAGGTCATTTCATTGCATTAAGCCTGATTTCATGGAATAAGATGCAAATTTAAATTTTAATGCCAAGGGCATTCAAGTCTAGACCAAATCAAATTGTGAAATTAAAAAAACAAAACAAATGATATATAAATGGCAAAACATATGAAGGTTGGAGAAACAAACCCATGTTCTTCCTTAGTCCAAGGACCGCTTTTCCTCCTTTGTTGATAATTAAAGTTGTTTTGCACTGTAGGGGTTGATCCATTCCCATCATTCTTAATTATTTCATAATCAGGTAATGGAACAAAACCTGATTCAATCATCTCAACATCTTCAACTAGTGATTCGTAGTGCTCTTTGATTTGATCAACTGTTTTTCTGGGAATCCTGGAAGCAATCTTCTCAAATAAGTCTATAGAATTAAGGTCGAACTCAGCAAGAGTGTTCTCAAACAACTTGTTCTCTTCAAAAGTCCACTCGGTATGCATTGGTGGAGGTGGCGAAGAGATAAAGAACCATGATGGTTCATCAAGGTTGTAGCCAAGATGTGGTATCTCCATTTTTTGGCTGATCAAAGAATTTGGAATAGAGTTAAAATGGAGTAGAATGTTGCAACAAGGGAATTATATATAGATAAATTGATGCATACACACAAACATAAATACTTTAGTTAATGGAGATTAATGGTTTCTCATATATGTGAGGAGCGGGGGTGAGATTTTGCTAGCTTGCTTAGTTGTAAGTTGATAAACCTTTATCCCTAGTGGTGGTATATTAAAAATAAAATCCATTCCATACAAAGAAAACTATTGAAGTAGTTTTCTTTCTTTATTTTTCTCATTTTTTTTCCCTTTTTTTGTCTATGATAAACTTGCATCTTATTTCACTAATTAATGAGGTCCATGTATTCTTGCATGGTGCATGGTAAAGGAAGGAAGACTTGCTTAGTTGTATGTATTTTTAGAATTTTTTAAAATGATTTATTATTTCTTACTCTTTTGTCCAAAATATTATATGCTAATAATACTAAATGCATGGCTCTAAGTAAAATCTTTTTCCCGGGTAGTGATTATGTGACCATAATTTCATTTTATGCTTTATTGTCATAACCATGATTAATTTGGAAGTTGTATCACTAGCTTTCAAGTATAACATAATGCTTATGTCACCTACCAAAAAATAACAAAATATCCTCACATTTGTTAAATGGAAATGTTTAGAAAATTAATTTCTAACTGACAAATTCTTTTTCCCTACTAATTAACTAAATTGTGCAAGATTTATTTACTACTATTGTATTTGTGTTTGTTCAATAAACTTTCTCAATGCATCTTCTTATACATATATTTGCTTCAAAGTATTTTTAAAAAATAATAATAATAAGCAGATTCAAAACATTTAACATTGTCTTTTAAGCTCTAAATGGATGGGCATAATCCCATGAAATAATAAAGCAAATTGAAAGTAGTAAGTCATCTCACTTGCCTAAAATACGTTATCGTACTTCCTGAAAGTAATATAATAAGTATTTTGGAAATAAAATATCATTACATGCAAAAGTACAATGCAAATTGTCAAACACAAAAGTAGGAAACATGTTTTGTCTTGTCACTCTTAATTTCGATAGAAAATCTAACTATTAGTGCTCGAAAAACAAAGAAGGAATTTTCTAAAGGAATTTGTTATCCATTTAAAATATAAAACGTGTGTTCCACATCCTAATCCCAATAAATATTGGCATTTATAAGCATAAAAAGATTATTTTTGTCGCGATACATAGTTGACTTAGAGTTCGTTGAAGGAGCTGTTATGGACATTTTTTTTAGCGTGACACATTGAACAATGATTGAGTTTAGGAAAAAGACAAATGTTTAATTGAATATCACACTAATACGATAATAGTGACGCTAAAAAAGAAAATAAAATAAAAAGGAGAACATGATAGAAAAAAATTATCTCACGTGCAAAATTTCCATTAACCAACTTATTTTACCATCCATTTTGACCATTAAAATAAAACATGTGTTTAATGACTATATTTTGGTTACACAAAAGTTTAATTAGTGATGTTAATATACAAACCTATATTCATGCTTTAAATTGTTGAAGAAACATATGCAATGTGAAGACTCATAACGAAAAAAAAGAAAAAAGAAAAGGGAGCACACTGCTGCAAAAAGGGGATATGGTGACGTTTTTCTGACGACGTTTTTTTAAACGTCACTATTGTTAATATTTAACGGCGTTTTATAAATGCCGCATATTTTTTTAACCAAGACGGCACCGTTTTATAATAGGAGGCGTTTAAAACGCCTCAGAATGCGGTAGCCACACGCGCCTTTTCAAACCTTATTTTGTATCTGGGCCTTCTCTCAACCCTTATACGCATACATCATTTTGAATCTCTCTCAACCCTCTCTAAGCTCCATCGAAGATTCAGATATTCGAAGCTCCATCGAAGATTCAGATCTAACCTCCATCGAAGATTCAGATCGAAGCTCCATCGAAGTGATTTCAAAGCTCCATCGAAGCGATTTTGAAGCTCCATCGAAGATTCAGATCTAAGCTCCATCGAAGATTCAGATAGAGATTCAGAGATTCAGTGATTTTCAGAAGCTCAGATCTGAACTCTGACCCCTTGATTACTCGCATTTCAAGCTCAAATCGGTACTCTCTCTCTCTCTGTCTCTCTCTCTACATGAAGCTACGTAAATAGAAGGTTTTATTTTCAAGATTTCATAGAAATCATCTACATGAAGCTAATATAAACATGATGGAAAATTTAGAGTTATATTTTATGCTAATCTTCTAATTTGTTGCATTTTGCTAATCTGGTGCCCCTATATCTGTGTGTTGCTCTGGTGTACCTGTGCTCTGTTTTGCTGTATATGTGTTCTAGTATGCTGCTACATTGGTATATCTACTGTTACATTAGTGCTTCTCTAGCACAGTTGTCTTGTTAGCTGCTGTTTTTTGGTATTTTATTTTTGTGTTTGGTTGGTGAGAAAAAGTAGGAAAGTGAAAGAAAGTGAAAGGAAAACTGGGAATTGGGAATTGTGTTGATTGTTATGTGTATGGAATGTTTTTTTTGACACTCTGATTGTTTGCTTCAAATTGGACTTCAGAGTTTTTTTTGTACAAAAATTATATCAGTATAGTATTGCTCAATATATAATGATATGCATTTGTGTATATGTGTACTTATACAACCTCATATATAGTTAGCGTACAACATATTAAAATGAACATTGAAAAAAATTGAACGTGAACATTAATATTGTTTGACTTGTGCGTTAAACATTCTAATAATTTTCAGATGTTAAGAGGAATAAAATCAAATAGCAGAGGGGACTTAGTGTGAGAAGTATATATATATATATCTCTTTTACACTGTTAGTTAGTTTTTGACTACTTCAATGGAATAAAAAAAAATGCCATTATATCATAACTAGGATATTTTTAAATTTTTAAAATTGATTTCATGAACATAAATGACAAATAAAAAAATGGGATTAGGCAAAAGACATGTTTATCAACATGTATTGTACCACGTATATCAATTGAAAAAAAAAATGATATATACAAAATTAATAAGAGTTGAAACTACCGAGAAAATCACCAAAAGAAAACCTGCGAAATTTCCACCTTATAACTACCAAATTTATATAACAAGAAATATAGTATATATTTTATACTCCTAAACATACTAAAAATAATTAATTTAGTTAAGTTGATTAAATTTAATCAATTTTACAATCAAAATTAATGTTTAAAATGTCACTAGTAATTTCTATATTCTTAATTTTACATATAAAAATAATATAAATAAATAAATATATAACGGTTCGGTTCAGTTTAGAGCTATAATCAAAACTTTAGAATCAGAAATCAAATTGATTTGAACAGTTCAACAATTTTCAAAATTGAAACTAGAATAAAGTTAATAAAAATTAGACAACATCAACAATTTACCGCTAGGTTTTTGAGATTGGCATGTCAAGGCAATAAAATATAATTGTTACATTGGGATTTCTTGGGTTTGAGTTTGAGCTATATGTGGTGTTTACTGCTTGGTATGTAGGGTCTGCCCATGTGATGGCTGGACGACCACCACCCAAGTTGTTCTTCACCGACAAAGAAATTAATGAAAGTAAAAGGTGAGGAAGAAATAATAAAGAAAAGGATGAGAAACTTCTCAAGGGTGTCAATAAGAGAAACAAAATAAATACATAAAATATTACAAGAATGACATCATAGTGCTTCAGACCTAAAACCTAATTTTGCATAATTTCAGCTTTGATCTTGGTGTTTGGGTCCAACTCCTATTGTATTTGTTTGAACCATCATTCAACTACATCAAACTCTTTGGTATACAAAAACAGTGGTATTCCTTTGGTATATAAAATTAAAGAAGAAATGGATTTTATCTAGAGGAACCAATAAAGGTAATCATATTTTGTAGGTACCTATAGTTATTAACGTGGATAACTATCATAATATATCAACAGCATTGTAGAAACTTTTGGTGTTTTCTGAATCATCATCATCAGAAGTATTTGAGCTTTGGTACACTTATTGGTTCGGGTAGTGGGTTTGAACTTTCCACATCCATGAGTTCCTGCCAAAATTATTCTACTATTGATTGATTTGAGAGAGCAATGTATTTCTTGTTTGATTGATTTGAGTGATTCATCATCATCAGAAGTATTCGAGCTTTGGTACACTTATTGGTCTTTATTGATTGATTTGAGAGAGCAATGTATTTCTTGAATCTATCATAATCTATCAAGAGTATTGTAGAAACTTTTGGTTTCTTCATTAATATGCTTCATACTAGATATGCTTCTAGTTTGCTTGATAGTACTAATTTAAATTGCACCACCGGGATGCGATCATTAATGGTGCATGCATGCATAAATAGCCGTAGACCCGTCCAAGAATCTTCATTAGAGATACCTAGTCATCTTTAATGAAACTCTTCTTGGATTGTCCAGTTTGGACAGTTCAGGAGCACAAGTCTGTATTGTAATTAGTAGTTCTACTGCTTATAGTCCATCTCGTAGAGATTTCGTGTAGCAACTCCTTGTGTTCTCTGAGTGCATACTAGACAAGGTGTAGCAGTACACCTAGTCTATGTCGTGTATTTGGAGAACCATGAGAAAATGCTGCCGAAATTTCGTTAGAGATGAACAGAGCGGTATGAACTGTTTTTTACAATATAGACTGTGCATTCTTGAATGAGAAAGTAGGATGAACCAACATATTAGAGACCAGTTAGAGGTGAATGATGTCATATTGCATGCATTATAAGGTACTTAATTGAGGTTAAGATTAATTAAAATAGAACGGTAATTTTGAACTTTGTTGATTTGGCAATGACATTTGTAGTGTAAGACAGAATCAGATGGATAAAAGTTGGATAAATCAGCATAGGTTGTACTCGGAATACATACAAGGGGTTAAGGAATTTATTAAATTTGCATGCGAAAATAAGCCGTTGTTGAATGAAGTCACATGCCCATGTAAATGGTGTCGTAATGTCAAATTGGTAGAAAAAGGCCTGTCAGGGGAACATTTAATGATCAACGGGTTTCTTTCAAGTTACACCAGTTGGATTTTTCATGGGGAGAATTTGTCGTCGCCTGTGCCACACAATGTGAATATCGGGCAAACTGATTCGAACGATGGTGATGAAACTTATGAAATGCTATACGAAGGATTTGGTCTTCCTCCACCAAGCTTTATTCACGAGGTAACAAGTTCTAGTGTTAAACAAGGTCCAGATGAGAAAACCGAAAAATTCTTCAATTTATTGAAAGAGGCCGAAAGAGAGTTGTATCCTGAGTGTCAGAAGTTTTCAACGCTCTCATTTATTGTTCGGTTATTGCACATCAAGTGCCTTAGTGGATGGAGTGACAAGTTTTTCATGATGTTGCTCGAGCTTTTAAAAGATTCGTTCCCAAAGGGTGAAACTTTGCCAAAGTCATTTTTTGCAGATAGGAATTGAGATTTTCAATCACGAATTGAGAAACAAATTCAGGCTATACGCGTAGATTTTCAGTCACGAATTGAGATTTTGGAATCTCAATTGCAAGCTGCGGGCGTGCCCGTTGCACCAGCTGTTGCACCTTCGAACCCATTACATAGGCAACAAGTGTTTTCATTATTTTTACTAGTTATTACTTTAAATTGCCCAGAGCTACTATACAACTTAAGCCTCTTATTGAATGATAGGTTGTGGATTCACTTAGTAGTCATCCCACTGTTCGGCCAATGTCACATCAATAACAATCTCATGCATTTTCATCCCAAGTGGTGAGCAATCATTTAATCAAAGTTTTTTTTGACAAATACCATATCTTATTAATTACAATACTTGCTCTTATTAAATATACGTTCACCTTTCAAAGAAAGAGAAGAAGAAGAAGAACTAACAAGGTAAAAGTACTAACATCACTAGTTCGTGGTTTATGTTCATTTGATTTGTAGGGCATTGTTGGTTCTAAAATTAGGGTTTCGGTTGTTACTGTTGTGACTAGTGACTAAATTTGGCTATTTTTGGAGATTGAAAATTGACAATCTTTGTTGATGTATTCACTGTTTGATTTTGTTTTGTGTACTTTCCTATTCTGTGATTTTTTTTTTTTTTTTTGGTTCATGTATTTACATGAATATATTTGGGTCGTGATTTTAGCATTGTGAAAGGGAAGCTGTAGAACAGCAGCTTAGTTATTTGAACGAGCCATCAGTTCTTCACAACCTTCAGTATAGATATTGTCATGTTATTATTTATGTATGCATGATTATGATACTTAATTTCCCTCCCATCAAATTGAGTTTCCTTTTTCCTCTCATTTGACCTATGTTTGTGCTTGTTTCCTGTAGAGTAAAGCAGGACCTGTTTTAATAGCAATCAATCGCTTCAAAGATGTCCATTGTTTTGGAAACGATTTTATCACAGCTTACAGGGAGAAGCTTTTTGACAACCCTTATGTTTTCGCTATAGCAGATACTGTCTATAACGAAATGATGAGAGGTGAGTTAAATAGTACTTGCAGGGATTTTGACGAAAAAAATAGGGCTCATATTCATCTATTTATACTTTGCTACTAAAGAATTTGTTTTGCTCACTCTACTTTTATCATGGATCATGCAGATGAAGTGAATCGATCCATCATCATAAGGTTAGTTGAACTGTCTTATGGATTTGTTGAACTGTTTTATGGGAAACTCTGGATTTTAAACTGTGAATCAATCCACCACTAGGGTGATAGGGCCATAAATCCATGGGAAGAGTGGAGCTGGGAATATATATATTCCTTGAGTTTGTTTAGGTTGGAGATATTCTTGTCATTGTTGAAAGTGACAATAAAGTGTTAATATTTTGGAAGGGAGATGGGTACTAATGTTTAGCTTGCTTAATTCTGCAGAAGCTTATGTTTGTTTCAATGTGACACTTCTATGGAAGAGCTTTGCCAATAAGTAGCTGGATTTGAAGTCTAGAGGATAATTTTAAGTATTTAAGAAGTTCATTGCGAGGTAATCCCTAAGTCTAATTTGAGATATTTTTCTAGGTGAATGGAGCATAAGTTTGGAGGCTGTTCCAGCAAAGAACTAGTTCTTTGAAACTTGAGTATGCCCCGATTGAGAGGTTGGCCAGATATGTAAAGGAGTATAGCAGTCGTGTGCATGAACGTAGAGCATAAGTATGCTAGTAGAGTTGGTTTACAATTGTGACATTCTTTATTCTGCTGCACCTGGGGAGCTTGTTAATTCACAATAAATAGTTCTTTATATGTTGAAACAAAACAGTGTCACTGAGGATAAAAATTCTCTCGACAATGGCTTCTTTATATTCAAATTAAAAATGAAGAAGATATGGGGAAAATTCTTGAAATTGGGCCATTTTATTTTGGAAGTAGACTAATTTTAGTGAGAAGATGGCAGTTGTACATGCATTTGACTAAGAGTGAATTCTCTTTTGTGCACATTCCGATGAAATTCTATAATATTCCCCTAGAGCTTTGGACAAATGATGGGCTGAGTCATGTGGCTAATGTTATTGGTAAACCTTTGTACCTTGATGAGTATGCTGAAGTTCATAGTAGGCTTATTTTTGCAAAATTGCATTGATTTTTTTTTTTTTTTTTTTTTTTTTTTTTTTTTTTTCAATTTGTGTTTATTTTGGTGAATCTGATTGTAGTTTATGTTCTGATGCAGGCATGTAGACTAGTGATGACTACAGCTTCTATGCTAAAACATGATTTTTGGATATTTGTTAGTTTGTGGTCAATGTTAAAACATGATTTTTGGATTTGGATATGTTATTTTGTGGATAATGGTGATTGGATATTAAGGTGCCGTTTGGTAACACTTATGTTTTCAGTTTTCAATTTATATTTACAAAAATTTAAAAAACTCAAATAAAAACTTGTTTGGTAAATTTTTGATTTATAAATCAATGGTCCCAGTTTATAAAATTTGGCCAAAATATGTAAACTCAAAAAATGAGTTTACGTTTTGAGTTTTGAGTTTTTTTTTTTTACCACCCAGCACTAGCCACCACCCGCCACCATGTTCCACCACCGTCTTCCACCACCACCACCCACCCCCCACTACTCACCGGCCACCACCACTCACTACCCACCTGCCACCACCACCCACCGGCCACGTGCCACCCACTCGCCACCACCACCACCACCACCACCCACCACCCACCCGCTACCACCCACCACCTGCCACTACCATTCACCGCCTGCCGCCACCATCCGCCACCACCACTTATCACCCGTTACCACCAGCCACCTGCCACCACCACCCACCACCACCACCACCCACCACCCACCCGCCACCCGCCACCCACCTGCCATCACCAGTCACCACCACAACCCACTCACTACCACCACCTACCTGCCACCACCACCCACCACCTACCTGCCACCACTACCCACCACCACCAGCCATCCGTCACCCACCTGCCACCACCACCCGCCGCCACCACACCACCACTACCACCCACTCGCTACCACCCATCACCTGCCATCGTCACCTATCCACCACCTGCCACCACCCGCCGCTGTCGCCACCACCGCCACCACAACCCACTCGCTACCACCCACTACCCGCCACCGTTACCCACCCACCTACCACCACCACCCGTCACCTACCCGCCACCACCACCCGCCCGCTACCACCCACCACCCGCCACCGTCACCTACCCACTCGCCACCACCCACCACTACCAGCTAGCCGCCACCCATCTGCCACCACCACCCACTACCCGCCGCCACCACCACCACCACCCACTCGTTACCACCCGCCACCGTCACCTACCCACCCACCCACCACCACCACCACCACCACCACCACCCACTCGTTACCATTTTCCACTACCGTCTTCCGCCACCACTACCCGCCATCATTTTCCACCACCGTCTTCCGTCGCCACCACTCGTCTCCACCCACCACTCGCCACCATTTGTCATTTCTCACTCTTTTTTATATTTTAAAATTTTTAAAAACATTTTGTCTAAACCAAACGCGTTTGTAGTTTATGTTTTTCTAAAAATAAACAAAAAATAAACAAAAATCAGTTTATAAAATTTTTGTAAATATAAACTGAAAACGTAAACGTTACCCAACAGGCCCTAATTGAATGAGAAACTGAATTAATGCTTCATTTGTTATTTGAATGGGAGTTATTATTTTATATGTTAGTTTTATTACAGGTATTTGGATGGGAGTTAATGTTTTGTATGTTAGTTTTATTACAGGTATTTTTTTATTAATTGAATGAGAAACCAAATTCAATATTTTATTACAGGTATTTTTTTAATTTAATCAAATAAAATTAGCACAATTTCAAAAAAAAGAAAAGAAAAGGATATGACAGCGTTTCTACAAACGCCTCCTAAACCCTAAACACTAACGGTTATATTTTTAAAACAAATACGACGGCGTTTCCAAAATGTCACTAAATATCGTTGGTGACGTCAGTGTGTGTATAGTAGGACATTTGGCGGTGTTTTTTAAAACGCCTCCTATACTAATATCGCGACGTTTTTAAAACGTCACAAAGCTACAGTGACGGCCGTATCTTCAACGTTTGGTAGTAAACGCCACAACAGGAATTAGCGGCGTTTTTGATAGATATAGCGGCGTTTTTTAAACGCCACTAAAAGTCTAATTTCCAACAGTGGCAGTTTCGACCAAATGTCACTACAACATGCAAGAAATTTAGAGACCAAATATTTTGATTTCTAAAAGTGAAAATTTTGTTATAAAAGATATTTAGGAACCAATTTCCATCGTCATGGGGATAGTCGCTAAAAGATCGTCTCGAAAAGTTAAAAATAAGGCTTTTAGTAACAAAATTTTGCAAATGTCACTAATAAATAGACTTTAAGGAACAAGATAATTTGGTTTCAAAATGATTTATTTTTTGAGATAAAAAATTTGGTCCTAAAAGGATAATAATTCATCACTAATGTCTAATGAAAAATCTAGAAATTCCCTAGATGTTGATTTGTGATTATGTATCAATTTTAAGTAGTATATAACAATCCCAATCAAACAATTAAGACAAATCGACACAATGATTTTAACGTGGAAAAACCACAATTGGACACCTCCAACTGTGATTAAAAAACCACGGGCAACCACCACAAAACAATCCACTAAGAAGATTTAAAAGAATTACACAAGTATACTCTCAATTACCTAGTGAATCCACGCCTAATTGAACCAACCTCTATGTGCCTCTTCCAACCCCGTTTTTACCTCGGAATTGTCTTTACGATGAGCCACTCCAGAATCCACCGAAGTTTCAGGCTCGAATTCTTCAGACTCCACCGAAGAACAACTCTTTCTCTCTCTCTTGTGTATAACAAACAAAACCTTTGATGTACTCTCTTTAAACCATGAGTTGAATACTCAATAAAACATCAAAGAAAACTAACAAAATATCCCCAGATATAAATCTTAAGAACCAAAAAGAAGATCTGGAGGAATTAATTTAGTTTTGGGAGAAAACCAACTACTTATAGAAAACAAAAGTAATCCTAGTTTTGAAAGAAAACCAACTTCTTAAAGAAAACAAAAGTAATCATAGTTTTGAAAGAAAACCAACTTCTTATAGAAATCCTTGTCAACCGGGATTGCCAAGAATAAAACCTAACAATCTCCCCCTTTGGCAATGCCGTGACAAAACACACCTAACAAATAAAATCCTAATCACCCTAACCCATAACAGCCAACAAAAGCCAACTTCTATCTCAAGGTCATGATCTGCAAAACAGTTATTAGTGCCACAATCTCCAAAACAACTATTAGTGCCACAAGAGTATATGAAAAAAATAATAAACATATTACAAGATTATCTTGAAGCATGAGATGGAAAACATGAATATATGTGACTTGGAGATATTAAGAACATGTAGCATGAAAACATGAACAACACCTTTTTGTCACAAATTGACAAAGGAAGCTCAATCAACTAAAGCATGATCATAAACCACACAAGCAATGATATGATGATGTAAATATCAGGAGCATGCAAGAATGCAAAGCAACATGCAAAACAACTAAAGCCAATCTTCCTTACCAAACAAATCAAACTGATCATGCGAACAAACTTTTGTAACAATAAACCAAACTCCCCCTCACTAAAAACAACCACACACACTAAAAACAGTGAACAATAAGAAAAAGACAAAAAATAATATGGTGGAGCAGATAAGGAATTTCAGATTAGTACCTTAATACACACAAGACTATCCAAGAAGCACAATTACTTGAAAACACAATGTGCACAGCCTCTAGAAAATTCCTCATAAAAGAAAGTGATGCATTATGTGAAAAGCATAGATCCCATGATAAATATGTGTGTGTGACTCTTGGGATTCGACAAACACTAGATTCAAATCCTAGTAGTGATGTAAAAGCTGGACCTCCAACAAGAGAATCTAAGCATAACTACGGAAAGTCAAACCACTAGGAATCAAGGGGTATTTGGTGAGTAAAAGCGGAGGCTCCCCCTCAATCAATGAATCCTTTATTTTTTTTTTCACATCTTTTTCTTTTCTTTCTTTTGCACATTTTTTTTTTCTTTTTCACATTTTTTTTTCTTTCTTTTGCACACTCATTGGCGGCTGACATGCTCAAGAGTATCGAAACCAAACCAGAGAAGTATGGATATAATAAGGATGGCCTGGTTGGTGACTCTGAGGTAGCCTTTTTCTCATGGCTGGACTACAAAGAATAGAGGGAAAAACCATGGAGATGCAAAAAGATGGAAGATGGTTAAGAGACTCAACATCACCTATGATATGCTAGTATAGGTCAATTCCTCTAGAAAAGCAAAAGATACAATGCTAGAAGTCCATAGAGAAAAAATAATCACTAAGGCAGAAGACTCCGATATTTGCTAATCCAAGAGTGTGTATAGAATGAGACATACTAATCAAAAAACACACACTGCAAAATGAGTAATGACCACAGAAAGCACACACATATTAACATGTAATGGATATTCTTATCAATTCCAATATGCATCAAGGACATCTCAAAAAAAAATTCAAGTTTGCAAAACCATACTAAGAAAATCTTTTTGGATGTTTTTTTTTTCATTTTTTTTCTTAACCAAAGCAAGACAAAAAAACGAACATGCACATTTTTTTTATTTTTTATTATTTTAGAAAACAAAACATGTCAGAAAACGAATAAGCACACATTTTTTTCTCATTTAAAAAAACACACAGAAATCCAAAAACTAAAACAAATAAACAAATTAACACAAGTCAAGTTTTCTCACCCAAACCGCTTTAGTATAAACAAAGTTGTGAGCATTGCGGTTTTTGGGTGATGTCTTGACATTGTGGTTCCCTTTGCTCTCAATGGGGAACTTGTCTCAACTTGGTTTCCAACTTCCTATCAATGAAGTGTCTCCTACCCTACGAGATGTTGAAATTTCTTCCATCTCTATGAGACGCTCTCCCATGCAACTTATAACAATAAGGGCGAATATGACCATGCATACCACAATGATGACAAATAAAAACAGGGTGTACCTTATTTTCTTTGGCCTTATCAACTCTAGGAAGTTTGAGAAGTCTATCCTCATGTTGAATTTTTTGTTCTCCCTTTCCTTGAGTTCTTGTATCACAAGATGTGGAAGCCTTCTGTTTTTGCTCTTTATTACCACCAAAGCCAATGCCACTCTTGTCAGAACAAATTTGTTGAGACCCAATGATATTGTCCAAAGTCTTTGATCCTCTGTTCCAAAGACCAATGGTAGCCATAGCACACTTGAGTTCTTCCTCTTTCTTGATCATTAGTTCTTCCAAAGCAACTTGAGACATCTCGAGAGTTTCATTCTTTTCTTCATATGTTGCATAAATTTGCTGTAGCTCATTCCTCTCTGTCTCACAAGTCAAGAGTTTTGCACAAAGAGCTTGTCGATCATTAGAAATCTTAAGGGCATCATTCCTAGTCTCGGAAATTTCTTTTTTTAACTTGACATTCTCACTTTCACATGTTTTGAGTTTCTTTGTGAGTTTGTCATTCAATTTGAATAATTAAGAGACTCCTTATACAACTTTTGATATGCTTGTTGAAGTTCTTCATCTTCACTCCCCGAGGATTCGTCAAGTAGGGGTGGTCGAACCATGGAATTTCCCTCACGAATTGAATCCATTATCACAAATCAAACAAGATCTTGTTCTAAAAGAATTTTTTTGAAAAAAAAATAGAACGACCTGCTCTGATACCAATTGAAAAATCTAGAAATCCCCTAGATGTTGATTTGTGATTATGTATCAATTTTAAGCAGTATATAACAATCCCAATCAAACAATCAAGACAAATCGACCCAATGATTTTAACGTGGAAAAACCACAATTGGACACCTCAAACTGTGATTAAAAAACCACGGGCAACCACCACAAAACAATCCACTAAAAAGATTTAAAAGAATTACACAGGTATACTCTCAATTACCTAGCGAATCCACACCTAATTGAACCAACCTCTATGTGCCTCTTCCAACCCCGTCTGCACCTCGGAATTGTCTTTACGATGAGCCACTCCAGAATCCACCGAAGCTTCAGGCTCGAATTCTTCAGAATCTACCGAAGAACAACTCTCTCTCTCTTGTGTATAACAAACAAAACCTTTGATGTACTCTCTTTAAACCATGAGTTGAATACTCAATAAAATATCAAAGAAAACTAACAAAATATCCCCAGATATAAACCTTAAGAACCAAAAAGAAGATCTGGAGGAATTAATTTAGTTTTGGGAGAAAACCAACTACATATAGAAAACAAAAGTAATCATAGTTTTAAAAGAAAACAAACTTCTTAAAGAAAACAAAAGTAATCCTAATTTTGAAAGAAAACCAACTTCTTATAGAAATCCTTGTCAACCGGGATTGCCAAGAATAAAACCTAATATCTAATTTTTATTGCCAAAAATATAATAATGACACTTTTCGCAACAAAATTATTTGGTCCTTAAAAAAAAAAATTTGTCCATAAATTTTTGTAAGGTGTACGGTGAAGGTATAAAATATTAGTGCTTTATTATAAATTTCTTTGGCAATAATCAAAGGAGTACTCCTATTGCTAGTAGATCTAATACTTTTTTAAAAAAAAATTCTTGGTGCGTACACAAATATTTTAAACAAATTTCATGTTGCTTTCACAAAAACCAAATCGACCATTTCAATAAAATTAATTTTTAGTTAATCCATGTATTTTGTTTAAAGGTGAATTACGCTAACTGTCTCTATAGTTTGGGATTTGTTTCACTTTGATTTCTGACTTTCCAATTGAGACGCATTTGATTTTAAATTATAAATCTTGTTCCAAATAAATACAACTGAAGATACCATTACTCAATTTCAAGGGTAAAGTCGTCAATTTGATAAAATATAAACTAATTTGACAAAAATAAATATCAAAAAAATATTTTTAAAATTTTAAAAATAATTTATACCTACCAAAGATAAAATTATATAAAATTGATAAATCTTTTAGACATTTATTTATTTATTTTTACCAAATTAATTTTTATTATATGTTTGGATGACAATCATGCAATGGTTGCTTGTTAGACTTTTAATGTGTAATCGATATATTTAATATATGAAATGTTTTTAGTTTTGGTTTTTTTTAATTTAATTGATTGGTTTAATAATGATATTAAAATTGTCGCCATATTTGACTTTTGAAAAAATAGAAACTAATTTAATGAAAATAAAAACAACTACCTATTACATGATCATCATCCAAACACATAATAAAAATTAATTTGGTAAAATAAATAAATAAATAAATGTATAAAAATTATCAATTTTATATAATTTTATCTTTAGTGGGTAGAAATAATTTTTTAAAATTTAAAAATATTTTTGACATTTATTGTTGTCAAATTAGTTTATATTTTATCAAATTGACGACTTTGCCTTTGGCATTGAGCAATGACATCTTCAATTGTCTTTATTTAAAATAAGTTCTAAAATTTAGGGTCAAATGTGTCACAATTGAAAAGTCAATGATCAAAATAAAGGCCTCATTTGGCAATTGTATGTTTTAGCTAAAAAAATCAAAAAGTCACTATAAGTTGCCACATTATTCTCTCTATTTTTTTACATATCTTTTCGTGAAAAGACAAAAAATTACTAAAATAGTTTGTTTCCAAACGAGACTTTATTGTTAATTTTCAGCGACAATTTAAAAATTGTCACAAAAAATGTCACTAATTATAAGTTTTAGTGACAGTTTAAAAAAATCGTCACAAAAAGTCACTAATTTTCAATTTTTAGTGATAGTTTGAAAAATTAATTACAGAAAAAGTCACTAATTGTAAATTTTAGGTACAATTTATAAAAACCGTGACAAAAAAAGACATTAATTGTCAATTTTTAGTGACATATATAAAAAATCATTACAAAAAATTATTTTTAGTTACGAGTTTACTCGGACTTATTTTTAATAGAATTTGATGAGAATTAAGTCTAATTATTCAAATATATGGTGGTCCTACATGCACCAATTAGTGTACCGACTAGTGTACCAACACTAGTTATGATATTATTATTGACCCTACTCATTAATTACATTACAAATCTCAAAAACCTATTAAATTATGCTACATTATCAATTGGTACACTAATTAGTATACTAATTAGTATATATAGCATTATTCTAAAACATATTGATAGTTTACCCTTTAATTAATTGTAACATTTTCATTTTGACATGTTTCTTTTCGAAAAATACACCATAAATATGTTTTTAAAAGAGATCATTTATTTTTTTAAAAAATAAAATATATAAATAAAATTTATAAAATAAACTATTAAAATTATTAAAAGGAAACCGGTGATCTGAAACTTGGAAGTCAAACCGTTTGAGCATCACCATATGGATATGGGGCCGAAAAATTATTGATTGGATCAGAGTTACTAGGTGGTTATATTTTTGACTAATCGTAAAATTTTATGTTTTTGTTATATTTTTTAATCATTTAATATAGAATTGTAGGCACTACTCTCTTTACCAATTAGAATACATGTGGAGTATCACCTGGCGGTGCTCTAAGACTCACTAATAAATTTTCCTCGAGACCATATTTTGATGAATTTATTATTGAGTTATGTTAGAGAATCATACTTTCATACCCACAAAGCCACTTAGCCTTCATTTAAAAAGTGAGCTGGCTTTTTTATTTTTTTTACTATTTTAGCCTGGGGGCTAAAAAGTCTGGTTTGGAAAGGACATTTGACTTTTTTGACTATTTTGTGAGAGAAAAAATGTAATGATTATGTGTTGGATGCGATATTTTGTCTTATTAAATTAAAAAACTTATTTTATTTTTTGTGGTTAAAATAGTAAAAAAAAAACCCAAGTTTGGGCTTCCCAAACGAAGGCTTATGATAATGTGGTAAAATAGTGGTGTCCTATATCATTAGATATATTACAAATCAAAAATTGACGCATATAATATTATATTATTGTAAATACAATTATAAAGTATTTTATAGGTTTTAAATAAGGTAAATTAAAAATACACTCCTTGAATTTTACTTAAAATACGAATTATTCCTTGTTGTTTGAAAAATTACAAATATTTCCTTGTCAGAATTTTTTATTTAATAGAATTAATTGAAAAAGTGAAAATTTTGACTGTACACTATATAATAATAAAATTATATGAATTATTAATTGAAATAAAATTTTAATATTATTAAAAATTGTTAATTAACTTGATGATTTATTAATAAAATGATCTATTTGTTATGAAATTAAAAACTTTTAGGGACATAATATAATTTTTAAAACTATAAAGATAATTTATAATTTGTTTGGGAAGATGAGTTGGGATTAAAATAGCCATATAAGACAAAATAGGCTATTTTAACTAAATAAGACAAAACATCACATTCAACTCATAATTATTACATTTTTCTCTCACAAAAAATCTAAAAAATCCAAAAAGCCCTTCCCAAACGAGGTTTTTTTAAATCCAGACTAAAATAGTTAAAAAAAATCAAAAAACTAAAAAGTCAATCCACTTCCCAAGCTAATCTTAAGGGGTGGTTTGGGATATCCTAAATAAGTATACTTTTTAAATTTTTATAAAATAATATGTAAAAAAATAAAAAGAAGATATTAATTGATGTGATTTAAAAAAGATGAAAAGATGGACTAAAATAAGTAACACTAAATAAAGCTTTAATCTTTAGAAAATGTGTTTACAATTTACCCTTTTAAATATTTTCTTTTATTATTATAAAGTGAGATTTTCCTCACGTCGACAGGCTATTAAAGGTCAGAATCAACATTGAAAATGATGTTTGAAAGAGACAGCTGCTTCATGACGCCCCCTAGTTGTATTACTCATTACTGCACTCAAAAAATTTTTCAGTAATGATTTATAGTATTAATTTTGATATTTTAATAGCGCACTAATGATATGATAAAGAAAAAAAAAATTAAGATTAAAATATCACATTATAGTGGGTGGTCAGCTTATTAGAGTTGACTTTAAAACTTAAGAATTAGAACTTTAAAATATTTTTTCAAATTTTTTTAGTGAGTAATTATGTAATGAAAATTAATTTGAGTATTGTGAGATTTACATAGGATTTATGTAAAATGTGATAGAAATTAATTTTTGAATTGAAAAAGGTGAATTTATAACATTACTCTGTCTTTTGAGGATTATTTGATAGCCTTTTAATATTATTCTACATTAGTGATATGAGTCTTTTAATTTTTTAAAATTTATAAGGTTCATATTTTAGACCTATAAATTTATCTATAATAATGTGGTAAGGAAGATGGATCTCATCATTAAGTGTATAACTAATCAAGAATTGATATTTATCATACCACATTATTGTAAGTTGAATTGTGAAAGATTTTTTAAGATCTCAAACATTTTTCTAAAATTTAACATAAAAATGGTAAGTGTTACATTAATAAAATACAAATTGTAACATCACATGAATTTGTCCCAAAATCATACTATAATTTTTCTATTTCGAGGTTATTATTTAATAATTTTGAAATATAATGTGATATTATTTTATAAATGATATATATTAATTTATATTTGTTAAATAATTAAAAAATACAAAATAAACTAATTAGTATACGTCACAATTTCTTATTAGTGGAGAGTAAGATACATGATATTTGGAAAGTATCTATTAATTTTTTTTGAATCTTTTGTAATAAAAAATGCTTATGACTCCTAAATTATTATTGTTAAATAATTTTATTCCCATTCACTTGATAGGATTGTATCTTCATTGATTTTTTTTTTTTTAAAAAAATTAATCAATAATTCAACAATTAATATGTAATAGTTGATATCAATATAAACAAAATTAAGAATTGATATTTTAAAAAAAAAATAGTAAATTAATGCTATTTTGATTCGTATTTTCACGTGTTTGTGAGAGGAAATAGTACATACTATGATTAATTTTTTGCTTTAGGTTAAGCAATTTTATAGTTCTTGTTTGCATTAAAATGAATTTGTTAAGCAACTTTAACCATTTAATATTGCTCAAATTAAATTTTATTTAAAAGGATTTAGCTACACCTTGGTTGAAGTATAACATTGATCATTTTTCATTGGCCATGGTTGTCAATAAGTAAAGAAAAATGTTGAAAAAGTTCGAGTTTCAAAGTAATTCTAAATATATTTTTCACACATTTTAAAATACTATTTTACACATTTTTTTATTTTATTTATAATGGTAGTTAGCCTCACACTATTTTTTTTTTAAAATTTTATTTTAAGAATGAAAGAGAATAAAAGATGAAAAAAAAAAAATACATTTGTAGCAATAAATTTTAAACTATGCCTGAAAAAAAAAATAAAAAATAATAACACATCAGCCAACCCATAGTCTTGGCTCCACACCGACTCAAAAGCATCATATTTTTACTTCCTAATCTCAAAGAGTGGTATTAAATGCATTAATTAGTATATCAATATGAGTAATATTAGAGATTTAATATATTAATTACGATATCAATATGAGTAATACTAGAGATTTAGTACATTAATTAGTATATTAAAATGAGTAATACTAGAGATTTCAAAAGTTCTATCAAAATTTCTATCAATATGAGTTCCACACCCATATGAGACATTAGATAAAAATTTGAATAGAATTTTGATATCTCTAACATTTTTGTACTAATATATGCTATGATATTGTCACTTCAAAATTATGAATCACACTCATTATACAAATTACAAGATCTAAAACCTTAAAAATTATGACATGATCATTTATTAATACCCTAATTAACATATTAATTGATACATATAACTTTACTCAATCTATAATCATAATGGCAGTGGACTCCACACCAAAAAGTAATGGTGTGGGGTCACTTGGTGTGGGGAAATGTCGTGTAAAAAAAAAAAAAAATTCAATATGTTTGGTTTTAATTTTTTAAATTTAGTTTTTTAAAAATTAAATTTTGTATTTTTTTTATTTTTAGTGAATATTTTTTAAATTTTTAGCAATTTTTTTACATTTTTAAATGCACCATACTTAGATATATTTAAATAGTAAAATATTTGTGAAAAAATATTTTAAAAAAATTAATAAATATACAAAAATATGAAAAATATACTGAATTTTCAATTTTTTTTTTTTTTGTATTTTTGCATATTTAGTGTATTTTTTAAAGATTTTTTTCCATAAATATTATACTTTTTAAGTGTATTTATGTTAGGTATGTCTAAAAATTAAAAAAATTGCTTAAATTATTAAATAAATTCATTGAAAAAATTAAAATACGGAAAATAAAAAAATAGAATTTTCTGAAAACTGTTTTCTAAAAATCAGAATCAAACAAGATGATTGTGTTTGGTTTCAATTTTTTTGATTTAATTTTTTAAAAATTGATTTTTTTATTTTTTATTTTAGTGAATATTTTTAAAATTTTAAGCAATTTGTTTTTTATTTTTTTAAATGTACCTTATATAGATGTATTTAAAAAAAATATTTGTAAAATAATATTTTAAAAAATCAATAAATACACAAAAATAGGAAAAATATACTGAATTTATATATATATATATATATTATAATTTTGGTATTTAGTGAAATTTTTTTAATTTTTTTTACAAATATTGTACTTTTTAAATGTATTTATGTTAGGTGCATCTAAAAATTTAAAAAATTACTTAAAATATTTTTAAAAATTAGTAAAAATAAAAAAATACAAAAAATAAAAGATTTCAATTTAAAAAAAATAAATTTAGAAAACTCAAAACAAAAAACTAAATGTTGTTCATAACTACGCAATAAAATGTCATTAAAGAAAAAAAATGACCAAAAAAAAATATCAATATAAAATTTACATATTTCGAAATATTTTTTTGCATATTTCTATGCATTTCAATATGACCCCACAACAAAAAGTAATGACTGGATGTGGGGTCCAGCATCCCCTATATTAGTCTATTTTTTTATTTTTTTATTTTTATCATTTTTAAGTTACATTAACTATCTACTTTTTATATATTTTTTCATAAAAAATAAAAAAATATACTTATTTATTCCAAACACTCAGTGAATGTGGTGGTTTGACGTTATTTACTACTTAATGAAATGTCATTAAAAAAGAAAATGATTAAAATTTAAAATATCAATTTAATTTTTGCATATTTTATATTTTTTGTTTGAATATTTTTAAGCGTTATTGACAGCCCAAAATTGTTGACATGTGCCTTGTTGTGGGCTTGTAGCTATTTCTCCTGCTTTGACACGGGCTTTGGCCCAATTCATATATTCTCCGGTCGAACATACTACAGAATTTAAAAACGTAAATTACAATTTTCAGCAGAATTTGACCTAAATTTCATTTTGATCCCTATTATTTCAATTTAAACTTTAAGTCTATTTTTAATTTAATCTTTCTTTTCAAGTTTGAAGTTAAAATTAATAATTTTAGAACACTTATTAATCTCTTGAGGTGTATGTGTAAAAAAATTTAAAGAAACTTGGATAGAAGAATTAAATTAAAACTGAATTTGTAAAATGCGGGGACCAATTTGGCCATGTTTGGTTTGATTTTCTGAAATTATTTTCAAAATTAAAAAATAATAATAATTAATTTGACAAAATAAATATCGAAAAATATATGTTTTAATTTTAAAAAATTATTTCTATCTTCCTAAAAGATAAAACTATATAAAAATGGAAAGTGCTTTTCATTTTTTCACCAAATTATTTTTAAATTTTTGATTTTTTAAAAATATTTTAAAAACCAAATCAAAACAAGTCTCTAATTATTTAATGTAATGGAGACCAAATAAAGTGTGGGGGCAAAGTGAATTTTACATAAGAATTTACAATATATAAAAATAATAATAATAAACACTAGGGGTGTTCGTGGTTTGGCGGTTTGGCGGTTCGGTTGTCGCCAAAAGAACCTCAAATCCGCCATCCGTCCGCCAAATTGGCGGATTGGAGAAAATCAATTCGCAACCGTCCGCTCGTCATCACATATCCGTCCAAAATGCGGTGGATCGGTTCGGTTTAGTTGGTTTTGGAGGATCGGTATATCTGCTACTCACCCCTACTCAACAGTGTAATTTTCTTTTTTTGGTTCTGCATCTTGAGATAAAATTAATTTTGCATATATTGATTTTTTTTAAACCTTTATGGTATTTTTTTTTTTTTTTTGCATTACCATTCCAGTAACACCAACGTCCCATTAAATTTAATTTCTGCTGGTATTATTTTATTATTTTATTTTGCTATTAGGCTTAATTTATTTTATTTTTATTTTTATTTCTCACTATTATTTTGTGTTTGGGGTTAATTTTCTTATTTTTTTTTTATTTTTTACTTTTTAATTCCATTTTTCAGTACTTAAACATAAAAATAAAAACAAATCAAAATACAAATACATAAAAAAAAAAAATACCCTTCATTTTTTTTTACGGCCATACGCCAATCATAATAAACATATTTATATATATATTAAAAAAAAAAAACCTTTCATTTTTTTTTTATGGCTATATGCCAATCTTACTTACTCGTCTCTTCCATCGTTTTCTTCCTCTTTTTATCACCTTGGGCGGCCCTTGAAGGCCCTGCCCTCGTGCTTTCGTCGAGAGTGACGACTACCCGCTGACTATCAAAGGCTAAGAACGACGTTGCTCCAAATCGGGCCATGGAGGTGGTCTTCCGTTTACGCTATTTATTTTCGACTTTCAGTGCGCAAATCTCTGCTCAAGCATCATTGTACATGCGCTAGAGCAGCAAGAGTTGGGCGTTGACCTGGTGGAGCTCACTCGTCCTGTTCTGCAGTCGGTGAGCCAATTTTGTGACTGCAGTCACTATCTCCATACAGGACGTCAGTGTGAAATGATTGGCTTCAATGTCTGATTGAGCTGTCATTATTTACTAAATCGACATCATAAGAAGGTTGGGAAGAGTAGGAGCCGGGGCACTCGGCCCAGTAGCGCGGGCACTCGGCCCACTAGCGCTTACAGAATCATTCAGGTCCGGTAAGAGTACGAGACAAGGCCATGAAGTAGAAGAGAGAGATGTAATTGAAATGAGGGTCATTTTTGGCAGCCTTTCTGCTCTGCTCAGTCTCTCTGTTCTATCTCTCTCACGTAGAAGAAGAAAGGGATGGAAGCGAATGAGAAAACAGAAGGAGAAGAGAGTGATTAAGAAGAAGACGGAGGAGAAGAAGACAAGAGGGAGAGAGAGTCGAGGCCGTTGATTGACCCGTCTCGCTTTTGTCGGTCGGTTGACGCAAAAGCGAGGACGCGTGTCCGACGCGATTTTCGACGGAAAAGAGAGAGGCGCGCAAATCGTATATATATGTATATATATGTTTTGAATTGTATAGATGCCATTTATCACTATCATTTTCCTCCTTCTTCTCCTCTTCCAATTTCTCACCCATGATTTTCTTTTGATAATGTCACAGGGGGAGAAAATTATGTTATGTATTATGGTATTATTTTGTATTATTATGTTATGTATTACGGTATTATTTTGTTATGATATTATGTATTTATAGTTTGATATCTTAGTCTCATATCATATCTCTAATTAAAGCTTATTTATTACACATGTGCTAACGTATGTATTTAGAAATGAATTCAGAGAGCATGACTTGAGGGGGAGCTTTTCTTACTCCAAAATCAAATCAAAACATTATTGTGTGCCATCATTGAAAAAGGGGAGATTATTAGGCTTATTTATTTTGATGATTTATTTAATTATGTCTTAATTTATTTGAAAGAGAAAAATAGAATCCAAAATTTATTTTGATGATTTATTTAATTATGTTTTAATTTATTTGAAAGAGAAAAATAGAATTCAAAATTTATTTTGATGATTTATTTAATTTTAATTTATTTGAAAAAAAAAATAGAATCCAAAATTTCTTTTGATGATTTATTTAATTATGTTTTAATAGAATCCAAAATATATTTTGATGATTTATTTAAATTATGTTTTAATTTATTTGAAAGAGAAAAATAGAATCAAAATTTATTTTGTCCCATTATTTCTCACCTAAACTTTTATCCTAAATATTGTTTGAATGTATTTAAGATAAAAGTTTAGGTGAGAAATAATGGGACAAATAAATTTTGATTCTATTTTTCTCTTTCAAATAAATTAAAACATAATTTAAATAAATCATCAAAAGAAATTTTGGATTCTATTTTTCTTTTTCAAATAAATTAAAATTAAATAAATCATCAAAATAAATTTTAGATTCTATTTTTCTCTTTCAAATAAATTAAAACATAATTAAATAAATCATTAAAATAAATTTTGGATTCTATTTTTCTCTTTCAAATAAATTAAAACATAATTAAATAAATAATCTAAATAAATAAGTCTAACAAATAGGACTTGTGACAACTGACGGAATGTAATTCGGACCCGTAGGTAAAGAGTTAAAGCCGAATACACCTTAAACTTACTTGAAAAGAGCTTTTCGGGGGGTGAAAATTCATAATAGTCCTTGAACCACCGTGTGGCTCTCACGGACAGCTTCCCCTTGACAAAAAAGACTTGTGACAACTGACGGAATGTAATTCGGACCTGTAGGTTGGGAGTTAGAGCCGAATACGCCTTAAACTTAGTCAAAAAAGGGCGTTTCGGAGGTGAAAATTCAAAACACCCCCAGAACAACCGTGTAACTCTCATGGACAGCTTCCCCTTGACAAATAGGACTTGTAACAACTGACAGAATGTAATTCGGATCCGTAGGTTGAGAGTTAGAGCCGAATACACCTTAAACTTAGTCGGAAAAAGGCGTTCTGGGGGTGAAAATTCAAAACAGCCCTCGAACCACTGTGTAGCTCTCACAGACAGCCTCCCCTTGACAAATAGGACTTGTGACAACTTATGGAATGTAATTCGGACCTGTAGGTTGGGAGTTAAAGCCGAATACGCCTTAAACTTAGTTGAAAAAAGGCGTTCCGGGGGCAAAAATTCAAAACAACCCCCGAACCACCATGTGGCTCTCACGGACAGCTTCCCCTTGACAAATAGGACTTGTGACAGCTGACGGAATGTAATTTGGACCCGTAAGTTGAGAGTTAGAGCCGAATACGCCTTAAACTTAGTCAGAAAAAGACTTGTGACAACTGTTTGTTAAGTTTATTTAATATTTTTCTCTAATCAATTTGTGAAGTATCTTTGATATCTACATCCAGATTGGATTCTTTTGATAAAAGCAAAAAATACTTATTAGGCCAAGTTTGGCTACCCAAAATAAGTACACACTTTTTATCTTTTTTTCATCACATCACCTCTCTACTTTTCTGCACATCTTTTCGTAAAAAGACAAAAAGTGCACTTATTTAGGTCATCTCAAACAACTAGTATATAAAAATTGGATTTAATGAAACAATGCCAAAGAAATGTTATCAGTTGAATTTTGAGATTTTATTAGCATAGTTTATAGTTCATAATTCATAATTTCCTTTTCTGGGCGCATTATATTTTTGTTAGTTCCTCAGTGTTTGATATATTATCTTGTCAATGTGTATTAACCTCTAGCTTTCTCATTAATTCTAAATCTTTGGTAGATATATAATTGAGGTATTGATTTTATTGTGACTTGGATTTTCTGGTAATTTACTGATGGATTCTGTTTATTTGTATGCTCATGTGAAGTTGACAAAAGAATTTCATTTGGCCAATTGAGAAGATTTGCTTTGCGAGATTTACAGGTAGCTATAGACAACTTTAATGAGAAAAATGTCCTTCGAAAGGGGGGTTTTGGAAAGGTTTATAAAAGGGTGCTTTCAAATAATACTAAAGTGGCTGTGAAACGATTAAATGACTATGAGAGTTCTAGTGGAGACGCAGCATTCCAACGTGAAGTTGAGATGATAAGTGTAGCTGTTCACAAGAATCTATTACGTCTTATTGGGTTCTGCTCAACACCAACAGAACGCCTTTTGATTTATTCTAGTGAATTTTTGAAGTCTTTTGAATTTATATGTAGATGGTGTATGGATGTCACTGGTAGCTCATATGTTTAAATAGGTTTGTATGAAATTATTATTTTAAGTTGGAATATACTTTGTTTGCAATGTTGACATTAAAAGTTATAATTTTGTTTGGATGATTGTAAGTGAAATAGATGCAGATTGTGGAATGGGTGATGATATATATATGTATTGTTTTGTTTGTATACATGTTACAGGTTGTATGGAATACATATAAGTTGTGGATAAATTAATTTTAAAAAAAAAAAAAAAAAACAAAAACAAAAACAAAAAATTATGTTTTTGGCTACTAAGCAATTGGTAGCCAAAAATGGAATAAATATTTTTAGCGACTAAATAGTTAGTAGCTAAAAAAAGAATTAAATGGAAATAAATCTTTTGGCGACTAAATATGTAGTAGCCATAAACAAAAGACTTTAGGCGACTAATGATTTAGTAGCCAAAAAAAAAAAAAAAAAAAAAAAAAAAGAAAGAAAATTAATTGGTGACTAAAACTTTAGTAACTAAACAGAAACTAGACTTTAGGCTACTAAACCATTTAGTAGCTAAAAGAAATAAGATGAATAAAAAAGAAAATTAGCAACTAAAAGTTTGGTCGCCCGAAATGATTAAGTTTTTGGCGACAAAAAATTTTAATAGCTAAAAATATCATGTTAAATTTATTATGAACTTTTGACAACTAAAAAATTAGTCGCCAATTGAATATTTTTAGTGACTAAATAATTCTTAGTCACCAATTGAAAACTTTTAGCAACTAAAAAATTAGTCACCAATTGAGGACTTTTAGTGACTAAATAATTTTTAGTCGCCAATACCTTTCCCTGACAATAGTCTAGCAACAAAGTTGGCGACCAAAAAGTTTAGTCGGCAAAATGTTTTGGTGACTAAAATATGACTTTTGGTGACCAAAAATTTAGTCGTCAAAAGTATAATTTGTTGTAGTGTTTATTAGGGGTGGGCGCGGGTTGGTTGCGGCCACAAAATCTTCAATCCGCCATCCGTCCGCCAGATTGGCGGATTAGAAAAAATTAATCCGCATCCGTCCGCCAATCCGGTGGATGTGGATTGAGTGGATTGGCGGTTTGGCGGTTTGATGCAAATCGGTTTGGTGGTTTAAAATTTTATAAATTTTCAATATAATTCAACTTGTACACTTCCTCAAAAAAAAAAAAAAAATATTACAGTCAATGACTTAAAAAAATATTACAATTACTGCATGCCTCATCCAAAGAAAGAAAATTTGAAACTTTAGAATATCACAATCACTGCATGCCTCATTCACATATTACAATCACAGCATGCCTCATCTACATAAAGTATTACAATTTATAGTTCTGAAAATATAAAAATAATTCAAACCACATAAACCATGAACAAAGCAGTAGTAGAGATTGTATGTCTCTATATTATTACATTTATATATGTTTTTGAAAACAAAAACTAACCAGCATATATCATATTTTCTATTTATTATTTTTAGAATTAGATTTAAAAATAAAAAAATATAGATAAATGATACGTTCTTTTTTTTCAATTCAAAAAATATATTCAAGTTGAAAACTTTTTTTCAAAAGAATATTTAAACTCTTTTTCAATTGAAATCACAAACAGAATATTTAAACATATTGAAAACACAAAGTCTTAAAAATTATTGAGAATAGCAAACTGTTAAGGAGAATAAATGTATGAAGGACTTGAGAGCATTTAACTGATATAAATGTTTTCATATCAATGTAGCAACACACATATATCATTTTAACAAAAATTCAAATTTTACAGTCATAACAAAACTTTTTAAGTAGAAATCGACATTCCAAGCTCGTCACGAATAAAGTTGAAGCGATCCTCGCTTAGGGGTTTTGTAAAAATATCTGCTAATTGCTTGTCGGTGTTTACAAATTCAAGTACAGTCTCCCATTTTTGAACATGATCTCTTAAAAAATGATGTCGAATTTCAATATGTAACGCCCTCAAAATATAACATAAAACCCATCAATATAGACATGCATTGATATATAAACGATCAACATCCTTCTATTCATCAGAGTGTTTCTTTACAAAAGTATTACATGTTGACAACAAAAGTAAACGCCCCATGGGCTTACAATTTTCCAAGCCAACACTTGGTTACAAGAAATGAGTACTAACTCATATACACATTAAGCCTTAGGCTTGAATTTGCATGTAATACATCAAAAGGAAAATGACATCCAAAAAGTCTGACAGCCTTAAGCCTCCCAAGCTATGTCCTTGGAGGTGGCATGTTACCTGTACCTGAAAATGATGTTCCCATATAGGGTGAGCCACAGCGCAGTAGAAATACACTAAACCAGCCATGAACAATGACTAAAAGATTAGCAGTTGATAGATGGTCAACTTTGATACATCCACTTTTACCACATTACAATTACATGACTTACAAGTCTATGCTACTTTTCATTTCTTATTCAACTTTGAGTTTGAAAACAAGGCTCAGTACTCTGGCCAAAACATTTGATGAGATTATAGTTCATCACTAGAACGCTTTCGAAATTCAAGGTGGATACACATTTTGGTGTTGTATCAATAACACATAGACCACTTCCATACTTTACAAACGATGATGATATACATTTTAGTGCTATATCAAATCAAACAAACATTTCAATAGATAAGCATATGAGCCATATCACACTACCACAGATAAGCATATGAGCTATATCAACATTCCAATAGATAAGCATATGAGCTATATCAACATTCCAATAGATAAGCATATAAGCTGTATCATCACTACAATGGGAGAGTATATGAGCTGCATCCCTGGGTCCATCCCCCATCTTCCCTTAACCATTAACCGATTTAGAGGTACATCCCCCATCTTCCCCTAAACCGTGGAGTACATCCCTCATCTCCTCTCATACACAAGCAATGCATATAAACACAGAATCATATACGCAACCAGTCAATACATAAAGTTAATGTATTCTATTAACCGTCTACACATAATGCATATAAACACATTGGTCATATACATAATCAATCAATACATAAAGTTAATGTATTCTATCAACCGTCATACTCTGTGACACATCCAATTGATTAGTTTTAGTTTGCCTAATTATCATGCATTGTCTACAACAATCAATACTACCCTCCACCGGTAGCCCAAAGCAATTATTTCTAAACAGGAAATAAATGCACAAATGGATAATATATCAACATTTCAATTAGGTGAGCAATAAATGATTTAACTACACCCTTTAGTCCCATACATTCCCAATTTCAACATTTCCAATTCAATTCCTCATTTCTCAAATTAATTATTCAAATTAATTTATCAACCAATTAGGGCAAATTCCCATAATTAACAAAACAACCCTAAGGTTCCATTTTCATCCACATTCCTTTATCTATCTTATTTTTCTATGCCAAACTTGCATTTAGGTTTATTATAAACAAAACCCAACTTTTGTAAAATTACACAAAAGGCCCAAACTTTCTCAAAACTACCCAACAACACCCAACATATCAAAATGCTAAAATTTAAAGACAAAATCCATAAGAAGGAGTAGGATATCTCTACCTCAAAGTTTGAGCTCCAACAAAGAAGATGAAGAAAACGAAAATGCTCCAAATCACAAATTTTTCGGATCAAAAGGTAACCCTCGACGATCAACAACTTTTTTGTAAAGGCCAAAGGTGAGGAAATCACTCCTACTAGATCAATACCTAGAGAGAAGGTAGAGCCCTAGAGTGAGAAGCTCAACAATGGTGTTTTTGGAAAAGTAAGAGAGAGAAGAGGTATGAAAAAGTGATTTCAAAAAGTCAAATCACGGAGCTTTAACCCAGTCGCCCCGCTCGAGCGTCACTCACAGATCCCTGCTCGAGCGTCCAATCCCCCGCTCGAGCGTCCAAACCCCCGCTCGAGCGGACAACACTGCAAAGGAAATACTGGAAAGGTAATTTTCCCGCTCGAGCGCCAAAACCCCCGCTCGAGCGGAGAAGCTACAACAAAGTCCCCGCTCGAGCGTCAAAAGCTCCGCTCGAGCGGACAGGCCAAAATCTGGGCAACTACCTTTGGTTCTAAGTTCAACCAATCTGTAACACACCTGCCCAACACATCTTATAACTCAAATACAAAGTATGAAAGGATGTAAACAAGATTTAAACAACTGTTAACATTTACGGAACCACTGTACACAAGGGGTAAAACCCGGGATCGCTATACAATATGTTTTGTTCGTGAGTGTTGAACTGGATTTTTGCTTAAATTGATGGCACTAGTATTATCACATTTAATAGGGATATGATCATAATGCAAATCAAAGTCCTTCAATTGTTGTTTCATCCAAAGTATTTGGGCACAACAACTTTCGGAAGCTATATATTCAGCTTCGGCCATTGATAAAGCAACAGAATTTTGTTTTTTGCTAAATCAAGATACTAATGAGTTACCAAGAAAGTGACAAGTGCCACTGGTGCTTTTTCTATCAAGTTTGCATCCAGCAAAGTCGGCATCCGAGTAACTAATTAAATCAAATGCAACACCTCTAGGATAAAACAGTCCCAAATTTTGAGTGCCAACAAGATATTTAAAAATTCTTTTAACAGCATTAAGATGTGATTCCTTAGGATTTGATTGATATCTAGCATACGTACAAACACTAAACATAATATCGGGTCTACTTACGGTTAAATAAAGAAGTGAGCCGATCATATCTCGATATTTTGTTTGATCAATGGACTTACCTTTTCATCATTGTCTAACTTAATGGATGTGCTCATAGGAGTTCCAGCTATTTTTGAGTCAAACATATCAAATTTTTTGAGTAGTTCTTTTGTGTACTTAGCTTGGCTGATAAAAATTCCTTCCTTACATTGTTTGATTTGAAGCCCAAGGAAATAATTTAACTCCCCCATCATGCTCATCTCAAACTCACCTTGCATACACTTAGCAAATTCCTCACAAAAGGTTTCATTAGTAGCACCAAATATAATGTCATCCATATATATTTGCACAATAAGTAAATCATCATTTTTAGTTTTAACAAAAAGTGTTGTGTCAATCATTCCTCTAGAAAAATTATTTTCAATAAAAAATTTACTTAATCGTTCATACCATGCACGAGGTGCTTGTTTCAAACCATATAAAGTTTTTGATAGTTTAAAAACATGATTTGGAAAAGCATGATATTCAAAACTTAGGGGTTGTTTAACATAAACTTCCTCATTTATAAAACCATTAAGAAATGAACTTTTTACATCCATTTGATAAAGTTTGAAATCTCTAAAACATGTAAATGCAAGTAACATGCGAATGGCTTCTAATCTAGCAACCGGAGCAAAGGCTTCATCGAAATCAATATCTTCTTCTTGATTGTATCCTTATGTAACAAGTCTAGTCTTATTTCTTATAATTATGCCGGATTCATCAAGCTTGTTTCGAAAGATCCATTTGGTACCGATAATGGTATGATATTTAGGTTTTGGCATAAGTTCTCACACTTTGTTTCTCTCAAATTGGTTAAGCTCTTCATGCATAGCTATCATCCAATGTTCATCGAATTCGGCTTCTTGAAAGTTTTTAGGCTTAATCTGTGAGAGAAAAGCCAAGTTACTACAAAAGTTTTTAAGTGAAAAGCGAGTTTCAATACCATTTGTGGGGTCACCTAGGATTAAATCCTTAGGGTGATTATGAACAAACTTCAATTCTCTTGGCAAATCATCATTGTTTCCTCCTTTTTCTTGAGGTGGGAGAATAGGTTGTTCAATCTCTTTGTTCAACTTACATGGTTGGTTCTCTTCTTTGTAGATACTTGAATCTTCCACATTTGGTTCCAAATCTATATTATCACTAACAATTTGCTTTTGAGCAGAGATGTTAGTTTCATCAAATGCCACATGTATAGATTCTTCCACAACAAGAGTTCTTTTATTAAAAACACGATAAGCTTTGCTAGTTAAGGAATAACTAAGAAAAATTGCTTCATCAGATTTTGAATCAAATTTACTTAAGTTATCCTTACCATTATTTTGCACAAAACTTATACTAACAGTGAGTTGGTGAGAAAAATTCTTAGGTGTTTACCAAAGAATTGGGAAGCAAAGGTCACGGCCATTACAGAAGCCAAAAATCTCTCTACACTTGGATTGGATGAGTTTATGGGTTCCCTTATGACTCATGAGATCACCATGAAAGGATATGAGGATGCTGAAAACAAAAAAAAAAGTAGAATTGCATTCAAAGCCTCATCAAATGAAGAAGAACATGAAAACTCCAGTGAAGATGAAAGCTATGCCATGCTTAGTAGAAATCTCAAAAGCACTTCAAGAAAAACAATTATGGAGAAAGAAGACCTTTCAAGAAAGAATATAACAAAGATAACAAGAAAGAGCCTATTATTTGCTATGAGTGCAAACATCCTAGACATATGAAGATGGATTGTCCAAAATTGAAGAATCATGAAAAAGACTACAAAAGAAACAAAAAGGCCATGGTAACAGCTTGGGGAGAAAGTGAAGATGAAAGCTCAAGTGATAAAATTGAAAATGAAGTAGCCAACTTATGTCTCATGGCTCTTGAAGATGAAGATTCTACTCAAGATGAGGTAACTACTCTTTATGAAGAACTTGAAGGTGCATTCCATGAACTACAAGATGAATTTAGAAAAGTTTGTGCCAAAAACAATGTGTTGAAGAAATCTGTTGCATCATTATCTATTAATGTAGAAGAATTAAAGAAAGAAAAAATTATTTTGAAAAATGATTTTGATACTATCTCTAATGAGAAAACTACTTTAAAAAACAATATTGATGATTTAACAAAAACACTTGAAAATTTTGTAAAGGTAGAAATAATCTCAACATGCTTCTTAGAAATCAAAGATGTGTTTTCGATATAGCGGGTATTGGATATGACCTTATTAAAAAATAAAAGAATCTCAATACAATTTTTGAAAAGGCGTCTCTTATGACTCACCATCATATTACTTGTTATTATTGTAGAAAGAAAGGCCATTATATATCTTCTTGTCCATTCAAAAATAATATAAACATGGGAATTAAAAAGATTTGGATTGTTAAGGGATCTAACAAAACTAACCAAGAAGGACCTAAGAAATTATGGATACTAAAAATCAACACTTGATTGTCATCTTGTAAGTTTGTTTTAAGTCCAAAACTAAAGAAGGGAAGTAGTACCTTGATAATGGAAGTTCCAGACACATGACCAGAGATAAATCCTTCTTTACTACACTGTCATCCAAAGATGGAGGTTTTGTTACTTTTGGAGACAACAAGAGAGGAAAAATCATCGGTGTTGGTAGCATCGGTATTTCTCCTAACCCTTCTATTGAAAATGTTTTACTTGTTGATGGACTTAAGCATAATCTACTTAGTATTAGTCAATTATGTGATAAAGGTAATCGAGTTTTTTTTGATAAATCACATTGCACAATTGAAAGCACAAATAATCATAAAACTTTATTCGTTGATAATCGTCACGATAATGTTTATGTTTTTCATCTCAATGATCTCTATGTTAGTGATGTTAAATGTCTATATGTTAATAATGAAAATAGTTGGTTATGGCATAGAAGACTTGGTCATGCTCATATGGATTTAATTGCTAAACTTTTGAGAAAGGATTTGGTCATTGGACTTCCAAAAATTAAATTTGAAAAAGATCATCTTTGTAGTGCTTGTCAATAAGGAAAACAAACTAAAACATCGTTTAAATCAAAATCTTACATTTCCACAACTAGATCTTTACAACTACTGCATATGGATTTATTTGGTCCTCAAGGACATCTAGTTTAGGTGGTAAATATTATTGTCTTGTTATTGTTGATGATTATTCAAGATTTACATGGGTTATGTTTTTAGCATACAAAGATGAAACATTTTCTTTTTTTACAAAACTCTGTCGTAGAATTCAAAATGAAAAAGGCTTTCTTATTACTAATATTCGAACTGACCATGGTAGAGAACTTGAAAATGAGAAATTTGAATTGTTTTGTGATGACTGTGGTATTGGACATAATTTTTCAGTACCTAGAACCACTCAACAAAATAGTGTAGTAGAAAGGAAGAATAGAACTTTAGAAGAGATGAGTAGAACAATGCTTTGCAAAAATAATCTTCCTAAATATTTTTGGACCGAAGCCGTTCACACCGCATGCTATATTTAAATCGTGTATTAATTAGACCTATTCTAAAAAAGACTCCTTATGAACTTTGGCATGATAGAGATGATTTATTTAAATTATGTTTTAATTTATTTGAAAGAGAAAAATAGAATCAAAATTTATTTTGTCCTATTATTTCTCACCTAAACTTTTATCCTAAATATTGTTTGAATGTATTTAACATTTGCTTAAATCAGGAGTTCATTTCAACCCAAAAATAATGCCTAAACCAGAGGTTCAAACAACCCAAAACAAAGGTTCAAACAGCCTAGCACAGCAGCAGGCCAAAAAGGTTTAAGTGGAAGATATTCAAATTAGTAATGATGGAGTACAACGGCTATAAACGATTATAAGTTTCATTATATATACCAAAACCTCTAGTGTAAACAAGTTACAAAAAAAAACCAGAAAATATTGTTTGATCTATAATCACTCACATCTATTCTCTGAGAAGTGTTCTTCAATTTTTGTTTACATCCTCTTTCAGAAATTATACACTGAGACGTATAGCTTTAAGCCCATCTTTCCTGTGTGAGGTTTACAGAAAAACCGGAGCTTCATTTTTATATCTATCTTTGAGAGATAATTCTTGTAACTTTCTGTGAGAGCAAAAACATCTTCTTTTCAACCTTGTAAGAGTGTAGTACACTCAGTGTTTTTGCCTTAGAAAGTCTGTGTAAAATCTGTGGAGGATTACTTCATCTGTGAAAAGGTTGCTAGCACCCTGTGAAGCTAGAGTATAGTGGAAAATCTTAAGTAAAACTTGAGGAGTGGACGTAGGCCGAGTTGAAGTCGAACCATTATAAATTTGTTTGCCTCTCTCTCCCTTATCTCTTTATTTTATTTAAATTGCTATAACTATATTTCACATTTTCACTGTGCTAAAATCATTAATTGACATAGTTGTTAGAACATTTGTTTTAATTATTTTTATTTCATTAACTATATTTATCTATTGTGCTAGTCATAATTTTTATTATGGTATCATTATTTTTATTTGTAAAAACCTAATTCACCCCCCTCTTAGGTTGTCTTTTGGATAACACTATTTGTCATGGGGAAGCTGTCTGTGAGAGTCACACGGTAGTTTGGGGGCTGTTTTGAATTTTCACCCCCGAAATGCCTTTTTTCGACTAAGTTTAAGGGCATATTTGGCTCTAACTCCCTACCTATGGATCCGGATTATATTCTGTCAGTTCTCACAAGTCCTATTTGTCATGAGGAAACTGTCCGTGAGAGCCACAACACAAGAGTCTGAGAGAATCTAAAGATACCTAATAGTCTGCATGTTCCAACATCCTAAAGTAACCATTATGTTAACAAACATGGGAGGAAGAAGTGGCTCTTTTTTTGATATTTAAGCTCTAGAGTTTCCAATACATACCACCTCCAGATACCAGTGCCACAACACATGAAACTGAGAGAATCTAAAGATACTTAGCGACCATACAACATGAAAGAGAAAGCTTTACCATCCAAGACCGTGAACTTGCAACCTCTTTACTTTTTTTCACAACCTGAGTTGCACACACGCAAAAGATAAAAAGAGTCTAAAATAATAGTATATAAAAAAAAAACTTCCCACATGATATCTAAAATAATTTGCAGTTTTATCTTATTTTCCATAATTTTCATATCTATCCCCAATATCACAACATGGGCTTTCACTAAGGTCACCCAAAAACTTAACAACCACTTTGCAAAGGGTTTGCAGTAGGATCACCTACCAACCTTTTCCACAATTACTACTCTCTCAAATATAACAATAAACAAGGTTTTCTCAACTCACCTAAAATTGACAACCACTAAACACAATCCTAAACACTTCAACATGGATGCTCATCTAGAGCTCCTATGGTGTCTCTTTGTGTGACTAGAGTATAAGTGTGTGATAGAATGAGAAATTATACCTTCCACTAGACAAGAACTCAAAGATTAAGTCAAACCAAGTGTTGAAGGTCACACAACAAAACACACACACACAAAAGGTGAGAAACCTCTGTACGATGTGATCTAGAGTGTATAGAGATGGTAGAACACTCAACAATCATTGTAATTAAGTGCTAATTTTATTTATTATGCAATTGTGGGCCCCCTTCTCCCTAAAGTCTTTTTGGTGTTATGAACTATTAATAAAAACATTATTTGAAATGCATTTAGTTGATTTTTAAATAGATATAATTAGTTTTGCACATGATTAATGCATAAAAAATCACTCGATAAATGTCTCTACTTATATACGTATATTGACGCTTTTATGGGACTCTTGCTCTCAATATATTTTTACAAATTATTAACTTTCATAAAATTGAAAATAGATATGAGAAACCAATATAACTATCGAGATGATTCAATAATAAACTTAATCATGAGAACTTGCTATTTATACATGCAGCAGCATCATCAATGTTCTGAACACCAAAAAGGTCTATTCATAATTTGCAATTTAATCGACAAGTACATCATAAAACAACACAAGTACACCACAAAACATCAAAGTAACCATAATTTACAAGAACTTCTATACAGTAGACCCGAGATCCCTTATTTCACCAAATAAATAAACAAATAAATAAATAACCCACATATACACGGTTGTTTCAATGGTTTTGTGACATATCATAAATTATTAGAAATACTTTGTAACTTGTAAGCTAAGAAGTTGCCATGACAAAGAAGGCCAACAATCACAAGAACAAATCTCTTTGTGAGAAATCCATGCAAATTTTGGTGAATTTCATCAAAATCACTTCTATCTATCTTGCAAGTTTAAGTTTAGGAACAACTACTGTGGGACATACCTTACCTGACCAAAACCGTCCAGGCCGAAAAGGCATAGTCCCTCCCAAGAATGTCTTGAAGGTTTCTCAAATTCAAGGGAGTCAGACTCAGAAGTCACAAGAGCCAAAGAGTGATTCCATGTCATACTCTTACTTGATGGATCCAAGTGAGAATAAGGGCTCTTCTTACATGGTCTCAGAGGTTAATGATTATACTGATATAGATTTTCAAATTATATTCAGAGGTTTCATGACAAGAACCGAAGAGATTCGATTACTGCATCCAAAGGTTTGCCATACATATTGCCTCCTCCTCCATCTCGTCGAGCCAATTAGTTGTCATGTTTGAGTGTAATTTCTCTTTTGTGATTCATTCTATAATAATTTCTCCAAGAATGTGATAGTGAAAGGGACTTCAAACTCGCAAAGTATTTGTTATATGTTATGTTGTTCATGTAAGCCTTTGGGTTAATTAGGAAGAAAAATAAGGTGTTATTATATGTCCATCTGTGTTTGTTGATGATAGATTTATGTAAAAAGGCATAAATTATTACATGGGTTTAGAATATTGACCATGTGTTCAACTAATGATATTTCATAATTTGTTCATATTATCTTTTGCTTCTGTTGTTTTTTATATAGTCTTATTATTGGACGTGAGCATAACTAGCATAGTATTTAGAAAAGACAGAATAATTACTTATAAAAATGAAAATTTTAAAACACGAGACTCTTGTTGCTATAGAATTTAAAAGGATTAGATGTATATAGTCCTAATCTAGTATGCAAAAAAAACTCAACTATTTTTTTGTAATTATTAAAATATTTGTTAACAAAAAGGAAAAACAACGAAGATCCATTAGAATTTCTGAGCATAAGTTAACATGAATGTATGGTTTCCCTTTTGAAATGATTAAGTTAACAATGATTAACCACTTCATATATATATGACGTTTGTTAGCTGATGACACAAGATGTGTTATCCTTAAATTCATACTTGGGAACTCTAAGATTTTCCGTCATATATTGTACTAACCCATTTTTAGCAAGTCCTTAATCTGGTAACCCAAATCCCATCATTTATTGCCCTGTTTAGTAGAACTTTTTTTTTAACCTAAAACTTGATAATTAGAAATAGAAAATAAAAATACACCTCTTCAGTTTTTAAATACATATATCTATATGTGTGTGTGTATGTGTGTGATTGTGTGAGGGGTTACTAATGAATTCAAATGAGGCTTTATTAACTCATCAAACATACTCTTGTTTATGGTCTTAATTTCCAAGTCAACTAGTGGGTCAGCCCAGAAGAATGCAAGGAAGGTTCAATGACTTTGAAATTTCACTTTCCATAACATTCAATTTCAATTTCAATTATAAAAAGGCAAACAAATTGTCAATTCAACTTCACCAATTTTGTTTCAACATTTTGTCAAACACATGGTGAGCAAGAGGGTGGAAAATAACAACAATAAAAAGCATAGCCCAAACAACAGCAACAAATAAACTACCAACAACAACAATAGCAACATCATCACACACAAACTAATTGATTAAAAGAAAATTAGAAATGAATGGAAGTACGATTAAGAATCATTATGTAGGACAATAAAAGAATCAATTGGATTTAACAGAGTGTGCTCCAATGGTTGAGAGAGAGAGAGAGGGAGGAAGGGGAAGAAGAAGGGAAAATACCAGGGTGTGCTCCAATGGTTGTTGCGAGCGAGAAATAGAGAGAAAAAAACGCTGCTCTTGCGAGAAATAGATAGAAGAGAAGCTCCAATCCTCTGATTTATAACCAAAAAAAAAAAAAAAAAATCATTGTTATAAAACCCTAGAAATTGGGTGAAGATATATATATATATATATAGAGAGAGAGAGAGAGAGAGGGGGAAGAGGCCGGAAATACCTGGTGTGCGCTGGAAGAGACACAAATCAAAGTAGCTACTGTTGTTCGTCACTGGTGGGGAGATGGGTGGTACCGTCGCTGGTGGGGAAGTGGGTCGTACTGTCGCCAGTGAGGAGGTGGGTGCTCTTGTGCGACAGTGGCGGACGGTGGCTAGTAGAAGGGTCGCCTGCGATGGAGTGAGAGAAAGAGAGAGAGAGAGAAGAGGAATGATGAGAGAGTGAAATGGAAGAAGACTGATAGAGTAGTCTTAGGCAAAATTTGATCAATGCCAACTAAAATTTTTTTAGTTGCCAAAACCTTAATTAACAGCGACTAAATATTATTTTAGTTGCTAAAAGTAGTAATTTGGCGACTAAAAATTTTGGTCGTTAATTAATTTTATAAATCCCTCCAAAATTTGAAATTTTCCCTCAAAATATTTTAATTCTTTGGCGACTAAAATATTTTTTAGTTGGTAAAAATAAATTTGTGGTGACCAAATTTTTGGTCGCCTTTGGTCGCAAAAAGTCTGAAAGTAATTTTTTTTTTCCCCATTCGTCGACTAAAAAATTTAATAGCCAAAACCATATATACAGTGACTAAAAAATTTTTTAGTTGCCAATTGTGCCATTTTTAGCGACTAAATTTTTTTTTAGTCGCCAATAATCAATATTTTCCAACTAAAAATAATTAGTAGCTAAATGTTGTGTTTTTGCCGACTAAAAAAAATTTTAGTCGCCAATTCCACAAGTTTTGGCGACCAAAGTTTTTTTCAGTCACCAAATTTACTCGCCAAAAGTGCATTTTATTGTAATGAAATAGTATTTAAATATAAGAAAAATCTCTAATAAAAATTTCGCTTAGTTGTTATTTCAGAATTGTCAATTGATAATGATATGAGCATTGGTTTTCGACCCCCTTTTTTAGCTAATAAAATTTGACAACACTATAAATAAGTTACTTATTAGTTTATTGACTTATTTAAATCACATCTATTTTTTTATACATCTTTTTATAATAAGCAAAAAAAAAAAAAAATTATAAGCCATATCCAAAATAATATGGCTAAGTTAACCTTAGGCCCGTTTGTTTTACAGAGATGAAAAGCCCAAGAAGCACAGAGAATCAGCCCAATTAAATATCAACTAAAAAGGAAGAAAAATGATCCTTGGGCTCTTCAGCTCACTCTTCAGTAATTTTGGGCTTGGCCCAACCCGTCTTAGCACTTTCAATAATTTTTGGTGAATTTGATTTATTATAGCGTTTTCATTTAAAGCTCTATATAATTGATAAAATTAACATAAAAAATGCTTCAATTGAATTGCTTAAATCTGATGTGGAATTAGCATAAACTTCAGTTATGTTAATTTTGACATGACTGAGAGATATTTTAATTTTGATTCTTTTCATAATTTTAATGGTCTATTTCAAATTTTCATTACTTTTATCTTCTTTTTTTTTATTATAGTAAATTAAAGTAAAAAAATAATAAAGTAATAAATTTAGCATATCTCATGCAGTGCTTTTTTCTACAAATATTAAATTTGCATATGACAATTTGTCATTTAAGATCATTTCCAATTGAATTGTTAGGGTTGATTTATCTACCCTTATTTTTTGATCTAAATATCTCTTTCGTTCAAAAAAAAAAAAAAAAAAAAAAAAAACAAAAGAAGAAGAAAAAAAATCATCTACACCTCAATTGTTAAATCTAATGTGACAATTGCATCATCTCAAATTGACATACGCAAAAAAAAAAAAAAAAAAAAAGGCTCACCTGAATTTCTTGAAGAAAAAAAATGGCAAATTGACATGCCTCTGAGTATGCCAAATTTGACATATATTATTTTAAGGGTCTGGCTTTGGTCCAGTCCACCATCGGACTGGATCATACTGTTGGGCCCGTGGGGGCCACCACGAGTCCCGTTTTGAAAATTTGAACAGTTCAATATGTAGAACTCGTCGAGTACTATATACCTATAAAAAAATCACGTTGATCGGATATCGATAGCTATGTGATCAAATCAGTTTTGTAGGCTGTGGCCCACCAATATAAATCCAGTTAATAGAAATAAATAATAAAATAATAAATTTGACATATTTTGTGAAATTTTTTATTATATTATTTTTTAGAAATGTCAAAATTTATATATACTAATTTGACATTTAAACTTTTAAAAAAATTTTGCACACCAATTTTTAAAGATTTGGGTGCAAATGAAAGCCTTGAAAAATTTTAGTATAGAAATTTTTAAAAATTTAGATGGAGTTGCTCTTAGGTTTGGGAAGTAGGAAAAAAATGAATTTATTGGCTTTCTTTTAAAAAAAAACTTTTTATAAAAAAAATATATAAAAAAAATAAAGAGATAAAGTGACCCAAATAAACTAATAAACTAATAAATTAGCATTTTTTCTACTTCCAAAAATGGCTTTTAGTCGGTTCACTTCACTTCGGTCTAAGTTCAATTTGATTAGCAATATAACCATTAAAAATGCATGAAAGAAACCGAAAAAGAAAAAAGAAATCAAAACCTTTTTTTGTTGTTGTTTGGCTAAAATGAGAGCCTTAAAAAACAATTGTAAGGAATTGGCCTAGCGGAAAAAAAAACAAATTAAAAATGAAAGTCTCAAGTTTAAAGATTTGTCTAGTTTTTAAATTTAAAAAGATTGTAATTTTTTTTTTTTATTATTTTTTGTTGATTTCTATCCATTTATCTTTGAAAAACAATTGTTGATTTATCACGATTCTATCCATTTAATTTAGATAGAGGAATGCATAAAGATTTTATTGCACTTTTCATGCTTTCAAATTACAAAATAATTTTGATAAAAAAAAATACGAAATAATTTTTTAATAAAATTTTCATCCTAATTAAATGTACACACACAAAATAAATAAATAAAATTCTCTCTATCTCTCTCTCTCTCTCTCTCTCTTTCTCTTCAAGTTTATCTGTGCATACATATATGTAGTGTAGATATATATTGTTCTTGGATTATCTAACCCTAGTTACTGATTGTATTGAAGTGTTATTGTTTATTGCATTTGATTAGTAGTCTGATTGCTCTTACCATTATCTTCCTAGCATTAGGATAAGAAATTGATTAGGACTAATTACATTACAACAATGGGGTCATTCAACATGTCATAATCAATTTTCACACATACAATACACCATAATGTCATGTATTTCCAATCGAATCGCATCAACAAAAAGTAATTCAAACTTGTCAAATTACACGTAAAGCAAAACTCAGGGACATTATAGCTAACATTGCTTCAAACAAAAGTCAAGCACAAAGAAGATCATTTTATTTTCCTTCAGTCTCTAATATTTACGTTGTGGACTTGTACTCTGTTGAAGATTGATACAACATCTACTCCAACAATTTTTATCGTTTGTTGATTTTAGGATTACTCTCTGCGGATTTTGAAGATGTTTCTGATTTGTCGTCTGATGTAGTTGCATACGGGTATGTGGACTAGATTCTTTATTCAGACAGTGTATGATCCAATTAATTTAGTAAAAATGTGCATGTCTATCCAGAATTTCCTAAAGTATCTAACTGCGGTGCATTTATTGTTTAGGTGGGCTATCAATACAAAATATTACACGGCTCATGTTTCTGTTTGGATGGCTCATCTTCGCGATGATTTCTCAATTGAGGCCCTCCCAATATATGATCGTTGGTTCTAGTTTTTGACATGAGTGATGTTAGCCTTACCATCTCAGTCCCTATCTATTGCGTTATATATATGGAAGTTCGATTTTTAATTTGCAGAAAGTAATGCGAACTGCAAGTTAATTTTCTGTGCCAGCTTGATATATTGATGTGATGCATTTATCTCTTATATTCTTATCCACAGCTATCATCTCTAGCTGCTCTCAAAAGATTGGTTTTCTTACACTGATATTCACAAGTTTGACATGGGAACAAAGTGGATCTTCTTCCAAGACATTCAGCTCATATTGAATACAGAAGACGCCTACAGAAACTCAAAGAATCCTCACTTGATCCCGAGCTATCAGAGTACGAAATTTCTGAAACTGAAGGGGTTAGCTTATTGGGAGATGAAGAACCACCGTCACAGATTAAGATTTCATGTTTGGAGTGGTGCACTGAACACTATATTGAATACATTGAAGCATGTGCATCCAATGCTGATCTTGACAGATGTAGGACTTCTTGTTTGCCTAATGTTTCAATTTTTTTCCTTGATTGTATTGGTTTACTTATTTAGCAAACAATAAAGATATGTACCCTGCTTTGGCCTTGCAAGAAAAAGATGGAACAAACCAAAATAAAGAAAGAGTGATGTAGTAGGACGACATCGGGGAACACTATTGTGGGGAAGTATTTTGTGAATAACACAACGTGGTCAAGAGAGCCTGAGATGTCGGCTAAGGTGCCACGTGGATGAGTCATGTTGCCAAGATGATCACGGTATTGCCGAGATGTTTTGCGGTAATGTCGGAATGTCAAGGTATCCAGATAAGGGACAAGAGTCCCAGAGTGGGGAAGGATCTCAGTCTGGATAAGGATAAGGCTCCTGAGGAGTTTATTCCTATCTAGCCGATAATCTAGGATGAGCATTGAGCCTGAGTCCAATGAAGTAAGGCTTCTAGATGTTCAGGTTACTGCTGGTTATAAAAGTGAGACATCCTCGGGGGTCTGAGGTAAGTTCTTTCTTGTGAGTTTAAGTACTATTTGCTATTTGTGAGATAAATTTTACTGATTTGATTGTCGGAGTGCCCCCATATGGGCGAACCACTATGGAATTCTCTTCTTCTTGTTGGCAAGTAATTGGTTAATTCTATTCTGCCAGTGCTCTCCAGCCAAGTTCTCCGTTTGGTTTTGTGGTCGGAAATCAACACCCACAACTATCATACTACAAGTGAGACCTAAATAATATATGGTAGTAGAAAGAGTAGATTTTTAAGGCTGATTTTATTTGATTTAGAGTGGCTGTAAATTTTATTCTTTTTTTGGGGGGGGGGGGGGGGAAACAAAGTGGGCCTTTGTGGCAACAAATGTTAGGGGCTATTGACAAAAGGGTGGGCCTTTGGCTCTTCCACTAGAATCCGGTGTGACATAAGCCAAAAAACGTAACAATAGTTATGTACCAGATATGATTTGTAACTATATTCTACACACCCACATACTCAAATGCTTGCACATTTGGTATATTGTCGGTCTGATATGTATTATATATTCCTTTTCACTCAGATTAAATCAGTTAACCAACCTTGAGTCAAGTAACTTAGGAACACATGTTTACAATCTCAATTGTGGTGGCCGACTAAATGAGTCATAAACTGGTTGAGTACGAGTCGGCGGCCCACACTAAATCCATGGTTGCAGACAAGTCGGCCCATGTGTCAAGGTGTGCCCATCCAAGGGTCAACACCTTGATGCCACACACATTTGTACCCTTTGGAGAGTCAAAGACATGCCTAAGAAGTTGTTAGTGTAAGTGCAAGCAAAGGCTCAAGATAGTCCAAGACATGCCATGAAGCAACCTAGCCACCAAGTAGCAACTTTAGGCCAACTTTTAGAGGGTCAAATGTAATCTTTTTACCTTATAAATTTTTATGTAAATACCTTAGTATTAAAGGTGTTTTGGGACCAAGAGTTGTAATTTTTCTATTTTTGTAGAATTTTTAAAAATCCATTATGACTCCTCAAACATAATGGATGTTTCCTCCTACCAGCTAGGAAAAGGCTTAACAAGTTATATTAAAAAGGGGGTACTCAAGTGTTGAACCAGACCACTTGTGCCTTTAATGTACCCTAACCTAGCTTATGGTAAGGCAACTTTTGTAGCACTTTTAGTGCATTGTTCAACTATTGTAATGCCTTCTTTTGAGCAATGAAAAGTTCATTTCGCCTTTAAATTGTGCAAAGCTTTTCAATTGTTGCTTACTTTACTTCTAGCTTGTTGATTGCTATTTTGTGGCTTGTCTCCAATCTTGTGGCTCATCAACTTACCTAATATTGTGTTTGCTTGTCTTTGCAAACCTCTTGAGCTTTATTGGCAGGCTAGTGAAAAGAGTTAACTAGCGCCACACACACTTGCATATCTTTATCAAGGCTTCCGCATTGCCGGTGTGTGACAGTTGGTATCAGAGCCCAGTCTATTTGGCTTTCTCTATTATTAGCTTTCTAAATGGATGCTACTAGCAACCGTCAACCCACACAAAGGGAGATAATTGAGCTCTTGGAGCAGCGTATGGACAACATGGAGGCCATGGCAGCTTTATTAGCCATCCTTGAGCAACGGGTTTATGATCGTGAGCAAGCTAATGGCCCTACTCAAGGGCAAGATTTTGAGGATGTTGTTGCTGAACTCAGGCAAGAGATTGAAGACCTCAGTGGCAGGGTTGGTGTTCTTACTCGTGCCTTTGGCAATGCACCTAGTGGTGGCATGGAATTCACTAGGGCGCGTGTGCTTGAGCCCCGTGCCTATGGTGGCGCCCGAGATGCCAAGGAGTTAGACAACTTTCTTTTTGATATGAAGCAATATTTCAAAGCTGTGAAAGTCGATGCTGAGGAGACAAGGATTTCTATGGCCACAATGTATTTGTCCGGTGATGCCAAGTTGTGGTAGCGGACTAAACATGATGAGATGCAATGCGGCTTATGCACAATTGAGACTTGGAAGCAATTTAAGCATGAACTTAAGCTCCAATTCTTCCCCGAAAATGTTGAGTATAATGCTCGGCGTGCTTTGCGGGATCTCAAGCACACCAAAACTATAAGAGATTATATGAAAGAATTCTCTGGGCTTATGCTAGACATCAAAGATATGTCAGAGAAAAACAAACTCTTCTTCTTTCTTGAGGGATTGAAGCCATGGGCCAGAGTCGAACTTCAAAGGCAAAGAGTGCAAGATTTAGCCCATGCACAAGCAGCAGCTGAATGCCTTACAGACTAAGTCAAACCTAAGCAACGGGATAGTGGTTCCTCGCGCAAGAGTAGGGGAGGTGGAAAGTCCCAAGGCTATGGCAAACCTAAGAGTGGGGGAGCCAACACTTCTACATCCAAAACCCATCCAGGTGGAGGACAATGGCAACAGAAGAGCTATGGTGACAAGGCAAAAGCCCCTCAACCATTCTCTACAAGTAAAGCAAAAGGTACTATCTTTTGTTTCTTATGCAATGGGCCACACCGGTTATCTGAATGTCCACAAAATTGTGCCTTGAATGCTCTAGTAACTGTGTCTGACCATGTCTCTCAACCAAGTGATGATGATAGCGAGGAATAAGACGTGCGGTCTAGGCGAAGTGGCAAGGGTTCTAAGGCAGCTGGCTCTAGAGTGGGAGCCTTTCATATGATGAATGCCATGGAGAAGAATGCGTCTACAGGGAGGCCTAAAAAGAATGCCAAGAGTGGCAAAGTGGGCAAGCATTCAGATCCTAAATAACTTGTGGAGTCTAAAGATGAAGGCAAAGGGAAAAAACCCATGTATAGTGGGGAATCATCAGGCAAGTTGAACAAGAGCAAGTCATCCAACAAAGGTTTAATTTTTGTGGATGTAAAACTCAATGGGAAGCCCCTTCGTGCTTTGATTGACATCGGGGCCACCCACAACTTTGTTGCGGGGATTGAAGTTGAAAGACTTGGGCTATCTTTAGAGAAGGATGGCAGCCGCATCAAGGCAGTTAACTCGGTAGCGCAGCCTATCTATGGGGTTGCAAAATCTGTTCATTTGAAGGTTAGCACTTGGGAAGGAAGAGTAGATTTCACCACAGTACTTATGGATGACTTCCAAGCCATCATTGGGTTGGATTTCTTGAGAAGCACAAAGACGGCAGTCATGCCTTATTCTAATAGTATGTGTGTCATAAGGGATAAGCCATGTCTTATTCCTGCTATGGCCACCAACAACAGTGACCGGTTTGTCTCAGCTATACAACTCAAGAGGGGTGTTAGGCATGGTGAGCAAACTTGGGTTGCCGCATTGAAGTTGAATGAAGCTCTTGAATCTACTCCTATCCCAGCTGCAATTAAGAAGGTCTTAAGGCAATTTGCAAATGTTATGCCTGAACAGTTGCCTAAGGAGTTGCCTCCACACCGAGGTGTGGATCATGCTATCGAGTTAGTGCTAGGGGCAAAGCCACCAGCTCGTGCACCATATAGAATGGCTATTCCTGAGTTGAATGAGTTAAGGAAGCAACTTACAGAGTTATTGGAAGCAGGCTTCATTAGGCCATCTAAGGCCCCATTCGGTGCACCTGTCTTATTCCAAAAGAAGCATGATGGTAGTCTTTACTTATGTGTGGATTATCGGGCTCTCAATAAGCTGACCATCAAGAACAAGTATCCCTTCCTCTCATTGCAGATTCATTTGATCAATTGAACAAAGCGAGGTATTTCACAAAGCTAGATCTTCGATTGGGGTACTATCAAGTAAGAATTGCCGATGGAGACGAGCCTAAAACTACTTGTGTTACTCGTTATGGCTCTTATGAGTTTCTTGTCATGCCATTGGCTTGACCAATGCCCCAACAACATTCTGCACCATGATGAATGAAGTTTTTCAAGAGTATCTGGACTAGTTCGTGGTAGTATATTTGGATAGCATTGTAATTCATAGCTCCACTTTAGAAGACCACGTGGAATATCTTCGGAAGGCCCTTACCAAGTTGAGAGAGCACAAGCTTTATGTCAAGCCAGAGAAGTGTTCTTTTGCCCAAGACAGGATTAAGTTCCTAGGGCACATTGTTGAGCAGGGATGCATCAAAATGGACCAAGAGAAGGTCAAGGCTATTCAAGAGTGGTAGCCATCCACTAATGTCTCAGAGTTGCGGTCATTCCTTGGGTTGGCTAATTATTATCGCAAGTTTGTTGAAGGCTACTCAAGACTAGCTTCCCCATTGACAAAGTTGCTAAAGAAGGGCAAGCCATATGTTTGCACAGAGAAGTGCCAACAAGCCTTTCAAGCCTTGAAAGAAGCTATGTCAAAAGATCCTATTCTTGCTCTACCTGACTTAGGTAAAGCTTTTGAGATACAAACTGATGCATCTGATTTTGCTTTGGGTGGTGTTCTTTTGCAGGATGGTCACCCAATTGCCTATGAGAGTAGGAAGCTCAATAACGCGGAGTGGAGATATCTAGCTCATGAGAAAGAGTTGCTTGCAGTAGTGCATTGTCTGAGGACTTGGAGGCACTACATCTTGGGCTCACGGTTTGTTGTAAAGACTGACAACATGGCAGTTGGCCATTTCTTAACACCGCCCAAGCTAAGCGCACGACAAGCACGATGGCAAGAGAAGTTGGCAGAGTTTGATGTTGCCTTAGAATACAAGGCTGGTGCCACCAACCATGTTGCTGATGCACTAAGTAGGAAGGCGAACCTTGCCGTGTGCCATCATGTATGTTCACTTACTTCCATTTCAACCAGCCTCAAGGAGAAAATTAAGGCTCATCTAGACAAGGATGCTATGTCAGAGAATCTTATGAAACTTGTTAAAATGGGAAAGACTCGCCAATTTTGGGTGCAAGATGGATTTCTAATGACAACAGGCAACGGCATATTTGTACCTAGGGCTGGTGATTTGAGGAAGACACTTCTTAGGGAGTGCCATGATACACTTTGGGCAGGACATCCAGGTTGGGAGCGAACATTGGCCTTGCTGAAACAAGGATATTATTGGTCCCAAATGCATGATGATGTGGAAGAATATATCTGCACTCGTCTCACTTGCCAGCAAGACAAGGTTGAGCATAAGAATAAAGCAGGCTTGCTTGAACCTTTGCCTGTGCCTAAACGTCCGTGAGAAAGTGTATCACTTGACTTCATCACTAGATTGCCTAAAGTGGAAGATATCGGGACTATCTTGACTATTGTAGACCGGTTCTCCAAATATGCCACCTTTATTGCGGCCCCAAAGTATGTTTCAACGGAGGAGACTGCCCAATTCTTCTTCAAGCACATTGTTAAATATTGGGGTGTGTCTAAAAGTATTGTTAGTGACCGAGATATGCGCTTTGTTGGCAACTTCTGGACGGAGTTATTTAAGCTTCTTGGGTCACAACTTAATACTTCATCAAGCTCTACCATCCAGAAACGGATAGGCAAACTGAACGCTTCAACTATATGCTCGAGGAGTATTTGTGCCACTTTATCAATGCTAATTAACGAAATTGGGTGCAACTTCTTGATGTAGCACAGTTATGCTTCAACTTTCAAAAGAGTAGCTCTACGGGTAAGAGTGCTTTTGAGATAGTGAATGGACAGCAGCCACTGTTGCCCCACATAGTGGATGGACCTTATGAAGGAAAGTCACCCAGGGTTTACCAATTTGCTAAGGAATGGAAGAGGAACCATGACATTACTCATGCCTATTTTGAAAAAACAGAAAGTAAAATGAAGAAACAGGTTGATGAAAAGAGGAGGCCACTTGAGTATAGAGCTGGGGATCAAGTTCTTGTCAAACTCAACCCTGAGCAACGCAAGTTCATGAGGGGAAGAGACAGAAGGCTAGTGTGCAAGTATGAGGGACCGGTAACCATTCTGAAGAGAATTGGCAAGTGTGCTTACAAGATAGATGCTCCATCTTGGTTGAAAGTGCATCCGGTTTTCTATGTGAGTTATTTGAAGCCTTACTATCCAGACAAAGAAGATCCAACCCGAAATGAGCTGAAACGCCAAACCATCACAGCCAAAGCAGGAAAAAGGTTTATTGAATCTATCTTGGCCGATCGGGTGAAAATGGTTTCCAAGAAGAAACAAAGGCATACTTGGTGAAATGGAAAGGCCTTGGAGATGAAGAAATCAACTGGGAAAGGGAGGCAGACTTGTCGGCTTTTCAAGATGAGATTGATGCTTATTGGGCCAAGTCGTCGAGGGCGTCGACTGTTCAAGTGGGGGAGACTATCAAGGTGCGCCCATCCAAGGGTCAACACCTTGATGCCACACACATTTGTGCCCTTTGGAGAGCCAAAGACATGCCTAAGAAGTTGTTGGTGTAAGTGCAAGCAAAGGCTCAAGATAGTCCAAAACATGCCATGAAGCAACCTAGCCACCAAGTAGCAACTTTAGGCCAACTTTTAGAGGGTCAAATGTAATCTTTTTACCTTGTAAATTTTTATGCAAATACCTTAGTATTAAAGGTGTTTTGGGACCAAGAGTTGTAATTTTTCTATTTTTGTAGAATTTTTAAAAATCCATTATGACTCCTCAAACATAGTGAATGTTTCCTCCTGCCAGCTTGGAAAAGGCTTAATAAGCTATATTAAGGACGAGGTACCCAAGTGTTGAACCAGACCATTTGTGCCTTTAATATATCCTAACCTAGTTTATGGTAAGACAACTTTTGTAGCACTTTTAGTGCATTGTTCAACTATTGTAATGCCTTCTTTTGAGTAATGAAAAGTTCATTTCGCTTTTAAATTGTGCAAAGCCTTTCAATTGTTGCTTACTTTACTTCTAGCTTGTTGATTGCTATTTTGTGTCTTGTCTTCAATCTTGTGACTCATCAACTTAACTAATATTGTGTTTGCTTGTCTTTGCAAACCTCTTGAGCTTTATTGGCGGGCTAGTGAAGAGAGTTAACTAGCGCCACACACACTTGCATATCTTTATCAAGACTTCCGCATTGCCGGTGTGTGACACCATGCCAGGTCCAGTGGAGGGCCATAGTCGAGTAAAACCGAGTGAAAGGGCCATCAGAGCCGTGTATCCCATGGGTTGTATAGCAGGCTCATGAATGAGGTCAAAGCCCATGAGGAGGTAGTGGGGCCTTAGAGGGTCCCTGGGGAGCAATATAAAAGAAGGGGGGATAATCAAGAAAATAGGGGAAAGAAAGAGAAAAGAACCAGGAAAAGTAGAGGAGGAGGAAAGAGTTCTGTTTGGACGAGAGAGTATTTCTAAATCCATTACACCACATCAACTTATCCAATAAATTGATAAATTTATGATTAACACCTTAACGTATGCCTTTGCAGAGTCTTTTCTTTTTTAAGTCATATAGGACTTTTCATTTGTTGTGAAGTTCATGCACATTGAAATGGAAGTGTAATCTGTAGCTTAGGTCCCTTGATTTGCCTTACATTTTTGCTGCATGTGTGTGTAATATTATTGATAAGATAAAAACTATTTTCTTTTCAGGTTTGTCAGTTGATGGAGATTTTCAGGGTGTTGAACGACTCTATGGGGCTCTTTCTGCTCATATGTGGCCTGGAATGATCTTGAAATCCTGCCGTTAGATAACTGAACTATCTTTGTCTGAGAAGCAAGGTTCGATGTACTACTTTCATTGAATTTGACAGTTTGTTTTTTGTTTATTCAGACTGCTGAATTTTTCATCTTCACTGCTCAGAGATGTCAGAAGAAGAATCTGATTATGAATTTGGATATGAAGTATTATCTGCCGGTTCAGCAGAACCATGGGATGACATAGATGGAGGATGGGTATCTTCACATGGCTCTGTTGCAAATACCAATGGATGTGAGGGAGACAAAGAGATTAGGTTTGGAGGAGAGCAACAGTCTTCTACATCAATGTCTCAGTTGGATGAAGAGATTGACAAGGAAGTATTGCAAAATGCACATGAACCTGACAAAGCCTTAGAACTTGATAAGGGTACACATTATGACTTTGAGGATTTGTACCATTTGATGTCTGAGATTAAAGATAGCTTGAGGTTGATGCCTGATTTCCAAAGGAGGGAAATGGCAGCAAATTTGGCCATGAAAATGGCTTCCATGTTTGGGGATAGCAGTGATGATGAAGGCGGAATTGATTGATAAGATGAAATATTAGTGTGTTACAAGAAGTTTGGATGGCGATCATATCTTAAATCACATTCTTGAGTTGTCCATAAGCCTATTAAGGGAAAGTGACTAGTGTTCGCAGTTATATATATCCAGTGAAATTGGAAGCTTCTGGGAAGTTTTATATGCTGCTCTTTAGCTGCCTTTATATCCTTAATTGGAAGATTATTGTCTATGTGAAAAGTTGGTCGCCATGAGGTTTTGCTGATTAATTTACAAGGAAAAGCTACATACATTTCAGGTCAGTGTTAATATGTGGAAGATCTAAAATTTAATTTCATTGATGAGGGGTGATTTGGCCGTGTCTTTGACAAATTTGATGACCTGACCATATAATGTGTAGGCTTTACGATTTTGATGAAGAGATAATTATATGTTGACATGTTAAAATAAGATGTCCTTGCATTCTTGAACTGATCAAAGCAGAGGAAATGCTTTGAAATTTTCTTGTAATATTACTTTGGACGATCCAACTTCAAAATTTTTAAAAAGGAGAAAGTCTTGTTGATTATAAGTGTGAAATTTGTAAATAATAATTAAGTTCTAAGGATTAAATCATACAAAACAAAAATTGTAAGTTTAAATCGACAATGTAATAATTACATGCACCAAGTTGGTGAAGTGAAATTTGGAAAAGAATCAAGCATCAATTTGATTTGAATCTTTAAAAGTAGAAACTCAATCTTATAACCACTAAAATTTGTAATCTCAATAGCTCTATAAACATAAGAACAGCCTTGCTACAATTTGCTAAATTGATGAAATTTAAAAATAAATAAGCTTTTAGATTTTGGGGGTTAATAATTAAGTTTTTTGAAATTTGACATAATAAGGGGAAAATGCTTGATCTTAGCTTGGCCCTCCTCAATTTTGCCCCCTAACCCTGGTTGACTTCAATATGTGAATATTTTTGTATTTTTCAAATTCTAATTTTAGGTTAAGTGTAAAGAGTCAAAATTCTTATGGTGATACGAGTATCATATTGGTTTTTGTTCCTTTTGCATCCATTTGGAGTTTCTTTTTTCCACCTGAGGGAACATTCGAGTGACCATAGGTAGTTTGATGCATACCTTTTGTTTCTTCTTGTTACAAGTTGGAAACAAGAACTGAGAACAATTTTTTTGCACTTTTTCTTCAAACTCTACCGGCGGTGACTTTTGTGATGCACGGAAATATGGATTATATATATTTTGTATGATAAATAAGTTATTTTAATATTAAATTATGTTTTAATAGCGACAAGTCATGATGTTAAGCCATTTGGGTAGATGTTAACAATAATTAATCTACAAAATTTTACAATAAAATTTGATTTGTATAAAAATTATTAATTATAAAGATTATTGGGGATAATAGTATCTCAATTACTTGATAACATAAATAACTTGTATCAAATTAAACAAAACATTAAAAGAGAAAAATTCTATAAACTCAAAAAAGTTATTATAAATTTACTTGGACTTTTAAATTAGTGGTGTATATTATTATTGTGGGATCAAATTATGAATAAATATCAATTTTTAATTATAATTTATAAGTAGTTTTTAAAATTTTTTAATCTAAGTTTGTTATCTTATTCATAAAAAGTACTTCTCAAAAAAATCATTAATTGATCATGTTAGCAATTTTCTATCTTTGATCTTCTCTATCAATGACACACGCATATCATATTAAATTATAAATTCTTCTCCATAGTTTGAATAATACTTGTATAATTCCTACATCATTTAAAAAAAAAAAGTTAATCAAGATAAGAATTTCGTCGGATTATAAAAATTATATAATCCATTTTATTTATAAAAAAAATATATGATGAAAAATTATTTGAATTATACTTGAACAAATATAACAAATGATAGTTTTAATCATTATATACCACAAAAAAAATTACATAGGTTAATTAACGAAAAAATGGTCAAATACAACTAAGGTCATGGATATTGAATTAAATTATATGGGTTCTAAATTGATAGTATAATTTAGCAAATCAACTAATAAAAAAAGGCTGATGATGTTGTTCCAGGGTAGGTGAGCCAGCAAGGGGTAATCAGCAGAGTGGAAGAAGAGGCTGATGATGGTCTTGGCAGCTCAGGTGGATTGGGAGTGCAGCAGCAATGGGAGCTGGTTTGTTAAGCTTGGGTGTTTTGGTGTTGGTTTTTGGGTTCGGGTTGTGTGGGTTGATTTTGTGGGGAGTCTTGTATTTTATTTTCTAGTTAAGTTCTTCTTAACTTTTTTGTTTAAAAAAAAAAAAAAAAATCGTGAGGCCAAGGGGTTGGTTGTATGGATGCGAGTAGCAGTAGTAGGGGTATTCTGTACTTTCCGAATCTCTCTCGATGCATGTCATCTTCCTGTACCTTTAATTTCATACTTTTAATGAAATTTTTCTTTACTGATCAAAAAAAAAAAAAAAAAAATCAACTAATAATAATATAGAGATATTGACAAATAACCAACCAGGCCTAACCTAGTTGGCCACTATGCCTTCGTTAGGACTTAGTCCCAAGGAGGTCATGGGTTCAATTCTCCTTAGGGGGGTTGAATTAAGGGAGTGCAAGCACTTAAGTGCTTTGTCAAGGGTGGAGAGATTTTCTCTCATAAGTGCTAATCTAACAACTAACATTTGCCGATCAAAAAAAAAAAAAAAAAATAGAGATATTGACAAATATGTAGTACTTCCCTACCATTTTTGTATTATATTCATTGATTTCATATATTATATGAAAGTTTTACTCATTTTGATCCTTCAATAAAATAAGGACCAAGAAAACGAATTTGATAAGAAATTGGTTCTAAACTTTTATTATTGAAAAAACAAAAATTTCAATGAGAGAATTTAGAGATGGGATTGAAGAAATACTATAACGAATGATAGCCTTAAAAAAAAAATGATCTAATGCAAAATATTTTTAATAGCTAATAGAAAGAATATCAAATTATTACCTTGGATAAATATGGTGACGAAAATTAATTTTGTGAGATTTTTGTGCCGCCTTCTCCCATGTAGCCTTTATTATTTCATTATTAATACTCTTCTCGTTCAGAGCCAAGCCAACCAACTTCATTATTAATACTCTTCTCATTCAGAGGCAATATTTTTTTATTTTATTTTTATCTTTATCACTTGGTAGATAATAATGAATAATAAAAATTATCAACAGAAAGTTAACAAATTTAAGAGGAGATATGAAGTTATAAATAAGGGCATTTTATAAGATAAAAAATAAAAAATAAAAAAAAGATAATATGTGATAGAAGGAGAAAAAAAAAATATGAGTAAATCAAAATAAAGATTTAGATGTATATTTTTTTTGATAGATATATAGATTAACAAATCATAATTTTATCTAAATTTTATTATTTTAATTTTTTGCAAATTAATTATTTAATCTTTATCTTTATCTGTAGACCACGAAATTAATCTTTATAAATTATTTATCAATTTTTATATGTTTATTTATCTATAAGTCATGAAATTAATTTTTTTAAAATAATTTTTTAAAATTTTTATCTTTATCTATAGGTCATGAAATAAATTTTCATAAATTATTTATGAATTTTTATATGTTTATCAATGATGAATAATTAAAGTACAAAATGAAGGGGGAAAAAAGATTCATTTTTTTTTAAAATCAATTATTTAATCTTTATTTTTATTTGTAGGCCATGAAATTAATTTTTATAAGTTATTTATCAACTTTTATATGTTTATTTATGGGAATTTTTTTAAAATTATCTATAAGTTATGAAATTAATTTTTTTTAAATAAATTGTTTAATTTTTATCTTTATCTGTAGACTATAAAATTAATTTTTAGTTTTTATATGTTTATCTATATGGAAGAATTTTGAAATTCAAATATTTATCCATAAGCAATGAAATTAATTTTCATTTTAATTAATCAAACAAATAGAAAATGAAGAAAAATAAAAAACATGAAAGGCAATCAAAGAAGATTGTCAGGTAGGAAAGAGGAAGTTTTAAAATTATGAGAATTTAGGAATAAATATTTAGAGGCTTTAATAAAATAACTACATTTAGTTATATATATAAGTATAGATTTGAGTTTGGCAGTAAATATGAAGGTGGTAGGCAAATCTACAAAATGTTGCTTAAGGCGATCTCCTCTTCTATTTAGCTGAGTGCTGTTTTTGTATTCCTGTTTTTAGTAGGTAACAAAATTGCAATGGGCAAGTAATGGTGGAATTAGGTGATTGTGCTTTCCTTCAAAAAAGCAAAACATTTTGGCTGAAGTTTAGTCTTTGATTCAAGTGGAGAAACTTGAGAATTTGGTTTCTAATTGAGCAAGTGTGTGGTTCAAGGAACAACCACCGATTCTTTTTAACTTTGCAAACAATGACTTCACAATTTTCTCAAATAACTAAAAGAAAATAAAGATATTAAAATGAAGGGATTGTGGTTTGTGGCTAATCTCTTATCAAGTCTCTCTTAAGGGGAGCTCTTGGGTTCTACTTGTAAGAGTAGAATGAGAGGTAAGACTTTTTAATCCTTATAAGGATATGGTGTGAGTTCAACTCCGGATAAAATATGTTGGAATTAACTTGCAATTAAAATGAGAAATAAAATTGGAAATTATGGAAAGGAAACTATATTAAAAAGTGAGAAATGAAACATAATGCTATTATAAAGTTAAAAGAAATTAAGAATACTACAATGGAGATAACTAAAATTAAATAATAAAGATAAAATTGTTGAGTAGTTGATACGAGGAGATCTTCTTCTATTGTCATCTCTCTTTATTTATTTTTCATAAATGTTGATGTCATTTTCTTAAACATTAGTGTCTATTTTATTTCTATTTTGATGTTATTTGTTCCATTGTTATCTATTTAAGCCACTAAGACTTGGGGTTTTTTTTTCATTCATATATTCACATGAAATCGTTTGGGAAGCGACAAGTTTAGCCAAAAAGTCATTAAAAAAATCAAAAAGTCAACAATCCATACCAAAAAGTCAAAAATACTCTTTTCTCTCTACTTTTTGCACATCTTTTTGTAAAAAGTCAAAAAGTCATCACAAACATACTAGTTTTTTTTAGCTCATATTTTAATAGCCAAAAAGTTACTAATTTAGCCTGTTCTCAAACGAGGCCTAAGCTTTCTTTAGCTTCCACGTGGATTACTATTTGATGAATTTTTTTTCATGTTTCAGTGTTATTCTCTGCAAATGTTAGAACAGGGGTCCATATACTACGTTTTGTGACTTAATTTTTTGTCCACAAATTCTCAAATATTTTAGCTTCTTACCATTACCATTTCTTTACTATCTCCAGCTTTCATTTTTTATTTGGTTTTTGTCTTATTGTGTATCTATTCCACATGACAATCATTTTACATATGAATGTTCATTGGGTTATGCAGATGATAATTTTATTAAATAACTACCTATAACCCCACTTGTTTTATGCTCATCATTTAGTTGAAATGTTACACACATTTCACCTCATAATCACCCACTAATCATGTCTATTATGGCAGGCAATACCACGTGTTACTTCTGTATATCTCACCATCGACCACTTCATATTGTTACAAGGCTCATCTCAATGGCATATTCACAGTAAAGCTCTTCCCCATTCTGCTTTAAGACATTTTTAATACTATAGTAGAATCTGACCATCAACTCATTTAAAATTCATTTGAACTAGGTTCATGATGAAGGGCGATTGTTGAAAATTAGAAAACCAATAGTTAGGACTCTTCATTTATTTATTTAGTTTTTCTTTTCTTTTCTTTTCTTTTCTTTTTTTTCTAATTTTAAATATTGGAAGCCTGTGAACTGGAACTTCATCTTTCAAAGGTTTGTTATATATTTGTCCTATTTGTAAGTCAGGACTATATCAGTTTTCACACAGAGTTCAAGATTTCATTTATGTTTGTGTCGATTTTTTTATGCAGGAATGCTAGGTATCATGAAAAATCTTTCATGAAAATGATCATGAAAGATTTGTGACCTTTGGATTACATTTAGAATAAAGCACCACACACTAATCAAGGTAATCTAAAGGTCACAAATCTTTCATGACCATTTTCATGAAAAAATTTTCATGATCCCTAACATTTCTCTTTTTTATGTGAATTCGGTGGGTCATCCCTCTTGCTAAGGTTCCTACCTACACATTAACACTGTATTTAGTTGAGTGATTTAAAGAGAGATCAAAAAAAAGTAAATAAAATATACTTACATTTCATTTAATTTCACACACTTTTTTTATCCATCTTTCTCAAAAAAAAATTTCAAATCTCTCAACTACCTAACGTAAATATCTTTTGGTAAATCCCTCTGATCTGATCTTGTCACCAAGTCCAGTCATATTAAGATCATCCTTAATTGAAGTGAGTAGTGGTCCTTTTGTTGTGAGTGGTGGTGTGGATATTTTGTATGTGGGAGTGGATTCCTAATCAACATGGTGTGATTAGTTAATAGGAAAAGTGAAATAACACATTGAGTATGACTGTTATATATAAAGCAGATAAGGTGAGGAAGATATTTTTTTTTGAACCTTTCGGGGATGGCTAGCCTCCCAGTTTTTCAGAGTGGACGCTCCCCATAACACTACACTACACTAGAAACAATAATAATAATGAAAAAAAGGTAAATTACACTGATTTTTTTTTTTTAGATTTAGAAAAAATATAGTAAGTTTTATAATTTTAACATAATATTATTGAACTCCTTTAATAATACTTAACTCTCTTTTTATCAATAATTTGTTAGTTACATGGATGAAAAAATGATATTGTTATCTCTTTTACACAAAAATGTGTACTTTACGTTATTTATTTTTATAATTTTGTATTTTTGTATTTTTTTATTTAAGCTTATGAAAAGGGAGATTAACATAATTATATAAAAAATGTACTACTTACTATATTTTTTTCAAAGTCAGAGTGTAATTTATCCCAAAAAAAAAGAAAAGAAAAATGCACATGATATATGCTTCCTTTTAAGGATAAACTTCAAGTATCTTTTTGGTGGCTTTTGAAAAGGTTCAATGTGCCCTTTTCTTATGTTCACCACTGAAAAGTTGTGAGGCATAAATATTTATCAAAAAAATAAAATCAAAGATATATATATATATATAAAACCCCTTCAAGCTTATTGATTGTTTTGTTGTGTTTTAATGTTTTTTTTTTTAATTTATAATTTTTTAAAAAAAACACAAATTGTTTGGTGAAATGTTTCTGAAAGTCATTTTTGAAAAAAAATTATGAAAACAATCTACATTTTAGGAAATACCAAAATGTTAGGTAGCATTTGGTTTTATTTTGGAACCATGATTCCAATCAAAAAAATTTACAACTCTTTTCATGTCAATATATTTTTTAAGGAAAAGTTGAGGTTATAAAAAAAATATTAATTTTTAGCTTATTTTTAACGAGTTTAAAAAAGTTCCTGTAAGAAAGATATTAAAGGCGTGCAATGCTAAAAGTATCTCCAACGGTGGGTTAATTTTTTTACTAAATTTAAATAAAAATTTAAGTAAAAGCTTCCTTTCATACCAAGTGATTCAACGTCAAACTATCGGTCAATTGGGCGGACGACCGACCAGTATAATTTTTTCACAAAATTTTGCCTTCAGGTGGTCATCCAGAGAGACAAACGGAGGATATCCGGCAATGGTAATGAACAGTGATTTGATGAAATGCACATTAATCCTCAGTTTGATGGGGAAAAAAAAATGAAATTCTCAATTTTGAAGAAGATGAAGATTTATTTCATTTCAAATTACTTACAATTATGATTACAGTAGAGAGATTATATATGTAACTGACTAACACTAACTAACTAATTCACTAACAAACACTTCTAACTAATTAACAAACTTTACAACTGCTACAGATATTATAATGAGGACTGCTATCAATACAAGACTGTGATAGACAACATATCAATGCCGACTCTGATGCAGTACGGAGCTGCTGTGACTATGCAGTAGGGAGTTGCTGTGACTGATGAGTGAACTGTGAAGATGAGTTGAGAGCTGCTTTGCTTGATGAAGCTTGGACTGAGTGAACTGTGGAGATGCAGAGTCAGTTACAGAGTCAGTTACAGATTGAATCTTATCAGCCCCCTGCAAGCTGATGGGGCAAGGAAGCACAAGAAGCTTGTCTTTCAAATACTGAAATCGTGAGGTAGGAAGAGGTTTCGTGAAAATGTCCGCCACCTGATCGGTGGTAGGCACATACTGTAAATTAATAAGCTTGGCAACAACCTTATCACGAATAAAGTGACAATCAATTTCGATATGCTTAGACCGAGAGTGGAAAACAGGATTAGTAGCCAAGGCCATAGCAGATAGATTGTCACACCAGAGCTTAGGAATAGAAGGAACAGAGATGTGCATATCTTTGAGAAATTGTTGCAACCATGTGAGTTCTGCAGTGGCATTAGCCAAAGCTCTGTACTCTGCCTCAGTTGAAGATCTAGAAACAATAGATTGTTTCTTAGCACTCCAAGATATTAAATTAGGACCCAAATAGACACAGTATCCTGAAGTAGATCGACAATCAACATTGTCACCAGCCCAGTTTGAATCTGAAAAAGCATAAAGAGAAAAGGGGCCAGAAGTAAAATGAAGACCATGATGAAGAGTACCCTTCACATATCTCAAGAGACGTTTAACAGCTTGAAAATCAGCATTGGTGGGAAGATGCATGTGCTGGCAGGCCTGATTAACAGCTAGAGCCAAGTCAGGACGAGTAATGGTAAGATACTGTAAACCTCCAACAAGGCTACGGTAAAGAGAAGGATTGGAAAAGGAAAGATCATCACCAACAGAAAGAGAAGATTTAACAGCTAAAGGGGTAGAACAAGGTTTGCAATCAGTCAAACCAGCTTTATGAAGAAGTTTAGTGGCATATTTAGCTTGAGACATGAAATAACCATGAGGCAAAGATTGAACAGAGATGCCTAAGAAATAGGACACTGGACCTAACTCTTTCATGGAGAAAACAGTATGCATGTGATGAATAAACTTAGTAAGAAGAGAAGAATCACTGCTAGTAACCAAGATGTCATCAACATAAACGACAAGAATGATAAGACTAGTTTTGGTATGTTGAACAAATAGAGAAGAATCTGAGTTGAAAAATCTAGAAACCTCCTAGATGTTGATTTGTGATTATATATCAATTTTAAGCAGAATATAAAAACCCAATCAAGCAATCAAGAGAAAGAGACACAAAGATTTTACGTGGAAAAACCACAATTGGACACCTTCCAATTGTGATAAAAAAACCACGGGCCACAGCCACCAGAACAATCCACTAAGAAGATATAAAGGAATTACACAGGTATCACTCTCAATTATCTAGCGAATCCACAACGCCTAATTGAACCAACCTCTATGTGCCTCTTCCAACCCCATCTTCACCACGGAATTGTCTTTCTGATGAGCCACTCCGGATTCCACCACCGAAGCTTCAGGCTCGAATTCTTCAGAATCCACAACTGAAGAACTTCCTTTTTCTTTTGTGAAACAAACACAAACCTTTGATGTAGTCTTTTTAGATCATGAGTTGAATACTCAATAAGACATCAAAGAAAAAAATAAAATATCCCCAGATATAAACCTTTAAGAACCAAAAAGAAAGATCTGGAGGATTCAATGAATGAATCAATGAATAGCCTAGATTTGGGAGAAACCCAACTATTTATAGAAAATCAAAGCAATCCTAGTTGGGAAAGAAAACCAACTTCTTGTAGAAAACCAACTTTATGCAGAACTCTAAAGTAATCCTGTTTTTGAAGGAAACCAACTTCTTAAAGAACTCTTGTTACAACCTTGGTTTTGATCCATGGAATTTGACAACAAAAGGTCCTAACATGAGTGACTGTTAACAAAGCCCTGAGAGATAAGAAATTTAGAGAAGGTAGAAAACCAAGCTCGAGGAGCTTGTTTGAGTCCATATAAAGCTTTCTTAAGCTTGCATACTTTGTGAGAATCATGAACAAAACCTGGGGGTTGAAGCATATAAACCTCTTCATCTAAGGTGCCATGAAGGAAGGCATTAGAAATGTCTAACTGGTGAATAGGCCATTGAAAATGCAGAGCTAAACACAGAAAGATGCGAATGGTGGGTTGCTTTGCCACAGGACTGAAGGTTTCATGAAAATCAACTCCTTCTTGCTGTAGGTACCCTTTAGCCACCAACCGGGCTTTGTATCGAGCCACAGAACCATCAGAATTACGTTTGATTCTATACACCCATTTACATCCAATTGCAATTTTATGGGAAGGAAGAGACACAAGATCCCAAGTACACTGTTGGTGCAGAGCTTGAAACTCCTCTTGCATAGCAGAAAACCATACAAGAGAGGCTAAGGCAGCTGCAACAGTTGGAGGTTCAGAATGAAGATAAGAGGAATCTGATACAGCAGTAAGACAAACAGGAGGTTTTGTCTTGGATCTGGTAAGCATAGGGTGAATATTGGAAGAAGGTGGAGCAGAAGGTGGAGGAAGATCAATAGTAATAGAGGTAATAGGAATAGCATGAAGAGATGAAGAGAACTGTTGAGGAGAAGATGAGGAAGCTTGAGACACAGATAAAGGGAAAGGAGTTTGAGAAGAAAAATGAGAAAGAGAAGGCTGAGAAGAAGAGGAAATCTGAGATACAGAAGAAGTAGAGGAAGGCCAGAAAAATTGATGTAGATGTGGCAAAGAGAGAGAAGGAGAAAGAGTTGCAATGAGACATGTGAGAAGATTTGCATCAATAGCCTCCCATTGAGCATATGCAGGATTAAGAACTGTTTTGCCAGAGGCATCAGTAATTTCGGATGAAGGACAAGGAATTGCTCCAGTGACATAGCCCAAAAAACCAGTGGCTCGAAGGATATTGTGAAGTTGATTTCGCTAGATAAGGAAATTACTGACATCAAGTTTAACAGTGACAAGAGAACTAAAATTTGATAACAGAGAAGTAAGACTAGACGGAAGAGAAACAGGATCAGCCATGGATGAATCAGCATGAGCTGCCATGGATGAATCTGCTCGTGAGAGCTCTAAAGCTCTGATACCATGAAGAAGATGAAGATTTATTTCATTTCAAATTACTTACAATTATGATTACAGTAGAGAGATTATATATGTAACTGACTAACACTAACTAACTAATTCACTAACAAACACTTCTAACTAATTAACAAACTTTACAACTGCTACAGATATTATAATGAGGACTGCTATCAATACAGGACTGTGATAGACAACATATCAATGCTGACTCTGATGCAGTAGGGAGCTGCTGTGACTATGCAGTAGGGAGTTGCTGTGACTGATGAGTGAACTATGAAGATGCAGTTGAGAGCTGCTTTGCCTGATGAAGCTTGGACTGAGTGAACTGTGGAGATGCAGAGTCAGTTACAGATTGAATCTTATCAGATACCTATTTGATGAAACCATTAGAGTAAGAAAATAAGTCAGGATGAAAAGTTTTGAGTAACCATTAGAGATGGTCTAATAAATTTATTATTGACTATTTCCTAAATGCGCTTTTAACCGATTTATTATAAAGCTATTTGAATTTGTGTTGTAAAAATACAATTTTATAAAATAATTTAATTTTTAAAATATAAGTTCAAAACAACTTTCAATTCAAACATAATATTTTAAAAATGACTCCGAGTTAGTAACTAATTCAAAATGTGTTGTTCAGTGCAGTTATTTTTATTTTTTTTTTGTAAATTAAAAGTTGATAATCAAATAGTATGAGCTAAAAGCATCAATTTTTTGGTTCAATAATCAAGTTTTAAAATTTATTTAAGTTATTTCTTCATTTAAATTATTAAATAAAGGTAAATTACAAAAACACTTCCTGATATTTGATTAAAATATGAATTACCTCACATGATTTTGAAAATTACATTCCACCCACTGAGATTTATAATTTCTTAACAAATTGCTTATTTTATTAATAAATTATCAAGTTAATTAATAATTTTTAATAATGTTATAAATATATTTCAATTAATAATTTAGGCAATTTTATTATTGTATAAGAGAATAATTATGAATTTTATTTTTTTAGTTAATTCTGCTAAATAAAAATTTCTGACAAAGGAGTATTTATTTAAATCACATAGGATAATTTGTATTTTAAGCAAATCTAAGAGCATTTCCAACGGTTTATTACTTTTTTTACCAAATCTGAGTAAAAAATAGTTGATTTTCTCAATTTGATATGGCTTGCTCCAACGGTGCATCAAAAGGGCAGGGTCATCCGGTGGGTCGACCGGTAAGTCTAAGAATTTTTTTTTTTTACCTGTTTGAACCTTTTTGACCCTATTTGATCCTACCTATTTAAAAGTTAACCGGTCGACCGGTGGGTCAACTGGCCGAACATCCGGTTGGTTGACCGATTAGCCCACCCCAACATCATAGCACAGTGAAATACTGAAATCGCGAGATTGTTCTCAGTTTGATGAAAGTTTTGTTCTGTTCTCATTTTGATATCAATTTGGTGAAACCATTGGAGACACAAACAGTGACTTTTTCATCAAATTTCAAATCTGATACTGGATTTGATGCACCGTTGGCGATGGCCTAAGGGATGTATTTGAAATTTACCCTAAAAAAATGTACACCGCATACTCTGATATATAATGTCAAAATAATAAAAGTTATAAACAGTCTTATAAATTTCAATAACCCATATGTGATGAAATATATATTTTAAATAAATTTGCATTATACATTAAATATTTTATATACTTTTTTAATACAAACAAAATTGATTATTTTGAGAAGTTGGTAAAATTTTGATTTTTTAATTTTTTTTAAAAAATATAAAAAATAAAGAAATAATATTATCTAAAATAAATACATTATAAATTATTCACAAGAATATTCGTGAAAAAGTAAAAACCAAATTTATAAGCACATAAATATCCGGCACTAACAAGAAAGAGTAGTTCTCAAATAATATACTATTTAAATAATAAAATAAGAACAACTCCAATAATATGTTATTGTTAATATAATTACTACGCCCTTTAATTCTTGTCAAAAAATGATATAGAAAATAATTGATGGTACTCTACAAAAATTCTGAAACCTCTTTATATAAATACTTACATACTTTTTGATAGGTTGCTTCAAAAAACTATTTTGATTATTACTTTCATTCATTGTTTGATTTTATTTAAACTTTCTTATAGGATTTAGGGTTTTAAAATAATAAAAAAACAATGATGTTGATGATGGTGGTGAATTTTGGTAGGGTGAATTGGAGTTTTTTTTTGTTGTTGTTATAACTCTTATAAGATTAAATTATGACATTTATAACAATCAAACTCACAATATCATAATTTGCATATGTACCCCCCCCCCCCCCCGCCCCCCGCCCCCCGCCCCCGGTTAGCATTACCCTAGTTTTATATGTATCAAAGTGTCAAATGCAACGTAGGCTTCGTTTGGGGAGTGAGTTGACTTTTTAGCTTTTTTTGACTATTTTAACTTGGGGCTAAAAGGCTTGATTTGGGAATGACTTTTAGTTTTTTTGGCTTTTTTGATTTTTTTTGTGAGAGAATGAATGTAATGATTATGAATTGGATGTGATGTTTTGTCTTATTAAATTAAAAAGTATATTTTATTTTTAGCGACTAATTTAACCAAAATAGCTCCAAACCTCTCTTACCAAATGGAGCCATAATAGCTTTTCATGTATTTTGGTAAACTCGTTGGTTTCACTTGAATGAATTTGTTGGCCATACTAAAAAATAATTGCAGCAAATGTATATAGACAAAAAGAGGAATCCAAAGGTGATCGAGACAGAAAAAAGAGGAATCCAAAGAAATCCCCCCCACCCATTTTTTTTACCCCCGGAATTGAAAACAAAAAGAAAAAAAAAGCAAGGACTAGCACTAAGTACACTGGAAATTAGGGAAAATATCAAAAACATAAAAAAAAAAGTTTAAAAAAAAAAATATAAATTCATAAAAGTACAACACTCATTTTTACAATCTAATATATAAATTACTTATACTTTTATGAATTTATAATTATTTTTTCAACTTTTTACTTTTTTAATATTTTTCCAAAAAAATTAGTCCTAAGAACACTATTTTTTTTAATCCAAAAAAAGAAAAGGAATGAGTACACTAACTAACATAGTATATTCTCAATAGATATTAGTGTACTCGTTACACAAAATAAAAAGTTACACAAAATAAAAAATCACACAGATGTGAATTCCACAATTGTGATGTCTAAGAGAGAGAATACTGTGTGAGCATGCAATCATTTGTTGATACAATGTAAAGGCTTCAAATAAAAGTTTAAAACTATAATGGAATTGAACTTTGATAATAAATAAATCAGTTAAATTTATATTTTATTGAATTATTGGATTGAATTTTCATTAACAAATACAGATTTTTCTAATCTAATTCATTTAATTAAATTTGAAATGCTAATTCCATGCTAATAAGGACCAATCAGATAGGTGCAAGTAGCCACCTAGCTTTCCTTTTCACATGGAAGGAAAAAGGCTCCCACCATGTGAGATAAAAAGACAATACTCGCTTGCACATGGAAACTCTGTTCCAAAGCTTTTTAATTGTTTGGTCCCCACAAATGGACCACCACATTATCATTCCCAGATTTAAGACCCACAAACAAGCCAACTTCACTATAATAGTCACCAACCAACTATTCTACCCAAGCGGATTGGATTAAAATTATATTATAAATGTAATAGTATTAAATTATTAGGATTAGATGTATCAAATTATATTGAAGCTTTCATTATATCAAAAATTGACTTCGTTATTTTTATAAATTGCTTTTAGGCATGTCTAATGGATTTAGATTGTGAATTAATATCTCGAAATGTTAATTCCATCATTCCGAAGGAACTAACAATTCTAAGCCACTCTCGTTATGTTTACTTTATTAATATGATGAAATGAAAAATATCTATTTTTATGTTTAATTTATTAAAAAATTTGATAAAAAAATGCATTGTAGATGAAATCAATCATTTATCATTGTAAGGAAATGATACAAATGACTATAACATTTCAATCTATCTTCATTCCAACGAACTAACTATTATTTTATCTTTTAATTATCTAACAAAAATAATCCACATTGTTCTACCTATAATTTTTTTTGGATAAGTTATATAAAACCACTCTTGAGATTTAAATGAAAATACAATAAGTTTTACAAATTTAACATAATGTTAGTAAGATTATATATATATATATCCATACTACTATCAAATTATTAATAAAAAATAAATTAAGTATTATATAAATTAAAATCTTTAAAGAGTCTTATCTAATTATATAAAATTTGTAAATATCAATGTCAATATATTTTCTCCAAAGTTGGTTAGTATAATTTATTTATGATAAATTCTACCGTGCACTTCTCTTATCATATGCACTTCTCTTATCATATGCACTCTTAAGTTATACTTTTTTTTTTTTTTTTTTAGTTGTGATTCAAAAAACATTAATTTTTTGTCATTTTCTTATCTAATTATAAGATGCATACGGTATACACATTTTGAGAGGTGTACACCATAGGTTTTCCCTTTATTCAATTCCTTGACAACCTGCCTGCAAGGATGGATCTAGAGGGGGTTAGGGGATGATCGCCTCCTTCCTTACGATTTCAAAAACCACAGCTTGTTTGGTTTCGTTCTTTTGAAAATAATTTTCAGAAAATTCTACTTTTTTATTTTCCGTGTTTTTTTGTTTTTAATGAATTTTTTTAATATTTTAAGCAATTTTTAAAATTTTTAGATATACCTAACATAAATATACTTAAAAAGTAAAAAATTCGTGAAAAAACCTTTTAAAAATTCACTAAATACCAAAAATGCAAAAAAAATACGAGAATTCAGTACATTTTTTGTACTTTTATGTATTTAATAATTTTTTAAAATATTTTTTCACAATTTTTTTACCTTTTAGATACATCTAAGTAAGGTGCATCTAAAAAAATAAAAAAAAATGTTTAAAATTTTAAAAATATTCACTAAAAACAAAAAAATTCGAAAAACAAAAAACTCAATTTTTAAAAAACTTAATTCAGAAAACTCAAACCAAACACACTGTTTGTTATTATAATAGTATTAATTATAATTATCTCTAAATTATAGACGCCCCCTAAGTTTTTTTTTTTATATATACAAATTTTAAGTGGTCATCATATTTTTATTTTTTTTTTTAAATTTAAGTGGTTGCTTTTCTATATTTATAAAATATTTGATTAAAGTAAAAAATTTAAAAATATTAGACAAAATATAATAAAATTAATAATTTTTCATAATTGCCATTGATAACAAGCTTGATTTTAGATAAAATAAAATATTAACCAGTTTTTTTTTTTTTTTGGGGGGGGGGGGGGAGGGTGTTAATGTATAGTTATTTGATTCTACCGTAAATGTTTTTAATGGCATGAAAGAGTATCAAGTATAACTTAAGATATCTCACTTTAGTAAATAATTTGTTTCAACAAGGATAAAAAAAAAAAAAAAAAAAAAAAAAAAAAAAATCTTATTTATATATATTCTCATCTTATTTGATTCTACCGTAAATGTTTTTAATGGCATGAAAGAGTATCAAGTATAACTTAAGATATCTCACTTTAGTAAATAATTTGTTTCAACAAGGATAAAAAAAATAAATAAAAAAAAAAATCTTATTTATATATATTCTCATCTTATTTTTGCTTTTTATACATTGGTAAAAAATTAATATTGCAATCCATATTTTGTATTTAAAATTTTGTTGGTATGTACATATTTGCCCCATATATGAAAATTCTGAATTGGTCCCTGCTTACAAGGGTGGACCCCCGATTCACCAAAGTTGAGGGGTGTTTTTGAAAAGATGATAAAAATTTAACTTTTGACTTTTTATCAAAGTTTTTGAATTTTTTTAAAAGTGATTTTGAAAATTAAAAGTTAATGAAAAGTTACTTTTAAAATTTTTAATTAATTTATTTATAATGTCACATTACAATAAAATGACTAAATTATACTGTCTAATTTAAAAAATCTACATGTTCACTCATGTATAACCCTAAAAATATAAAAAGTATAATTGTAATTTTTCATATAATTTTTTTTTATCTTGCCAAATAACTTGTTAAAAAAAAGCTAATTTAGCATCTTCTTCTTCTCCTTCTTCTTTTTTTTTTTTTTTTTTTTTTTTTTAAGCTGCAAACGCAGCTTTTTACCAATGTTGTCAAAAGAGCATTGAATAGACAAAACCAATCTGTTACAAAATAAACAATTTCAATAATTTGAATATACCTATGCACATGCATTTTTTTTAAATCAATTTTAAGTTTGGATAGATTGGATAAGTGACGAATAGGAGGCCATCGAAATCAACCTGATCCACGAGCTACCTATCACGTGGTGATGTTCCATATAATTATCTGAGTATTCTAATTTTCTTTTAAAAATAAAAACAAAACCCAATTAATCCAAAATAAATAATTACTCGTTTGTCAATGACTTTTATAATTATTTTTTTAATTTTTTTAAGTGAGATTTTTTTGTTTGTTTGATTTGCTTGTTTAATTTTTTTTTAACTTTTTAACTTTGTTTTGGATAAATTTCTTTTATCTTTTTATAATTTTTGATTTTTTGGGCCTTGGTTTGTTTTTCAAAAAAAATTTTGAAAAAAATTTTCTACAAATAAATTTTCAAAAGTAAACAAACCAAACAAATTCTTTTAAAAAAAATCTCAAAATTTTACTTAGTTACCTACTTTCTAAAATCACACTCTCTTTCATACACATTAAATTAATCATTTTTTTTTAAAACTCTCTCCCCAAAACAATTTTCCAAAACCATTTCTGAAAAAAGACAAACTAAACAAATTTTCGTACTTTTTATCTCAAAAACTACTCTACAAACACAAACCAAACACACCCTTAAACTTTTTTAACCCCTTCAAACTTTTTTGTTTTTTTTTTCAACTTTTTTTGACTTTTTTTGTTTTGTTTTGTTTTTTTTTTTTTTTTTTGTCTTTTTTAATTTTTTTAACCCAGCTCAGAATCCAAACCATCCCTAAGTACTCTCGGAAATGGAGAGGCAACGGCATCGTCCATTCCTACCAATCTATTACAACATGGATGGAGGAGAAGCAACATTATATACAAAGATTAACAAAAGCACGGACACTCTCATCCTCTTCCCAACCATCGCTGGCTATTTATGTACTCAAAACAACTGTTTGAGCCTTTTCATGTCTATCCAAATCATCTGGCACTAGTGATCATGATTTCTCTCTGTAAAATTAATATTTCTCTGCAACTACCAGACAAAGAAGCCCTCACATCAATTCTTCCTACTACTTGGCTTGCCTTGGTGTCACGGACTGGTTGGCTCGGCTTTGCTTGGGTTCATCTTCATCTGTTGTTTTACTCTCTCAAACTGGTAAGAAGCCGCTCGAAGAACCACCGTCTTCTCTGGCCTTCACCTCCACCTCTGGACAATCACCGCACTTCCGGCACCTGGCCACGGCGAGGATCTGGCGGCACGACGGGCATGAGGAATGAGATCCGAGCCACGTGTCGATGCAGGCGACGTGGAATCCGTGGCCGCACTGAGGAAGCAGGCGGATCTCGTCGCCGTCGGCGTACTCCGCCAGGCAGATCGGGCACTCGCCGAGCTTGGAGTTGGCGGCGGAGGAGTTGTAAGTGAGCCTCGGAAGCGACTGGAGGATCTTCTTCTTGAGGCCTTTGTTGGGGGCGGCGGCGGAGGAGGAGGAGGTGCTGCGGCGGAGCCAGGCGCATCGGGCCACGGCAATGAAGCCGACGACGCAGATTAGGGCGCAGAGTAGGGCGGCGAGGATGACGACGAAGTCCGACTCGACGGCTACGGCCTCCGGGGGTTGCGCCGCCGCAGTGGTGGAGGAAGAGGAAGAGGAAGATGAGCTGACGCCGCCGAGAAATCTAGGTGGACGAGTCATGGAGAGAGAGAGAGAGAGAGAGAGAGAGAGAGAGAGGAGGTGGGGGAGGGTGGATGGAGCGGTGTGGGGGTATTATATAACAAGGACTGAAGTGAAAAGTGAACGTGTGGGGGTTGGAAAGTAGAAGGAGAAGAGGAGACAAAAGGAGAGAGATCCAAAGTGCTAAGCTTCTGGACTCTCTCCAGTATCCAATACCCAAAATATTAGTACATAGTAGGTGTTTGGGGTAAATTAAAAAAATTATTTTTTTATTTATATATATTTATTTAGGTTACATTAATTAATATATATATATATTTTAATTTTTTTAATTACTTTTTTATTTTTATTTGTTTTCATATATTTTTTTTATAAAAAATCAAAAAATATATTTATTTATAACATTTCAAACCATCCATAAATAACGTGCCAAATATATTTATATATATATTTTCGTCTCAAAATATTAAGGGTTATTTTGAGAAGATGGTTATAATCAATTTTTTGTGAGAGAGGAAAGTGAGTTATAATCTGGGAAGTGAATTATAACCCACTTCTCAAAAGATCCCTAAGAGTTATTTTGAAAAGATGGTTATAATCAGTTTTTTGTGAGGGAGAGAAGTGAGTTATAATTTGGAAAGTGGGTTATAACCCACTTCCCAAAAGATCCCTAACTTCTGTTTGATTTAATTTTAAAATCATAGTTTAAGTGTAAAGTTATATTTTGAGTTGAGTTTTGAAAATAAAAAATTTATTTAATTATAAATTTTGAAAACAATTTTGAGTTATGTTTTGAGTCCTCATTTGGCAGTAGCTTTTTTGAGGTTGGTATTTTTTTAGTCATAAAAGGATAAAATAAACTAAAAAACTAATAAGAAAAAAAAATATTACGTTCAAACTATAATCATTTTATTTTTTCTTTTACAAAAGTCAAAAAATTCAACTCAAATAAACTTTTTAACCCCAAGCTAAAATAATCAAAAAGTCAATCCAACTTTTCAAACAAAGCCTGAATTTTAAATTTATTTTGAAATTTTTTGAATTTATTTTTCAAAATATATAAAAAAATTTCTTAATTTTATTTTTTTAGCGTAAATATTTTTTTTATTGAAATTTCATATTTTTTCAAAAACATAAAAAATAAAAAATAATTTTAAAGAACAAAATAAAAAATAATTTCGATTCTTTTTAAATAGAGTTTTGAAAAGAGTTTGATTATGTTATGAGTTTGGAAAATAGTTTTTGAATTGTGTGTTTGATTATGAGTTTTGAAAATAATTTTTGAATTGTGTGTTTAATTACGAGTTTTGAAAATAATTTTAAATTTTTTTGATTAGAAACACGTGTCCAAAGCTAAACCAAGCACTATCTTAATTTCTTATTTTAATTTTGTCTCAAAATATTAGACTTTTTTTAAAAAAATCAAAATATTAGTTTCTTTTCAAAAATTAAATACTAAAATATTACGAATTTCTTATTTTACTCTTATTTTAAATTCATACATAAAAAAGTATAATTATGACAATTGATATTCTCGAGAAAAAGCCAGAGTAGTTTTAAAAAATTAGTATTTTTGAAATGTAATAATTATATTATTAAAAAAAGTTAGATTCCCTAAAAAAAAAGCTAAGGTTGCGTTTGGTAGAACTTTTTAACTATGATTTGAGTGTAATAGTTGTATTTTGAGTTTGTGAGTTTTGAAATTATGATTTGAGTGTGAAAATTTTGATTGGTTTTTTGAATTGAGTAGGAAATTTTTGATGTGACATATAATATTTAATACAAAAACTTACAACTTATAACCAAACATACAACTCAAAATTCTATTAAAACACATAAAAGGGGCAGTTAGGGCAACTGTTGTGTAGCTTTTACGACAATGACTGTTGCACTGATCATGGAAAAAATTTTGAGTCTTATTTTGATGATTTGAACCGTTCAATTTTTAAAAAATATCAAGTAGAATATACATATAAATAATCAAGTTGATCGGATATCAATAGATCCTTCATCAACATGCATTTGTATTTAGTTTAATATTTATATATTTATTTTTTTATATATACAAATGCGAGTTGATGAAAGATTTATCGATATTCGATAAATTTAATTTTTTATAAATATATTCTATTCAAAATTCTTTAAAAATGTAACTATTTAAATTATCAAAATAAAATCTGAAATAATTCTCCCGAATCACACAATAATTACTATTATGCAAGCTGTACAATAATGACTTTTGGTTGACGAAAGGGGTATATAGTTTTCTCAACGAATAAGAAAGCAATTTCATTCACGATACGAGATTAGCACCGTGATCTTCTCTCTTAAGTCAAAAATTTAAATTTGTCTGTGAAAAATTAAATAAACTCCATAAATAAAATATTCTTTATAAATTTTAAATTCTACACTTTTCTAAATAAAATTTAAATTATATATATATAACCTATCAGTGATAAAGTCTATTAAAGGGGGAAAAAATACTTTAGAATCAATTTTGAGAGGGTAATTTATATAAATATTGGGCCGAGCTGGGTAAATAGGTCGTTATGGGCCGCAATATAAATGGCCGAGTAGAATGGCCATATAAGTTACTCCGGTCCTATGAATGCTTTGGAGTTAGTCCGGTCCAAGAGAAGATTGGAGTCACTGGTCTAGAGATGCTTTGGAGTTAGACCGGTCTTAGAGTTAGACCGGTCGTAACATGTTAGCTCGGTCCAACCACACTTTGGTTATACATGAGAAGCCGAAGTAAGAGTAGTAGAGGGATGAGCCGAATTAAGGGTAGTTCGGCCTACTCTGCGGCTAAGCATAGTCATGTCTATTTCGGTCGTATGGTAGTTCGGCTATGGAAAAACCATCTCACTTGGTTTAAGCAGTGAGGGGGGTGTTGAAGGATAAGCATTGTCCTTCAGGAGTATGAATCCTAGGAGGACTCTACATGGAGGAGTAAGAGTCCTACTTGGATTGTGCCACACGAAACTTATAAAAAGCTTATAAACATCACCTATGAGGAGGTAACACAACTTTATTTTCTGAACACACAGAGCTTCTGTCTACTTGTCAAGCTTATTGACTTAAGCATCGGAGAGGTTTCCGGCACACACCCGCCGGCTAACTCACGTTTGTGTTTTCAGGTGATAAAGCGACGTCGTAAGGAGGAGCGCAGACTTGATCAACAGGATTATACGAGAAGGTGTATTTCTTTCCCGTACAATTGGCGCCGTCTGTGGGAATTCAGACAAGAACAAAACCTCTTGATCAAATTTTTCCTCTTAAGAATCAATGGCACACAACGAAGAGTTGCCACAGTCCGCCATCGATGGACTAACACCAGAGGGAGGTGCGAGGCGCGAAGGTTTGCCTTTGATCCCTCCCATGGCGGACTTGGAGCCACGACAGAATCCCAGGAAGGATACAAGGGGGAGAAAACAGACGAACAGCCCCCATCACTCTCGTTCACAGAGCCTAGAGAAACAAAGGCGGAGGATTGACCCTCGAGCCTTAGAGGATCGCGTCAAGGAGCAAGACGAATTGATACGACGGATGGCGGCGGATATGGAATCTCTAAAGAGTCAGATGAAGGGAAAAGAAGTGGCGACAGGAGAGGGGCGCAAAGGCAAGACGCCCCCTCGCCACTCGGAAGATCGTAGTAGACGTACCACGCCGTCCCAAGCGGAGAGTAAAAGCCTCAAGACAGGCGACACTCAACCCAGAACCTCCAGAACTCGTCACTCCAGGACTGAGAGGACGAGGTTTGAGAGGTCGTACACTGAAGGAAGCACCTACTGGCCTTCACGTACGCACCAAACAAGATCCAGGCAGACGGAGTTGCCCAGATCATCCGACTTACGCACTGTGCTCGAAGAGAAGGCACGATGGAAGGAGGACGCCAGGGCACGCGATCCACACAGACTTTCTGCTTTACAGCGGTTGCCTCCTCGATCGCATAGAAGCGTCGAGGTTGGAATGCCAATACCGCGCCCTGCCTATGAACCAACGGACAAAGCATTAGCAAGGCTGCAGACTTCGTCTTTTATTCCGGCAATTGAGAACGCGCCCTTACCTTCAGGCTTCCTTTAGCCCAAATTCACCACATATGAAGGAAAAACGGACCCCTATTCGCACCTGAGCCACTTTCGCCAGGTCATGGCTATATACCGGCGAAACGAGGCTTTGATGTGCATCCTCTTTCCATCTAGCCTTGGCGATCTAGACTTGATTTGGTTCGAAAAACTTCCTGAAGGCAGCATAGCCTCCTGGGCGCAATTGGCGGAAGCGTTTGTAACCAGATTCAGAACAAACACTAAAACCCCGGTGGAGATCGACCAACTACTCTCCATCGACATGGGCGACAAGGAGACCTTAAGGTCCTACAATAGTCGCTACTGGGAGACCTTCAACCAGATTGGGGACTGCCCCACCAATCTCGCCATTGCACAGTACAAAAGAGGCCTTCAAGTCGGCAACAGACTAAGGGACTCAATCACCATGACACCGCCCCTCACTATGGAAGCCTTGATGGAGAGAGTGCATCAACACATCAGGGTGGAGGAGGATGGCGCACGTGCCAAAGCAAAATCTGGCACAAGCACAGTACCAGAAAAGAAGGCCTCAGCAAAGGTCAACGCGGTAGATCGTCCGAACAAAAACGGACGTGGCAGGCGGGACAATGGAGAGGACCAGGATAAAAGATGGTTGAGAGTCCGCACTGCCATAACCACTGTCTTCAAAAAACCGATCTACCGAATTCTAAGTGAAATAAGAGACGAACCTTTCGTCAGATGGCCTGCAAAGCTAGGAGAAGCCCAGAAGGACTACGACGAGAGGTCGCGATGCACCTTCCACAAAGAAAAAGGGCACCGCACTGAGAATTGCACGCCATTGCGACAACACTTGGAGGAGTTGGTGGCAACAGGTCACCTGGATAAATACATTGAAGGAGGGGCGCAACTAGCCCCCCAGGACCATAATAACCCCAACGGAATGCCAATCGACGCCCCACCTCAAGGCATTATCAACGTGATACATGGAGTCTTTGAACCTGAGCGTGTATGCGAGCTCAGAGGATCAATCAAAAAGGCTGAGCACTTAAGAGAGGTGCTAAGTGCCCAACCTGCAGTCAAGAAGGGGAAGACTGAGGCCACAAACGTCATGTCTTTTTCAGATAAAGACTTGGCAAGGATATATTGCCCTCACAATGATGCCCTGGTCGTCACTCTCCGAGTCAAGGATTTTGACGTCAAGCGGATTCTGATAGACCAGGGTAGTTCATGTGAAATCATGTACTACGAGACATTCAAACAACTAAAGCTACAAGACAAAGACTTGGCACCTGCCGTATCTCCCCTAATTGGATTCAACTCCATGCCAGAATGGCCCGTCGACAAAATAATCCTCCCAGTCAGAGCAGGGAGTGTGACGAAACAAGTGGAGTTCTGGGTATTGAAGGTCCCCCTCCACTTACAATATCATATTGGGCAGAACATGGCTGCATGTCATGCGATTGGTGGCGTCATCCTACCACCAAGTAATGCGGTTTCCCAACGACACCGGAGTAATAGAAGAAGTCTATGGAGACCAGATCATGTCGAAGCAATGCTTTGTCACGGTGAATGGCAGCCGCGCTGCCAAAGGATATGTTCATTCGGTAGAAGAACCTGAGAGCAATGAACTGTTCGCAGATGTTGGCAAAGCAGCTAATCAGAAGGCGGTGGAAGACTTGGTAAAGGTAAGAATAGATGAAAAGAACTCGGAAAAGTTCATTTTGCTTGGATCGTCGTTGTCCAGCACTGAGAGATCAGAGGTCTTGGAATTTTTGACCTCTAACATCGAAGTGTTCGCCTGGACACCATACGACATGCCAGGCATTGATCCCAACTTCATTTGTCACTAACTCAATGTCCACCCATCTGCCAGGCCAGTCATTCAGCGAACTCGCAGATCGGCATTCCACTACGCCGAGATAGTGGCGGAAAAAGTAGGAAACCTGCTAGAGGCAGGAGCAGTTAGAGAGGTGCACTACCCAAGATGGATCTCCAACACAGTCGTAGTGCCAAAGAAGAATGGCAAGTGGCGTGTCTGCGTCGACTACAAAATAGTCAACAAGGCTTGCCCAAAAGACAGCTTTCCTCTACCACGGATAGATCAACTGGTAGACCTAACGACGGGGTACAACCGACTTAGCTTTCTGGATGCATACAGAAGCTACCACCAAATCGCCATGCATAAACCAGACTAGGAGGTCACATCCTTTGCAACTCCAAGAGGACTATACTGCTACAAGGTCATGCCCTTTGGCCTAAAAAACGCAGGGGCGACATTCCAGAGAATGGTCACCAAGATGTTTGAACCGTTGTTAGGCAAAACAATGGAGGCTTACATCGACGATATGGTGGTCAAGAGCAAAGATGAGAATGACCATCTCAAGGACCTAGGTGAGATGTTTGAGATCCTGAAGAAGCACAAGTTACGCCTCAACGCATCGAAGTGTGCATTCGGAGTAGGATCTGGCAAATTCCTGGGCTTCCTGGTGACCAACCGGGGTATCGACGCAGACCCCTCCCAGATCAAAGCAATCCAGGAGTTGGAGAGACCAAACTCAGTCAAAGAAGTGCAGCATCTCACCAGCATGGCAGCTGCGCTCAATCGGTTCATAAGCCGGTCATCGGACAGACTACGACCATTCTTCCATGCTCTAAAGGCCAAGTTTGAGTGGGACGACGAATACGACCGGGCTCTGGAAAGCTTGAAGGAATACATGTCTTCTCCACCACTACTTATAACCCCAATTCATGGAGAAGAACTCTTCTTGTACCTGGCAGTCTCACAGCACGCAATTAGCGCAGTATTGGTCCGTGCAGAAGGAATCCAACATCTACCCATCTATTATGTCAGCAAGACATTACTGGGTGCCGAAACAAGGTATTTGCCACTAGAAAAACTGGCCCTAGCCTTGATGATGGCCTCAAGAAAGCTGTCGCATTACTTTCACACCCACACCATAGTTGTCCTCACAACCTTTCCATTGAAAGCTCTCTTTGAAAGAGCTAACTTCTCTGGGCGAGTCTTAAAATGGGCAGTAGAGTTGGGGCAATACGACATTAAGTTCCAGCCCAGAACTGCAATAAAGGCACAAGCTTTGGCAGACTTCGTCGCAGAATTCACCCCAGGAAGTCATCATATCTGCCCAGTCGACCTGATTGAAACAACCGAACTAGGGATGGAAGTTGACGTCGGAATAACGCAACCCCTAGTACTAGCCACTCAGTCAGGTCCCAATACAGACCAGAGTAAAGTAAGGAAGGAAGAAGCGAACCATGGTACACCAAGTCAAGACTCACCAATAAATCAAGACTTGGTACAACCAGATAGCGAGGGGCAACTAGTAGGTGTGAACCATGAAGAAGAAGACACCAGCAACGAGGAAGACCCCAAGGCATCATCTGATCCTTCCACCTGCTGGAAGTTGTTCGTCGGGGAGATGTGGAAGCTCTTTGTGGATGGAGCATCCAATCGGCATGGAGCAGGACTCGGCATAGTCCTCATCTCTCCAGACGGCCTAGTAGTAGAGCAGGCAGTCAACCTTGGCTTCCTAGCATCAAATAACAAAGCGGAGTACGAAGCACTTCTGACAGGTCTCAAATCAGCATTTTACATGAAGGCCACCGAACTAATGGTTTACAGCGACTCACAGCTGGTGGTGAACCAAATTTCAGGCGACTATGAGGCAAAGGATGACAGAATGGCTAAGTATCAAGAGCTGGTCAGAACAGAGATCAAGAAATTTGAAGTGATGAGGATAGAACAGATCGGCAGAGAGGAAAATAGCAGAGCAGACGAACTAGCAGGCATCGCCTCAATGGCAGATACCTCCATCCCTCATCCACTATTGATCGACTACCTGCCTAGACCAAGCATTGAAGACCCAGAGGAAGAAGAGGTATGTTACGCCGATCTAGGCCCTTCTTGGATGGATCCCATCATATTGTTCCTAAAAGACAGCACCCTACCAGAAGAGAAGAAAGAGGCCAACAGAATAAGAGCAAAGTCACTACGATTTTGGCTCTCCCCATCCTTGGCATTGTACAAAAAATCATTCTCAGGACCTTACCTAAAGTGTGTCCACCCCAGCAAAGTGGAAGCATTCTTGTTCGAAATACACAAAGGCGTATGCGGAAGCCATCAAGGGGGAAGATCACTAGCATGCAGGGCAATTTCACAAGGATATTAGTGGCCATACATGCAAGCGGATTCGGAAAAATATGTCAAAAAGTGCGAAAAGTGTCAAAAGTTTGCACACCAAATACACCAACCTGCCAGAGAACTTCTACCTCTCACTAGCCCATGGCCCTTCGCAATGTGGGGCTTAGACATAGTAGGGCCACTTCCAACAGCACCAGGCAACAGGAAGTTCTTTCTTGCAGCAACCGACTACTTCACAAAGTGGGTGGAAGCAGAAGCCTTGGCATCAATCAAGGAAAAAGATGTGAAGAAGTTTGTTTGGCAGAACATCATCACTCGGTTTAACATACCAAAAGCACTGATCTTAGATAACGGCACTCAGTTCGACGGCAAGATTTTCAGAGGCTTTTGTGAAGAGTACAAGATAGAGTTCTACAATTCTACACCGGCATATCCCCAAGCAAATGGTCATGCGGAGGCATCAAACAAGGTAGTCTTGGATGGATTGAAGAAAAGGTTAGAGAAAGCCAAAGGCAAGTGGGCAGAAGAGCTCCTTCATATTTTATGGGCTTACCGCACCACGCCTCGACGATCAACAGGAGAAACACCATTCTCCTTAGTTTATGGCATGGAAGCAGTCATCCCATTAGAAGTTGGCCTCCCCACAATTCGGAGCGAAAACTTTGATCCAGACTTAAATGGAGAAGCCATAGCATTGGAGCTTGACCTTGCGGAAGAAAGAAGAGACAGAGCATTGGTTCACATCGCCTCTTACCAACAAGAATTGTCCAGAAAGTATAACAAAACAGTGCATCCAAGGCAATTCAAGATCGGAGATTGGGTACTGCACAAAGTGATGGGAAACACCTTGGTTCCGGGAGATGGCAAGCTAGGACCTAATTGGGAAGGACCTTACAAAGTGGTCGGATTAGCAGGCAAAGGGGCATACCACTTAGAAGATAAGGACGGCAAAGCAATTCCCAGGCCATGGAACACTGCCAATCTCAAGTTATTTTATTTTTAGCTTTTTTTCTTTTAAGAATGTGTAATTTTTTACTTTCTCAATAAAACAAGTCAATTCTTTTCAGCATGGTTGTTTTTCTGTAAAAGATAATTTTAGTGGGTTAGGAACATTGTAAACACTCTATTCTAAGTTTGCTGGAAAAACCAACTTAGAGGTTGGCTGGATTAAACCAACTCTTGTTACTCTTCAGTTGAAGTAAGGGTATGGCTGAAGAGTGGTTGGCTGGATTAAATCAACACCCCTCCTAAGCCCAGGATAAGGATCCAGGCTGCAGGACGTTTGGTCGGAATAACCAAACACTCTATTCTAAGTTGGCTGGAAAAACCAACTTAGAGGTTGGCTGGATTAAACCAACTCTTGTTACTCTTCAGCCGAAGTAAGGGTATGACTGAAGAGTGGTTGGCTGCATTAAACCAACTGTTTGTACTCTTCAGCCGAAGTAAGGGTATGGCTGAAGAGTGGTTGGCAGGATTAAACCAACTGTGGTTACTCTTCAGCCGAAGTAAGGCTATGGCTGAAGAGTGGTTGGCTGGATTAAACCAACTGTTTGTACTCTTCAGTTGAAGTAAGGGTATGACTGAAGGGTGGTTGGCTGAATTAAACCAACTCTTAGTACTCTTCAGCCGAAATAAGTATATCGGCTAAAAGAGTGGTTGGCTAGTAAGTCAGATTGACCAACTGAAACCGAAATACGGTATCTCGGCCAAAAATATTGCAACTTACAGTCAGAAGTATGTGAAATAAGGAGAGTAAACCGAAATAGCAGTTGGAGTAATAGAAGACATTACAAGTGCAAGCACACAAACCAAACTGGAATAAGAGCTGAGCACAAAAGATGATTTCCATTGATCAAATTCAAGAGCGATTACAAGGAAGGGGCTCCCAGCTCGGTTACAAGTCAAAACAGAAAGAAGAAAAAGAAAAATACAATCAGTTAAAAAGGTCTTCAAGATCGGCTTCAACGTCAACTTGAACACCGGTTGCAGACGGCAGATCTGTCTCGGTAGCAACTTGCAGCACAGTGTCAGTCGGCGGCTCAACAGTTAGGTATTTAACCATTGGCTCCAACCTAGCTGACTGATCGTTGCCTTGCTCATTAACTACCGGAGTAATAGTTGGCTCATTTTCTTCGTCTTCATTATCTGAACTTTGCAAAAGTTGTTGTTGGACAGAAGCAGCATGCTCCGCTAGTGAAGCCAGAATAAAATACTGTGGAGCATTGTAGACCTCGGTTTCAGGACCACAGCCGAGCTGCTCCACAGCACTTCTCCAGCCGCACTTAAAAAATAAGTCCTTCGCTGCCTCACATTGTGGGATGTAAAGGGCCTCCGCCTCCTTAAAACCTTCGGCGTTGGCACCTTTCACCTTCTCTTTTATTTCGGCGTCCTTTTTCCCTTCGAGCTTGGCTAGCTCGCGAAGGTACTTGTCTTTCATCAAGGCTAAGGCCTTCTGTTTGTCAGCTTCAGCCGAAGTAACTAGTCCGGTTAGACGAGCTACCTCAGCCTCTAGCTCGGCCGATTTTCGTTAAGACTCTTTTAGTTCGGTGCTTTTGGCTTCGGCTTCCGCTATGGCCTGCCTCGCTGTTTTCCTGAGCTCCAGCACCTTTTGATGGGCAATTTGGCTCTTTTGAAGAGACTGAAAACGAATGGAAGGAAATCAGAGACAAAACCGAGCTAAAAGCCCGTGAAAATTAAAAATAGAGGGGCATCTCACCAGGATCATGGATTTAGTGGCCGATCGGATGGCCCTTAGTTCGGTCAGGTTCTGGTGGTGTTCCATGTCTGCTGGAAGGCAAACACTCTTGGCAAGGTTGAATGCCATCAAGTGATCCTTCTCAGCAACCACCGAATCGGTATCCTGGATATCTCGGTTCTGAAACTTGAGCTTGGGAGCCCACCTGGAGGTAGTCCGGTCAGAAGGCTCCGGTTGTGGACTCGGTGGGTGGCTTGGTGGAATGGTGGTTTCATCTTCATCTACGAGGCGCTGCTCGGCTGGGGTAGTCCGGGCGCGCTTGGATGGGCGTGATGAAGAAGGCTGTTGAGAAGGAAGGGCCACGATGGTTTCTTGCGTCTGGCTTGGGGGCGGTACTTCGGATCTGTTGGTTTCGGTCAAAAGGGCCCTGACTCTGTTTCTCTTGGCCATCTCCTGTTCGGCTGTCAGAGGGACTAAGTTGATTTCAGGCAAGGTTGGGTCCGATGCTGGGGCGTCCTCTAGAAGAAAGTCAGTCACTCTGGCTTTTCGGCGACCGCTGTATCTGTAGGTCGGCTCAAAATTTAACAGCTTGGCCCAACTTCTTTCTTTAACCCGTAGTGCGGCGCAGAGGGTATTGAGGTGGGGGTAGCTGTAAAGGGAGTGTAGATGAGCTAAATCTGCATAAAGAAGACAAATTATTAGCTCGGTTCAGAATGGAAGCCGAAATAAGAGAAAGCATAAAAGAAAACCGGAGTAGTTATACCGGATTGTCCTTTTTTCCAGTTTATTCTTCGGCCAGGAATCTGGGCTTGATGATCTTCATAATTCCCAGACACCCAGAAAAAATCGTCGTCATTCAAGTCTTTATCCGGCGTATCTTTTATTATTTTTTCTCAGTTGCGACGTATTCTTAGATAATAAACCCAGCCATCTTCTTTAGAGCCTATGGAGTATTGGTGTAAAATTTCGGCTAAACCTAGGTTTAGACCGGCTTGGCGGTTTAGTTCGGCTATTCCCATTATGATTCGGTATGAATTGGTGGAAAGCTGGGTTGGGCATAGTCGTGTTTGTCTAAGGAATTCACAAATTAATGGCTGGACTGGAAATCTTAGTCCGGTCTCTATTATTGAAAGGAGGGTAAAAGGTACGAAGCCTTCATTCCCCCATGGTGTGACATCTTTTTTGGCTAAAACAAGTTGGACGTCATCAGGGATGTTGTACTCCTTACGGAATTCGGCCAGGCCTCTAGGGGTTTCTACCAAAAACCTATATTTACCCATTTATTCTATAAGTTAAGAATAAGTTAGTTCGGTCGGAAGAATGTGCTCAGTAGCTCGGTTGAGCGCACAGAGGAGTGCCTGGGCAACCTAAGTCTGCAAAGTGGAAAACAAAGGTGTTAAGCACAGATCGTTGACCGTGCTACAAAATCAAAGCGAAGATAAAGGAGTCTTACCTCGGCTATACAGGAAGCTACAGGTTTTATCTCGGTTTAAGAGGATATTTGGTAGCTCAGATTGAGCAAGGGGGTTTGTTATCTCGGTTTGAGCTATGGGTTTTTTACGGTTGAGCTTCTAGGGGCAGCTTTCTGAGTTCGGTTTAGAAACTGAGAAAGCTGGCTTGGCCCCGAAGACTTAGCTCGGTCGAGGGCTAAGGTTTCCAGTTGTCTAAGTTCAGACTTAGTTCGGTTCGATTATATCGGCTAAGGTAAATCAGAAGATGGTGACCTGAAACTACTGATATATTCACAAGTTCTAGCTCGGTTATGATCTGGCTATAATCGCGCTTAAAAAGCAAACAGTATCCTAGTTCGGTTACTTCATGATTGTGGATCAAAATCAATGTTCTACAGCATATTTTGTGTGTTCGAGTGTTCTATGGCCAAGTTTTTTCAGGAAAAACAGGAAATGGAAGCAAAAAGGGTGTTTTTCAAAAACAAACGCAAAAAACTGTGAATTCAACGAAAGCCAAAATAAGAGACAAGAAACAGATTCAGGATGCTTACCTTGTAGAAAGGAAGAGCTGGAGATGAAAGCAAGGCAGTAAAGAACACGAGTTCTTCAGATCGCAGAACGAAAAACCAGAAAAACACGAAGCTCAGGAAGAGAGAGAGAACTGAATAGTAAGGTGAGTGATTTTTGAAAGATGAAAGGGTTTTTGTTTATTGTGAAAGAAACGGAGGCGGGAACTGTTGAAATTTTTCGGAGTACGGGGGCGGCGTGACAGCTGCGAATGACTAATCAGAGCCTGCCACGTGTCATTGGAAAGGGAAACGATTCAGTTTCTGTGATTGAAGCGACGTTTTGACCGGATAAAGATAGCTCGGCTTAAATTTGGCTCGGCTCTAATAACTTCAGAGTATTAGCTCGGCTGGAAAGGCTAAAGAGTTATTTTAGCTCGGCTGAAAGGCTAAAACTTTAGCCCGGTTTATAAATAGGTAATCCCCATCATGCTACGCAGACGGAATTAAAGGGCAATTGAGAGGGTAATTTATATAAATATTGAGCCGAGCTAGGTAAATGGGCCGTTATGGGCCGCAATATAAATGGCCGAGTAGAATGGCCATATAAGTTACTCCGGTCCTGTGAATGCTTTGGAGTTAGTCCGGCCCCAGAGCACCGAAGTTAGTCCGGTCCAAGAGAAGATTGGAGTCACTGGTCTAGAGATACTTTGGAGTTAGACCGGTCTTAGAGTTAGACCGGTCGTAACATGTGAGCTCGGTCCAACCACACTTTGGTTATACATGAGAAGCCGAAGTAAGAGTAGTAGAGGGAGGAGCCGAATTAAGGGTAGTTCGGCCTACTCTGCGGCTAAGCATAGTCATGTCTATTTCGGTCGTATGGTAGTTCGGCCATGGAAAAACCATCTCACTTGGTTTAAGCAGTGAGGGGTGTTGAAGGATAAGCATTGTCCTTTAGGAGTATGAATCCTAGGAGGACTCTACATGGAGGAGTAAGAGTCCTACTTGGATTGTGCCACACGAAACTTATAAAAAGCTCACAAACATCACCTATGAGGAGGTAACACAACTTTGTTTTCTGAACACACAAAGCTTCTGTCTACTTGTCAAGCTTACTGACTTAAGCATCGGAGAGGTTTCCGGCACACACCCGCCGGCTAGCTCACGTTTGTGTTTTCAGGTGATAAAGCGACGTCGTAAGGAGGAGCGCAGACTTGATCAACAAGATTATACGAGAATGTGTATTTCTTTCATGTACAAATTTGAAATTATTTTGGTTTGGTGAGGGGTGTGGGATGACGGTAAAGGATGGGGAAGTGTAATTTTTATTTATATTTTTATTTATTTATTTTGTCTATGCTTGACTTAGGAGTTATTTTGGTTAAATTAATTAATAAAGATAAAATAAATTAATTTAGTTCATAAGATAAATTGTCACATTTAAATTATAATTATTATTTTTTTCACAATCATTTAATCAATTATAAAAAAAAGTCAATTTATCATGAACACAATTTTTTTAGTCAAGTTAAAATCGCTAAAAAATAAAAAGACATGCTAAATTAACTCATCCCAAATGAGGGCTAAATAAACTCATATACATAGAGTTGCAAGGACTTTTTTTTATTTATTTAGATTTTGTTTGGGAAGTTGGCTATTTTTGTTGACTATTTGACTTTTTGATTATTTTAGCCTAACTAAAATAGTTGTGTTTAAAAAGTTTTTTTTTTTTTTTGATTTGATGATTGTGAGAGAAAAAATAAAATGATTATGAATTGAATGTGACATTTTATTTTATTGATTATTTTAACTTATCTTATCTTTTAGTAGGCTATTTTAGCCTAACCATCCATCCAAACCCGTAATATACTTTAACGATCATAAATTTGCTATTTGTTTATTGAAAAATAATTAAGACCCACAAAATACTTCCACAATTATACTCACAATGATATAGTATTATATATATCCATTTTTAATTTATTACACATTTAATGATGTAACTCCACTCTCTTATCACATCATTATAAGTGACTTTGTGAGTCTAAAAGTGTGGGTGAACATTGCCCTGGTTTATTTGGCTGTAGCAGTTTTGGTAAAAATTTTTTTTTTAAAACACAATATTGTTGTGTTATTATTATTATTTTTTGTTTTTCTTTTATTATTTTACTATTTGTGCTTCAAGATTTTACTTATCATTCATCAGTCTAGTTACGGTGTGCCGTACGGACACATGTGCCTTGCGTAGGGCTACAAACAAGCCAACTTGTAGGATTTGTGCCCGGCTCAGGATTTTTCGATGGAATAATATATTTTAAGTATAATAATATAAGAAAAACGAGAATCTAATAATATAATCTAGATTAATATATAAATTTATTGATTAAAAATAATCTAATAAAATTGTGTTCAACGAGTCTTTAAAGATTCTAATTCATCGATTACAGAATCTAAATCAATTTTTAAAATATGGTCTCGTTCAAGGTAGAGAGACAAGCAATCGGTAAGAAACTCTTTCCTCATTGAATTGCTAATGACAGTTTTAACATGCTTCATACTCAAAAATGCTTTTTCCTTGGTCGTCGTAGAAAGAGGAAGGATTGACACAAGGAGAATTAATTTGTAGATCATGGTGTAATGCTCAAACTTTCTTATCACAAATAGTTCTTGGCACAATTCAGCTATGGTAGATATCTTATAAAACTCGGGATTACAAACAATATCAAGCTGATAATGCATTAATTGACATCTCAAAGCATGGATGTCCTGAGAAGTGAAATCTTAGGGATAAAATTTGTCAGCAAGATTGCAAATATTATTCACATTAAAATATCTAAAATTGCCACTAGGATCCAAAGTCGAGCTAAGAGAAAGAAGTTCCACTACCCCATCATTAAATCGATGTTCTAACTCCATCAATTGAAAATCAATTGTAGAGTTGAATATGTCAAAGTGATAATGATGCTCAATTATAATGTGATCTTGTTGACGACGACGACTTGTACCCTCTTTATAAGGAGAACTCATATCATGTATCGCAATGTTATGTTGATTGCAAAATGACACTACATTTGCAAGACAAATATCCTAATCATCTTGTCTAAGTTTTTGAAGGAGAGCTTTTGTTGTGGAGACTAATTTCATTGCATTTAAGATGTTTTGAGTTTTCTGTTGTAAGGCTTGACAAAGTGTATTCACGATTCTCAAAATGTTGTCCATCAAGTGCAAAACGAATATGAATTCAAAGCTCTTCATTATTTTGTAAACACCATTAGCTTGCCTGCGAATTTGTTGATTTGTACTCTTTTTGAGACTTTCAACAACTACACAAGATGCCTCATACATATCAATCAAGTTTCTAACAGAGTCATAATGCGAGCTCCAACGAGTAACTCCAGCTCAATGCAAGGTACTAATTTGATTGGCCCCTTCACCAGATTGACGCTCATCACTAGCCAACATATTTTCAATCTCACTCCTATGAAAAGATTTTAACTTACCAAGGTTCTTTAGAGAAGAAGCAACAAGATTGACAATACAACTCAAGTGAGAAAAAAATTGCCAAATATTAGGCTTATCTTTTGCTGCCGCAATTAAGGCCAATTGTAGACGATGTGCAAAGCAATGTACATAATATGCACAAGGGCAATCTTTAAGAAATAAAGCTTGAAGTCCATTCCATTCGCCAAGCATATTGCTAGCACCATCATACCCTTGACCACGCATGTTTTGAATAGGGAGATTAAATCGAGAAAGGATATTCGATATCTCTTTTTTAAGAGTCAATGCAAATGTATTTTCAACACCACGATATCAAAGAACCGTTCCCCTAACAAACCATCATTCTTGACATATCTTAAAATAAGGGTAATTTGTTTTTTGTTAGACTCGTCTTGGGATTCATCAACAAGAATACAAAAATAACTTCCTGCAACTTCATCAAAAATCATATTCCTATCTCTGTTAGCAAGTGTATACAAAATCTCCTTTTGGATCTTCGGAGAAGTGTATTTGGCATTTTGTGGAGCATTCTTTAATACAGTGCTCTCAAGTGCATCATTCCCTCTCGCCTTGAACTTTAATAATTCAATTAGATTACCTTGATTAAATGAAATTGAGCTTTCATCATGACCTCTAAAACTAAGTCCTTGAAGAGCAAGTCCTTGAATAGTTTTAATTGTTGTCTTTACCCGCATTCGATTTTTCAAAATTTCTTCTTTTGATTGCGCATTTAAAACTTTTTCAATGTGTTAGGAAGATTTCTGTAAATTGTCATGACTAATAACACAATGACTATGCGATGAAGATGCAAGTCTGACATGAAGCAAAAAAACACATTTGGATCCATCATTTACTCTCTTCTAATTGTTAAACCCCTCATTAACAAGTGTAGAACGACTGATTGCCTTATTTGGCTGATCAAACAAAAAGCATGAAAAACAATATGTTTTATCCTTTGAAGGAGAATACTTTAGTCAAGAAAATTATGTAAACCAAATATGTTGGAATCGGCGATTCTGCTTTCCAAATGAGGACCTAGGATACTCAAGTTTAGGTTGATAAGGCCTCAAGTTCACATAACCTCGTCTAACCTCATCCCGTTAATTAATCGGATATTCACAAATTTGCAAGCATAAACTAGGATCCCATTCAATAACAGCTGAATCAAATTCGCTTGGTTTATTTGCTTGAGGCATGGAAGGTGGTTGCACGTCAGAAAATGAGGTTTCAACAACATTGGATGTTATACTATTAGACTTCTATTTTGATTGATAGAATGAGAAAAGGGTTTTGTCTTTTTTGATTGGTGGAGGTTCCATTATTTATAACCTAAAAAAAACAAAAAACAAAAACTAGCCCTATTTAATATTAAACCAGAGTATATCAGCAATAATTTTAAATATTAGGGTTTTTATATATATCCTCAATAATTTTTATTTAGGCTTTCATTATTTTGATGTGTCCAAAAAAAACTGTTCAATGTTCAAAGTTCAAAGGTTAAGAGCAAAAAAGATTCTTTTGATTAAGAGCAAAAAAGATTAAGAAGAAAAAAAGATTAAGAAAAAAAATCCATTCAGGCCGTGAAGTCATGAAATGTTAGATAAGATTAAGAGCAATAAGATTAATCAAATCCATTCTCAACCAAAATAAGATTAAGAAGAAGAAGAAGAAAAAAAAAAAGGGTCAAAGTCATGAAAGAGCAGTACTTGTATCACCGATGGGAAGAAGAGGAAGTGAAGAAGAGTCTGAGAGAAGCTGCTGATGGGGCTGCCTTTTTATATTTTTGGGCTGCCTCTTTAAACAAATACAAACCTATTGGGCTGCCTATTTATTTTTTTGGGTAAGTGTTGGGCTACTGTTGGGCTGCCTATCTAAAAAACAAACAAAAAAATTATTGACCCTTATTTGGGGTTGGGCTGGGAGGCCGGGCTGGACTGGGAGACTAGGTTGGGGAGGGTTGAAATTTTTTTTTTTTACAAATTTTTTAAATTTTGGGCTTGGCTGCAACCACTTATGCCCAGCCCTAGGTTCGCCCTTCAAGCTTCATAATGTAAAAAAAAATGCTAATATATATAAATAATATTTTTACATTGTTTAATATGTAAATCATATAATTATTCTATTATTTAAATAAAAAATAAATGAACTGAGTTTATTTGAGTTTGAGTTTGAACTTGAGCTCGAATCATTTATTAAACAAGACTATAAAAATTTAATTTGAACTCATATATTTACTTAACAAATCAAATTGAACCAAGCTCACAACTAATATGATTCATTTGGTCTTTCCGATGTACTTAAAAAAAAATTACGATTCATTTACAACACTAACTTTAAGGGTACATTTTAACAAAATTCATATTAAACAACAGCACTACAAATTTATTTTTATCAATTTAAAATTTATCCAGAAAAAGAAATTAATAGTTCAAATTTATTTTACTTATGAATTTTATATTTCATCAATTTAATCTCTACCACGTAAATCTATTCGGGATAAATTATAAATTTATAAGGATGAATTCTTAACATTTTTTGCCATTAAGACTTTGGATGCCCAAAAGCAAACACACACAAAAGCTCCAGAAAACAGAGATGACCACATATGCTTTCTGGGAATCACAAGAAAATGGTTCAGACTGAGAGCTAGTCCTACCTGCCTTTAATTTATCTGTCAAGAAGAAAAAAGCTTGGTTTGGACGCATACTTTATAGTTTAATAATGGAATAAGTAAATATATATATATATAAATATGGAAGGACGCAACTCATCAGAGTTGCATTGAGTTGCACCCCGCCTCTTTCTGAGTTGCACCTCTCATATTTTGCTTATTGTTTGGTCTTATACTTTGAATTTTGTTTTTTCTAATTTAGATAGAAATTTAAAAAAGAAATTTTTTTTTAAAGAAATGGAAAAAAAAAAAGCTTATATTTAATTTATATTTCTCAACTTTTTAATTTTAAATTGTTACCCAAATTCATCCTCCGCTCATGTGAAAGATGGTGCACTTCAAATGCCATTTGTTTGTCAAATTAAATTGGATAAAATTATTAGTACAATAAAATTGAGTAAAGAAATTACTTAGTGTGGTAGTATTAAATTAGAAATAAATTATATTTGTTTGTGTAGTAATATGATAATAGTAGTTAGTTGAGATTCAATTTATGAATTTAAGTAAAAATTCTCATTATATATATAATAAAAAAAAAAGTTCTATATTTTTATTGTACGAGTACGAAATAATCTTCACTCGTATAATCTTGTTAATCAAATTTGCGCTCCTCCAAACGTCATTGTGACACCTAAAATTACAAACATGAGCTAGCCAACGGGTGTGTACCGGAAACTCCTTCGATACCTAAGTCAGCAAATAGACTAAAGAGGCCAAACCTTTGTGAATTCAGGAGTATGAATTGTAATAGCTAGGATGAGGGTTTGGTTTGAGTTTTTGTAGATTCCTTATGGCACAATCTTAGTAAAACTCTATCTCTCCTTTGTAGAGTCTTCCTAGTGATCACATTCCTAAAGGATAATACTTATCCTTTAACACCCTTCTTATTGCAAGCTAAGTGAGATGGCACAACTTTTTGCTCAGTTTTTTACCGTGCACTGGCTTAATCGTCCTACACACAATGCCGTGCATGGCTTGCATGGCACGCCACCTTGTTGACATTGTGTGGATCTTCTCCTAGCTTGGTCAAACCTCCATTCTCAGTCCTTTAACTGCCTTCCCTTGTAGGTCAGTCAAAATGCTGACCGCCATTAGGAAGTAGCTAGATCTAGAAAATTAGGTATTTACGAATTCGGTCAAACATCCTTGACTGCAACTAGGAAATAGTTAGGTCTAAAAGTATGGGTATTTACTAGTTCGGTCAAACATCTTTGACTGCCACTAGGAAGTAGCTAGGTCTAGAAATATGGGCATTTACTAGTTCGGTCAAATATCTTTGACCACCTTCTAACCTAGCTTTGGTCAAACCATTAATAGCCTTCCAACCAAGCTTCGGTCAAATCTTTGACCGCCTTCGAACATAGCTTCAATCAAACATTTGACCGCCTTCCAACCTAGCATTGGTCAAGCCTTTGATCGCCTTCCAACCTAGCTCGGCCCAATTTGGCTACACAACTTACCCTCTCAATTGTCTCTTAATTCTATCTGTAGTACATGATTAGAATTACTCTGTCTAGCCGAGCTACTTTGCCTCATCTAACTGGGCTCACCAAAATTGCTTAGTCATAGATTTCTCAAAGTAGGACAATCCTGCCAACCTACTTTGCTGAACTAATTAGCTCGGTCAAAGATTTCTTAAAGTTGGACAATCCTACCAACCTACTTTGCCAAGCTATCTAATCGGGCAAAGATTTTTTGAAGTTGGACGATCTTGCCAACCTACTTTGTCAAACTAACTAGCCGGACAAAGATTTTCCAAAGTTGGATAAACTTATTGACCTACTTTGCCGAGCTAACCAGCTGGTGTAGCTCGGTTTTTTTGCGCCCCCTTTTGGAAGGCGAAATATAAGCCTTATAGTTCAGACTCTCGCGGTTCTAAATCTAATCTCACAAGTACAATGTGAAATTGATAAACACCAAAGAGTCCAAATCCGACAAATCTTTTGAAAAATCGATTTTGAATCAAATTGCTAAAAATAGACTGCTTTGCCAGATACAGAGTCGCCACCTAAATATTTTGTTTTGGAAAAATTTGGGAAACCCATGACTCGTGCCAAAGGCCACGTGTCCATCATCACCAAGATTGTCTCAGCTCGGGAACTTAGGTACGAGAGGGGAAGGTCATGAATGCATTTGAGCACCCCCGCTCGCCCGATCAAAGATCGGCCTCTACTAATCATGATATGAATCTTATTTACGTTATATGTTCTTGTTCCGATTATTAGGCTAGTATTGCTATGTGATGCGCACATACACAAGTATAGACTAACTTTGCAAGAATTGAAACATTTGATTTATGTTTATTTTGAAAATTGTTTTGAATATGTACCACTTGAAAAAGTGATCGCATATGAACATTGCCCAAATTATTCAATTCAAGCAACAAGCCTTCATCCACAAGTATTCAAGTAGTTTATCAATTAACCAATTAGCCTCATGGCAAGCATGCTAGATATGGCAAAAATGGCAATCACACTTATGCAATTATGCTAAAGCGAGTAAAGGCTCACCTAGTACTGAAAGCCAAAAGAGAAATGAGTTAGAAAAATGCATGATCCTAACTTATGCCATATGACTAATGCAACACATGTGATGTGCAATCTAAATAGACTCGGCTACTTAACACGACATATGAGTTAATGAAATAGCATGCGGTTTAAGCACGTATTTAAAGAAATATTTAAGCTAACAATGCAGTTAGAATTATGAATCGAGCCTCGGTGCATGCAATACAAGTGGATGCAAACATGAAGAATGCTAATTGAAACATGATGCCCCTAAACTAACCATTGTAAGCTAATAAATAAAAAGGAGAAAGATGTGGGGTTAAAAGACATACACATTATTACATTACGTTTTCATGAAAGAGAGTCTGAATGAATAAACTAAGGTAATTAACTAACTAATTAAAGCTAAGCTCATTATTACAAAACAAATGAAATTAGCTAAACTACTTAAATAATTATTACAACACAATAAATCAACTACCTATTCTAGTTAACTAACTAATTACAAAATGAAATTGAATAACTAATTAACTAACTAATTAGTTACAACATTCTACAAAATTAATTAGTTACAACTAATTAATTACAATAAAAAAACTTAGCTAAGTATTTAAACTTTAAATAAGCTCGGAATGCGAGGGATGCTCATGCACGTGCTCAGTTTCCACTCGAAAAGCCACTATTTTGCTTCTGGAGAGCCTCTGTTGCACAATAGAACACCAACACTGTTGCTCACTCTGCTCTGCCTTACAAACTCACTTGCACCAGTGGCTGGCCAGCCAGTGATGAGGATTGTCGGCCACCAATGATGGCCAACCGCCTATCAAAGGTGGTCTGCTAGCTACCTGCCAGCCATGGAAAGTGGCCTGCTGGCCACTGCTACCTAGTTCTCCTTGCTACAACAGAGAACAAACAGAGCATGCATAGGGTATTTTCAAGGATTTGTTTGCACAACTCACTCCTCATTTTCATGAACAAATCAAAGGAGTAGTGAACTTGGTTTATAAACCTATCAACTCAAGCAATTTCATTGCATCATGGCTCATGAAACAAAGTGTGCAATTTCAATAAATGCAATAAAATGAGACTCTCAAAACCACCTCCCTATCATGGAAGATCAAGGGAAGTAGTGACCTTGGAAACTTGAACTATTTCATCACTAATGAGTATGAAATGCCTCAAGCTTCCATGTGTTCAATTAACGTCCGATTGAATACAACCAAATTATTATCTTGCACCATTTTTTAGCCTCAAGTTTTAATTACTCCATTTTAATTACCAACCATTCTTTAATGAATTGAGTCTAAAGGGTGACTTTAAGTCCTCTAATGGAAAGAGGGCTCAAACCAAAAGTTGTCTTAGGTAAGAAAGAGACATCATACCGTTGGTAATGAACCCCCTAAGGGATTAAACCATTGAGTATGACATCTCAATCTTATACTTTAAATAAACTAGTTGTTTGAACCACTTTCAAAGAAAAACAAAAAGCCAAGAAAGGAGGGGGGTTGCAGAGATTATAGTACTGAAAATGAGTGAGAAAAGCATAAATAAATGCTATAAACTCAAACAAGATGGTGCCTAAGCCCTAGAACACCAAACTCATGAGGACTATTACACTACAAGCATGTAAAACAAAGCTCAAATGCAAACAATAGTCCAAAACAGTGCTAAAACAGGTTAAAACAAGTCCTAAAACATGCTGAAATTAAGCTAAAAATAACTAGACTAAAATGCTAAAACATGGCACCAACTAGGCGAGTAAGCAAAACATAAGGAGGGGAGGCTAACCCCTCCAAATTTGAACTTCAAAACATGATTTTGGCCACTAAAAAAGCTCTGAAAATCAATGCTTAAAAGCTGAAAAAAAGATAGTAAAAGGGTGGGAAACACAAGGACAAAGGCCTCCAAAACAAAGTACAAAGAAGGGCTATCAACCCCTCAACCTTTAATAGCCTTAAACCCAAGCTTCAGCCCAAAAAACATAGAGTTTTGACAGCCCAAAACAATGAAAAAATAGTAGGAATAATAGTAGAGAAAGCAAGCAAATAGGTAAAGCCTTATACCTCTTGAAGAGAAGAAGCAATTCCAAGTAACAAAACCAAGTAAACACACCCTCTAGAGCTTAAACCAAGCTCAAAAGTACCTCAACTCAAAGATGGTGAGATTTGGTTAAGGGTGTATAGGCAAAGGTTGAAGATTTGTAGGCAAAAGTGTAGAGATTCGGTAGAGGGAGAGAGAATTATAGAGAGAGAAAAATTTTTGATCTCAAAATTGTCTAATCCTAAAACATGAGAAAGGGGCCTCTTATATATAGAAAACATGAAACTCTCTCAAGGAGATCTAGCTCTACACGTGGCGATAGATGCATGCATTTATACAAACAGTTGGCATAACTGGCATAAAATATCTGCAAAATACACTGGTGGCCGGCAGCCCAAAAGTGATGGCCGGTAGCCTCTAAAAGTGGCCGATAGGCCACCAAAAGCTGCAGGCTTGAAGAACCAAGGCTTGGTCCAAAACTGAGGCAACAAGGGTGCAAGGTTTGAAAGGCTTAAAGTTGTGGCATTCCGTTGAGGACTTCGAGCACTTGGCGAGCATATAAACTCATTATCGGGTGTGCATGCGAGGACATCCAAGTCGTAAGGGCCGTCAAAAATGGGGTGTCTACAGCTGCCCCTCTTTGACAAAACTCGGAGTCATAAAATGACGTGAGTGAATGTCAAAGCCCAGAGACGACCCATTTTGACAAGGCCGTAAGACTTGGACAAACAATCAAGGCATAAATAAATGGTTGTGCCCGTAGGCTACCTACATATCCTTTTGTAAGGAATCAAACTAGCATAGTTTTGAGGCAAGATGCAAATGATATGCACAATGCAAATAATAGATAATGTAACGAAATAATCAAACCATAAGCAGTGCTTACCACACAAATACCATAAAGGGATGGGGATGCAAAACAAACTACGTTTAACACAGAAAAGAAGTGGGCACAGCCAAACGACGCCTAACACAGGCTAAGTGCCTACATCCTCAATACTGGCCTCAGCCCAGCATGGATGTTTACACATAACAGAACCATGTTTCAACGTAAAAAGGTGCGAGCACATGCAAAACTATGTGTTTCATAGAAAGAGAAAGAGTACAAGTAATTGGGTGGTATGATATAAGTGAGGAATGATCTGCTGGGGAAAGAAAATGATCTTCAATGCTGAATGCAACAAAACAAAATACAATGCAGTGGATGTAGTGAATAAAAAGCACAGGACAAACCACATTTTACCTAGAAAAGGCATGGACACAAAACAAACCATGTCTAACACAGAAAAGGTGCCGACACCCTCAATACTGGCCTCAGTGCAACATGGATACTTATACATGACAAAACCATGTTTCAATGAGGAAAAGGTATGAGCACATGCCAAACGAAGCTTAATATGGAAAGGATGCAGGTGATAAAATGGTATGATGTAATGGATGTAATGGATAATGTAGTAAATGAATATAGGGACATACTCCAACCACGCTGGAATCATAAGAGGAGGAAGAACAAATCGCAAACACGCTGAAATTGTGAGAAAAGGTCTTGAGAAAAGCACCCAGGGTCACGTTCCACGCGTGTTGAGATAAATTACAAACACTTTGAAATCGTGTGAGGAAAGGAACACTCAAGCCATGTTGAAATCGTGAGAAGAGGTCCTGAGATGATACGATGGATGCAAAGAGTATGATGAGATTGTGCTATAGATGCACAAGAAATGTAGTAAACAAACAAAGAAGCACTTTAGAAAGTACCTCATGAGGTGAGTGGCGATAAACCGCTCTACTCTGACGGGGATCTCCCCTTTGTGTTCTTCGAACTCTTACCTTCAACTCACAGTTCAAAGGCCCTCAAATGCTGACAAGGGATAACCTCTGCATGTAGAAGCCACAGATGCTGCTTTTCTTCCTGATCATATTGACAACTTTCCCTATTCTCCAACGGGGTGACAGACTATGTTGGTTCAGTATCTAGAATTGAGGTGCACACATGCCATCTTAATCTATGGGGCTACCATACAGATTTCAAGCCAGAGATACACCCCTGGGTATTTAAACTAGACTTTAGTCTTGGAAATTCCAAACCTTTGTGTTCTAGGCATCGCCATTCGAACTCTAGTTTCCACCATCGCAGTTGGTCTCCTAGGAACTCATTGCAAACACAGCTAAGATGCCTCTAACAGGGAATGGTGTTCGGGGATAGCACTTTGATTGCCATTTTGGCTTGAAGTAGGCTTGAGCTTGAGCTTGAGCTTGAGGTACACTTATACTACGGAGAAAAGACAAGACCTGAGTAGGTGCATCCAGAATGCAATTTCAGAAATTGCTGAAGTTGAAACAAACTCAGATGCTCCAATTTTCCCTTTTTTTCTTTTGCTTTGCAGTCCGGAACCTATGTACCTTCAGATAGGTCCTTGTTCTATTGCTCTTTCTTTTGATCAAGGGTGGACCCTATAGTTTCTGAAAGAAAAAAATTCTGTTTTGTACATCATGTTGGGAATGCCAGAGCACTCTGAGCACAAAACGATTTATTTTTGAAATTGAAACCAAGAATTCTTAATTGGGTATTAAGCCTACGACTGACCACAGTCAAAACTACTCAACAAAGGAAAAGCAAAGTAAAACAATCTAAACACATCTATTTACACGTAAAACGACTCAAAACAAGAATCGAGACAAACAAAAACAACAAACACAACACTCAAATGTTTACCACCGGTGAGAGAGCTCTCAGTTTATGGGAGTCCACTGCTTCTCCAGGTATTATTTCCTACCCTTTCTTATTTGTGATTCTCGCATCACTTTGGCACTCAATCTCTTTTTCTTTGAAAAGCCCTTTCCTCACTTTTTCTCTCATCGCACATCTCTCTATTCTTTAATCTCATTTATTTTTTTTTAATCCCTTCCCAGGTGTGGTTGATGGATAAGTTGGAAGTTATGGACCTTATGGGGGGGTCGGATATCCTGCTCTATTTCCAGTTCATGCTTCGCACTTGGCTTGATAACTCGCAGCTTGAAGGATGGAAGAGTTTTTGGCCTCTATTACTAGCCTCAGCTGTGCCCTTTCTGGCGAGTACGTTGATAACGGAAAAAGACAGAAAACCTGACTCGACTATGCCCCTAGTTCATCATTTTGACCATTTTTTGTTTTTTAGCTTTTTGTTAAAACAATTTTGACCAGCATGAGAGTTAGATTAACATACTTGTTCGACTTTCTGCTTTGAAATCATGTAAGTAAGGCTATGAGCACCGAAAATTTTCCTTTTTGGGTCCAAAAAATGGTCTAGTTTTGGAAAAATGGAATAATTTTCAAGAGAATTAGTCAACCTCATTAAAAATCCTCAAAACTGTTTACAAATGGCCACTATCAGACCAATGAGGAATTAACTCTTGAGATGCGTAACCCCAGATCTGAATTTGAATTGTCTTGCAGCTGAATCCTTCTAACGGAATAGACAATCGATTTTAAACGAAGATGAACACGAACATGACCCAATTTGCACTTGGATAGGATAGCCGATTTGAACAAGGGTAAGCCAATCAACATGGATGCGACAAGCAGGTTGAAAAATGGTTGGGGGCTGAACTTTAGGATGAAAGATGGGAATCAGGCTGCACGTAGTTCTGGGGGTTAAGGTGCACTCAGGTATTAATACTCTCATTTTACACTCTAACTTTTGCCAAAGCTGCCCTTCTGGGTTTTCAACCTTGTGAGCTCTATTTTTCCTTTTCATTTTTCTTTCTTCTTATTTTCTTTTCTTTTTTGTTCTTTGTTTCCATTTTTTCATTTTTGTTATTTTTTCATTTTTTTTGTCTTGCTCTAACTTTTGCCTGGGTCACCCTTCCGGGTTTTCAGCCCAGTGAGCCTCTCAAGGATAGAAAAGTTTAACTTGTCCATGTTAATCGGTCGTAGGATCTCTAAGCTATTTGAATCGAGGAGAATGGTTGTTGTTCGCTGATGATGTAGGAGTCCATCCAATCGGGTCTGAATTTGCCCCTAGTATTGTGGATAGGAACTCGATTGTCCTTTCAGCAATAAATTTTCTTCTCTCAGATTCTGGGATTTGGCTTTCTTGCCAATCTCCAACAGCTTGAGAAATGACCCAATTTTAAATCTTCGAGTACATCTGACTTTTTTGCCCCTAGTTCAAGGGTTGTTTTAAATCCGGCCATGCAAGCCTCCTTTGATCGCATCTAACCTTATTACCCCTAGTTCAAGGGCTGCTTTGAATTCGGCCATGCAAGCCTCACATTGTGGTTGATTGTTGAACATTCTGAATCAAGGTTCAAGGTTTGCAAGTAAAGGGGTCGAGTCTTAAGGCTGAGAGTGATCCTATGCTATACAATCTTAAGATCAATTCCAGGTATGTCTTCGTAGAACCACATAAAATATTTTTGAAATTCTTTTAATAAAGCAACTGGTCGCTCATGCTCTTCTGAAGACAATGTAGAACCAATCTGGATCAAGCTAGGATCCTTCTCAGTACTACATTAACAGACATAATCTCATTCATCAAGGGCTTAACAGGCCTCTCTTCCTCTCAGTTGATCAAATTTTTGCAAATCCCAAGAAATTCCTTCCTCTTTGTTTTCACCACAGTTTTGGAAACAGTTTTGAAAAAAACTTTAGTCAATGCAATGATTTAAAGGCACAGTAGAAGTAAGTGGAAAAGTACTGTCATTTCATTCAGATCTTTTGGCGCAATTGACTCAATGGTAGAAACAGAATTAAAGAGTGAAAAAGACAAACAGAACACGACAGTGATGTGATGTCCGAGTTAACACGTCTGAAATCACCTGACTCTAACATAACAAGATTGACTCGAAACAACAAGACTGACTCAATACCCAAGTCTGAAAGTAAAATAAACAGCATTTTCAAAGTGCTAAAAAGTACATACCATCCACCACATTTGGAGTAAAATGAGCGCCATCAGTAGGTGGTTCATCCCCGATCACATAGTCACATTATCCCCCAGTTCATCGATCCAATGCCGATATACTTTGTAGGACCTGGCAGAGTGATGACCTTATTGTCAATCAGATCTTGAACTTCATGGCGAAGATGAAAACAACCATTAGTGCCATGGCTGGTTTGTTGATAGAAGACACAGTACTTGGCAGCATTATATTTGGATGAAAGGGGATCAGGGGGAGGTCAAAGGTCAAGGGGTTTGAGATGGCCTTGTCCTATGAGGATTTGGAGAGCTTTGGACAAGGTCATGTAAAGGGGATTGAAGGTGCGGTTTCCAGTCCTGCTAGGGTTGACAGAGGGGTTGGTAGGTGTTGATTGGGTTTGATGACCTCTTATGGGTGTAGGATTGGAGCTAAAAGAGGTGTTTCTGGCACGGTAGCCCTTTTCATGGTTTATTCCTGGATTCAAAATGCTCCCAACCTGAGCGACAAAAGTGTCATACACAGTCTTTGCAATAACTGCAAGCACTTGCTATTTGTTTAGCCTTTTGCCCTTCAAAGCCTCAATAGCTCATTGAAACTGTTCATAAGGATCAATACGTACCTCGGCCTTATTCTTGCCCCTCGCCTCCACTTTGCCAAGGGATTGGGTCGCTATATCGGAGTAGAGCCCAGTTGTTGACATGTCATCACCCAGACTTGAGATAGCTTCAAGTTGGCCATTTTCAATTGTAACTCGCCCTAAGATTGGGGAGCCTTTTGGCATGAAATTTCTGGCATGTGATGTGGTCGATGATGGAGCCAAAATCCCAAAGGCTAAATCTGTCACTGTTCTCTGAAGATCTTCAATCATGCTCATTAGCTCAGAAGTAGTAGGTTTATGGGTTTGAGATGATTGGGGTTCAAGTGCATCCATTATACACAAGTCCGTGCTTTTTGGAATGAACACCTCAGGCTTAGGTAAATGGATCAGGGTGATGTATATGCTGGGGTTGTAGGTGGATGGTAATGTATGGATTAGGTTGAGTTGTGAAGATGATGGGTTAGTAGTGGTCTGAGGTCCTTTTCGTGGACCTCAAGATTTTTGCAAAGGACCTCAGACCACCACTAACCTAACAACCCTTGCAAAAATTTTCTTTGAAACCCTCTTGATCCTCTATTTTTTTAACCGAACAAAATTTGATTTGGTGAAGTTTTGAGTTTTCTCTTGGTTTTCTTAACTCTTCACACATTTTCTCTTTCCCTCTTGGAGCTTCCCTTCTCTTGGTCTTCTCTCTCCTAGGGTTTGTATTTTGAGGTTTTCTACCCATTTTCACTCATTACCCTACTTTTTGTTCACTTCTTCATATCCTCTCTATGGCTAGTGACGAAGTACCTATTCTCAACCCTGCTGCGGGTATCGGTGCTGCCCTTGGTCCAGACATGGAGGCAGAGGAGGATACTGCATCGCTTTTCCTTGCCGAAAGGCCCTTTGATGCGGCTATATACCAACCGCATACACATGTGCCACCCGCAGGTGGCATCTTAAGATTTAAGGGCTTCATCCCAGGGCCAGATGAGGACACTCTACTACGAGAGCCCATGGAGCATGTATCTGCCGACGTCTCCACGGTACGCAACTTTTTCCCTTATTTTACTTTGCACACATGTTGAAATGTTGAAACTGATGAACAAGCCACTCGTCTCTATTGTACATATACTGATAAAACTTCTAATTGATAGGTGATAGCCATGAAGATAGGCAGCTATGGTTCTATATTTGGCCCTCGGCATTGGTACAAGCGACTTCCCGCAGAGGTCCACACTTTTGTTAATGCTGCTGGCTCTGGGCCCTTCTACTCTGGGCTTATACAAATGAGGACCGAGTCTTGGCTTTATGGGGCCCTGGTAGAGAGATGGTGGGACACCACTGACTCATTCCACTTCTTTTCGGCCGGGGAGATGACGCTGACCCTATACGACTTCTCGATGCTGACCGGTTTGCGGGTTGGGGTCAGTGGCCCAATCCCCTTTGATCCGGATATGACCCAGTGGAGAGTTACATAGCTCTAGCTTCTCGGGGCAATCTCAGACACCACCAGCCATGGGATGGTGCGCTACTGCTGGTTCTTGGAGCATTTTTTCTGCACTCAACCAACTACTGCAAATAAGGTTGCCTAGTACACCAGCGGCTTCCTCATATACTTTCTCGGTACTACTCTGTTTGCGAACAGGGAAAATACCGTGGGGTTATACATTCTAGGGGAATCGGTACACCTTCCTCAGGTGGTGGAGTACGATTGGGGTGGCGCCGGCCTGGCCACTTTATACTATTACATGAGCTCTATCTTCCGCTGCAAGGCGGATTCACTTGGCAGCTACTGGAGGGTTTATGAGGTATACCCTACACTCACTTTTTTGATATGCTTTACATTCTGTTCACTGTTGCATTTCTTGTTCATCTGATCTATTTTTTCATGTCTTCTGTTTGCCTTTTGTTTGCAGCTTTGGGTTTACACATATTTCACTTCTTTGGCTCCAGTCCTAGTGAGGCCGATCGAGTTATTAGTACCCCGCTCCCAGCACTACAACTCGCGGTTTGAGCGATGCCGCATTGTAGATCAAACCTTCCTGTACTTCCACAGCTTCTTTGACACGATCACGGTGGACCAAGTAACAAAATACCAGTCTTTAGCTGTTAGCTACTATAAGCATATTACACTTTTCCACACTACATAGTCATTCTCATGCTGTTGCTTCTGTGCCATATTGCCATTCTCATACTGTACTAATTTCTGCACTGACTTCTGATTGCACTAACATCTGACACTACACTGCCATTCTCATCTGACATTGCACTGCCATCTAACACTGTACTGATTTTCTCATCTGACACTGCATTGATTTTCTCATACTGCACTAATTTCTGCAGGTTGACTGGCAACCTTGGGAGGGCATTTCCCAGGTGTCAAGGATGACCTACGCTGCTGCCTGGCATGTCTCTACGATCAGGATTCTATTCAAGGGCCACTTTGGCCGTGCATACTACCTGGGAGAGAGGTTCATTAGCCAGACGCGGGGCGTTGCTGACCCCGATATTCCACATCCTCCTCCTCCCGACATGAGGGTAGTGGATGATCTACAAGACGGTCCTGAGCTTAACTTCTTGATGATAGGTGAGGACGATGATTGTCATCATGAGCCTGGCGACTTCACTACCTTCTTATACACCCGAGTGACGGCACCTCTTACCCCAGGCGTGGCTCGAGCTATGCCGGAGGTTGCTGCTGCTGTTGTTGGGGTTGTTGATGCGCCTGCTGGAGGTACCCCTGTTGTTGCGCCTATTCTTGGATTTCCTATGATCCCCATTGAGATTATATACGTGCGTTCGGATGGAGCGATCGAGTAGATCCCACTTTAGTACATCGAGAAGAGGGATCGCAGGCTAGTGTTTGCCCCTGGCGTCGAGCAGGTACACATTCCTTTATACTAGTCCATATTGCACTTTAGCTTGTTTTCTGCCGTTTTTATTCATTATCTGCTATTACTTCTACCTACCTTTCTTAGATTCTGTTCTTTTGCAGATACCCCCGGGCATTTGGTGATGAGCTCCTTCGGATGATCGACCGACTACTCCTCATGGTACGAAGGAAACAGACTGCCTTAGTCACCTATGGGATCGAGGTACATTCTATCTACGATTTACTATTGTTGCCATACTATACACTTCTGTTCACTCCTATTGATATCTGTTCTCTTTTCAGCTTGAGCCGGCGCCAGCAGTGCCTGTAGGACTTTCTGCAGCCAGTAGATGGAGATAGGGCCCAGTGAGAGGCCGATGAGGAGCCGATCGGGGGAGAGGTCGAGTGAGGCAGCGCTTGCCTTTCAAGGAGTCTTTTGACGGGTTCATGACCCCCGAAGACGAGAGATAGGAGATTGACTTGCAGTCGAGCAGCCCTAGCGATGACAGCGATGCACCTCCTCCGCAGTTGAAGAGGAAGAGAGCCAGGATGGGCTACTGATGACGATGATGATTTTGCTTTTGTTTTGCTATTGCTTTCGTTTTGCTATGTCGTTAAAAAAAACTAGCTTCGGATAGACCTTTGTTTTTGAAGACTTCTGTTTTGTTTTGTTTTGTAAAACAATGATCAGGGCTAGACCTGCCAGTTATAAAAGATAAGTTTTTGTTGAATGATTTCCTTGCACAATATGATGAATAACATTTGCATATGATGAACGGTGTAACTCTTGCATTGTAAGCTTTTGAACTGTGAATGCTTTGTTCTTGAATTGATTCACGAATCGGATAACGACTTACAATCGGTCAAAATGTAAAATACAACTCGATAATAAAAAAATGAAATGTAAACAACTCACAAACACTAAAAAACACTTGGTACAAACGCAACAAGACTCAAAAGAATGGTCATAGTCCATCCGAACAAAGGCCAGCTTTTGCTGCAACTGCACTAAACTCGACCAGCACCAAGACCCGACCGGACTTCACTGATGCACGGCCAACTATCAGTGTGATATCGGTCAGCGCTGTCCAACTATCATGCTTAGCTCTTTCTCAAGCTCTATAAATAGTGCTCCCATGCTATTTTTCTGGCAGACTCACAAATCTTTGATATTTTGCTCTCAAGATGAAGATGTTGCTTGTCAATAGGCTTCGAGACTGGATAGCCACTTTTGATGGCTTGGAAAAGGTGAATTTTTGCGATTTTGGCTTAAACGCCCTTTTCCCTTTGAGCTGCACTTCTCTTTGCTTTCCATTTCTCCATGCCACGATTCGATGTTGGAACCCAGTTACACATGTATTTAGCTTTGGGGGATAAGAAATATGCCCAATAATTGAAGAATTTCAGGCATTAATGGAATCCCGGCGCTATGAGGAAATCATAGCTCAGTCCCGTTTTGCCCACGTCCAAGCTTTGGGACGGATGTGTGGGCTCACTCTACAAGAGGCTCGATCTTTGGTTCATAATAGAGAGCTGGATATTCCCAGCCTGATTCATCGATTTTTTGACGTCGGTGATCGAAGCGACCTTTTCTGCCTAGGCTTTCAGCAATATACCCTTTGCTTATGTATGCTTGCTCATTTCCTTCTCACCCTAAGTTTCGGCGGGTCCAGCATTCAGTTGGTCGAAGTGGCCCAAGGTTTGAAGGAAGGTAAGAGTTGTATTGGCTTGGTGCTGGCCGAGACTTTGATGGGCTTAGGCACTTTTCATTGGCGGGAGACTACCAGATTCACGAGGAGTCCACCACTCCTTCAGGTAATGTTTCCCATCCTTTCTCATATGTGTTTCTTACATCACTCGGCACTCATGCTCAATTTTTCTCTCAAAACCCTTTTCTTACTTTTCTCTTATCATATATCTCTTTATTCTTTAATCTCTCTTTTCTTTCATCCCTTCCCAGGTGTGGGTTATGGATAAGCTGAAGGTAGTGGACTCTTGCCCTGAGTACTCAGCTCAAGGCTATTTCATCTGCCACCGAATAGTGGATTTCCTGAATGACGGATGGTGGTGCCACTGGATGTGCAATAGATTTGCTGTTGACATTGCTTGGTGTTGCCCGTGGCTTAATTTGACCGAGATGAGCTACAACATGACTCCGCAACCTGGGATTCAGCTAATCAGCCTCACACAGTGTGTATTCTACTTTCCTTTCTGGTTCAGATGTCAGTTTGGGCATGATCAGACCCGCCCAGAATAGTGGGTAGAGTATACGGTTTCATTTCCCATCCGAGGTTCACACTTGGCTAGGTACCTCACTGCTAGGAGGACGAGAGAGCTTCTGGCCCCTGCCCTTAGTTTCAGTTACACCCTTTTTGGCAAATGCTTGGCCTGGCTCGATGATGATGCATAGACTGGGCCCACTTTGGCTTCAAACGCTTTCGCAAGCACGAGTGGGGGATGCAGGAACATCTGACTCATCTATGCCCCTAGTTTATTGCTTTGACCTTTTTTTTTTCAAGTTTTCGATGTAATAAAAGCAACTTTGATTTGTATCAGAGAGTTGGAGAACTTTTATGTTGAAATCAATGAAATTAAAGTTGTGAGCATTGAAAATTTTCCTTTTGGTCCAAAAATGGTCTAAGTTGTAAAAGGTAAAATTTGAACAAAATCAACTTTTATTAAAACTTTCCAAAACCATTTTTGAAAAGGATCATCACTTGGCACGCACAGAATAAATCCTCAAGATGTATAACTCCGAATCCAAAAAGATCACAAATTGCCCCTTGACTGAATAGCATTGCTCTGCATAGAGTAAAGCTCACAACTAAACCCTCAAGTAAAGAACAGACAAAGATGACCTGATCAGACACTTGGACAGGATAGTTGAGTTGGAGGTGATTATGGTCGGACTTCAGGATGAAGTTGCCTATGTATCCCGAAGATGGGAATTAGGCCTTACGCAATTCGGTTTGGGTTCACTTGAGTATTAACTCTCTCTTTTTGCGCTCTAACTTTTGCCAATGCCGCCTTTTAAGGTTTTCAACCTTGCGAGCTCAGTTTTTTTTTTTTATTTCTAATTTTTGTGCTCTAACTTTTGCCTAGGTCGCCTTTTCGGGTTTTCGGCCTAGCGAGCCTCTCAGGGATAGTATTTCTTCAACTTGTCCGTGTTGATTGGTTAGGAAAATTCCAGGCCATCCCAGTCCATGAGAATAACAGCTCCACCCGACCAGATAGTTTTGATGATGTAAGGACCAGTCCAATTAGGTCTGAACTTGCCCCTAGGGTCATGGATGGGAGCCCGGTTGTCTTTCAGTACCATATCTCCCTCTTTGAGATTCCGGGACTTAACTTTCTTGTTAAAAGCCCTAGCAATTCTACGTTGGTAGCCCTGAACGTGGTACAATGCTTTCAGTCTTCTTTCATCAAATAACATCAGTTCTTCAAACCTGCTCTGTTGCCAGTCCACCTATACTATCTGACACTCAGCCATAACTCGCAGTGACGGGACTTCTATTTCGATTGGCAGAACAGCTTCCATCCCATAGACGAGAGAATAAGGGGTTGCCCATGTAAACATCTAAATTGAAGTTCTATAACCCTAGAGTGCGAATGGCAATTTATCTAGCCAATCCCTGTAGGTCTCAACCATCTTCTGCAAAATATGCTTGATGTTCTTGTTAGCAGCTTCAACAGCTCCGTTGGTTTGCGGCCGGTATGTAGATGACTTGTGAAAAACCACATTATATTTCTCCAACAAGTCTATCACTTCCTTCTTGAAGTGGGAGCCATTATCTGAAATGATCTCGTTTGGGACTCTGTATCGGCAAATGATGTTGTTTCTGATGAACTTAGCCACATGCGCTGCTTTCAACACTGCATAGGATTGAGCTTCCACCCACTTTGTGAAGTAATCAATTGCCACCAAAATGTATTCAGGCCCATTTGACCCTTTTGGTGTGACTGCGCCAATGACGTCAATTCCCCAGACTGAGAATGGCCATGGCAAAGTCATGTTGTACAGTTTTGATGGCAGGATGTTCTTGCTATTAGCATGAATTTGGCATTTGTGGTATCGCTAAACAAAACCAATACAATCCTCTTCCATGGTAGACCAGTAGTAACTCTGCCTGAGAATCTTTTGGGCTAACATTACTCCGTTCATGTGCGCTTCACACGCCCCTCTATGGATGGCCTCCATCAGGCGCTTTGATTCCTCTTTTTTAACACACAACTTGTGCATTCCCAAATAACCTCTCTTGTACACTTTACCTTCGCAGAAGATAAAATGGATGGCCATTCGCCGTATTCCCTTTTTGTCCTTGGCATTTGCACTTGGTGGATAGACCTCATTTTCCAAGAAGTTCCAGATATCGTAGTACCAAGGGTTTTGATCTTGCGCTTAATCTATTGCGGCGATAGTTTCATAGGCTGGCGTGTATCTCTGCTCAATGATAATCGGATGCATCCGGACTCTAAGAGGGATATCTATCATGGAAGATAGAGTTGATATGGCGTCAGCGAACCTATTGTTCTCTCTTAGTAGATGCGTGAAAGTCAGCTTTTCAAACCTAAGAATCAGAATATCCAGGGTCTGGTGATAAACCTTCATCTTTTCTTCTTTGACCTTCCAGTCTCCGTTTGCTTGCAAAACAACTAGGTTCGAGTCCCCGATGACATCCAACTTGTTTGCCCCTAGTTCTAGGGTGGCTTCCAAACAAGCGATACACGCCTTATACTCTGCTTCATTATTGGACACCTTGAACCGGAGTTTGAAGGCTAAAGGTATATGGGAGTCGTCGGGTGCTATCAGCAACACACCTATCCCATAACCATATTGATTGGAATCTCCGTTAAAGTACATTGTCCAAGTCTCTTCCTCAACTTGTAGAATGGCTTCATCTAGGAACAGGTATTCCACTGTTTCATCCCCTTCTACCGGGTGATCTGCCAGGAACTTCGCTATAGCTCTTCCCTTGACCGATTTGCGAGTAACATACTTGAGATCAAATTCGGAGAGAAGAAGCAACCAATTGGCTAGCCTATCTCATAAGCGCTGGTTTCTCAAAGAGATATTTGATGGGATCTAATCTCGAAACTAGAATTACGGAGTAAGCTAACAAGTAGTGCCTCAACTTCTTGGTAGCCCATACCAAGGCTAGGCAAGCTTTCTCTAACGGAGTGTAGCGGGTCTCATAATCCAGCATTTTCTTGCATAAGTAGTAGATGGCTTTCTCCACCATATCCTCAGATTCTTGAGCAAGCATGCATCCCATTGTAGTGTCTGTTACTGATAGATATAGAATCAAAGGCTTCCCCGGGTTTGGCGGCGACAACACAGGTGGATTCTGAAGGTACTGTTTAATCTGCTCAAAAGTGAATTGACATCGATCATCTCATCGGAATTTCTTTCCTTTCTTCAGGAGACCAAAAAGTGGTTCACAAGTCAATGTTAATTTGGAAATAAACCGTCTTATGAATTGCACTTTACCCAGAAAGCCTCACACCTCCTTTTTAGTCCTTGGTGGTGGCATTTCTAGGATGGCCTTGATTTTGGAAGGATCTACCTTGATGCCCCTTTGTATGATCAAGAAACCTAGCATTTTCCTTGCTCTTACGCCGAAAGTACACTTCTGCGGATTCAACCTCGGTCTGTATTCTCTGATTTGTTGAAAGAATTTCTTCAAGGCGGTGTAGTGACCCTCTTTTTCTTTGGACTTGACAATCATGTCGTCCACGTACACCTCGACCTCTTTGTGGATCATATCATGCAGAATAGTGGTTGCAGCCCTTTGATAGGCAGCCCCTTGATAGGTAGCCCCGGCATTCTTAAGCCCAAACGACATCACCCTATAGCAGTAGGTACCCCACGGTGTAGTGAATGCGATTTTCTCTGTATCTTCGGGCACCTTCAGAATCTGGTTATACCCGAAAATCCATCCATGAAAGAGACCAATGCATGGCCTGCGCTGAAATCTACTAACTCATCAATATGTGGCAAAGGAAAATCATCCTTCGGACTAGCCTTATTTAGATCCCTGAAGTCGACACAGACTCTGATTCTGCCATCCTTCTTTGGGACTGGAACAATGTTGCCCAACCACGTTGGATACTCAAACATAAGCAAGAACCCTGCCTCGATCAGTTTGGTAACTTCTTCCTTAATCTTCAAAGCCCAATCCGAATGTATTCTCCACAACTTCTGCTTGATGGGTCGGGCCTCGGGGTCTAGAGGGATCCGATGCTGTACAATCTTAGGATCGATTCTAGGCATGTCTTCGTAGGACCACGCAAAAACATCTTTAAAACTTTTAATAAAGCGACTAAGTGCTTGCGCTCCTCCAAAGACAACGTGGACCCGATCTGGACCAGACGCGGATCTTTCTCAATACCCATGTTAATAACAACGATTTCATCAGCAAGGGGTTTTGCAAACCTCCTCTCCTCTCGATTAATCAAGTTTTTCAAAACCAGAGGAATTCCTTCCTCTTCGTTTTTACTAAATTTTGAAAATCTTGGTCAATGTAATAAACAAGCAGCACAGAAAAATACTCAAAATCAATAGCATTCTCATTCATAAGATCTAGCTCTTCAGTTACAACCGACTCAAAAGCAAAAGAAAAAGAGGACCTGGACAAGACCTTGGCATCCGGGTTATCACCCCTAGGAATACCGAACTCAAACTCAAAAGAATCGGAATCTGATTCTGACTCTAGACTCTATGGAATCAAATTATGGCTCACTACCTGACTCAGAACTAGACAGGTAGCCCTCCTCCAACTGCCAGACAAGAGATGGTGCTTCAGATGCATCCAAAATGCTGCTAAATGGGTTCACACGCGGTTGGTCCCCGATCATGGAGATGGTTAGTTTATCCCCCAAGCTGTTTGAGTCGGCTGGAGGATCTGAAAGGAAACATGCCAATGCTGCTTCTACTCCAAGCTCGCTGTTGTCTGAGTCACTTTTCATGCTTTGTCCAACTTCAGTACTAGGTTCAACCTTTTCCTTGGCATCACTATCTTGTAACTGCAGGTTGAAGAAGATTTCGAATCCGGGGACATGCTGCTTCGCAGAATTCGTCCAGGGCTCGGGAAAGCTGTAAAATGGGAAATCTTCACCCTCTCAAACAAAGTGGCCATTCAACGTTCCTTGGATTGGCCTGTAAACGAGCTCATAGTGTTTCCCGGCCCGCTTGGCTCTGGCTCTGGCTTTGCCTGCCATCTCTTCCCTTTTCTTGACCCAATCCTCTTTGGTGGGTAAATATCCCAAACTAAAGGCATGGGGATTATGCGGCATATCGGTCAATGCTGTGACACATTTCTGGCCACTTCTTCCCAGCCCCATTCTTGGCACATGTTGCAGCTTATTCATGAAATAGATCGATTGTGTGCTGACATACATGCCCTCATCTGCTGCCAAGATGTTTTGTATTGCCCGAGCCTCGGCCAGAGTAAACCCTGAAAGGAAAACATCCTCCTCGCCATGAATGATCTCCAGCACTGGTGTAGTTACCTTTGGCGGAGGATGGATGAACGAATTCCCAAAGACGATCGCTACTCCTTTCCCATGAGGGTACTTCAGTGTTTGGTAGAGGGTGGAGGAGACAGCTTTCACGTGATGTAACCAGGGCCTCCATAGCAGTAAGTTGAAAGTGGCTAGCCTATCGAAGACATGGAACTTGACATCCTGTTGAGCTAGGCTGACTCGAACTCTGATTTTTACTGTGCTCATCACCTCATTGCTGGTATTGTCATATGCTCGAATCACTTGGGCTGTGGGAACGAAGTTTGCTGGTTTCAAGCCGATGACATAAGCTGTGTGAGAAGGACAGACATTGATAGCTGACCCAGTGTCAACCAACACCACTGGCACCCATTTTTCTCTGCACTCAATAGATATATACGGGGGTTTGTTGTGTGCTGAGCCTTTTGGCGACATTTATTTATCAGAAAAGGTTAGGTTTGGGTTAGCACCACCTGGGAAAACTAATCCCACAAGCTGTTTAGGGGCAGTGTCAATGGACAACTTAGCTTCGTCCATTGCTAATAGTACAGCCTGTCGATGCACCCGGGAGGCCATGAGCAAACCCTAAATTGAAATGTCGGCTTGGATTTTCTTTAGTTGCTTCAACATTGGCTCTTCTTCCAACTGCTTTTCTTTCTGCTTCTCAACCTCTCTGTCTTTCCTAGAGGCCTCAGCTCGGTCTAAGTGCGGTGGCTTGAAATACCGTCCATTTCTTGTCATGTGGTCTATCTCTTCAGCGTACCATGTGCTGTCTGGAAGGCTCTCACCCCAGTCCTCGTCGATGTGAGCTAGAGGTAGATCATCATCCTCCTACCATACCCCTCCGGCAGCCGACAAACAGTTGTCCGGCTCCGTTTGTATCACTTTCACTTCACAAGTTTCCCCCGCAGGGTGTTGGGCCATTCCAGCTTTTTGGTTGTCTCCAACCCTCTCTTGTTCAAACTGCTTCAACGCAACTTCCTGTTCTGTATCCGTAGTACTCACAGTGCCCAATTCCTAAGCTAAACTTTGTATGCCGGTGTTCTCTGGCAGTTTTCTCTTTTATCAGCCATTCCGGCCACTACAACAATTCTTGCTTCCTTTTCTTCTAGTTCTGTTTCAGTTCTTTTCTCCTTTTCAGGTTCATCACTAAACCACCCAGAGTTGTCTGTTGACCCATTCAAATCGAACCAGTCAATTTGCATAACCTCTTGATCTTGTTCATCGAAGAACTATAGGTTGTCTAAGTCCTCCTCAAGCTCTGCCAAATCATCCAAACCTTGGTTCGGTCCATTCTCCCTAACCATATTAACCTCCGCTATAGTTGGCAATACCACTTCCGGCTTGACTTGATCAATCGACGCAATATAGCAGCACAGATCATACTCACCCTCAGTCAAATCCTCAGAGCACTTAGTTAGTGGACTCGCACTCTCTTCTAAGGCCAACTCTCCTTCTTCTACCATTGTCACCACCACGAGTCCAAGTTGAAGTGTAGACGTGTCCATCATGCACAAATCTATGCTTTAAGGGATGAACACCATTGGTCTAGGTAGGTGGGAAAAGGGTAATATATACGCTGGGGTTATAGGGGAGGGCCAATGTATGGATTAGGTTTAGATTGTGAGGTGAGGGAACTTGATTGTGGGCCGGGAGAGGGTTGGTAGTTACATTTGGCTTTTGGGGTGGTGTAATCACCTTGTTATCAATGAGGTCTTGAATCTCATGATGCAGCCTGAAGCATTGGTGGGTGTCATGACCGTGCTACTGGTGAAATGCACAGTACTTGGCTGGGTTGTGTTTTGGTGGAAGAGGATAGGGTAATGGGCGAGGCTCTAATGGCTGAGGTGTCCTTTTTAGATCAACACCTTCATGGCTTGAGATAAAGGCATGTAGAGTGGGGTAAAGGTCCTCTGGGATCGGCCTCTACTAATCATGATATGATTTTTATCAACATTATATGCTCTTGTTTTGGTTTATTAGGCTAACATTACTATGTGACGCACATAAACAAGTATAGACTAAATCGCAAGAATTGAAACACTCAATTGATGTTTGTTTTTGAAAATTGTTTCAAAATATGTGCCACTTGAAAAAGTGATCGCATATAAACATTGCTCAAATTATTCAAATCCAAGTAATAAGCCTTCATCCACAGGCATTCAAGCAGTCTATCATTTAAGCAATTAGTCTTATGGCAAGCATGCTAGACATGGCAACAATCACACTCATGCAATTATGCTAAAATGAGTAAAGGCTCACCAAGTACTCCAAGCCAAAACAAATAAAAGAGTTAGAAAAATGCATGATTCGTAACTATACAATATGACTAATGCAACACATGTAATATGCAATTAAGAGGCTCGGCTACTAATATGGCATATGAATAAATGAAATAGCATGCGGTCTAAGCACGTATTCAAAGAAATATTTTTAAGCTAACAATGCAGTTAGAATGATGAACCGAGCCCCGGTGCATGCAATACAAATGGATGCAAACATGAAGAATGCTAAACAAAACATGATGTCCCTAATCTAACCATCGTAAGCAATTAAATAAAGGCAGAAAGACGTGGGGTTAAAAGACATACACATTATTATAGCATTTGATCCCTCACGTAGGAGGGTGCAAATCAATGTCCGAAAGTCCAAATTAAGCTAACTATTACAAAACCGAATGAATGAATAATAATTAACTTAACTAATCTAATGAACGACTTTATTACAACAATTGAATCAACTAACTATTTTAGTTAACTAACTAATTACAAAATGAAATTGAATAACTAATTTTGACTAACTAATTAGTTACAACATTTTACAAAATTAACTAACTATAATTAATTAATTACAATAAGATTAATTTACAACTATGATAATTATAATACTAACGAAACGATTAATTACATTCAACAAAATGCGTAAGTGAAGATGGATGAAGGTTGCATTCACAGCACCTGAGAACTACTCCGTCTGCCCAAGCCAACTCTGTTTCACTTTCAGCCACTGTCTCTGTTTTCTTGCAAAACTGCACTACTGGCCACACACTGAGGGCCGGCTGTGCATCACCAATGGCCGGCTGGGCCTACAGATGGCCGACCATGCATCAATTTGGTGCAAAATTCTGTTTTTGTGTTCTGAGGTGAACTAGTGCAAACAGAGTGTTCTCAAGCTCTGTTTGTTCCTTTCTTCCTCCTCTGTCATGGGAAAGCCTCGAGAGAATGTTGAAATTGATTCCAAAGCCATCAATGAGCAAATTGATGGCTTGATGGTCTCGGATACAATTTTGGACAAAAATCAATAAAATACAACGAATAAAACCACCCATCCCTCTTGTCATGGTATGAACTCAAAGAGGGAGGTTGCAATGCTTCAAGAATCATCAAAATGCCATGAATTAGCATGTGACAGCTCTAGACACAAGGAACTTGGCATAACTTCTGGCCAAGTTGAAGCAATTTAAGCCATTTTCTTCATGTGTGTTGATCCAAGTTTTAAGCCAATTTTATGAAGCCTTGCCATTCTTTAGTCCATTTGTCCATGGTGATGTTAAAGTCCACTAAACAAGAATTAATATCAAACGAGAGATTCTTCTAAAGCATGAGAGAAAGACTATACCGTTGACAATGAATCTTTGAAAAGATTAAGCCATTAAGTAGGAGTCTTCTTTTCATGTTTTGAGCAACCTCAATCGGTTGAAATCATTCTCAAGAATGAAAGAGATGGATGGTAGATTGATTGTCAAAATTAGACTCTTAGATATAGAAATGAATAAATAAATAAATAAATAAAAACTATATAACAACATGCAACAAGTTATGTATGCCAACTTATGAGACAACAAATAAAACAAATGAACCAAACAAAGCATGAACCAATTTAAAAGGGTTGGACAACCCTGAAATAGCCCTTAACACATGAAAAACAGAGGCTAAAAATGCATGAAAAGAGTCTAAAAAGCCTAATAATAAAGAGATGAAACAAGGCTAGGAAGCAAAAATAAGGAGGGGTGGCTAACCCCCTCCACTTTTGAAACTTCAAAACATGATTTTTAGCCCTTCTTAAACTCTGAAAATCAGTGTTGATATCAAAGAAAAAGAGTGGAAAAGTGAGGGTTTGAGCTATAGGTAAAGGTGTAGACAGAGCAAGCTCTCTCTACCCTTCTGGTAGCTCTTCAAACCCAATCTTAAACACTCCAAATAGACTCAAACCAACACAAAGCAATAAGAATTATGTAGCAAATGAATGAAATGAAGGCAAGAGGGAAGATGACAAGCTTATACCTCTCAAAGAGTAAGTTTTTTGTTTGTGATCCGAACTTGATCTCAACCCACTCCCAAACTTGAATTATGCTTCTCCAAGATCAACTAAGGCTTTAAGGTGGTGAGACAAGGTTGTGTATGGAGTATAGAGATGACACAAGGAAGATAGGTTAGCTCAAAGGTTGCTTGCTAAGGAAGAAGGAGGAAAGAGGAGCGCTCAAGGTGTATATAGGCTTTCTAAATTTTTGTTTAACCCTCAAAACAATAACACAGCTTTGTTTTTATAGAATTTTAGCTCAAAAGGTGATAAATATCTTCAAAAATGGACAGCTAGAGGCCTCCCGCCCAAAATAGTATTTTTCGCCACCAAGGGCCGGCAGGCCATTCATTGCCACGGCTGTCCATCACTGATGCACGGCTAGGCTTTGATGCTCTCCCCTATTTTTTTGGTTCAAACTCAGCTCAGTGTAGCAAAAGGTCCAAAATTGAAACTCATTGGCTCAACAAGGTAAACGTTGAAGATTTGAGGTTATTTCGAGAGCCTGACTGAATCCGAATCGCTGTGTTCAAAGCACACAATTCAATTTTCATCATCGAGTGTATCGAAGCAAGCACCTAAGTCTTGTGGGCAGTCAAAAATGGGGTGTCTACAGTTGCCCCTCTTTGATAGAGCTCGAAATCATGAAATGACGTGAGTGAATGTCAAAGCCCGAAGACAACCCATTTTGATAAGGTTCGCAAGACTTGGACAAACAATCAAGACAGAAAGAAATGGTTGTGCCCACAGGCTACCTACATATCCTTTCGCAAGGAATCAAACTAGTGTAGTTCTAGGGCAAAATACAAATGAAATGCACAAAAATATTGAAAGCTGGACTCACACGCTTCACGAAGCCGACTATTTTGAAAATTTATGATCATGCAAGATGATGCAATAAGCAATAATAAATAGAATACGCAAGATAACGAAATAACAACACATGAATGTGCAGCTTTAAGCTTAAAGCGAAAAGATTCAAAACACACTCTACCCACGCCAAAACACAGGACGAGGAAAGAAAACACAGCTCAGGGCTACGTTTCACGTATCCTGAGAAACAAGAAACTGTTCGGGATCGTGTTTCACACATCTTGAGATAAAACCCGCCTAGGGCCACGTTTCATGCGTCTTCGGAAACAAAAACCGCTCAGAGCCGTGTTTCACACGTCCCAAGGGAGAAGAAAAACCGATCGGGGTCATGTTTCACACGTTCCAAGGTAAAACCTGCCCAGGACCACGTTTCACGCATCCTGAGAAACAAAAACCACTCAGAGCTGTGTTTCACACGTCCCAAGATAAAACCTACCTAGGGCTGCGTTCCACGTGTCCTAAGAAATAAGAAAGTGGTGTGTGATAGATACACGAAATGAATGAGCGCGATAGATGCACAAAGCAAATACGTGCAATAGACGCACAAAAGTGAACGTGTACGATAGATGCACAAAAAGATCTAGGCTACAAAGTCGTGCAGGTTCCCCTATCGAGACACGAATGACTTAGCTGGGACTCCTCTGAATAAACCGTACATACAATATTGTTTTGTTACGAATAACGGAACAAACTACATTTCAAGAAAAATAATTAAAACAAACAAATAAAATCAAATAAATACGTTCTCTTGTTTGTTTTCACTTTCCTCAACTTTTTCTTCTTTTGTTTTTTTTTTTTCTTCTTTTTTTCCGCTCACTGTTGTTTTCTACTTTTCTTCATTGTTGCTTTTATACACCCAAATTAAAACTCAAACAATAAAAAAAATAAAACAACACAACAAAAAACAAAAAACAAAAAAACAAAAAACAACAAAAAAGAAAAAACAAAAACAAAACTGAGTTCACTAAAGGCCGACCGGGCCTCGCCGATGCACGGCCGGGCTTTGACACAGCTGGCCGGCCTTTGACAGTGGGGCAGGGGCAGATCGGTAAAATCGACACCCGTGGCTCTATAAACACGACCCAACCCTGATTTTACACTCACACAAGGTCGAAAACTCTCATGTTCTCTCTCTAGGGCTCCGTTCTTTCTAGATTTCTCTTTTTCTTGAGTTACCCAACAACCCTTGCAAAAATTTTCTTTGAAACCCTCTTGATCCTCTATCTTTTGAACCGAACAAAATTTGATTTGGTGAAGTTTTGAGTTTTCTCTTGGTTTTCTTAACTCTTCACACATTTTCCCTTTCCCTCTTGGAGCTTCCTCCCTTTCTTGGTCTTCTCTCTCCTAGGGTTTGTATTTTGAGGTTTTCTATCCATTTTCCTACCAACCTACTTTGCTGAGCTAACCCGTCAGGTAAAGATCTGCCAACATATTTTACCTAGCTAACCAACTCGGTCAAAGATTTTTCAAAGTTAGTCAATCCTGCTAACCTACTTTGCCGAGCTAACTAGCTCGGTTAAAGATTTTTCCAAAGTTGGTCAATCCTGCTAACCTACTTTGCCATGCTAACCAGTCGGGCAAAGATTTTTCAAAGCTGGTTAGACCTGCCAACCTACTTTGTCGAGTTAACTAGCTTGGTCAAAGATTTCTCAAAGTTGGACAATCTTACCAACCTACTTTGTCGAGCTAACTAACTGGGCAAATTTTTTTCAAAGTTAGTCAAACTTGCCAATCTACTTTGCCGAGTTAACTAGCTCGGTCAAAGATTTCTTAAAGTTGGACAATCCTACCAACCTATTTTGCCGAGCTAACCAATCGAGCAAAGATTTTTCAAAGTTTGTCAAACCTGCCAACCTACTTTGCCAAGCTAACCAACTCGGTTAAAGATTTTTCCAAAGTTGGTCAATCTTGCCAACCTACTTTGCCGAGCTAACCAATGGGGTGAAGATTTTTCAAAGTTGGTCAAACCTACCAACTTACTTTGCCGGGTTAACTAGCTGAGCAAAGATTTGCCAAAGTTAATCAATCCTGCCAACCTACTTTGCTGAGCTAACTAGCTGGGCAAAGATTTTTTAAAGTACAGACCGAAGTAGTTGCCCTTGGGCCGTTTTAATGCTGCTCGGTTAGCCTACTTAAGGAATTCTATCCAATATTACAATCACATAGCAAAGTCTGAAAAATTGTCTACTTTTATTGATGCCGAACTAAAAGAAAGAGAAAATTACTAGTGCTAAAAAACTAAAATAAAACAACTTCAGATGGACCATATTCCACGGTCTTGGCACGGTTAGGCTGTCTACATCTTTTAAGTTGTATGTTGGTTTTCCTACTAATCCCCTTGGAGTTGTGAAAAAAATGATACATGAAATCTAGTGGTATCCACAATATGCATCCAAAAAGTTAATCCGGTTGTGTCCCGTCATTAGGTCCACTAGTTGGTCAATCCTTTGCAAAGGAAAGTTGTCTTTTAGGCAAGCTTTGTTGACCATCTTGTGATTAACACAAACACGCCACTTGCCGTTCTTCTTAGGCACGACCACTGCATTTGAAATCCACTTAGGATAATTGACTTTCTTTATCGCTCTTGCCTCCAGCAGGTTCCCCACTTCTTCGGCCACTACTTCAGCGTAGTGTAGAGCTGATCTATGAGTTCTTTGTATAACTGGTCTAGCGATAGGGCTGAGATTGAGTTTGTGGTAGATGAAGTTTGGATTAATGTCAAGCATGTCATGTGGCATCTAGGAGAACACTTCAAAATTGGAGATCAAAAAATCGATGCTCTCCTTTCTCTCGATGCTAGACAAAGATGAAGTGGAAAAAAAGAACTTATCTGGGTCACTCTCATCAACCCTTACTTCTATAAACTCCTCCACAGCCTTCTGTTCAGCCGCCTTGCTAATGTCTTTGAACATTTCTTTGAGGTGAAAATAGTGCAGACAGAGTTTTTCTGAGGCCTATTTGTCCCTTCTACCCTTCTCTGTCATGGAAAGCCTTGAGAGAAGGATGAAATCGCTTCCAAAACCATCAATGAGCAAGTTGATTGCTTGATGATTTCGGGCACGAGTTGGACAAAAATCGATGAATGCAATGAACAACACCTACTCCTCCCTCTTATCATGGAGTGAGCTCAAAGAGGGAAGTAGAGATGCTTCAAGGGTCGTTGAAGCACCATGAATTGATGTGCGATGACTCTTAACACAATGGACTCGGCATAACGTTCGGCCGAACCGAGCAACCTTATTCATTTTGTGTATGTTGGTTGGTTCAATTTAAAGCCAATTTCATTAGTCTTGTCCATTCGTTAATCCATTTGTCCAAAGTGATGATTAAGTCCTCTAAACAAGAAGAACGTCAAGCGAGAGGTACTCCCAAATATGAAGGAGAGACCATGCATTTGATGATGAACCTCCGTAGAGATTAAGCTATTGAGCATAGGTCTTTAGCTCATATTTCGAATAACCATCAATCGGTTGAAATAACTCTCAAACAAGAAGAAAAGAAGAAAGGGGGGAGATTGCAGACATGATTGCAAGATTGATTCTTGATTAACCATAGAAATGCTATCAAAGCCTGTATAACACAACATAACAAGGTAGATGTGAAGACTTACAATGCAACAAGCTTGATATTCAAGCATATATTAATTAAATAAATTACAACAGCCCTAAAACAACTCCTAATATGCTAAAAAATAGTGACTAAAAATCATGTTAGAGAGCATAAAAAGGTAGGGAAGAATAAGGCAAAACAAAGCTAGTGAACAAAAGCAAGGAGAGGTGGTTAACCTCTCCATTTCTGAGACCTCAAACCATGTTTTTTAGCCTTTCCCAAGCTCTGAAAATCAGTTTAAAAGGCAAAGAAGAAAGTGTAAAAACAAGGGCTTGAGCTATGAAATAATGTGCAAGAGAAGGTGTTAACGGTAGGTATCCAAACCCAAGTTTAAACACTTGAAATGGACTCAAGACATCACAAAAACACAAGAAGTAGCTAACAAGAGATAAAAAATAAATAAATAAATAAAATAAAATAAAATAAAATAAAATAAAAGAGAAGGTGGTAAGCTTATACCTCTCAAAGAAGCAAGCTTTTGTTTGTTGCACAAACTTGGTTCAATCTTAAGCTTGAATTGTGATGCACAAGCCTCAACCAAGGCTCTAAGGTTATGAAATTTTTTCTTTTGAAATTTTGTAGCCCTCAAAATAGAGGTATAACCTCGTTTTTATAGAATTTGAGCAAAACAAGTCGAAAATATCTTCAAAAAAGACAGCTAGCGGGCTCTTGCCTAGAACAGTGTGTATCGCCAACAAGGCACGGTCGGGCCCTAATATGCTGCCCCATTCCTTTGTTTCAAACTCAGTGTAAGGTAGCACAATGTTAAAAAATGAACGTCTAAGGTAAGAATAAGACAAGTATGAAGGTTTTGGGATTATTTTGGGACTCGACCTTGGATTCCCTCGCCGAGAACTCAAATCACACATTGCAGTTTTCATCATTGAGTGCACTGGACCAAGTGCCTAAGTCTTACAGGTGGTCAAAAATGGGGTGTCTACAGTTGCCCCTCTTTGACAGAGCTTGAAATCATAAAATAATGTGAGTGAATGTCAAAGTGCAGAGACGACCCATTTGATGTGGCCGTAAGACTTGGGCAAGGAAATAAACCAAAGCACAAATACCAAAGGTTAAACCCGAAGGTCGCCTATGTATCCCTTTTGCGGGGAATCAAACCATGAGTAGTTCAAGGGCAAAATGCAAAATGATATGCAGGAAACATAACTTATGATCATGCAATGAAACAATGCAATGAAACATTCACATGTATGCTAACAAATGATAAAGCAATACAGCAAGCGATAACGGGAATACAACACTTGAACAAAAGCATAAATTCAAGTAAAACATACTAAGCCATGTCTCACACAGAAAGAAATGAGTAAATAAACACATCTCACGTGAGATGGCAAAGAGAGTACGAACCAAACTACGTCTCACACTGAGAGGATATATGGAAAGCAAACCTAACTACAGCTCATGTAGACAAAGTGAAAAAGGATACAAACCAGACTACGTCTTACGTAGAGAAGGCAAAAAACTCCATACCAAATTGCGTCTCACATAGAGAGGGTGGAGGGTGGTGTGAACCCCAGGCATACTTGACGTTTTTAATCAAGTAATTGAGATCCTAAAGCATCTCACGCAAGAGGAGGAAAGGTGGTGTAAACAACAGGCACACCTGCTATTTCTAACCATGGGAACAATCCTAACGCATCTCACGCAAGAGGAGGAAAATGTGGTGTGAACAACAGGCGCACCTGCTGTTTTTAACCAAAGCAACAATCCTAACGCGTCTCACGTGATAGAAGGAAAGACGGTGTGAACAACAGGCGCACCTACTATTTTTAACCAAAGGAACAATCCTAACGCGTCACACGCGATAGGAGGAAAGGTGGTGTGAACAACATGCACACCTGCTATTTTTAACCAAAGGAACAATCCTAATGCGTCTCACGCGATAGGAGGAAATGCAGTGTGAACAACAGGCGCACCTACTATTTTTAACCAAAGGAACAATCCTAATGCATCTCACGTGATAGGAGGAATGACGGTGTGAACAACAGGCGCACCTGCTATTTTTAACTAAAGGAACAATCCTAATGCGTCGCACGCATAGGAGGAAAGGTGGTGTGAACACTGGAACATGCCTAATGTTTTTAACCAAGGGAACAATTATAACATGTCGCACGCTGTAGACACCCCATTTTTTACCATCCTCAAGACTTGGACGTCATTGTTTGAACACTCGATGATCTTGCATGCTTGTGTTCGTTTTGAGTGCCCGAAGATCTTGGCTGAGCGCCTTGCCTTTAAATCTCTAAACTTGTTTGTTTTGTGCTTGGTTGAGGACTAAGAGCCTGTTGTTTCAAGTTTGGAGGAGAGGGTGGCCTGTCGGCCATCCCCAAAGTCCATCGGCCGTGGCTTGTGCCTGCCGGCCATCAATGGTGGCTGGTCGGCCACATTGATGGCTGGTCAGCCACCAGTGATGGCCGACGGCCATTTTTCTCATTTTTTAGATATTTGTTTGCCAGTTGTGCCAGCTATTGCTCACTGGAGTGCATCTCCATACACGTGTATGGAGGGATAAATACAAGCTTTAATCTTGATTTTCTATATATAGGGGGTGTCCTTGCCTATTTTGAGATGTTAGACATTTTGGATCAAAATTTTCTCTTTCTCTAGAATTCTCTCTCTCTCTTCTTGTTTGTGCTTTGTAGTTAGTTTTCTCTACACCTTTGCACATGAACTCTTAACCAAACTTGATCACCTTGGAGCTGAGGTCCCTTGGAGCCTAGTTTGAGCTTTTGGAAAGCGGTTTGAGCTTGAACTGTGGCTGATTAGTGCTGTGCTTCAAGAGGTATAAGACTCACCTTGTAAGCTTTGTTTTGACTACTTATTTTGCCATCTTTTGGTACTGTTTTGGCCTAGTTTTCAACTACAAAAAAACTTTGTTTTATGGTTTAAAAATGGTGGTTTGAGGCTATATTGTGTTAGGGGGTTGTCTCTTCCTTTTGTTCCTTAGCTTTTATAGCTTTTTGTGCCATCTTTCAAGGCTTTCAAATCAAACTTTTTGGGCCTTTAAACCACTGAAATTCAGAGTTATTCAGTGGTGTAAAACATGTTTTGAAGTCCAAAATTGGAGAGGTTGGCCTCTCCTCCTTGTGTCTTACTTGCATGCCTAGTTAGCATCACATGGTAGCGTGTTTTGTAGCTTAGCTTAGCTTATTTCCAGCATATTTTTGCCTCTGATTTGGACTGTTTTAGCTCTGTTTTGGGCTGCTTTGGTCATATGAGTCTTCTTTTGCATAGTTGTAGTGCAAATGGCTTCACTAGTTTGGTGTTTTAGGCCTTCAAACATGATTTGCTTGAGTTGGTTGCATGTTGTAGTGTCTTTTTACATGTAATTTCAGCATATATAGGTCTTTCACATGCTCATTTGTTTCACTCTTTCATTGTTTTTGACAGTTTCTCTGGAGTCTTGTTGGCAAGCCTAGATAGCTTAACATGTGAGCATGATTTTCTAGCATTTTATACCTTAATCTCAACATGTTTTAGTCACTATTTTGACTGGTTTTTGCTCTATTCTCAGCTGGTTTGGCCATTTGAGGATTGTATTGTGGTTGTAGTGCAATCTCCTTCACTAGCTTAATGTTTTAGGCTTTTAAACACGAATTGCATGAGTTGCTTGCATGTTGTAGTGTCATGTTGCACTCCATTTTAGCACTAAAATCTCTGCAATCTCCCTCTATTCTTTACTCTTTAATTTGTTTTGAAAGTGGCTTTGAACCCCTTGTTGGCTTGAGTGTGGAATTGAGACCCTCATGCCCAATGGTTTAATTCCTTCGGGAGTTCATTACCAACAGCATGAGGCCTCTTTCATGCCCAAGGTACTTGTGGTTTAAGTCCTCTTTCTATTAGAGGACACTCACCTTTTGGACTAATCAATTAAAGAATGGATTGGTAATCTAAAATGAGTAAATAAAACATGACAAGCAAAAGAGGCAAGATTAAGCATCTTTGTGTTGCATTGCATATGTTCGAATTAGACGTTAATTCGAACATGAGAAAAATGGGATGTTTCATACTCAAAGTGATGAAACGTGCCACTTTTCTTGGTCACCATCAACCTTGATCATGCATGATAGGGTTGTGGTTTTGTTGAGTCTTGTTTTGCACTCATTAAGCTTGTACAAGCTTGATTCTTTGGCCATCATGCATGAAAATGCTTGGTTGACGGTTTGAGGGCCAAGAGTTGCACTCCTTTGAGCTTGTGCGATGATAAGGAGAGTAACAGTACATACACTCCTTGAGAATACACTGCTTTGCCTCTGTTTGTTCTCTATTGCAGCAAAAAAGAGAAGTTCAGGGAAGGGGTGGCCGACCGGCCACCAGCAGTAGTCGACCGGCCACAAATGGTACCGACAGCCACCATTGGTAGTCGACCGGCCAGAAATGAAACTTTGCACAAATGTGTTCCTGAGTTGGAGCAGAGACGTTCTGGAAGTTAGCAGCACTATTGGTGTTCAAACGAGTGCAAACAAAGGCATCCGATGGAGAGACGGTGGATTTTCGGGAGGAAACCAACCGAGCATGCATGCGTCCCTCACCCTCGAGGCCATTTATTTGCTTTGTTTAAATTAGTTAGAGCAGCTAATTCATTCATTCGAAGTGTTGTAATTATTTAATTAGCTTAGATAGTTAATTAGTTTAATTTCTTTAATTAGCTTAGCATAGCTAATTATTCAATTCGGTTTAAATTAATTAGCTTAGAATAAGATAGTTAATTAGTTTTGGTTTGTAATAGCTTAGCTTAATTAGCGTAGCTAGTTAGCTTATTCATTCAAACCCTCCTTCGCGAGGGCACAATGTTGTAATAAGTGTACATGCGTGTGTATATGTTTTCTAACCCCACGTCTTTCTCCCTTTTATTTATCCACTTTCGATGGTTAGATTAGGGATCATATTTCGATTAGCATACCTTATGCTTGCATGTTTGCATCCATTCACTTGCCTTGCATGCACCGATGCTCGGCGCATCATTCAAACTGTATTTTTATTTCAATATGTCTTTGAATACGTGTTTCAAAGCATGCTATCAAAGTGTTGCAAATATCATGATTTAAGTAGCCGAGCCTATTTAATTTCATATTGCATGTGTTGCATTAGTCATTTTAACATAGTTAGGATCATGCATTTTTCTAACTAGCTTTTGTTTTGGCTTGGAGTACTCGGTGAGTTTTACGCTTTAGCACTCTTGCATGAGTGTGATTGCCATATTGCCATGTTTTGCATGCTTGCCATGAGGCTATGTGCTTAAATGCTAAACTGCATGAATGCCTGTGGATGAAGGCTTGTTGCTTGAATTGGAACAATTCATCAAATGTGTGTTTTAAGCCCACTTCGCGAAGTGGCAAATCATGTTTTAGCCCACTTGAGGTGACAAATCCACATTTCTAAGCCCACTTGAGGGTGGCAAATTCAAACCATTTTCGAAAGCAAACATGAGTTGAATTCGTTCCAATTCTTGCAATTTTAGTCTATACTTGCTTTGTGTGCGTCACATAGTAAAGTTAGGTTAATAACTGGAATAAGAACTCATGAGGTTTATAAAACAACACATCATGTTTAGTAGAGGCCGATCTTTTGATCGGGCGAGCGGGGGTGCTCATTCTATGACCTTCCCCCCTCGTACCTAAGTTCCCGAGCCGAGACAACTTTGGTGATGACGGACACGTGGCTTTTGGCACAAATCATAGTTTCCTAAATTTTCCTAAAAATAAAATATTTAGGTGGCGACTCTGTAATCTGGCAAAGCAGTCAAATTTTGGCATTATTTGATTTAAAATCGATTTTCCAAAAGATTTGCCAGATTGGACTCTTTGGTGTTTATCAGTTTCACATTGCACTTGTGAGACTAGATTCAGAACCGCGGGAGTCCCAACTGTGAGGCCTTCTTTTCAAACCCCTTTTTTGAAAGGCAGGGGCGCGAAAAACGGCGAGCCCACAGTTTCTGGTGACTCCGCTGGGGATTTGAAGAACTTGACTCAAATTCATGATATGTTGTTTTATCTACACTTATGTGTTTCTTTGCATTGCATTTGCATCGGTGCGCCTAAGTCACAGTGTTTGCCATCTGCTATTCCTGAGCGGTTTGCTGGAGGCTTGCCAAAAGGTTGACCGGTTGCAGGCTTTGCCATGATGGGAACACAACCCTTGAATCTGGAATACCCCTGTACCGTTTGATCCTCCTTTCACTTCTCGGTGTTAGGTATGAGAGGTATATTAGGTAGTCTTGCTGAGGTACCTTTTTTGACTAATCGACCTAGTTCCACATCGGAAGCCATAGAGACTGTTCCAAACTAGGACAGGTTGCTCACTCGAATGTAGAATTGTATGAAACCGCTTGTTTTCCTGACGAGATTAGGACAGGGTAACCCTACCCCAGCATAGGGGTGTTTTGGCTCTCACTTGCTTGATACGTGCTTTTAGAGTAAAACTCTACAGGAATGTATGATACAGTTGCAAGTCTGGGTATCAGTTTGAGGGCATCAGTTTTGAGGCAGAAAATTTGAGACATAAACTAGTGTTTGAGTACAATCGTCCAGCTTAAAGATTTCAACTATGTGTTGTCTCTGTCTAAGCCGAGGTGCTGTGCGTTTTCTGATTATTTTTTTTTCTGTTGCTTTATTTTTCTTTTTGCAAGGTAGTGTTTCACAATTGCGTTAGACGAGGCAGTTACCCCCTAAGCACTCTGGACCCGAGTTAGGAGGATTTACCGATCTGAGGATCTTATTGGAGGACAACCAGTGTTTGTTTCGCTACCCCCGGTTACCAGACGGAGGAGAGTCAGGCATAACTCACCGGTTCAGCAGTTACCTTCCTTGAATCGAACCCAGTTATCTGTTTCAACTTTAGAAAGGGAGAACATACCAGTTCTGATAAATCAGCACCCCCCAGTCAATATGGAGGATATAATGCTCCAACTTCAAGAAACTATTGAGAATATGCTGTTGGATGCTGCCCGCCAAGCGGAAATTTCAGCCCAGCAAGCTGAGTTGATTGCTAGGCTACAGCAACAACAGTCGTAACAAGCAACAATTTCTGCATCCCATTTGCCTCTTGCAAACATTCTAGTACCCAGAGCTCCTGCTCCCACAGCCAATGTCCAGGAAAATACGAACATCCCAGTGGATCCGATTCCATCCCAGACTTTCAAAGCACCGGTTTTCCCAACGGAGGCACGCGTTTGAGTTTGAGGTCGACCTTACTGCACTGAAAGTGAGCAAGCTTGAGAAGCTTTTCAAAAGAGCTCAGGGTGATAATTTGATCCCAAATATAAAGGATGGCTATACCGATGCAACGGTTACCCTACCAGATAGGTTTAAAATGCCGTATATAGATCGCTTTGATGGCTCGGGTGATCCTATGGTCCACTTGCGATTATTTCTGATATTCTGCGGCTGATGGGCCTAACTAGACTGTAGAAGTTATCCCTCTTTGGCCGGACCTTGTCGGGTATCGCGGCTATTTGGTATGCTAAACTTGAGGATTCTGTAAAGAGGAACTGGGAAGAGATGGCTAAGGCCTTTATTACTCAATACTCCTATAACACTCAAATTGAGGTCACAACTCGTGATCTCGAAGTAACTCGTCAAGAGCCAAAGGAGGGCTTCTCCGATTTCGTCACTCGATGAAGGGCCAAGGCCTCCATGATGACCACCCGGCCAGCTGAAAAGGACCAGATAAGAATGGTCGTCCGTAATCTGCAACCAGGGTTGTTTCAGAAGATGATAGTCTTACCTCTGTCTACATTTGCTGACCTCCACGAAATAGGGGTGCAGATAGAGGACGCGATGAAACAGGGTCTGATAGACCATGAGAAAAAGCTGCCCAAGAGGGCTTTCACACACGGTTCCAACGCGGCTACAACTAGTAATGCAACTGCAAGGACCTTTGATGTTGGTATGGCCACCACCACACCGAAAATAGCCAACCCCTTTGCCGGTACATCCGAAACCACCTCACTACCTGCGAAGCACCAATCCTGAGGCCAAAGGGTCTTTACCCCACTGTACATGTCTCTATCTGCGGCCTTGAGGGTCCTGATCAAAAAAGGGCATCTGAAGCCCCTAGAGCCGCGTCCATTGCCTAATCCCCTCCCTTCTATACACAACTCGACTAAATACTGCGCCTTCTACTAACAGCATGGTCATGACACCGACCTATGCTTTAGATTACGTCATGAGATTCAGGATCTCATTGACAACAAAGTGATAGCGCCTCCTCAAAAGCCTAATGTCACTACAAATCCCCTTCCACCACATAACCAAACCCCTCCACCCCGACAAATAAACCTTATCCAAACACTAGTCGTCCCGTACGACCCCAGTGTATACATCACCCCCTCCCACCTACCTAAGCCAGCGTTGTTCATCCCGGAAAGCACAGACTTGTGCATGATGAGCACATCCATGTCCTAACCCGAACCTGTGGTGGTGGCTGTGGTAGAAGAAGGCATGCCTGAGGGCTTCATGAGCTTAATTGAAGAGGAATACGACTCGTACCACTATATTGTGCCAACTACTTAGGCCAGACTAGAGGTGGAATTACCGACGGGAATGGAGGTTAATGTAGTCCAGGAGGACGGACTAAGCCAAGGACTAGATAACTTAGCCAAGCTCGAGGATCACATCAGTAATCTGCAGTTCTTCGATGAATAAGATCTGGGGAGTGTACAAATTGACTGGTTTGGTATGAATGGATCAACGGATAATACGAGGTGGCTCAGTGTTGAACCAGATGTTGATGAGGGGTCTCAGCCAAAGCAAGAATAGCCGAAAATGAGAATTGTTGCAATGGCCGGAGCGGTCGACGACAAGGGAAAGTTACCGAAGAGCACTGGTACTAAGAATTGTGCTCAGGAATTGAGTAGCGTTAGTACAACCGATACAGAACAAGAGGATGCGCTGAAGCGGTTCGAGCATGACAGAATTGAGAATGATCAAAAGGCTAGACAAGCCAAAGACCCTACGGGGACTGACTGTGTTGTGGATGCAGGAGTACTTACAACGGAACCAAACAGTTGCTTGTCGGTTACCAGAGGAATGTGGTGGGAAGATGATGATTTGCACCTTGCCCACGCGAATGAAGATTGGGGACAGAATCTGCCAGATAATACTTGGTATTCCGAAGAAGTGGATCACATGACCAGGAGCGGGCGGTACTTTAAGCCCCCACACCTGGACCAACCAGAATCATCGGGGAAAGATAAGGAAGCAGAAAAGTAGAAGGAGAAACTGCTAGAAGAAGAAGCTGTACTGAAACAGCTAAAGAAGATTCAACTAGACATATCCATTTGGGGATTGCTCATGGCTTTATGGGTGCACAGACAAGCTGTCTTATCAACAATGGATAAGGCTAAACTCTCTATTGGCACAACCCCTGAGCAGTTGGTAGGACTAGTCTTCCTGGGAGGCGCTTCGCTGACTTTGACCTTCACAAATAAGGAATTGCCGCTCGAGGGCTCTGAACATAACAAACCATTATACATCTCTGTTGAATGTAAAGAGAAGTGGATACCAGTCATCTTGGTTGATACCGGGTCTGCAATTAATGTGTGTCCGTTGTGCACGGCCTATGCTATTGGCTTGAAGCTAGCAGACTTTGTACCAACGGCCCAGGTGATTCGGGCTTATGACAATACAAGCTGGGAAGTGATGGGGATAGTTCGGATCAGAACGCAGGTTGGCCCGGCGCAACAGGATATTGAGTTCCATGTCATGGATGTTCCAGCCACTTTTAACTTACTCCTTGGACGGCCGTGGCTACACCAAGTGATAGCTGTCTCTTCCACTTTGCATCAAATGTTGAAGTACCCCCATGGGAAGGGGGTAGCCATTGTTTTTGGGAATTCTTCCATACACCCTCCACCGAAAGTCACTACACCGGTCCTAGAAATTGTGCACGGCGATGAGGATGTCTTCTTGTTCGGATTCACCTTGGCCGAGGCCCGAGTGGTGCAAGATATCCTAGCTATTGATGAGGGGTGGTACGTTAGTGCTCAATTAGTCTACCTCATGAATAAGCTACAGCATGTACCCGGAATGGGATTGGGAAGGAGCAGCTGGAACGGCGTTGCTGCATTGGCCAAAGTGCCACCTAACCCTCATACCTTTGGCTTGGGCTATACGCCAACCAAAAAAGACTTGGTAAGAAAGGGAAAGGAAATGACAGGAAAAGCCAAGGAAAAGTGAAGTGGGAAGCACTATGAGCTGGTGCATCGACCCATTCAAGGAACCCTGAATGACCGCTTTGTCTGGGAGGGGGAAGATTTCCCATTTTGCGGCTTTCCTGAGCCATGGTTGAACTCTGAGAAGCGGCGTTTGCTCGGCTTTGAGATCTTCTTCGACCTACAGTTGCAAGGGGATGAAGTTGCAGAAGAACAGGCTGACCTACCAGCCGAGGCTGAACAGAGTACAGAGGATGAGTCCAATGGCAGTGAACTTGAGATAGGAGCAGCGCTAGCTTGTCTCCTTTCGGATCCTCAGATCAAACTGGAGAGCTTGGGGGATAACTTCACCATTTCCGTGGTCGGAGATCAATCGACTATGGACCCTCCTGGTGGTATTCTGGATACATCTATCGTACCCTCCCTCATTTGGCAGTTCGAGGAAGGCTTTTTGTCCAGCAGTTCTGAATCAGGTAGTGAACTGGAATCCGATTCCACAGGGTCTGGTATTCCTGGGGTTAATAACTCTAATGCCATTGTTTTGTCTAGGTCATCTTTTTCCTTTTCTTTTGAGTCAGTTGTAATCGAGGAGTTGGACAAGCTGGAAGCTTTGAATGAGAATGGTGCCACTACTGTTTCTGAGTACTTTTTTGTGCCACTTATGTATTACATTGATCATGACTTTCAAAATTTTGATAAAAACGATGAGGAAGGAATTCCTCTAGTTTTGAAATATTTGATTGATCAAGAGGAAGAGAGGTTTGTAAAACCCTTGGTTGATGAAATCATTTCAATTAATGTGGGTACTAAGAAGGATCCGCGTCTGGTCCAGATCGGGTCCACATTGTCTCCGGAGGAACGCGAGTGCTTATGTCACAACCCGAACCCGCCCCCATGGGTTAAGGACATAACCGGCCAGTAATCCTGAGATTACCTACGGCCTCAAATCAAACCAAACGTAACTCATCAGAGTAAAGGGGCCAAACGGAAGCAAAATTTAAATCTTTGTCCATAGAGCTACGCTTACATGTCACATCATAACAGACCATACATAGACATATTAATAACTCACAACAAAAAACACAGTAACATAAAGTTCTGTATAGACAGGATCATTTAAGTCTAAGTCAACCCATGAAAACTATATACAACAGATTCAAAGTCTTCGCCAACATGACAAAATATAAATACATAACAAAAGGCGAAGTCGAGTCTCGTGCGTGAGACGCAAGGGCTGACTCTTCAAAACCTTGGTTGTTCCACACAGACTTCACTGAGGCTGGGTCTGGACCTCTCTTGGGTCACCTACAAACACATGAATGAGCGTAAGCGAAAGCCTAGTGAATAATATCAATCGAAGAAGATGCATTGGAACAATATACATCGGACAGCCTTAGGCCCAATTCATATTTCTATCTAGTATAAAAATAGCTATAGATCAAGTGACTTTGGTTCCAAACACTTCGAACGACCTCGGGCCCAATCCATTCATGTCAAACTGGCCTTTGGCCCATTTGTCTTTCATTCATACAGACTGGCCTCTGGCCCATTCATTCTATCGTTCAAATCATACTAGCCTCTGGCCCATTCATTCCATCGTTCAAATCATACTGGCCTCTGGCCCATTCATTCATTTATGCCGAACTGGCCTTCGGCCTATTCATTCATTCATTCGTGTCAAACTACCCTTTGGCCTATTCGTACTTTCATGTCAAACTGGCCTTGGGCCCATTCATACTTTCATGTTAAACTGGCCTTTGGCCCATTCATACTTTCATGTCAAACTAGCCTTCGGCCCATTCATACTTTCATGTCAAACTGGCCTTTGGCCCATTCATTTGGCATAGCAAACATTGTCCACCAATCAGATTAACAAACTTATAAACTTACATAGAAGTAAGCAATTGGACAACAACATATTTCAGATATCTTTGTCAAGATATTACTCACAGTGATCAGTTGGTTGGTTTGCCCTGGAGCTTGACCCTACACATCACATAACGCATATGGGTCACAAATGATTCAATCCGTTCTTTAATTCACATATTCCTCTTTAGGCTTTATTCTTATCCCTTTAATTCATTTACAATGCTTAATGCATGCCTAAGAGTACTTAGAAGTGAAAGAGAACAGAAAACGAAACACAGAATGCACTTTCAAAATTTTCCGAAACAGGGTCCCCGCTCGACCATGGATTTCCCTGCTCGAGCAGACCCATGAGGTCTGCAAAAGTGCTGGTTACATCAAATTTACGCTCGAGCGCGAACTCGGTCTACATAGCTCCCCGCTCAAGCGTGAACTTCCTCGCTCGAGCGGACGTCAAGTCTGTAGAAAATACTGGGAGCTCGTATTTCCCGCTCGAGCGGCAGTTCCCCCGCTCGAGCGGACATCAAAATTTCTGGGTTTTCCAGCAATGTTCTTAAGCTCAAATTCAACCTTTAAATCAACACATCTTGCATTTTATGGCTCAATTCTTCACATAAACATGTACTAACATGGTACAAACACCAAATTACAATATTATGAAGCTCAATTCCATGAATTACTTACATGCATGTCCCAAATTACACCAAACTTGCTTTCATGATAACAATTCCATGTATTTCAAACTCATTTCCTCATAAATTGTACATGCATGTGGAATATAACTCCAATTTCAACTTAAATGGTGCAAATGGTGATCACAAGCATGAGTTCTAACCAAAATTCTACATGGATCATATTTTTCATACTCAACTATACAAATTCATGGCAATTATACACATGCATGCATTCCATGACTTCAAACTCAACAAAACCAACTCAATTCCATCACAATCAATTTAATTTTATGTTCTTTATCATCATTCAGCTTTGAATTCACAAAGTAACAAGCTAATATTCATAAATTTACTCACCTAGGAGCTTCAAGCACCCAAGCTCTAGCCAATTCTTGAGTTTAATCTTCAAGATTTTCACAAACTTGAGCCAAACACAATTCTCCTCCTTTCTCCCTCTCTAGCCGACCCTCTCTCTCTTTCTTAGAGTCAAAAATCAGCCAAATTGAATTTAAGAGAGAATTTGAGTGAAAGTGGCCCACTAAATAAGCTCCTTTAATCAAAATTCTTAGTATTTAAATAATGAGCACTTAATTCATTAATTTAATCTAATTAATCTGATCCGAATCAATTTTCAATTAAATTTCACCATAGGCTCTAAAAATTACGCTAATCACAATGGCGTAATCAATTTCGGATTCTGTGGCCGATAAGGCCTTCAATTTAATTTTCAAAACAGATAATCAAATAGATATTCCTACGGTGAACAAATAGAAATTCAAAACCACATATTTTCACATGAATGGCATACAAAATCATGTCAAACACATAATCATATTCATATTAAGGACCAATTAGCATACTTCAGAACAGGGATATCACAGCTTAGTCGCTTTATTAAAAGATTTCAAAGATGTTTTTGCGTGGTCCTATGAAGACATGCCTGGAATCGATCCTCAGATTGTACAGCACCGGTTCCTCTTAACCCTGAGGCCCGACCCGTCAAGCAGAAGCTTCGGAGAATACGCTCGGATTGGGCTTTGAAAATCAAGGAAGAGGTCACCAAGCAGATAGATGTAGGGTTCTTGCTAGTATCTGAGTATCCTACTTGGTGGGCCAACATTGTTCCGGTGTCGAAGAAAGATGGTAGAATTCGAGTGTGTGTGGATTGCAGAGATTTGAACAAAGCTAGTCCGAACGACGACTTTCCTCTATTGCACATTGACGAATTGGTGGACTTCACCGCAGGCCATGCGTTGCTTTCCTTTATGGATGGATTTTCTGGGTACAACCAGATCTTGATGGCACCCGAAGATAGAGAGGAGACTGCCTTCACCACGTCGTAGGGAACCTACTACTATAGGGTGATGCCGTTCGGTCTAAAAAATGCTGGGGCTACTTATCAACAGGCTGCAACCACGATCTTGCATGATATGATCCACAAAGAGGTTGAGGTGTATGTGGATGACATGATTGTCAAGTCCAAGGAAAGAGAGGGCCACTACACTGCCTTGAAGAAAATTTTCCAACGGATCAGAGAATATTGGTTGAGGCTAAACCCATGTAAATGCACTTTTGGTGTCACAGCAGGGAAGATAGTGGGGTTCTTAATCACACAGAGGGGCATTGAGGTCGATCCTTCCAAAATCAAGGCTATCTTAGAAATGCCACCACCAAGGACTGAAAATGAGGTGCAAGGCTTTATGGGAAAAGTGCAATTCATAAGACGGTTTATTGCAAAATTAACATTGACTTGTGAACCACTATTTGGTCTCTTGAAGAAAGGAAAGAAATTCCAATGGGATGACTGATGCCAGTTTGCTTTTGAGTAGATCAAACAATACCTTCAGAACCCACCTGTGTTGTCACTGCCAGATCCGGGAAAGCCGTTGATTTTGTACCTATCAATAACCAACACGACAATGGGCTGCATGCTTACGCAGGAATCTGAAGATAGAGTGGAGAAAGCCATCTATTATCTAAGCAAGAAGATGCTGGAATATGAGACCTGTTACACCCCGCTTGAGAAGGCTTGCTTAGCCTTGGTATGGGCTACCAGGAAGTTAAGGCACTACCTATTAGCTCACTCCGTAATTCTGGTTTCGAGATTAGATCCTATCAAATATCTCTTCGAGAAACCAACGCTTATGGGTAGGCTAGCCCATTGGTTGCTTCTTCTCTCCGAATTTGATTTGAAGTATATGACTCGCAAGTCTGTGAAGGGGAGAGCGGTAGCGAAGTTCCTAGCCGACCACCCAGTGGAGGGAGACGAAGCAGTAGAGTACTTGTTCCCAGATGAGGCCATTCTGCAGGTCGAGGAAGAGATTTGGACCATGAACTTTAACGGAGTGTCTAACCAGTACGGTTATGGGATAGGGGTGTTGTTGATAGCACCCGACAATTCCCACATACCTTTAGCTTTTAAACTCCGGTTCAAGGAATCAAACAACGAAGCAGAATATGAGGCATGTCTCACTGGCTTGGAAGCCGCCCTGGAACTAGGGGCAAAACGATTGGACGTCATTGGGGACTCGAACTTGGTTGTGTCTCAAGCGAAAAAAGACTGGAAGGTTTAAGAAGAAATGCTAAAAATCTATCACCAAACCCTGGACGTTCTGATTCCCAGATTTGAGAAGCTAACCTTCATGCATCTGTTAAGAGAGAACAACAGGTTCGCTGACACTTTATCAACTTTATCTTCCATGATAGACATCCCTTTGGAAGTCCAGATGCGTCCGATCATTATTGAACAGAGGTATGTGCCGGCTTATGAGTTGATTGCCGCAATAAATGAAATACAAGATCAAAACCCCTGGTATCATGATTACTGGAACTTCTTGGAAAAGGAGGCTTATCCACTAGGGGCAAATGCCAAAGATAAAAGGGCAATACGGCGAATGCTGCTCAGTTTATCATCTGTGGGGGTAAATTGTACAAAAGAGGCCATCTGGGAATGCACAAGTTGTGCGTTGATGCAGAAGAATCGAAATGCTTAATAGAGGCCATCCACGGAGGAGAGTGCGGATCGCACATGAGCGGAGTGATGCTAGCTCAGAAGATTCTCAGGCAGGGTTATTACTGGTCAACCATAGAAGAGGATTGTATCGGTTTTGTTCGGCGATGCCGCAAATGCCAAATTCATGCAAATCACATGAATATCCCACCATCGAAGCTATACAACATGACTTCACCATGGCCATTTTCAGTCTAGGGAATTGATGTTATTGGGGCAGTTACTCCGAAGGGTTCAAATGGGCATGAGTATATCCTGGTGGTAATAGAATATTTTACAAAGTGGGTCGAGGCCCAATCCTATGCCGTGTTGAAAGCATCGCATGTAGCCAAATTCATCAGGAATAATATCATTTGTCATTATGGGGTCTCGAATGAGATCATTTCAGACAATGGTTCCCACTTTAAAAGAGAAGTGATCGACTTGTTGGAGAAGTACAATGTGGCTTTTCATAAGTCATCCACATGCCGGCCGCAAACTAACGGAGCTATTGAGGCCGCCAACAAGAACATCAAGCACATTCTACAGAAGATGGTGGAGACCTATAGGGATTGGCCAGACAAGTTGCCATTTGCTCTTTGGGGATACAGGACTTCAATTCGAACATCTACTGGGGCAACTCCGTATTCTCTGGTTTATGGGATGGAAGTTGTTCTGCCGATTGAAGTTGAGGTTCCGTTGTTGCGGGTTATAGCTAAGTGCCAGATAGCAGAAGCGGATTGGCAGCAGAGCAGGTTCGAGGAACTAATGTTGTTTGACAAGAGGAGGCTGAAAGCACTATACCATGTCCAAGGATATCAACGAAAAATTGCCAGGGCTTTTAACAAGAAAGTTAAGTCCAGGAATCTAAAATAAGGGGATTTGGTTCTCAAAGACAACCGAGCTCCCATCCATGACCCTTGGGGCAAGTTCAGACCTAATTGGACTGGTCCTTACATCATCAAATCTATCTGGTCAGGTGGAGCTGTCATTCTTATGGACCAAGATGGCCTTGAATTCTCCCAACCAATCAACATGGACAAGTTGAAGAAATATTATCCTTGAGTGGCTCGCCAGGCCGAAAATCTAGAAGGGCGACCTAGGCAAAAGTTAGAGCACAAACAAATTACAAAAAAGAAAAACATAAAGGTTGAAAACTCGAAAAGGGCGGCCTTGGCAAAAGTTAGAGCGCAAAAGGAGAGTGTTAATACCCGAGTGAACCTGAACCGAACTACGTAACGCTTGATTCCCATCTTCGGGATACGTAGGTAATTTCATTCTGAAGTCCATCCATAAACACTTCCAAATCAACTGTGTCCATGAGATTGTTCTGGTCATCTTTGTCTTTTCTACATCCAAGAGTTCGGTTGTGGTCTTCACTATGAGAGCTGGTTACAATACAGTGCAGTTCAGACAATGGGCAACTTTCCATTTGCTGGATTTGGGATTGTACATCTTAGGGATAGATCCCGGGTGTGTCCAGTTGTGATCCTTATCGAAAATGGTTTGAAAAGTTTTAATAAAAGTTGATTTTGTTCAAACTAATCTTTTTACAACTTAAACCATTTTTGGACCAAAAGGAAAGTTTTCAGTGCCCCACAACCTTCAATTTCATTGATTTCAATACAAAGTTCTCTAACTCTTGATTCAAATCAAAGTTGTTTTTTATTACATTCGAAAGGAAAAATTGAAAGTTAGATTAAAACAATAAACTTGGGGCACAGGTAAGTCAAGTGTTCTTGCGTCCCCTCCCAGAGCTTGTGGAAGCTTCAGATGCTAAAGTAGGCCCGGTTTGTGCCTCATCCTCAAGCCAAGCTATGCATTCCCCAGAAAGGGCACAACCGAAATTGGGAACGGCAGCCAGAAGTTCTCTTGTCCTCCATGCAGTGGGATATCGAGCTAGTTGTGAACCTCGGATTGGAAATGAAGTCGGGTACTCTACCCCCTCTTTTGGGCAGGTCTGGTCGTGTCCGAACTGACGCTTGAATCGAAATGGAAAGTAGAAGACACAGTGTGTTAAGCCAATCAACTGAATGCCAGGTTGTTGAGACATGTTGTAGCTCATCTCAGGCAGGTCAAACTAGGGGCAACGCCAAGCTATGTCAGTAGCAGATCTGTTGCACATCCAATGACACCACCACCCCCTCGTTTGGGAAATCAACTAGCCATTGGTGAAAAAAATAGCCGTGCGCTGAATATGCGGGGCAAGAGTCCATTACTTTCAACCTGTCCATGAGCCATATCTGGAGAGGAATGAAAAATAAGAGAGATTAAAGAATAGAGAGGTGTATGTGGAGAGAAAAAGTGAGAAAGGGTTTTAGAGAAAAAAACAGAGCTTGAGGGCCGAGTGATGTGAGAAACACATATGAGACAGGGTGGGAAACATTACCTGCAAGAGTAGTGGACTTCTTGCGAATTTGGTTGTTTCTCGCCGGTGGAAGGCGTCTAAGCCTATCAAAGTCTCAGTCGACGCTAAGCCAATGCAGCTCTTGCCCTCTTTCAAGCCTTGGGCTACTTCAATCAAGCGAATACTAGACCCTCCGAGGCCAGGGGCAAGAAGAAAATGAGCCAACATACATAAACAGAGGGCATGCTGTCAAAAACTTTGCCAAAGACGATCACTGCGGTCGCCGCCATCAAAAAACCGATGAATCAGACTGGGAATGTCTAGTTCTCCATTGTGAACCAAGGATCGAGCATCGTGTAAAGTGAGTCCACACATCCTTCCTAAAGCCTGGATGTGACTAAAACGGGATTGGGGCAAGATTTCCTCATCACACTTGGATTCTATCAAAACTTGGAACTCTTCAATTGTCGGACATATCTCTTGTCCCCCAAAGCTGAAAACATGTGTAATCGGATTCCAACATCTAGCCGCGGCGTGGAGGAACGAAAAACACAGCGGGGTACGACTCAGCAGGAATAGTGCATTTATCCCGAAGCCCCAAAAATTCACTTTTTCTGAGCCATCTAAAGCTGCAATCCAAATTGAGAGTTTTTTGGTGAAGAATGGCTCCATTTGTGGCAAAAATAGAGCTGGAATGAAGAAACTACAAAGTCCCAACTTTTGTGGAAGATAAGGTGCTGAGTGGAAGACAGGTGGCAGCAATCTGGAGGTTCCCTGCACTAGTGGCCGACCAGCCACTTTTGTAGCCGACCGGCCAATGCTAGTAGCCGACAGCCACTTTTGGTGGCCGACAACCTCTGCCTATAGCCGACATAATTCCAATGGCTTTCCTATGTGTTGGGAGTGCTGAGAACCTGTGTTTTGCCCTACTCTTGGTGCATTTTGCCGCCTTGTTGTAAGAGTTTTGCTGAGTCACTTTTTATGTTGTTTTGCGTTGTTTATCGAGTTGTTTTGTTGTTGCTTATCGAGTTGTATTGATGTTTTTTTTTTTTTTTTTGGGCTTATCGAGTTGTTGCATTGTTTATCGAGTTGTTGCATTAGTTGTTCATTGAGTTGTTTTACTCTGTCTGTTATGTGTTGGTCAGTTCATTACCTAAATAAGAAGTTGCCAATACAATGTACAATATTCAATTTTCATCAAAATTCATTTTTGTGTAAAATGGTGCAATGCGATGCTCAGAATGTAAAACACAACATGTTTCATCAAAAAGCTGATTTTCATTCCGATCATGGTTTCTGTTTACAAAAGGGTACAAGTTTTTTGAGAAAAATAAAATTGTACAATGTGTTAACACTACTAGCTAAAAAAAAGAAGCAAAAGGAGACTAAGCAAAAACATCTAGATCGGTGCCATCCACCTCAGGATCGAGAGGCTCTCTTCGTCCTCTTCCTAGGCATGGACTCACAGCCATCACCATCAGCGCTACTGTTAGAGGCCCTCGTGTCTGAGCTAGCTGCTAAACCAGCCTCAGCATCATCTCTGCCCTCAGAATTTAAGACAGCATCGCCCTTTCTGTCCTCAGATGACTTTGACTGTGGACTCACTGCCTCATCATCCGAAACAGGCTCTAAAGGGCCACTCTCGTCACGGGTGCCCCTAACTTTGCCTCAGCTGCGAGCCGGAACCTCCCGTCTCTCTCTCCCTGCTGCTAGAGGAGGTGCTGATGGACATGCTGTAGCTCTCGTTGGAATGTCTGATGTGGCTGGGATCTGAAAAAGGGCAGTTTGTCAAATACATCAGTCGTGGTGTATACCGAGTGCAGTGTTTGAATGCAGTGTTTGAATGTAGTGTTTGAGTGCAGTGTGTCAGATTAGTGTAGTGTGGAACAGATTATGTTTGAAATGCTAATGTATACCGGAATCTTGTAAAGGTTGAGCAGGTTCATGCTCCTCTGCACCATCTCCATCAGGGAAGCCACTAGCTCGAGGGCCTGCCCGGTGTACTCTATGGGTGCCTGCAAATGCGTTGAGAAGATCAGTGTTCTATAAAGCATAATTGAAATGAAGTAAATATGTAAAATGTAAAGTATGATACATACTAGAGTCGAGCCTTGAACCCCGACAAGCTCATGCCCGGCTGGTGCGGGCTCAATGGGGATCTGGCAAGCCTCCCTGGTATGTTACCGGTAAGTGAGTGTGGTGGACAACTCTGGCCACCCAGTCTTCTGTCTCGCCCTAGAACCTCTTTTGCCATGGGTCCTGGTCGCGCCGGCCCCTCTGCCTCTTTCTTCCGCAGCTGGACCCCTCGCTCTCTCACCTCTACGGGCACCAGTCAAAGGTGGCATGAGGTATGTCTGGATGAAGGCTGTGTAATCACCCTCGACTGGGAAGAAGTCGACGTCCCAGCCTCTGGTGAAATCAATCATCTCTTGCATAGTGTATTTCTCTATGGCTCTCATATATGTCGGAAGCGGCATCGAAACTACCTGCTCGGGCAAGCCGATAGTCTAACACAAGAATCGCTCCCCTAAGAACCATGTTCGACAAACCGGGCCCTCGAGCAGAAGCTGGAAACGGGAAGCCTCTCGGGCACCAGCGAACTGATCCCTAACTCCCTTAGGCATCATCGCCTAGGGCTGCCAAGTGATCTGTAAATAAAGAATGTGCAGATTGTTAGCTATCATCAGATATTGCAATATGAGTCAGAATCCAAGGAAAACGGAAATAACAGAGAAGTTTGAGTTACCTCAGCCGCGGTCACAGTATCGAAGTATCGACGGAAGAATGGAAAGGAGTCCCGGGACCTCCGCTGGCATCTCCCGTCATACTGGTGAGAGTATGGCACGACAGGCGGCATCTTCACCTCTAGCTCTGTGGCAAGTCTCGGAAAGTAGGCGTGCACCCATAGTCACAGAAAGCGAAAGGGCAACAGTGAGTATACAATAGAGAAATGTATGCAAAGTAGAAAGCAGATTGTGTGTGTACAGTATGCAATATGTGCAGTGTACAGAGTATGCAAAGCAGAAAGCAGATTGTGTGTGTACAGTACACAGTGTGTTCTGTATACAGAGAATGCTAAGCAAAAATCACAACAGGAAATGCAAAACAGAGAAGTAAAGCATACCTCCCAGGCCCTCCAGTAGCCTCCTATTAGATGCCCGCTCCGGATAGAGGTCGAGATCATGTACCCGTATAAGGTGGCCAGGCCAGCACCGCCCCAATCGTAGAGTCGGACACGGGATAGATCCACCAGGGCACTCATGAGGTATAGCCCTACGGTGTTCGCCCAGTCGACGAACATGGTAGTGCCAAACAAGAACATCAGGAAACCTTGGGCATACTGCTCGATCTCCTCTTGGGTCGCTGGTGCCATCCCTCTATAATGGTCTGCAAGCCACGAGTATCGAACCATCCCTAATCGGGAGATAGGTGGGCGAGTCCCCAATAGATAAATCTAAGCGGGTCTCCCACTCGCCCATATCAGTATCATAAGGAATCGGATGACCCCCCACCTCTATGCCGGTGAGCATAGAGAAGTTGAAGGGAGTCATCGTCATGTCCCCTGCGATAGAGAAGTGAAAGGAATCGGTTGTATCCCACCACCTCTCTACCAAGGCACCCAGCAGAGGCTAGCTCGCTATGAGGCGTGAGAGCCCCATGCAGAATGGGTCGAAACCGGCCTCGTCGATGATGTGGCAAACATCGTTAGGGAGCTCCATGTACCACTCCCTCGCCGATGTGGTCCCATATCCTCTGATGGCGCATGAATCCCCCTGTGATCAGGTCAAGCATATGAAATGTAATGTAAGAAATACAGTACAAGAGTGTGGTTTGTGCAAGCAACGCAAGATACATTGAGAAAATGCAAGAGTGCAGTGTATACCTCAGAGGCGCCATGAGATAAATAAGACTCTGGCTCACGCAATAAGAGGTCCTCCGATGCCTAGTGCAAACCCCCTGAACTGACGAATACTATCGGGAGATAGCACGTGTATCTCGGGATGGTACGTCGCCGGGTCAACAGGTCGAACACTAAGTGGCAGTGCCTTAAACTCCAGATCCACCTCCATCTCTGGAGAAGCTCCGTCATGTGGGATGTCGTCCGCCATCTCGAGAAAAGATGAGAAAGTGGTCGAAAATGGGAAAAATGGGTGAAGAATGCCAAGAGTCAACGAAAGTCAACTCCAATAGGGAAAATGGTAGGAAAAAAGTCAAAGCCCGGGAAAGGGCACCAAACTCAAGGGTAACTCGAGAGAAACAAGCCTCAAGTGGTGGAAATGAAGAAAGAAGCACCAAAATTGGTTTTCAATCGATTCAAAATGGAGTAAACTACGAGGGTTTAGCGAAGAAAATGTCTGTGGGGCGTTCGAAAACACGTATAATGCTCGAATCGAAGGAGGAAAATAGTCTAGAGAGAGAGGAGAATGATTTTCGGCAATGGAGAAGTGGAGAAATAGGGTTTGGAACCCTATACTTAAACACTCGAGGTGAAATGGCCATTTTGCCCCGAATCTGCCATCGGTGGCCGACCGGCCACCATTTGTGGCCGACAACTATTTTTGGTGGTCGATGGGTGGCTGATCACCTTCCCTGGTGGCCGATAGGCCTTCAGTTCTCTCCCTGTGTGTTTTACATACTGTTTTGTGCCCTTGGTTCTTGAGAAAGTGCAAGGAAGGCTCACTTTTAACCTCAAAGTGTCTCTGCGGAAGCCCCGAATTGTGTCTTCGGTGCATGGCTCATCACTACTCAACATGAGCAAGCTGTATCTTTTCTTAAACATACTACAACTCTTCCGAGAGGTAAATCGGAGGTTGCGATTGAGTCATTTTCATCAAACACGCTTTTATCGTTGTATAGAACGTGCATGTTTTTGTTGTTGCATGGAACATGCATTTTATATTGTTGCATAGAATATGCATCCTCATGTTTGCATAGAATATGCATGTTGCATTGTACATGCTCTCATGTTTGCATAGAATATGCATGTTGTGTTGTATTGCATTGTACATGCTCTCATTTTTGCATAGGATATGCATGTTGTGTTGTATTGCATTGTACATGCTCTCATGTTTGCATAGGATATGCATGTTGCATTGTATTGCCTTGTACATGCCCTTACATTCGCATAGAAAATGTTAGTACCTATTGTATCGATCATGCGTTTGCTACTATCGCATAGAATATGCATTACTCTGTCTATTGCATAGACCATGCTCTTTTGTTCCTTGGATGTTGTGCATGAAATTGTGTCACGGTTATTCATCTTGCATAGAACATGCATTCTTATTGTATTGTACCTGTCAAGTTTCTTTCTTATGCAGGTACGATATTGTATGTACGGTTCATTCAAAGCTGGTGCAACCAGACGATATTGTATATACGGTTCATTCAAAGGAACTCCAGGTAAGATCATTCATGTCCCTTGAACAACTTGTTTTGGTTAGAAACATTCAAGTACGCCCGGTGTTTACACCACTACCTTGTTTTGGTTAGAAACATTCGGGTACACCTAGTGTTTACACCACACCTTGTTTTGGTTAGAAACATTCGGGTACGTCTGGTGTTTACATCATGACCTTGTTTTGGTTAGAAACATTCGGGTACGCCCGGTGTTTACATCACTACCTTATTTTGGTTAGAAACATTCGGGTACGCCCAGTGTTTACACCACACCTTGTTTTGGTTAGAAACATTCGGGTACGCCCGATGTTTACACCACTACCTTGCTTTGGTTAGAAATATTGGGACGTGTTCCCGATGTTTATAACAACCCCCCAGTTAGAAGCATTTGAAACGTGTTCCGATGCTTATACCACCCTGTTTTGGTTAGACACATTAGGACGTGCTCTGATGTTTATACCACCCTCCGGTGTTTACACCACTCCCTTTCTCCTCTCGCGTGTGACGCGTTAGGATGTTTTCGGTTAGAAACATTAGGATACGCCCGGTGTTCACACCATCCTTTTCTCCTCTCGCATGCGACGTGTTAGGACGCTTGGGTTAAAAGCATTCGGACGGGTTCCGATGCTTATACCGTTCTTTGTTTTAGTTACAAATATTTGGACGTGTTTCAATATTTATCACCGTTCTCTTTGGTTCGGAATATTAGGGTGTGTCCCTGGGTTCACACCATTTCTCTCCATGTGTGTGTCACGCATTGGGATCTTGTTTCACGCCTCAGGTGTGCCCGAGGGTTGTGTTGTTCTTCGCCTTTCCTGCGTGAGGCGTAGTTAAGATTGCATAATTTTCTTACATCCTTTCTGCATAAAATGTGGTTTGGTTCATGTTTACTTGCTTATATATGAGTTTGTTGTAGCATTTCTTTGCATAACATTTACATTTAGATGTTTCATTGCAGCCCTCATTGCATGACCATAAGTTATGTTGTTGCATCGTGTATATCATTTGCATCTTGCCTCAGAACTACGCTGGTGTGATTCCTTGTAAAGGGATATGTAGGCAGCCTGCAGGCGCAACTGTTCTTTGTTTTGCTTGCTTGTTTGTCCAAGTCTTCGGCCTTGTCAAAAATAAGTCGTCTCTGGGCTTTGACATTCGCTCCCATCATTTCATGATTTACAAGTTCTGTCAAAGAGGGGCAACTGTAGACACCCCATTTTTGACCATCCTCAAGACTTGGACATCATCGTTTGAACACTCGATGATCTTGCACGCTCGTGTTCGTTTTGAGTACCTTGAAGATCTTGGTCGAGCACCTTGCCTTTGAACCTCTAAACTTGTATGTTTTGTGCTTTGTTGAGAACCAAGAGCTTGTTGTTTCAAGTCTGAAGGAGAGGGTGGCCTGTCGGCCATCCCCACAGTCCATCGGCCATGGCTTGTGCCTGCCAGCCATTTTTCTCCTTTTTAGATATTTGTTTATCAGCTGTGCCAGCTGTTGCTCATTGGAGTACATCTCCATACACATGTATAGAGGAATGAATACAAGCTTTAATCTTGATTTTCTATATATAAGGGGTGTCCTCCCCCATTTTGAGAGGTTAGACATTTTGGATCAAAATTTTCTCTCTCTCTCTCTCTCTCTTCTTGTTTTGTGCTTTGTAGTTAGTTTTCTCTGCACCTTTGCACACTAACTTTTAACCAAACTTGATCACTTTGGAGCTGAGGTCCCTTGGAGCCTAGTTTGAGCTTTTGGAAGGAGGTTTGAGCTTGAAATTGTGGCTGATTAGTGCTGTGCTTCAAGAGGTATAAAACTCACCTTGTAAGCTTTGTTTTGACAACTTGTTTTGCCATCTTTTTGTACCGTCTTGGCCTAGTTTTCAACTACAAAAAAACTCTATTTTTATGGTTTAAAAATGGTGGTTTGAGGCCATATTGTGTTAGGGGATTGTCTCTTCCTTTTATTCCTTAGCTTTTATAGCTTTTTGTGCCATCTTTCAAGGCTTTCAAATCAAACTTTTTGGGCCTTTAAACCATTGAAATTCAGAGTTATTTCAGTGGTGGAAAACATGTTTTGAAGTCCAAAATTGGAGGGGTTGGCCTCCCTCCCTTGTGTCTTACTTGCATACCTAGTTAGCATCACATGGTAGCATGTTTTTGTATCTTAGCTTAGCTTATTTCCAGCATATTTTTGCCTCTGATTTGGACTATTTTAGCTCTATTTTGGGCTTCTTTGGTCATATGAGTCTTCTTTTGCATAGTTGTAGTGCAAATCGCTTCACTAGTTTGGTGTTTTAGGCCTTCAAACATGATTTGCTTGAGTTGGTTGCATGTTGTAGTGTCTTTTTACATGTAATTTCAACATATATAGCTCTGTCACATGCTCATTTGTTTCACTCTTTCATTGCTTTTAAGAGTTGCTCTTGAGTCTTGTTGGCAAGCCTAAATAGCTTAACATGTGAGCATGATTTTCTAGCATTTTGTACCTTAATCTCTGCATGTTTTAGTCACTGTTTTGACTGGTTTTTGCTCTGTTTTGAGCTGGTTTGGCCATTTGAGGCTTGTATTGTATGGTTGTAGTTCAATCTCCTTCACTAGCTTAATGTTTTAGGCTTTTAAACATAAATTGCATGAGTTGCTTGCATGTTGTAGTGTCATGTTGCACTCCATTTCAGCACTGAAATCTCTGCAATCTCCCTCTATTCTTCACTCTTTCATTTGTTTTGAAAGTGGCTTTGAACCCCTTGTTGGCTTGAGTGTGGAATTGAGATCCTCATGCCTAATGGTTTAATTCCTTCAAGAGTTCATTACCAACAGCATGAGACCTCTTTCATGCTCAAGGTACTTGTGGTTCAAGCCCTCTTTCTATTAGAGGACACCCACCTTTTGGACTAATCAATTAAAGAATGGATTGGTAATCTAAAATGAGTAAATAAAACAAGACAAGTAAAAGAGGCAAGATTAAGCATTTTTGTGTTGCATTGCATGTGTTCAAATCAGGCGTTAATTCGAACACGAGAAAAATGGGACGTTTCATACTCAAAGTGATGAAACGTGCCACTTTTCTTGGTCACCATCACCTTTGATCATACATGATAGGGTTGTGGTTTTGTTGAGTCTTGTTTTGCACTCATTAAGCTTGTACAAGCTTGGTTCTTTGGCCATCATGCATGAAAATCCTTGGTTGACGGTTTGAGGGCCAAGAGTTGCACTCTTTTGAGCTTATGCGATGATAAAGAGAGTAACAATACATACACTCCTTGAGAATACACTGCTTTGCCTCTGTTTGATCTCTGTTACAGCAAAAAAGAGAAGTTCAGGGAAGGGGTGGCCGACCGGCCACCAGCAGTAGTCGACCGACCAGAAATGAAATTTTGCACAAGTGTGTTCCTGAGTTGGAGCAGAGATGTTCTGGAAGTTAGTAGCACTGTTGGTGTTCAAACGAGTGCAAACAGAGGCATCTGATGGCAAGGCGGTGGATTTTCAGGAGGAAACCAACCGAGCATGCATGTGTCCCTCGCCCTCGAGGCCATTTACTTGCTTTGTTTAAATTAGTTAGAGTAGCTAATTCATTCATTCGAAGTGTTGTAATTATTTAATTAGCTTAGATAGTTAATTAGTTTAATTGCTTTAATTAGCTTAGCATAGCTAGTTATTCAATTCAGTTTTTTATTAATTAGCTTAGAATAAGATAGTTAATTAGTTTTGGTTTGTAATAGCTTAGCTTAATTAGTGTAGCTAGTTAGCTTATTCATTCGGACCCTCCTTCGCGAGGGCACAATGTTGTAATAAGTGTGCGTGCGTGTGTGTATGTCTTCTAACCCCACGTCTTTCTCCCTTTTATTTATCCACTTTCGATGGTTACATTAGGGATCATATTTCGATTAGCATACCTTATGCTTACATGTTTGCATCCATTCATTTGCCTTGCATGCACCGAGGCTCAGCGCATTATTCAAACTGCATTTTTATTTCAATATGTCTTTGAATACGTGTTTCAAAGCATGCTATCAAAGTGTTGCAAATATCATGATTTAAGTAGCCGAGCCTATTTAATTTCATATTGCATGTGTTGCATTAGTCATTTTAACATAGTTAGGATCATGCATTTTTCTAACTAGATTTTGTTTTGGCTTGGAGTACTCGGTGAGTTTTACGCTTTAGCATGCTTGCATGAGTGTGATTGCCATATTGCCATGTTTCGCATGCTTGCCATGAGGCTATGTGCTTAAATGCTAAACTGCATGAATACCTGTGGATGAAGGCTTGTTGCTTGAATTGGAACAATTCATCAAATGTGTGGTTTAAGCCCACTTTGTGAAGTGGCAAATCATGTTTTAAGCCCACTTGAGGTGGCAAATCCGCATTTCTAAGCCCACTTGAGGGTAGCAAATTCAAACCATTTTCGAAAGCAAACATGAGTTTAAGTCGTTCCAATTCTTGCAATTTTAGTCTATACTTGCTTTGTGTGCGTCACATAGTAAAGTTAGGTTAATAACCGGAATAAGAACACATGAGCTTTATAAAACAACATTTCATGATTAGTAGAGGCCGATATTTTGATCGGGCGAGCGGGAGTGCTCATTCCACGACCTTTCCCCCTCGTACCTAAGTTTCCGAGCCGAGGCAACTTTGGTGATGACGGACACGTGGCCTTTGGCACGAGTCAGGGTTTCCTAAATTTTCCCAAAAATAAAATATTTAGGTAGCGACTCTGTAATCTGGCAAAGCAGTCCAATTTTGGCATTATTTGATTGAAAATCGATTTTCCAAAAGATTTGCCGGATTGGACTCTTTGGCGTTTATCAGTTTCACATTGCACTTGTGAGACTAGATTCAGAACTGCGGGAGTCCCAACTGTGAGGCCTTCTTTTCAAACCCCTTTTCCGAAAGGCGGGGGCGCGTAAAACGGCGAGCCCACAGTTTCTGGTGACTCCGCTGGGGATTTAGAGAACTTGACTCGAATTCGTGATATGTTGTTTTATCTACACTTATGTGTTTCTTGGCATTTCATTTTCATCGGTGCGCCTAAGTCACAGTGTTTGCCATCTGTTATTCTTGAGCGGTTTGCCGGAGGCTTGCTTGGAAAAGTTTGCCAAAAGGATGACCGGTTGAGAGCTCTGCCATGATGGGAACACAACCCTTGAACCTAGAGTATTATTGTACCGTTTGATCCTCCTTTCACTTCTCGGTGTTAGGTGTGTGAGGTATATTAGGTAGTCTTTTTGAGGTACCCTTTTTGACCAATTGAGCTAGGTTCATATCGGAAGCTGTAGAGACTATTCCAAACTAGGACAGATTGCTCACTCGAATGCAAGATTGTATGAAACCGCTTGTTTGCATAGTAAACCCCTAGCTCCTGACGAGATTAGGACAGGGTAACCCTACCCCAACAAAGGGGTGTTCTGGCTCACTTGCTTGATATGTGTTTTTAGAGTGAAACTCTATAGGTATGTATGTATCAGTTGCAAGTCTGGGTATCAATTTGAGGGCATCAGTTTTGAGGCAGAAAATTTGCGGCAAAAACCAGTGTTTGAGTATTGTCGTCCAGCTTAAAGATTTCAACTGTGTGTTGTCTCTGTCTAAGCCGAGGTGCTGTGCGTTTTCTGATTTTTGTTTATGTTGCTTTATTTTTCTTTTTGCAAGGTAATGTTTCACAATTGCATCAGACGAGGCAGTTACCCCCCAAGCACTTTGGACCCAAGTTAGGAGGATTTACCGATCTGAGGATCTTATTGGAGGACAACCAGTGTTTGCTTCGCTACCCTTGGTCACCAGACGGAGGAGAGTTAGGCATAACTCACCGATTCGGTAGTTACCTTCCTTCAATCGAACCCAGTTATTTGCTTCAATTTCAGAAAGGGAGAACACACCAGTTCTAATAAATCAACACCCCTTAGTCAACATAGAGGATATGATGCGCCAACTTCAACAGACTATCGAGAATATGCAGTTGGATACTACCTGCCAAGCAGAAATTGCAGCCCAGCAGGCTGAGTTGATTGCTAGGCTACAACAACAACAGCCGCAACAAGCAACAGCTTTTGCATCCCATCCACCTCCTGCAAACATTCCAGTACCCAGAGCTCCTGCTTCCACAACCGATGTCTAGGAAAATACGGACATCCCGGTGGATCCGGATCCACCCCAGACTTTCAAAGCACCGGTTTGCCCAACAGAGGCACCGTTTGAGTTTGAGGTCGACCCTACCGCACTAAAAGTGAGCAAGCTTGAGAAGCTTTTCAAAAGAGCTCAGGGTGTTAAATTGATCCCAGATATAGAGGATGGCTATACCGATGCAGCGGTGACCCTATCGGATAGGTTTAAAATGCCGCATATAGATCGCTTTGATGGCTCGGGTGATCCTATGGTCCACTTGCGACTATTTTCAGATATTCTGCGGCCGATGGGCCTAATTAGACTGTAGAAGTTATCCCTCTTCGGCCAGACCTTGTCGGGTATCGCGGCCATTTGGTATACTAAACTTGAGGATTCTGTAAAGAGGAACTGGGAAGAGATGGCTGAGGCCTTTATTGCTCAATACTCCTATAACACTCAAATCGAGGTCACAACTCGTGATCTCAAAGCAACTCGCCAAGAGCCGAAGGAGGGCTTCTCCGATTTCATCACTCGGTAGAGGGCTAACGCCTCCATGATGGCCACCCAGCCTGCTGAAAAGGACCAAATAAGAATGGTCGTCCGTAATCTGCAACCGAGGCTGCTACAGAAGATGATAGTCTTACATTTGCCTACATTTGCTGACCTCCATGAAATAGGGGTGCAGATAGAGGATGCGATGAAATAGGGTCTGATAGACCATGAGAAAGAGCAGCCTAAAAGGGCTTTTAAACGCGATTCCAACGCGGCTATGAATAGTAATGCAGCTGCAAGGACCTCTGATGTTGGTATGGTCACCACCACATCGAAAACAGCCACCCCATTTGCCAGTACATCTGAAACCATCTCATAACCTGCGAAGCACCAACCCCGAGGCTAGAGGGTTTTCACCCCACTCTACATGTCTCTATCTGCGGCCTTGGGGGTCTTGATCAAAAAAGGGCATCTGAAGCCCCTAGAGCCACGCCCATTGCCTAATCCCATCTCTCCTACACATAACTCGGCTAAATACTACGCCTTCCACCAACAGCATGGTCATGACACCGACCTATGCTTTAGATTACGTCATGAGATTCAGGATCTCATTGACAACAAAGTGATAACACCTCCTCAAAAGCCTAACGTCACTACAAATCCCCTCCCACCACATAACCAAACCCCTCCACCCCGGAAAATAAACCTTATCCAAACACTGGCCGTCCTGTACGACCTCAGTATATACATCACCCCCTCTCACCTACCTAAGCCGGCGCTGTTCATCCAAGAAAGCACAGACTTGTGCATGATGAGCACATCCATGTCCCAACCCGAACCTGTGGTGGTGGCTATGGTCATTTTCTATTTTTTCTCTTCTCAGTTTTGCTTCTTTTTTTTTTCCTTCTTTTTACTATTTTTCTTCTTTTCCTCTTTTTATTTTGCTTTTGCTTTTTTGTTTTTGTTTTTTTTCCTCCTCTCTTGCTTTTTTTCTTTTCACTCTTCAATTCCAGAGCAAGGCCCAATATTGAAACAAACAAACAAAACAACAAGAATAAAAACAAAACAAAAACAACAAAACAAAAAACAAAAAAAAAACAAACAAACAGGGTTGCATTTGGGGCCGGCCAGACCCTAATGAAGGATGGCTGGGCTCTAGTGGAGCCAGCAAGGTCGCGACAGCGACCAAGGGCAGTTCGGGTAAACTACACACCCCGGTTGATTTAAACACAAATCAACTCCCATTTCGCACACACACAAGGCTGAAACTCTCTCTGTCCTCTCTAGGGCTCCTCTCTTTTTAGATTTTCCCTCTCTTTGCCCAACCCACCAACCCTTGCAAAATAATTCCTTAATACTGTTTCAAACCTCTACATTTTGAACCAAACAAAATTTGATTTGGTGGAGTTTAAGTTTTTCTCTTGGTTTCTCTCACATTTACCCACACTTTCCTTCCTCATTCTTTGATTTTTTTTTTCTTCTCTCTTTGTTTTCTCTATCCTAGGGTTTTGGTTTTTTGAATTTTCACTCAATCTCACTTACCCCCTCACTTTTTTTTGCACACTTTCTCATTTTCCCTCATATGTCCCCATGGCTAGCGATAAGGTTCCCATTCTTGACCCAACTGTGGGTATTGGCGCCATCTTAGGTACGGATATCGAGGCTGAGGACGTTCCTGAGCCCGTGCTTACATGAAGGCTGAGCCACTAATTTACGGGGCCTTAGTGGAGAGATGGTGGGACACCACTGACTCGTTCCACTTCTCGTCGATTGAGGAGTTGACCCTGACTCCATATGACTTCTCGATGCTCACTAGCCTGCTAGTCGGGGTTGGCGACCCGATCCCACGTGATCGTGATATGACGCTGTGGAAAGCCGCACAACGTTAGCTCTTCGAGGCGATCCAAGACACCACCAGCCACAAGATGGTGAGGTACAGTTGGTTCTTTGATCACTTCTCTGACTTTCAGCCAGGTACTCCAGATGAGGTCGCCCAGTACACCTGCGGCTTCCTTATGTAGCTCTTCGGTACTACCCTATTTTGAATAGGGAAAATACCATGGGGCTGTATCTCCTAGGAGCATTGGTACACCTACCACAGGTGGCAAAGTATGACTAAGATGGCACCGGCTTAGCCACCCTGTACTATTACATGAGCTCTGTATCCCGCCGAAATGCGGTTTCACTTGGCGGCTACTGGAGGGTTTGGGAGGTACACCTCATACTTACTTTCTGTTCAGCTTTGCATTTTATGTCTGTATTTGCTTATCTACTTTCTTGTAGCTATGGGTTTACATATATTTCACCTCCCTTGCTTCGGTCTCAGTACAACCTCTTAAGTTGTCAGTACCCCGTTTCCAGTACTACAACTTCTGATTCAAGCGACGCCGCCGCGTGGATCGAGACTTCTCTTACTTTCGTCATTTCTTTGACACTATCACCGCAGATTAGGTAACAAAATACTAGTCTTTACATTTCACTTTTGTTCCTATATTGCTGTTCAAATCCTTGACATCTAATTCTTGCCTTGCACCTCCTGCTCACAGGTTGACTAGCACCCCTGGGCGAGCATCTTTCAGACAGCAAGGACGACCTACATTGCTAGCATGGCACGCCTCCATCATGCGGATTCTATTTGAGGGCCCCTTTGGTAAGGCATATTACTTGGGAGAAAGGTTCATCCATCAAACACAAGGCATAGTTGATCCTGATGTCCTACATCCTCCTCATCCAGGCATGTGGGTAGTTGATAACCTCTACGATGGACCTCAGATCGACTTCCTGATGCTAGGGAAGGACAGTGATCGGTACCATGAGCCCGATGACTTTACTACTTTCTTACAGACTCTAGTGATAGCGCCTCTCACCTAGAGCATGGCCTGTGCCATTCTGGAGGTTACTGCAGCCGTCGCTAGAGGCGCTCCTACGACCGCTCCAGCTCCCGGGTTTCCTGCGATTCCGACTGAGGTCGTATACATGTAGCCGAGTGAGGTGATTGAGCAGATCCCCCTTGAGCATATTGAGGAGAGGGATTACAGATTGGTGATCACTCCTGGTGTCGAGCAGGTACACATCTCTATATGTCAGCTCACTGTACCTTCCACCGTGCTTCATTATTTTCTTCCCATTATGTTTTATTACTTGCTGTTCACTGTGCTCACTTCTACCCACTGTATACCATCATCTTGTCTCATATTCTCACACCTTTTGTAGGTGCCTGTGGGATATAGAGATGACCTCCTCTGGACAGTTGATAGACTACTCCTGATGGTACGAAAGAGACAGACTACTCTAGCTACCCATGGGATCGAGGTACACATTGCCCCTGGTTTACGGTCATTACAATTGTAACAATCCCGATCTGTAATTAACTACTAATCCGTAGTTAAGGATGTTAATTAAGTGGTTAAAATAAATTATGTGTTTATTACATATTTTGTATGTTATTTGCCTTTATATTTGTTACTCGTAGTAATATCTGTCAGGAATACTATTTTGATCTGAAAATTGAAAGCCTTATCGATATTCATAACTGAAATGTTATTCTGAATTTTTAGAATCATGTGACAAATTTTATTAAAAACTGATTCAGTTTAATTAATTAAGTTGTGTTTGGTTGGCCAAATGTTTTAATTATTGTATTAAGCCACTACAACTGTATAAACAAGACCCTTAAGCTCATTTGAGCTCATATCTTCTTTATCTTCTTAGTACAAAAATCTAAAAATCAAGTTTAGAGAGAGAGTGAGCTCAAGTGTAGAGTGAGAAAGTGTGTATTTGAGAAGAACTTGAAGATATAGCTTGAATTGATCAAAGATTGTGCTAGAACTAGAGTGTCTGAAGAGTCTAGGTAAGAACTCAACCTCCAATTTATGAATCTAAGCTATCAAACATGAGAAAAACATGAAGATTATGTGTTTAAATGTGTAAATTGAGCTTAGAATGAAGAATTGGGTTGTGATTCATATGTGCATTCTCATGTAGGTGTTAAATCATCATGTTAGCTATGAGCTTCATCATTTGTGTTGAATTTGGAGGATGAAATGTACATGCATGCATATTACACCAAGTTTTGTAAGTAAATTCTATGTTTGAGAAGTCTTAGGAAAGAATTAAGAAGAGAATTCTACATGCATGCCTAAACATGTTAGGTTTTGCCATGTCAAGTTCGATTTTGATCATTCATGTAGAAATTATGGATAATTGGCACATGCATGTTTGAATCACCATATATTACCTCTTACTATCATGTTTTGACAAGGAGTTTTGTATATGCTTGAAGCCTTAAAGCTCAATTTTGTTAAAGACATGGAATTTGAGAAAAAGAGTTTATGAAACTTACATGCATGGAGGTTTTGAACCCAATTTTGGTTAAATTCAAGAGTGTTGAACAAAGGGTTATAAAGGATCATGTATTTATATTTTTGGAAAAGTTTTCGAGCTTTAAAAACAAGCCATGCATGAGCTTTGCCTTTGAATTCGCATTTGGACACTTAAAACTCTGTTTTGAAAACCCAGGATTTTTGTAGGCCGCTCGAGCAAAGGATTTGCCACTCGAGCGGACATTTCGAGCATCCAGTAGTTTTGCAGTCTATTACAGACCGCTTGAGAAACCACTTGGTGGCTCAAGTGTAGGAGTTGTCACTCGAGTGTATTTTTCACATATCCAGTACTTTTGTAGGCAGAGCAGTTTGCTCGAACGACTAAAGGTGAGCTTGAGCCTCTAGGCCAAATTTAGCATATATTTTTTTCAAAGACATTCTATGTTCATATTTTTGTTCCCATCATTTTCTAATCATATTTAGGCATGAATTATGAGTGATTAAAGAGTATTAAGCTAAGAAATGTCATGAGTAATTGAATTAGTAATCAAATTCGAGATCCGACAATGTGATTCATATGTACACATTATGAGTATTGGACTGAATAAGGAACCCATGTAAAGAAAGCTAAGTCATAATGGCCAAGTGCATGCGTGATGATAAGATACGTTTGTGTTATGTACTTTTGTGTTTGTAGGTCAACGTTCGAAGATTGATTGACCGTTTCTAGTAGCCCACTGTGAATAACGTTATTGTAAAGATACGTTCATATGAATTATGTTCCAAATGTGATTTGATAAGTTATGATTTCTGAAAAGATATTTGTTTACGTGAACGCATGTCCTATGTTTGAAATCTATTATGGCATCCATAGATAGTCCCAAGTTATGGAGGACGGCATGTTAATGCGGGTCCATGACATATATGTGATTACGAGATCTCGTTAGCTACTTCAATGTGGTGATATACATTTAATCGGTATCTGGAACCGATTACTCTAGTCGGATGACGATGTGATGTGTTCTGTGGGATATACCATTATTATGTTTGGACATAAGAATAGGTTCTTTTATGATATATTTTATGGATATGATATGTTCGGAATTCATTCACTAACCTCTTTACGTTAATGTTATTCACTAGGCTTTAGCTCACTGTTTGTATATATGTATATGTAGGTGAGCGTGTACAGGACCAGGCCTAAGGGCTTCTATCTAACTTCTGTTTTGTCAAGCTAACCACCGTGCCTCACGTGGAGGTTCTTGATGTGTCGCGTGTTATAAGCTCTGGTTGTTTCTGTATATAAGACTTTGTTTGTTTTGTTTACTATACTTAAGATGTTGTAGTTAAGTGTGTGGGTATAACGTGTGATTGATTTTTGGATATGTATATATAAAGTTTTAAAGATTCTACCTCATATAAGTCTGCACAGCTCATTGGACAATTATATTTATGTATTTGCATCCGCTAGCCCCTGGATTTTATGATAATCAGTTCAGAGGCCTCTGGTAATCCAAGAATTACTGGTCGGTTACGACGCTAAACCTATAGGGGCGAGTTTGGGTCATGACAACAATCTTGCTCACAACTCTGGTGGTCTCTTCTGATATCTATAATCTCTCTTTTTCCTTTCTTTTTTCAGCTTAAGCCAGCACCAGTTGCACCTGCAGGACCTCCTCCAGCTAGGAGACGAAGACGAGACCCAATGAGGGGCAGAGAAGGAGTTGACCGAGGGAGAGGCAAAGTGAGATAGCACTCACCTCCTTACGAGTCTTTCGAGGAGTACACGTCCTCCGAGGTGGAGGGGAAGGAAGTCGACATACAGTCTAGCAGTCCCAGTGATGATAGTGATGCACCTCCTCCACAGCCGAGGAGGAAGAGAGCGAGGATGGGTTATTGATTTTTCATTTTTCCTTTTGCTTTGTAGTTAGGAACTATACAGCTTTAGATAGACTTATGTATTTTGTTTTTGAAGACTTTTCTTTTGTTTTTGGCCTTTGTAAATAATGATCGGGGTTGGACCCACCAGTTTATAAAAAAAAAAGATTTTTGCAGTGATCTCTGGCGTGATATGTGATGAATGAATGTCGTTTGCATGATATTCTTGTACAAGACTGTTAACAACTGTGAATGCTTGTTCTTGAATTGATTCTTGAATTGGATAACAATTTATAATCGGTCAAAATATAAAATACAACTCGATAACATGAAAACGAAATGAAAACAATTCGAAAATACTAAAAACACTTGGTCTAAATAACACAGGACTCAAAATACAGCCATAGTACACCAAAGCAAAGGCCAGCCCTTTTCTGCAACTGCACTAACCTAGGCCAACATTTAGACCCGGTCGGGTCCCAATAGACACGGTCGGGCTTTAATGAAGCACGGTTGGGCCCAAAAATGGGGTCGGTCAGTGCTGTCCAGCTGTCATGCACTATTTCTTCTCAAACTCTATAAATGGTGCTCCTATGCTGTTTTTCTGGTAAAATAGCAAGTCCTTGGTATTTTTCTCTCAAGATGGAGACTCTTCTCAACATTAGGCTTTGACATTGGATAGCTACTTTAGACGGCTCGGAAAAGGTGAACTTTCTCGGTTTTGGCCTAAACACTTTTTTTCCTCTGAGCTGTACTTTGCTTTGTTTTATGTTCCTCCACGATGCTACTTAATGCAGGAACCCGATCACACATATGTTTCGCTTCGGATCATAAGAGATATGTCTGACGATAGAAGAATTTTAAGCATTGATGGAATTCCAGTGTGACGAAGAAATTACGCCTCAGCCTCGTTTTGGTCATGCTTAAGCTTTGGGATGGATGTGTGGGCTTCCTTTATATGAGGCTCGGTCCTTGGCACATAATGGGGAGTTGGACATCCCAGGTTTAGTTCATCAGTTTTCCGATATTGGAGACAGGAGTGACCTTCTCTGGCGAGGTTATCGGTAACATACTCTCTGTTTATGTTTACTTATGCAATTCCTCCTTGTCCCTAGTTTCGGCGGAGCCAACATCCGGTTGATTGAAGTGGCCCAATGTCTAAAAGAGGGTAAGAGTTGTATGGGCCTGGCCTTGGCCGAAACCTTGATGGGTTTGGATGCCTTCCGTTGGCGAGAAACTACACGATTTGTAGGGTGTCTGCTACTTCTTTAGGTATTAGTGCCCACCCTTCTGATTTATGATTCCTCGCATCACTCGACACTCAATCTCTATTTTTCTCTCAAAACCCCTTCCTTATTTTTCCCTCATTGTACACCTCTCTATTCATTAATCTCTCTTATTTTTATCCCTCCCCAGGTATGGCTCATGGATAAACTGAAAGTGGTGGACCCTTGCCCCTAGTACTCAGCCCAAGCTTACTTCTTTCACCAACGATTAGTGGATTTTCCTTCAGAAGGGTTGTGGTGTGACTGGATGTGTAGCAAATCTGCAGCTGACATCACTTGGCGCTACCCTTGGCTCAATTTGATTGAGATAAGCTACAGCATGTCCCGATAGTCGAGCATACAGTTGATTGGCCTCACACACTACGTGTTCTATTTCCCCTTTTGATTCAGACACCAGTTCGGGCATGATTAGACATGTCCATATGAGGAGGTGAAATACCTGGCTTCATTTCCCATCTGTGGTTCACACTTGCCTCGATACCTCACTGCTTGGAGGACGAGGAAGCTTCTAGCCCCTGCCCTTAGCTTCAGTTACGCCCTTTCTGGCGAGTGCTTGGCTTCGCGCGAGGATGAGGAACAAGTTGGGCAATCTTTAGTTGCAAAAATTTTCACGAGTTCAAGCGGAAGACATAGAGCTACCTGACTTAGCTGTGCCCCTAGTTTTACTGCTTTGATCTTTCTTTTCAACTTTTATGATGCAAAAACAACTTTGATCTAAATCAGAGAGTTGGAGAATGTACTTGTGTTGAAATCAATAAAATTAAAGTTGCGAGTATTAAAAATTTTCCTTTTGGTCCCAAAAATGATCCAAGTTGTAAAAGGGTAAAATTTTGAGAAAAATCAGCTTTTGTTAAAACTTTTCAAAACCATCCCTGGAAATGGTCATTACCTAACACACTCAAAACCCATCCTCAAGATGTACATCCCTAAATCAACAAATCATGACTGCCCATAACTGCATCCATTGTACCAGCCCTTCTACCAACATAAAGATTACACAACCGTACTAACTGATAATGGAGAAAGATGGCCTAATCAAATATGAATGAATAGGATAGTTGAATTGGAGATGGTTACGGCCGAACTTCAAGATGAAGTTGCCTACGTATCCCGAAGATGGGAATTAGGCCTTACGTAGTTCGGTTCAGGTTCACTCGAGTCTTTACTCTCTCCTTTTACGCTCTAACTTTTGCTAAAGTCGACTGTAGCTCGACTTTTCGCGCCCCCTTTTGGAAGACGAATAAGCCCTACAGTATCAAACTCTTACGATTCTGAATCTGATTCCACAAGTGTAATGTGAAAATAGATAATCACCAAAGAGTCACAATCCGTCAAATCTTTTGAAAAATCGATTTTGAATCAAATTGCCAAAAATAGACTGCTTTGTCAGATACAGAGTCGCCACGTAAATATTTTATTTTTGGGAAATTTAGGAAACCCATGACTTGTGTCCAAGGCCATGTGTGCGCCATCACCAATATTATCTCGGCTCAGGAACTTAGGTACGAGAGGGGAAGGTCATGAATTGAGCACTCCTGCTCGCCCGATCAAAGATCGGCCTCTACTAATCATGATATCAATCTTTTGTACATTATATGCTCTTGTTCCGATTTATTAGGCTAGCATTACTATGTGATGCGCACACACACAAGTATAGACTAACTTGCAGGAATTGGAACACTTGATTCATGTTTGTTTGGAAAATTGTTTCGAATATGTATTATTCCAATTCAAGCAATTAGCCTTCATCCATAGGCATTTAACATAGTTTTTAGCACTTAAGCAATTAGCCTCATGAAAAGCATGATAAACATGGCAACAATCATATGCATGCGATATGCTAAAGCGAGTAATAGGCTCGGCTACTAATATGGCATATGAATCAATTTGATAACATGTGATCTAAGCACGTATTCAAAGAAGTATTTAAACTAACAATGCAAGTTAGAATGATGAACCGAGACTCGGTGCATGCAATACAAGTGGATGCAAACATAGAGAATGCTAAACAAAACATGATATCCCTAAACTAACCATCTTAAGCAGTTAAATAAAAGGGAGAAAGACATGGGTTGAAAGACATACATATCATTACAACATTGCGCTCTCACGAAGAAGAGTCTAAATGAATTAACTAGCTAACTAATTAAAACTAAGCTAAGCTAAGCCAATTATTACAAAACAAATGAATAAATAGCTAATGTAATTAACTAATTATTACAAACCGAATTAATTAACTAATCTAGCTAATTAAAATAATTACAAGATGGAATCTAACAACTAATTAACTAACTAATTAATTACAACACTTTACAAAATTAACTAGCTACAACTAATTAATTACAACAAATATCTAAGCTAAATATTTAAACTTAAACAGGCTCGGTACGCGAGGAATGCTCATGCACATGCTCGGTTTCCACCCAAAAAGGCTGTTGTTTTGCTTCCAGAAAACCTCTATTCCACAGTAGAACACTTACACCTTTGTCCACCTCCAGAATGTCTCTGTTCTACCCCCAAAAACACACTGTTGGATTTTGCAAAGGTAGCCGGCCGGCCACGAGTGATGGCCTGCCCGCTACTGCTGCACAGTTTATCTTGCTGCAATAGAGAACAAACAGAGCATGCACAGGATATTCTCAAGAGTTTGTTTTCACAATTTATCCCTCCTTATCATGAACAAATCAAAGGAGTAAACAAACATTGGTCCACAAACCACCAATTCAAGCAATTTCATTGCATGATGGCTTATGAACCAACATGTGTAACTTCAATAAATACAACGAAAATGAGACTCTCAAAACCACCTCCCTTTCATGAATTAATCAAGGGAAGTAGTTGACAATGAATCTTGAACTGTTTTAATTACTAATGAGTATGAAACGACTCAAGACTAAAGGGTTCAATTAACGTCCGGTTGAACCCAAACAAGTTATTATCTTGTACCTTTTTTAGCCTCAATTTTATTACTTCATTTTAGATTACCATCCATTCTTTAATAAATTGAGTTCAAAGGTAAATTTAAGTCCTCTAATGGAAAGAGAGTTCAAACCAAGAGTTTCTTTGGGCATGAAAGAGACATTATACCATTGGTAATGAACCCCCAAAGGGATTAAACCATTAAGCATGACATCTCAATCTCATGCTTAAACAATCAAGTAGTTTGAAACCACTTTCAAAGCAAAACAAAAGCCAAGAAATGAGGGAGGTTGCAGAGATGATTGAGAGTGATCACAAGTATGGAAAGCCGTAAATAAATGCAATCAACTCAAATAAGATGGTGTCTAAGGCCTAAAACACCAAACTCATGAGGACAATTACACTATAAGCATGCAAAACAAAACTCAAATGTAATAAACACTTGCAAACATTCCTAAAACAGTACTAAATAAGTCCTGAAACATGCTGGAATTAAGATAAAAATAGCTAGAACAATAAGCTAAGATATGGAGCATACTAGACTAGTAAGCAAAAGACAATGAAGGAAGGCTAACCACTCCAATTTTGAACTACAAACCATGATTTTAGCCACTAAAATAACTCTGAAAATTAGTGTTTAAAAGCTCAAAAAAAGATAGTGTAAAGGTGGTAAACAGAAGGGTAAAGGCCTTGAAGACAAGGTGTAAAGAAAGGTGAACCACCCCTCAACCTTTATTGGCCTTAAAACCCAAGTTTTAGCCCAAAAATATAGAGTTTTTATAACCCAAAAACAATTGGAAAATAGCAAGAAAAAGAGTAGATAAAGCAAGTAAAGAGGCAAAGCTTTATACTTCTTGAAGAGAAAATCAATTCCAAGCAATAAACCAAGGCAAATACACCCTCAAGAGCTTAAACAAGGCTCAAAGATACCTCTTCTCAAAGATGGAGAGGTTTGGTTAAGAGTGTATAGGCAAAGGTGAAGGATATGTAAGCAAGGGTTAAGAAATTTGCAAGAGAGAGAGAGAATTGTAGAGAGAGAGGAAAAATTTTGCTCCAAAATTTTTCTAACCTTAAAACATGAGAGAGAGGCCCTCTATATATAGAAAACATGAATTTCCCTCATAAACATCCAACCATACACGTAGGGGTAGATGCAAGCATCTGTGCAAATAGCTGGCACAACTGTCACAAAATATCTGCAAAAGACATTGATGGTCGACCGGCCATCACTGGTGGTCGACAGGCCACATTAGTGGCCGGCAACCAAGAGTGATAGCCAGTAGCCCAAATAGGTGGCCTGTCGGCCACCAGAGTTTGCAGGCTTAAATAACACTGGGTTTGGTCAAAAAATGAGGCAACAGGTGTGCAAGGTTGAAAGGCTCAAAGCTATGGTGTTCCGATAAGGGCTTTAAGCACTTGATGAGCATATAGACTCATCATTTGGTGTGCAAGTGATGACGTCTAAGTCGTAAGGGCCATAAAAAATAGGGTGTCTACAGTTGCCCCTCTTTGATAAAACTCAGAGTCATGAAATGACGTGAGTGAATGTCAAAACCCGAAGGCGACCCATTTTGACAAGGTTATAAGACTTGGACAAACAATCAAGACAGAAATAAATGGTTACGCCCACAGGCTACCTACGTATCCCTTTGCAAGGAATCAAACCAGCGTAGTTCTGGGGCAAGATGCAAATGATATGCACAAAAACATTGAAAGCTGGACTAACACGCTTTGCGAAGCCAGTTATTTTGAAAACTTATGATCATGCAAGATGATGTAATAAGCAATAACAAATGCAATAAGCAAGATAACGAGATAATAAAATATGAATGAGCAGCTTCAAGCGTAAAACCAACACAGGTTCCCTACAAAAAGATATACAACACACTCTGACCACGCCAAAACAAGAGACAAGGAAAGAAAACACCGCTTAGGGTTACATTTCATGCATCCTGAGAAATTAAATAATGAAATCACTCGGGGTCGTGTTTCACACATCCCAAGATAAAAATCACTCAAGGTCGCGCTTTACGCATCTTGAGATACAGAGGAAGGAAAACCACTCGGGGTCGCGTTTTACGTATCTTGGGAAATAAGAAAAATCGCTTGGGCTCGTGCATCATGCATTCCGAGATAAAAGCTACTCAAAGTCACGCTTTACGCATCCTGAGAAACAAGAAAAATTGCTCGAGCTCGCGCTTCACATGTCCCGAGGTAAAAACCGCTCAAGGTCGCGCTTCACGCATCTTGAGATGCAAGAGAAATAGCTCAGGCTCGCGCTTTACGCATCTCGAGATAAAACACGCCCAGGGCTGTGCTTCACACGCCTTGAGATACAAGAAAAAAACTACTCATGCTCGCATTTCATGCATCTTGAGATAGAAGAAAACTGCTTGGGCCCGAGCTTTACGTGTTCCGAGATAAAACACGCCCAGAGTCGCGCGTCACGCGTCCTGAGATAGAAGAAGAACCGCTCGGGCTCATGCTTCACACATCTTAAGATAAAACAAGCCCAAAGCCACGCGTCACGCATCCTGAGAAAGAAGAAAACTGCTCGGGCTCACGCTTCACACGTCCCGAGATAAAACACACCCAGAGCCACGCGTCACGTGTCCTGAGATAGAAGAAAATCGCTCAGGCTCACACTTCACGCATCCCGAGATAAAACAGAGAGGTATGCGATAGATGCACAAAATGAACAAGTGCGATAGATGCACAAAGTGAACGTGTGCGATAGATGCACAAAATGAACTAGTGCGATAGATGCACAAAATGAACAAGTGCGATAGATGTACAAAGTGAATAAGGATTACAAATTAATATAGTGACAACGCATGTTCCATGCAAGATAGACAACTGACGTATGATGTTAATTAAAGGCATGTTCTATGCAAGAAACAAAAGCATATTCTACATGTTCACCAAGGATACACCTCGTTCATGTTGGCAAGTGAGGAACATCGTGCACCAAAACACAGTTTTGAGCTCCTTTAGAAACAACCCAACAATGAATCTTCCCTATACTTCTTGGGAAACAAAGACACAAAACAGTATCAGAACATAAAAAAAGGCCACCAGCCACAAGGAGAGGCTGCCAGCCACCTGCCGGCCACCGATAGCAGTTCGGGGCATTTCAGTCCTTTTGCTCACTAGTCTTTAAAGGCTTCATTTCCTCACAACCCTGGGTCCGAAAATCTTCTCTCTCTCTCTCTAGATCCGAGCTTTACATGCGTTTTCCAATGCCCCATGCACACGTTATTCGTTAAACCCTTTTGATTCTTAACATTTTGAACCAATCAAAATTTGTTTTTGATGTTTTTTCTTGGATTTTCACCACTTTAGGCTTGTTCTCCTCAAGTTTCTCTCAGGTTTTATGAACTTTTCCAGGCCTTGACTTTTTCTTCCATTTTCTCTCTCCTAGGGTTGACTTTTTAAAAGTTTACCCACTTTTCTCTATTTTTCTTCAGTTTCCACCTAATTTTCAACCATTCTCCACCCATTTTCTAGATGGCAAATGAGATTCCACACGACGGGACTCCTCTAGAGGTTCTGTCTGTATTCTCATCTGTTCCCGAGGTAGAGGGCTCGGTAGTTGCTGAGGCTGAAGAGGCGGCTGAGGGCATTGAGGTCGACCTTGAGGCGGAGTTTGAACCTGAGTTTGAGCCAGAGCCGCTACCATTGAGAGTATGGCCTTTTGATCTAGCGAGATATCATCCCTACACGTACATATTGCCACCCGGAAGCATTAGCCGGTTCAGCGACTTTGCTCACGGTGTACCAGAGGACCTCTTGTTGAGGGAACCGACTTTCCACCTTTCATCGAGCGCCACTAAGGTATGAACTCTGTTTTCATGCATTCATGCTTGTCTTTTAATTGCATTTCTTGCATTACCTTTCATCTGACTGTACTTTTGCATCACTGCCTTATCTGATTCATCTGTTCTTTGCCACAGGGAGAGTCTCGTGCCTACAGGGCGTACGGAGCCACAACAACGAGAGATTGGTATAACGAACTCCCTGCTGGAGTCCGTGACATTGTTGATAAGACCAGCTTCGGCCTTTTCTGCTTCGGCGTAACACTGGTCATTGTGAGCCGTCCTCTTCTAGGAGTGCTTGTGGAGAGGTGGTGGGACACCATTAATTCCTTCCATTTCTCTACTGTCAGGGAGATGACGATGACTCCCTACGACTTTGCTATGATCACAGGCTTAGAAGTATGGAGTGATCCGATCCCCTTTGATGCCGACATGGGGGAGTGGGAGGCTGCCTAGATCGAGCTGTTTAAAGCACGCCCATTTTTGTTCTGGCTAGCCATGGTGAGGTATAGTTGGTTTGCTAAGCAGTTCTGAGGGAGCAAACCCGTGACACTGGAGGAGATGGACCAGTACGCCAAAGGCTTCTTGATGTTTGTCCTCGGTACCACCTTGTTTTCGAACAAGTGGAATACCGTGGGTTTATATCTATTGAGTGCCCTGGTGAATCTTTCCTGGGCATGCTTCTACGACTAGGGTGGAGCTGGCCTCGCCACCCTATATGGCTATATGAGCTCTACCTCTGGCTTAAGGGGAGAGCTGATCGGAGGCTACTGGTGAGCCTAGAAGGTATGCACTTCAGTTCTCTCTTTGCACTTTACATTTTCTGCTTTATATCTGTTCAACACCTGTGCTTTCTACTTTGCACTTTCTGCATCTGTTCAGGCTGCATGCTTTCTGCTTTGCACTTTATATATCTGTTCATGCTCTATTGATCACATATCACTGTACTTTCCTTACAGCTGTGGGTTTACGCATATTTCCCAGCCCTGGCTGCAGAGCCCATGGAGGAGCTTCCCCCGATGGTCCATTACTCGAGGCGATATGATGACCAATGTCAGCGGAGGAGTTGTGAGTCCTTCACCTTCTTCTACCACTACTTTAACACTATGGCCGCCCACGAGGTAACCCAAAACACAGTCATTTTTGCTTTAAAACTGTTCTGATTCACCCTTTTAGCAATTGACAGCAACTAATAATCTGTTCACTCTGTTTGCAGATCATGTGGCAGCCTTGGGTCATGATGCCGGCTGGGGTACGGGACCAGTACGTGGGAGCATGGGCCACATCGTGTTTCTAGATCCTGTTTGAGGGCCCAGTCTATCGGGCCTGGTTCTTAAGCGAGAGATTTATTCGCCAAACCGTAGGCTTGTCGGATCCAGTCGTTCCGATGCAACCTCCAAAGTCTATGAGATCAGCGGATAGCCTATCTGTTGATGCAGTCACACAGTTTATGGTGGGCTTGGATGTTGATTACTTCAGAGACGAAGGTGACTATGCAACCTTTATTTAGACCCACCTCATGCCATCTTTGATAGGCACTTACAGCGGCGAGGGGGCGAGGGCTCCTGCGGCGAGCAGGGCGACTAGGGCCCGTGCTAGAGGGTCTCTCCCTGTAGAGCAGAGCACCTGTTGACTGGAGCTTCCCACTACAGTCACATGCTAGAGGGCTACCGGGACTCTTTATCAGATCTCGATTGAGCCAGTAAAGGCTGGACACAAGCTTGTCGGAATGCGAGGCTTATTCCAAGTATGGACCATACTTTACAATTTGCATTCCACATTTCATTTCAGATATGTTTATTGAGAACACTGATCATTCAAATGCATCTGCAAGCATCCATAGTGTACACGGGGAGCTATCTTGAGCTGGTGGCCTCCTTGATAGGCATGGTGCAGAGGAGGGAGACGTTGCTCGATCTCCATGGTATCCTGGTAATTTCCTTCAATTTGCGGTTCATGCTATCATCTTTCCACTGATACACTGGCATTTCAACTGTAGTCTTTCCCAAGCTGCAGTAATACACTACACCTGATACACTGCACTCACACATTGCATCCATACACTGTACTCATATTGTATCTGATATACACACTGTAGCTGATATGTTGACAATTTTTTTTCCAGTTCCCATCTATACCGATGGCACCAGTGGCAGCAGCAGCAGCACTGGCAGTACCTCTTCCAGTAGTAGGAAGGAGAGAGAGAGACAAGCCCTAGCTCGCGGCTGAGATGCGAGTCACGGTCGAGGCAAAAACAGGAGTGCCCGAGGCCATAGCAGTCCTTCAGAGCCTATCTTAGTGATGACGATGTTGAGACCAGTGACTCCAAGGAGGCAGTGAGTCGGCATTCTGAGTCATCTGAAAGTGGAGACGATGATATTGGCTCGGGGGCCGAGAGCGGAGGTGACGATGCAGCGGGCTCTGAAGCAGAGAGCGGAGATGATATTGGCTTAGGTTCTGGTTCAGAGACTGATTCTGACAGCAGTGCCAATTAAGATAGTGCCCCCAAGTCCTTCCCTCAAAGGAAGAGGACGAAGAAGGCCTGTCGGTCTTGAGGCGACTGGCGCTGATTTTTGTACTTTTTGTTTAGTTTCTTTTTGTTTGGTAGCATTAACACATTGTATAGCTTTAGACAGGTTTATTTTCTTTTGAAACTTGTACTCCTCTTTTGTAAAAACCATGATCGGAATAAAAACCTCGCAGCTTTTATAAAAAGTGTTGTCATTTTTGCATCATGAGCACCATATTTGCATGAAATGGACATGAGATCGAATTGGCCAATAGAGCACTTGATTGAAACGATGTTCTTAATCGGGTAATGAGACAACCAACAACCATAATACAAAATACAACTCGATAAACAAAGCAAAAACAACTCAAATCCAAATAAACAAACTTGCTAAAACCAAAAAGACTCAAAACAAGACTTTAAAACACACAAAGATCAAAACAAAACACATGCTTCCAGCACTACTTACCACAAAGTGGACGACAGGCCTGAAAAGAAGGTCGTTGGCCAGAGATAGAGCTTGTCGGCCATAGACCCTGCCAGTCACTTGCCAGCCACAAATGTGAGAATCGCCAGATTGGTGACAGCTGGCTTCTACTCATAGCCTTATCTTCTACATAAGGTTTAGCTTTGTGATTTCTCTCCATAACCTCATTTTAGCTGCAATTTCTTCCCCAAATGAAGCCATTTTTTGCTGAAAAGCTCTCGGATTGGATTACGAATTTAGATGGCACGGAAAAGGTAAATTTCTGGGGTTTCGGCATAAATGCACTTTTTCTGTTGAGCCGTACTCCACTTTGTTTTTCGTTCTTCCATGCTGTAGCCCGATGCTAGGACCCAATTACACAGGTCTTTCACTTCGAGGGACAAGAAATATGCCCAACAATTGAAGAATTTCAAGCACTAATGGAATCCCGACGCGATGAGGAAATCATGCCTCAGCCCCGTTTTGGCCAAGCCCAAGCTTTGGGATAGATGTGTGGGCTCACTTTGCACGAGGCTTGATCTTTGGCCCACAACGGAGAACTAGATATTCCCATCTTGATTCATCGATTTTCCGACGTTGGTGACAGAGGCGACCTTCTCTAGCGAGGTTTTCGGCAACATGCCCTCTGCTTGTGTATGCTTGCTCATTTCCTTCTTGCCCTTAGCTTTGGCAGGTCCAACATTCGGTTGATCGAAGTGGCCCAAGGTTTGAAAGAAGGCAAAAGTTGCATTGATTTGGCACTGGCCAAGACTTTGATGGGCTTAGATGCCTTTCATTGGCAAGAGACTACCAGATTCGCTGGGAGCCCACTACTTCTTCAGGTATTGTTTTCCTCTCTTGCTCATATGTGTTTCTTACATCACTCGACACTCATGCTCTATTTTTCACTCAAAGCCCTTTTCTTAGTTTTCTCTCAACATACATCTCTCTATTCTTTAATCTCTCTTTTCTTTCATCCCTCCCCAGTTGTGGCTTATGGATAAGATGAAGGTAGTGGACTCTTGCCCTAAGTACTCAGCCCGAGGTTATTTCTTCTGCCACCAACTAGTGGATTTTCCCAACAAGGGGTGGTGGTGGGACTGGATGTGCAACAGGTCTGCTGTTAACATAGCTTAGCGTCGCCCCTGGCTTAATCTAACCGAGATAAGTTACAGTATGGCACAACAGTGTCACGACCCAAACCCGCCCCTGTAGGTTTAGCATCGTAATCGGCCAGTAATCCGTGGATTACCAAAGGCCTCTTAACAGATAAACACATAGTGAGGGGCTGCGAAAGCAATTATACAAAATAGACAAGGTCCAATGAGCTGTAGTAACATACATGGGACAGAAGATTTCAAAACTTGCATATACATAAGCGTGTCGGCCGAAGGATATCATAATTACAAAACATTTACAAAATTGTAATTCCCAGGACCCGACTTTACAAAACAGACAGAGACTGGCATAAGTACAAAAACAGCCATGCAACTAGACTTCGATCGGAACCTCCTCGGGAGGCACAACAGTTGGCTGACAAAAACTAAAATGAAGGCCATCAACTCTGGCCTTGATTACGCGCCGGCTCACCTACATACATAATATAAACTGTGAGCGAAAGCTCAGTGAACAATAACATAGTAAAGGGGTTTCAATGAATGAGTCCGTATAGATTTAGAAATCATAATTTAGTTTCGTATCAAATTCATAATTTGTCCAGATCATATACAGAAATCATGAGGTACACTTAAGTATACGTGATACATCCATTAACATTAACAGAGCAGATACAAAACAAATGCAGACACGTGAGGGTTACGAATAACCAGTTCCATAAAGGAACCTCCGGATCCGAGTAACAGAGAATAAACACGCTGAGCCCCATGATGGAGCCTCCAGTATGGGTAACAGAGTGCAGACATATTAAGTTCCGTGATGGAACCTCCGATACCGGGTAACAGCCAACAAATATCACATGATGCTAAGGATGTCACGAATACATATCAGAAATTAAACAATCATTCATTGTACAGAACATATCATTTCAGAAAACAGATCTTAATTCATCACATAGAAAATAAATAAAGTTGAATATAGCTTTACTATGTTATTACTCACAGTTGGCCTTAAGACAGATAGACGGAGCAGATTGGTCAAACGGTACGCGGCACGTGACCTACATACCACATAACAAACACACACTTGAAACACACGTTCTAATTGTACATAACTTACTTCGTTGGCTCTAGTGTGTTTCTAACCTTTAATCCTCATTATGGAATCTTAAACATGGCCTAGGAATGCCTAGGATGGCATGAGGATGCTAGAATGCATTGGAAAACATTTCATAAAACTTGCTGAAAATAAGGTCCACGCTCGAGCATGGATTCCCCTGCTCGAGCGGACATGCAGACAATGAATCTCCGCTCGAGCGTGACTTTCCCCGCTCGAGCGGACTTCAAACTAGAAAAAAGTACCGGTTACATGTTTTTCATGCTCGACAGACGCTCGACCTACACTTGAACGTGAGACTCAGATCCTCGCTCGAGCGTAGATTCCCTCACTCGAGCGGACTGCAAAACACAAGAACTTCTGGGTATATGCATTTCACGCTCGAGTGTAAACCTCGACGCTCGAGCGGAGGTGAATGTACTCAAAGTGCAGGCTTGAGCGTAAAGTTCCCCGCTTAAGCGTGGATCAAATTTCTGGAAATTCCAGATTTGATCACCAAGCTCAAATTCAACCCCAAATGCATCAAACTCAATTTTCTGGGCCCAAAACTTTGGAAAACACTTAGAGACTCATAAAACAACATGTTTAAAGCATCATAACAAGAAATCATGGCCCAAAAGTATGCCAATTGTGCAACATTCAACTTGAAACTTGGAATTAATTCATGTACATGACTCGTATGCAATTCTTTGAACTCAAGTCTTCCAAAACATGACCAAATGCAATGTTCAACCCAAAAACATGATCAACTATGACAATATGACATGGAACATGAAGAATTTCTAAAACAAAGCTTGGATTATGACATGCATGCAAGGATTCCTTTTAAAGACAACCTCAAATGCTATGAATTATACATGCATGTATGTATTGAGCTTCAATTCTCCAATCTTAGCTTAATTGACCACCTAACTTTCTTGAGTTCATTTACTTAATGCCTTAAATACAAAGTTTAAGAGTATAGTTCTTACCTAAGGTTGATTTCAAGTGTGATCCTAACCCAAAGCTTCAAATTATCTTCAATCTTCTAGCCAATTTCCCCTTGTGAAATCAATTCTTGAACCTAGGACCCAAATCCCTCAAATCTCTCTCATTCTCACGTTGAGCACCAAGTTGAGGAAGAAATGAATTGAAAAACGCAACTTAGTGGGGTCAAAATGGCCTTAGGTAGTAATTGATCAAAAATAAACAAATGGCATTATTTTAATCAAATTTAATCGTTCCGAACCGAATTTTAATTAAACCTACCATAAAATTCTATAAATCCTAATTAGCACATAAATCAAGTCAATTTCTGATTCGGACGCTGATAAGGCTTTCAATTCGCAATTTAAAACTAAAACATGAACAGATATTTTTACTCCTAACAGATATAAACACAACAATGCAACACACACATGCATTTTAATTCAGAATTTCTCCTTAATTACTAATTGGGCATAATTAATCATGGATTAACGTTGATCAGAGGTCGGGGTTGTTACAAGCAGCCTGGCATACAGTTAATTGGCCTCACACATTGCGTGTTCTATTTCCCTTTCCGGTTCAGACATCAGTTTGGACATAATCAGACCCGCCCAAAGGAAGAGGTAGAGTACCCAGTTTCATTCCCTATCTGTGGTTCACACTTGGCTAGGTACCTCACTGCTTAGAGGACGAGAGAGTTTCTGGCCCCTACACCTAGTTTCGGTTATGTCCTTTCTAGCGAATGCTTGGCTCGACTCGAGGATGAGACACAAACTGGGCCTACTTTGGCTTCAGAGGCTTTCACAAGCACGAGCGGAGGACGCAGGAGCACTTGACTCATCTATACCCCTAGTTTATTGCTTTGATCTTTCTTTTCAAGTTTTTTCGATGTAATAAAAGCAACTTTGATTTGTATCAGAGAGTTGAAGAACTTTCATGTTGAAATCCATGAAATTAAAGTTATAAGCACTAAAAATTTTCCTTTTGGTCCAAAAATGGTCTAAGTTGTAAAAGGTAAAATTTTGAACAAAATTAACTTTTATCTAAACTTTTCAAAACATTTTCGAAAAGGATCACCACTTGACACGCAAAAAATCAATACTCAAGATGTACAATGCCGAATCAAAAGATCATAACTGTCCCTTGATTGAACACCACTGCTCAGCATTGTAACCAGCTCTTTTTCTCAGAATAAAGATCACAACCGAACTCTTAGGTAAAGGATAGACAAAGATGACCTGATCAAACCCATGGATAGGGCAGTTGAGTTGGAAGTGATTACGGCCAAACTTCAGGATGAAGTTGCCTACGTATCCCAAAGATGGGAATTAGGCCTTACGTAATTTGGTTCAGGTTCACTCGAGTATTTATTCTCTCCTTTTGCGCTCTAACTTTTGTCAAAGTCGCCCTTCCTAGTTTTCAACTTTGCAAGCTCAGTTTTTCTTTATTTCAAATTTTTCATGCTCTAACTTTTGCCTAGGTCGCCCTTTCGGGTTTTTGACCTAGCAAGCCTCTCAGGGATAGTATTTCTTTAACTTGTCCATGTTGATCAGTTGTGAAAATTCCAAGCCATCCAGGTCCATGAGAATGACAGCTTCATCCGACCAGATAGCTTTGATGATATAAAGACCAGTCCAATTGGGTCTGAACTTGCCCCTAGGGTCATGAATGGGAGCTCGGTTGTCTTTCAGCACCATATGCCCCTCTTTGAGATTCCGGGACTTAACTTTCTTGTTAAAATCCTTGGCAATCCTCCGTTGATAGCCCTAAACGTGATACAATGCTTTCGGCCTTCTCTCATCAAAAAGCATTAATTTCTCAAATCTGCTCTGTTGTCAATCCACCTCTGTTATCTGACACTCAGCTATAACTCGCAGTGACGAGACTTCTATTTCAATTGGAAAAATAGCCTCCATCCCATAGACAAGAGAATAAGGAGTTGTCCCTATAGACATCCGGATTGAAGTTCTATAGCCCCAGAGTGCAAATGGCAATTTATCTGGCCAGTCCCTGTAGGTCTCAACCATCTTCTGCAAGATATTCTTGATGTTCTTGTTGGCGGCTTCAACAGCTCCATTGGTTTGCAACCTATATATAGATGACTTATGAAAAGCCATATTGTATTTCTCCAACAAGTCTATCACCTCTTTCTTGAAGTGGGAGCCATTATCATATATGATCTCCTTTAGGACTCTGTATCGACAAATGATATTGTTTCTGATGAACTTGGCCACATGCGATGCTTTCAACACTACATAGGACGGAGCTTCCACCCACTTTGTAAAATAATCAATTGCTACCAAAATGTATTCATGCCCATTCGACCCTTTTGGTGTGACTGCACCGTTGACGTCGATTTCCCAGACTGAGAAAGGCTGTGGCGAAGTCGTGTTGTACAGCTTTGACGGTAGGATGTTCATGCGATTAGCATGAATTTGGCATTTGTGGCATCGCCGAACAAAACCAATACAATCCTCCTCCATAGTTGACCAGTAGTAACCTTACCTGAGAATCTTCCGGGCTAACATCACTCTGTTCATATACGCTCCGCACTCTCCTCCATGAATGGCCTCTATCGGGCGCTTTGATTCCTCTTCTTTGACACACAACTTGTGCATTCCCAGATGACCTTTTTTGTACAGTTTACCTCCGCAGATGATAAATTGAACGGCCATTCACCGTATTTCCCTTTTGTCCTTGGAATTTGTCCCTGGTGAATAAATCTCTTTTTCCAAGAAGTTCCAAATATCGTAGTACCAAGGGTTTTTGTCTTGCACTTCATCTATTGTGGCGATAGTTTCATAAGTCGGTGTGTATCTCTGCTCAATGATAATCGAACGCATCCGGACTCCAAGTGGGATGTCTACCATGGATGATAGAGTTGCTAAAGCATTAGTGAACCTGTTGTTCTCTCTCAGTAGATGCGTGAAAGTCAGCTTTTCAAACCTAGGAATCAGAACATCCACGGTTTGGTGATAAATCTTCATCTTTTCTTCTTTGACTTTCCAGTCTCTATTTGCCTGAGAAACAACTAGGTTCGAGTCCCCGATAACATCTAACCTTTTTGCCCCTAGTTCCAGGGCGGCTTCTAAACCAGTGATACACGCTTCATATTCTGCTTCATTATTGGACACCTTGAACTGGAGTTTGAAGGCTAAAGGTACATGAGAGTCGTCGGGTGCTATCAGCAACACACCTATCCCATAACCATACTGATTGGATACTCCGTCAAAGTACATCATCCAAGTCTCCTCCTCAACTTGCAAAATGGTTTCATCTGGGAACAGGTATTCCACCACTTCATCCTCTTCTACTGGGTGATCTGCCAAGAACTCCGCTACAGCTCTTCCATTGACCGACTTGCGGGTGACATATTTGAAGTCAAATTCGGAGAGAAGAAGCAACCAACAGGCTAGCCTACCCGTAAGCGCTGGTTTCTCAAAGAGATATTTGACGGGATCTAATCTCGAAACCAAAATTACGGAGTGAGCTAACAAGTAGTGCCTCAACATTCTAGAGGCCCATACCAAGGATAGGCAAGCTTTCTCCAACGAAGTATAACGGGTCTCATAATCCAACATTTTCTTGCTCAAGTAGTAGATGGCTTTCTCTACTCTATCTTCAAATTTCTGAGCAAGCATACATCCCATAGTCGTGTTTGCCACTAACAAGTATAGAATCAAAGGCTTCCCCGACTCTGGCGACGATAACACAGGTGGATTCTGGAGGTATTCCTTGACCTGCTCAAAAGCAAATTGACATCGATGATCCCATTGGAATTTCTTCCCTTTCTTCAGGAGACCAAAAAGTGGTTCACAAATTAAGGTTAATTTGGAAATTAACCCGTCTTATGAATTGCACTTTACCTAGAAAGCCTTACATCTCTTTTTCAGTCCTTGGTAGTGGCATTTCTAGGATGGCCTTGATTTTGGAAGGATCTACTTCAATGCCCCTCTGTGTGATCAAATAGCCCATCATTTTCCTTGATGTTACGCCGAAAGTGCATTTCTGCGTATTCAACCTAAACATGTATTCTCAGATCCGTTGAAAGAATTTCTCCAAGGCAATATAGTGGCCCTTTCTTTCTTTGGACTTAACAATCATGTCGTCCACGTACACCTCGACCTCTTTGTGGATCATATCATGCATAATAGTGGTTGCAGCCCTTTGATAGGTAGCCCCGTCATTCTTCAACCCAAATGGCATAACCCGATAGCAGTAGGTACCCCACAGCATAGTAAATGCAGTTTTCTCTCTGTCCTTGGGCGCCATCAAAATCTGGTTATACCTGGAAAACCCGTCCATAAAGGATAGCAATGCATGACCTGCAGTGAAGTCCACTAACTCATCAATATGTGGTAGAGGAAAGTCGTCCTTCGGACTGGCTTTGTTTAAATCCTGGAATGCCACACACATCCGGATTCTACCATCCTTTTTTGGCACTGGGACGATGTTGGCCAACCAAGTTGGATATCTAGATATTAACAAGAAACCTACCTCGATCTGCTTGGTGACCTCTTCTTTGATCTTCAACCCCCAATCCGGGCGAATTCTACGCAACTTCTGCTTGACGGGTCGGGCCTCGGGGTCAAGAGGGATCTGATGCTATATAATCTCGGGATCGATTCCAGGCATGTTTTCATAAGACCACGTGAAAACATCTTTAAAAGCTTTTAATAAAGCGACTAAGCGTTTGCGCTCCTCCGAAGACAACGTGGACCCGATCTGGACCAGACGCAGATCCTTCAAAGTACCCACATTAATAGCAATGATTTCATTAGCATAGGGTTTTGCAAACCTCTCCTCCTCTCAATTAATCAAGTTTTTTAGAACCAGAGGAATTCTTTCCTCTTCGTTTTCATTGAAATTTTGAAAATCTTGGTCAATATAATAAATAAGTGACATAGAGAAATACTCAGAATTGGCAGCATTCTCATTCATAAGATCCAGATCTCCGGTTACAACCAACTCAAAAGCAAAAGTAAAAAAGGACCTAGACAAGACCTTGGCATTCGGGTTATCACCCCCAAGAATACCAGACTCGGACTCAGAAGAACTGGAATCTGATTCCGACTCCATAGACTTAGTAGAATCAGATTCTAGCTCATCACCCGACTCAGAATTAGATAGGTAGCCCTCCTCTAGCTGCCAAATAAGAGATGGTGCTTCTGATACATCCAAAATGCTGCTGGATGGGTTCACACCCGGTTGGTTCTCGATCATAGAGATGGTAAGGTTATCCCTCAAGTTCTCTGAGTCAGCCATAGGATCTGCAAGGAGACATGCCAGTGTTGTCCTTACTCTAAGCTCACTATTGTCTGAGTCATTTTCCATGCTCTATTCAGCTTCAGCACTCAGTTCAACCTTTTCATTGGCATCACTATCTTACAATTGTAGGTCAAAGAAGATTTCAAACCCAGGAACACACTGCTTCGTAGAATTCATCCAGGGCTCTAGAAAACTGCAAAAGGGGAAATATTCTTCCTCCCGAACAAAACGGTCATTCAACGTTTCCCTGATTAGTCTGTGAATGAGCTTATAGTGTTTCCCGGCCTACTTGGCTCTGGCTCTGCCTCTGATTTCTTCTCCCTTCCTGCTCCAATCCTCTTTGGTGGGTACATATCCCAAACCAAAGGTATGCAGATTGTATGGCACATTGGCCAATGCTGTGACACCTTTCTAGCCACTTCTTCCAAGTCCCATTCCTGGCACATACTGCAGTTTGTTCATGACATAGATGATTGGGCACTGACATACATGTCCTCATCAGTAGCCAAAATGGTTTGCACTACCCGAGCCTCAGCCAGAGTAAACCCTGAAAGGAATATGTCCTCTTCGCCATGAGTGATTTCCAGTACTGGTATAGTTACCTCTGGCAGGAGATGGATGGATGAATTCCTAAAAACAATTGCTACTCCATTCCCGTGAGGGTATTTCAACATCTGGTGGAGGGTAGAGGAGACTAGTTTCACATGATGCAGCCAGGGCCTCCCTAGCAGTAAGTTGAGGGTGGCCGACACATCCAGAACATGGAACTCGACATCTTGCTGAGCCGGGCCTACCTAGACTCTGATTTGTACTGTGCCCATAACCTCCTTGCTTGTATTATCATATGCCTAAATCACTTGGGCTGTGGGCACGAAGCCTACTGGTTTAAGGCCAATGGCAAAGCTATGCGGGAAAGACAAACATTGATAGCTGAACCGGTGTCTATCAACACCACTGGTACCCATTTTTCCTTGCACTCAACGGATATGTATAGGGGTTTGTTAGGAGCCTTCCGGTGGCAGTTCTTTGTCAGAAAAGGTTAGGGCTGAGGGTTGGCCCGGCACCACCTGGGAAAACTAATCCCACAAGCTGTTCAGGGGTAGTGTCAATGGACAATTTAGCTTTGTCTATTGCTGACAGTAATGCCTGGTGTAGACGTCCCCGAACGTCCCGGGAGGGAATCCCGTTTTGTTCATTTGGGCTCACCACAGTTCAGGACTCAATGTCACAATCCTGTATCTAATCTCGCAGAGTGCTATGCAAGACCAATGAATCATCAAAGAGTCCAAATTCGGCAAATCGTTTTTGAAAACAGATTTTTTGAAAGAAGTGCCAAACATGGACTACTTTGCCAGATACAGAGTCGCCACCTAAATATTTTATTTTGGGAAATTTAGGAAGCCCTAACTCGTGCCTAAGGCCACGTGTCCGTCATCACCAAAGTTGTCTCGGCCCGGGAACTTGGGTACAATTGGGGAAGGTCACTTCGTGAGCACCCCCGCTCGCCCGATCAAAGATCGGCCTCTACTAACCATGATATCTAGTTTTGAAAACATTATGCATTCTTATTCCGGTTATTAGCCTAGATTCACTATGTGATGCGCACAGCATACAAGTATAGACTGGGTCGCCTAAGTTGGAACAAAACATTTCATGTTTGTTTTTTTGAAAGCGGTTTGCTACTCGCAAGTAGGCTTAAAATGCAGATTTTGCCACCCTCAGGTGGGCTTAGAAAAGATGGTTTTGCCACTATCTAGTGGGCTTAAAACTCACAGTCAGTGCATTGCTCCAATTCAGATAATCCAACCTTCACCCACAGGCATTCAAACAGGTATATCACATAAGCAAATAGCCTCATGGTAAGCATGCTATCATGGCAGTCACTCACACGCATGCAAGGATGCTAACGCATAAATACTTACCGAATACTCCAAGCCAAAACAGAAGCTATGTTAGAAATCCATGCATGATCCTAACTATACAGAAATGCCTAATGCAACACATGCAAAAATGCAACTACAATAGGCTCGGCTATTCTAAGATGGCATATGATGATGCTACAGCTAACATGTATTCAACTTGGAATTGAAATAAAAATGCAGCTAGTATGATGCGCCGAGCCTGGTGCATGCAATACAGATGAATGATGTAAACATGCTATCATAAGTATGCTAATTGAAACATGCCCTAATCTAACCATCATAAGCTGGTAAATAAAATGGAGGAAGACGTGGGATTGGAAGACATACATCACACGCACGCACACTTATTACAACATTGCCCTAGCGCCGAGGGTACGAATAAATAATATACAGTCCGAATAAATAGTACAGTCCGAATAAATACAAAATCCTAATTAATTAACAAATTAATCTAGGAAAGCAGGTAAATTAGCACGCAAATCCATGGACCGCCTCAGCTCTATTCCGAATGATAAATGATGCATGCTTGAGTTACCTTGCGTGGAAATCCATTGCGATGCCCCGGTTTGCCTCTGTTTGCAATTGTTCTCGGAATATTATGCAAAGCTCTAGAAGGCTGCTGATTTCTGATTTGCTGCAACAGAGAGCAACAAAGTGGCATGGCAAAGTATTTTCACATATGCATACATGACTACTCTTCAGGGAGTGTAGTCCTCAATCCTCGTGCCACCAATCACGCATCTCGATGCATGATGGCCGAGGAGTCGAATTGCACGACTCAATGTGAAATGAATGCACATAAAAACACAACGAGACCTAAACTCCATCATGGGTAATCCGGAGTCTCGGCGACTGGGAATTGAGACACGTTCTATCACTCGGAGTACGAAACGTCCCTCGTTTCCCGTGCTTGGGCTAACTCCTATCCCAAACACAATGCAAATGAGATGGCATACACAATGCGACTAACATACAACCTAGCATACGCGATGCTATGAAATGGCATACACAATGCTCGATGTAACATGACATACACAATGCTCTAACATACAACCTAGCATACGCAATGCTATGAAATGAAATGGCATACACAATGCACGATGGACTTACACCAACATGAGTGGACCTCAGCCACACTCACATCAGTGGCCATACGATAGGAAATGAAACAACCGAAATGCGTGCACACATGCACAAATGCCAAGGACCGATCCTAAGGTATAACATGCCACTCTACCAAAGCATGGCAAAGGATGCAATATGGCATACAAACACATATGATACAACTCCGAAACATGATAAACAATGGTCCCGAATCATGCAAACATGGCACACTATGCAAGCTAGGGGGGCCCGGGTACCGAAATTAGCGAAGTGCGTTACACTGGAGGTATCCAAAGCAATGCACCAAAGGCAAAACTAACCCCAAATAGACCCTAGGTAGGTTTGAAACAGTGGGAAATTGGCCTAAAATGATGGCTCAACATGCATGAAAATGAAGCTCATTCATTGGTCGGTAAACAAGGCATTCACGCACAACTCTCAAGCACACTTAAAGAGATGAAAACATGGCAATATGGCATTCAAACCAGCTCTGAAATATGATGAAAAATGACCTCAAAACATGAACACACCTCAGCACATGCATGCAATGGACTTCAAAACTCAAAGTTAAGCATGGGTATTGAACTACAAGCATGCAAAACAAACATAATTCGACCATGAGGCCTAAAAACGGAGCTAGGGTAGTCCAAAATAAGTACATTATCAGTTTAAGGTATGGCCAAAAAGTGCTAACATCAAGGGTCCACAAAGCATGCAAAGAAAGCTAGTGAACCATTAGTTATTCTACAACTATATGAAGCATATGAGGGCTCATCTAACCAACCAAAAAAAGAAGCATTTCATACCAAAATATGCCCAAATACCCACTGAAACTCAGTCAATGCATGCAAAAATGAGGGGCTCCTTTGGAAGGCCATGCAAGGGGGTATTCTACACCTATATGATAGACAAACAAAAGGGCAAAACCACCTCTGGAAATGACTTATGACAGCCCTAAAACCTGCCAAATAAGCCCTGAAATCAGTCTAGGAAACATGCAAAGAAAGGTCCCTTTGAAAGGCCTTGAATGGGATTGCTCTACACATGCATCATAGACATAAAATATGGCAAAATGGGCTCTTGGCAGAGCTTAGGCAGACCTTAAAACTCACAAAATGAGGCCTGAAATATGACTTCAATGCATGCAAAAAAGAGTCCCTTTGGAAGGCCAACAATGCTAGTAAAGAGAATGAGGGGTGAAAGGGTCACCCCTCTATGATTTTGAAGCTCAAAGATACATCTAAGCCATTGAAAATCCATTGGATTTCAATGGCTAAGAGGCCAAACCAAGGCCAATGCAAATGCTCTAATGCATAGCTCAAAACATGAGGAAATGAAGCATGCAAGGGGGAAGATGACCCCAAACAGAAAAGAGTCCTTAATAAAACATGTTTATAAGATCAAAAAAAGACTTTTTCTAGTTTATGTCGAAGTCCAAAAATATTTTCAAATAAGGCTAAGACATGATGCAAAATAAGCCTTAAAAGAGAGAATGGAGCATACAAGGAGGTAGAGACCTCAAACAGAAAAGTACCCTTAATCAAACTTCAAGAGGAGATCAAAATAAGACACTTTACAGTTTATAACAAAACCCAGAAATGCTTGCAAATAGGGCTAAGTTATGAAGCAAAAAAATGCAAAAAATGGGGGAAATGAGGACTTACCCTTGTAGACAATGACTCCAGCAGCTTCTGGACCAAGGAAGTCAGCTCTCAACCTCTTCAAATCAGTTCCAATATGCTTGGATGGATGGTGGAGGTGTTGTGCCAAGGGTTGGTGTGCAAATGGTGCAAGAATATTAGGGTTTAGAGCTTGGAATAGTGAACTATGGAGAGAGAGGTGTGTATGCCTTAAACAAAATTGTTGAACCCCCCAAATGGAAGAGGAGGGCCTCTCTTATAGAGAAGAGAGGCCAAAGCTTCTCTTGGAAGCTTCAAATATCCTCCATGTGTATGGAGGATGGTCCAAATGCCTCCCAGCTGGCACAGTTGTGTAGCATTCAGAGAGAGCAAAAAGCAGATGGCTGGTTGACCAGTTAAGGTGGTCGGCCGGCCACTCCCCCTGGTCGGCCGACCAGGGGTCAAAAGGTTCAATGAGAAATGCTGGTCGGCCATACCAGAAAGGTGGCCTCCCAGATGAGTAGAATACAGCTGCAGGGTGAAAAACCAGAAAATATGACCCAAGAGAGAGGAAAACCAGCTTTTTAGCAATGTTCAAAAAGGTCAAGAAGAAAAAGCTGGTCGGCCTACCATATTGGTGGCCTCCCAGGTGAGTAGAATACCATGGTGGTATGAAAAACCAAAAATTGTGGCTCAAAAGTGGGAAAAACCAGCTTTCTGTCAAAAAAAACCGGCTAGAGGAGAGAGAAAATATTTTTTGAAAGAATTGCTAGTCTCCGACCATCCTACCACCTTCCTAGCAATGAAAATAGGGTCCATACCAAAAATGAACCTTGACCGATGCAAAACGAGGGTTCGGGGGCCAAAACGCGCGGTCTGGGGCCCCGAAAACAGGCTGTTAGGCCCCGGAGGTGGTGTATGACCACGAAGGTGGTCTCCCGGGCCAGAGTGTCTCTCAAAAGAGAGGAAACAAGGTGTGTGCCAAAAACTGAAGCAAACAGAGGTGGTTAGGCGGTCCCGAACCGAGGCACACGGCCGACGACTCCGAAAACCGGAAACTGGCCTCCAAATGGGAAAAATGGCCTACAACCACAAAACGTAGCCTACGGCCACTGAGAGATGGTCTTCGAGACCTCTCCCTCCCTTCAGGAAGAGAAAACAGAGAAAACAGGACCTGATTCGCAAACCGAGGCAAAGCACAAGAGAGCCCCGAAGTCCGGAGGCAAGGCTCGCAGCCAAGACTCTAAAACCCCAGAACGAGCACAATATGCATAATCACCGAGCACTCAATCGGTGACGTCTGAGTCTTAAGGTCGGTCAAAAATGGGGTGTCTGCACCTGGCGATGTACTCGAGAGGCCGTGAGAAAACCCTAGATTGAGATGTCAGCTTGGATTTTCTTTAGTTACTTCAACACTGCCTCTTCTTCCAACTGCTTCTCTTTCTGTTTCTCAACCTCTCTGTCTTTCCCATACGCTTCAGCTTGATATAAGTGCGGTGGCTTAAAATACCGCCCACTTCTTGTCATGTGATCTATCTCTTCTGTATACCAAGTGTTGTCTGGAAGGCACTCTTCCCAGTCTTCATCGGTGTAAGCCAGGTGCAAATCGGCATCGTCCCACCATACCCCTTTGACAGCCGACAAGTAGTTGTCCGGCTCCGTTTGGATCACTTTCATAGCACAAGTGTCCCCCGCAAGGTGTTGGGCCATTACAGCTTCCTGGTTGTCTTCAACCCTCTCTTGTTCAAACTGCTTTAATGCAAATTCCTGTTATGTGTCCATAGTGCTCACAGCGCCCAACTCCTAAGCTAAATTTTTCACGCCGATGTTCTCCAGCAGTTTTCCCTTTTCATCGGCCATTCCAGCCTCTACAGCAATTCCTGCTTTCTTTTCCTCCGATTTTATTTCAGTTCCTTCTTCCTTGTCCGGTTCCTCACTCAACCACCCAGAGTTGTCGGTTGATCCATTCAAATCGAACCAGTCAATTTGCATATCCCCTTGATCTTATTCGTCAAAGAACTGCAGGTTGTCTAAGTCCTTCTCAAGTTTTGCCAAATCATCCAAACCTTGGCTCGAGCTATCCTCTCTAACCACATTGACCTCCACTATAGTTGGCAATACCAGTTTCGGCTTAACTTGATTGATCGGCATAATATAACAGCTTGGATCGTACACCTCCTCAGACAAATCCTCAGAGCACTCAGGCAACGGACTCATACTCTCCTCTAAAGTCAGCCTCCCTCCTACTGCAATTGTCACCACCATAGGTTTAGGTTGAAGTGGGGACGTGTCCATCACGCACAAATCTGTGCTTTTATGAATGAAAGGCGTCGGTCTGGGTAGGTGGGAAAGGGTAATATATACGCTGGGGTCGTAGGGGATAGCCAGTGTATGGGTTAGGTTTAGATTTTGAGGTGGGGGAACTTAATTGTGGGCCAGGAGAGGGTTTATGTAGACACCCCATTTTTGACCGCCCTTAAGACTTGGGCGCCTCAGGTTGATTACTCGAGGATGAAGGCTATGTTATGCAAAGGTTCGATTTCTTCGGCAAGAGGAGCTTCAAATCCTAACCTTATACCCCATTTTTGGACCAAAACTATTTTGACCAAAATTATTTTAGACCTTAAAACCCTTTCTTTCAAAATATTTTGGAAAATGTTTCTACGATGTTCCGAGGCTTGCATTTCATTAAATGTTGCATTTTTCAGTAAACCAAGCAAGGACAAAGTGGAAATAGATGAAACAGAGGTGAACTCTTTGAAAACTCTTTCAAAACAGAAACTAGTTAGAAAGATGCATGATCCTAACTATACGAGATGTCTAATGCAAGACATGCAATAATGCAATTAATAGGCTCGGCTACTAAGCATGGTATATGAATCGGTTTGAACAACATGCGATTAAACATGTATTCAAAGAAGATATTGAAATAACAATGTAGTTAGAATGATGCGCCGAGCCTCGGTGCATGCAATACGAATGAATGGATGTAAACATGCGATATGATAATTAAAACATGTCCCTAATCTAACCATCAAAAGCGGATAAATAAAAGGGAGAAAGATGTGGGGTTGGAAGACATACACACACACACGCACACTTATTACAACATTATGCCCTCACGAAGGAGGGTCCTTATGAATAAGCTAACCAGCTAGCTACGCTAATTAAGCTAACTAATTATTACAAACCGAATTAATTAACTATTCTTGTTAACTAATTACAAAACGAAATTGAATAACTAGTTAAACTAACTAATTATTTACAACTCTTAATTAGTTACAACTAATTAATTACAACACGTATATAAGCTAGATATTTAAGTATTAAATAAGCTTGAAATGCAAGGGAGGCTCATGCACGTGCTTGGTTTCCACTCGAAAAGCCGTTGTTTTGCTGCTGCAAGCCTCTATCTGCACATTTGATCACTGAAAATTATGCCCACTTCCAGAACACCTCTGCTCCATCTTACCAACACACTGTACAAATTGCATTGGTGGCTGACAGGGGGCTGTTCGGCTACCAATGGTGGCCGGTCAGCTACCATTGGCGGCCGGTCGACTACTGGTGGTGGTCGATCGGCCACTAGTGGTGGTTGTCGGCCACTGATGTCCTGAACTTCCTTGCTGCAACAGAGAGCAAAACAGTGTATTTCTCAAAAGTTGTTTGCACACTTTACCTCTCCTTTTCATGGGGAAATCAAAGGAAGAACAAAATTTGGTTCACAAACCATCAATCAAGCAATTTCATTGCATGATGGCTTGTGAAACCAATTGTGCAAGCTTAATAAATGCAAAATGAGACCAAAATGACTATCACCCTATCATGCATGATCAAGGGTAATGGTGACCAAGGAAAATGGCACATTTCATTACTTTTGAGTATGAAATGTCCCATTTACCCTGTGTTCAAATTAACATCCGATTTGAACACATGCAATGCAACACAAAGAGATGCTTATCTTGCCTCTTTTACTTATCAATTTTGTTTGCTCATTTTAATTACCAAATCATTCCTTAATCCATTAAGTCCATTGGTGAGTGTCCTCTAATGGAAAGAGGGCTTAAAGCAAAGGTTGTTTTAGGCATGAAAGAGACCTCATGCCATTGGTAATGAACCCCAAAAGGGATTAAACCATTAAGCACAAACACCTCAATTTCATGCTTTAAACAAACAAATGGTTTGAACCACTTTCAAATAAAAAATAAAATCAAGAAAGGAGGGAGGTTACAGAGATGATCTAGAAATGAGTGATAAAAGCACTAAAACATGCAACCAACTCAAACCAATGGTGGTTAAAGCCTTAAAACATTAAGCTAGTGAAGGAACTTACACTACAACTATGCAAAACAAGACTCAAAAGGGACCAAACAGCCAAAATAGTGGCAAAACAGGTCAAAATAGAGCTCTAAACATGCTGGACTTGAGCCACAAAAAGCTAAAACATTAAGCTAATACATAGGACTAACTAGGCATGCAAACAAGACACAAGGAGGGGAGGCTAACCCCTCCAATTTTGGACTTCAAAATGAGTTTTTTACCACTAAAAAACCTCTAAAATTCAGTGGTTAAAAGGCCCAAAAAAGTTGGTTTGAAAGTGATGAATAAAGGCACAAAAACTTTACACACACAAAGAAGCAAGAAGGGTGAACCACCCCTTAACTAAAAAAGGGCTCAAACCACCACTTTTAAGCCACAAAAACAGAACTTTTTACAGTTCAAAACCAGCCCCAAAATAGTAAGAAAAGATGGCAAAACAAGTATATTGAAACAAAGTAAAGAAGGCAAGTGTTATACCTTTGAAGCAAAACTCAAGTTTAGGCACCAAACCAAGCTAAAACCACTTGCTATATAGCTCAAAGAGAGTCTCAAATAGCCTCAGCCCAAAGAGAAGCAACTTTGATTAAGGTAGTGTATGTAAAAGTGTAGAGAAAACAAGCAACTAAGCTCAAAACTGCAAGAGAGAAAGAGAAATCTAGAGAGAGAGAGAGAGAGATTTTTTGTTCCAAAATTTCTAACCCTCCAAAATGGGGGAGAAACCCCCATATATATAGAAAAACATGCCTTGAGCTTAGAAACATCCTACCATACACGTGTAGGCAGATGCAGCTTCGTGTGCCAACAGTTGTCACAGCTGTCAACAAATATCTAGAAAAAGACACTGGTGGCCGACCGGCCACACCACTGGCCGACAGCCTATGGTGGTGGCCGACAGGTCACCAAAAGGTCTAGACACCAAGTTTTGGTCCAAAATAAGGCATAGAAAAAACAAGGTTTAAAGGCTCAAAGACAGAGAGCTCCACCGAGGACTTCGGGCACTCGAAACGAACACACGCAAACACAATCATCAGATGCACAAGTGATGATGTCCAAGTCTTAAGGACGCTCAAAAATGGGGTGTCTACAAGGACCTTTCCTCTTGTTTTCAAGGTTAGAAACATTTTAAGGTTAGAAAAATTTTGGGAGTCTCTCTCTACAATTCTCTCTCTCTCTTGAACTTTTGTGCATACAAGTGTAAATACACTTCAAGTTTGCCTATCAACTCTTAACCAAAGTTGCTTATCTTTGGGCTGAGGTTATTTGGAACCCTCTTTGAGCTCTAGAAGATGGGCTTGGCTTGATTTATTGCTTCATTTGTGTCTTCCCTTCAACAGGTATAATACTTGCCTTTTAAGCTTGTTTTATATACTTGCTTTCCCATCTTCTTCTATTGTTTTTGGGATTTTTTGGGGCTGATTTTGAACTGTAAAAAACTCTATTTTTATGGCCTAAAGGTGGTGGTTTGAGGCCATTTTCAGTTAAGGGGTGTTCCACTCTTCTTACTTCTTTGCTTGTAAAGTTTTTGTGTCTTTGTTCATCACTTTCAAACTAACTTTTTTGGGCCTTTTAACCATTGAATTTTAGAGGTTTTTCAGTGCAAAAAACTCATTTTGAAGTCCAAATTTGGAGGGGTTAACCTCCCCTCTTTGTGTCTTGTTTGCATGCCTAGTTAGCTTCACATGTTAGCATGTTTTTCTAGCTTAACTTAGCTCAAGTCCAGAATGTTTTAGCCTCTAAAATAGCCTACTTTAGCTCTACTTTGGGCTGTTTAGTTCATTTGAGTCTTGCTTTGCATGGTTGTAGTGCAATAATCCTCACAAGTTGGTATTTTAGGGTCTTAGACACCTCTTGTTTGAGTTGATAGCATCTTTTGGTGTTGTTTTTCACTCCATTTCAGCACCATAAACTCTGCGACCTCCCTCTTTTCTTCACTCTTTTATTTTCTTTTGAGGGTTGTTTCAAGCTTAGAATCCTTTAAGCTTCAGATTGAGGTCATGCCTAATGGTTTAATCCTCTTTAAGGGTTCATTATCAACGGCATGATCTCTCTCTTGCCTTAATTATCCCTTAGTTGACACTTCTTTCATCTTAGAGGATACTCACCAAAGGACAAATTGATTAAAGGATGATTCGATAACTAAAATGTGTAAACAAAATTGACAAGTAAAAGAGGCAAGATAAGCATTTCTTTGTGTTGCATTGCATGTGTTAAAATCGGACGTTAATTTGAACACAAAGAAAATGGGACATTTCATACTCGAAAGTGATGAAATGTGCCACTTTCCTAGGTCTCTGTTGCCCTTGATCATGCATGATAGCGTGATGGCATTTGAGTCTTGTTTAGCATTCATTGAACTTGTACAAATTGGTCCCTTAGCCATCATGCATGGAAATTGCTTGATTAATGGTTTGAGGGCTAAATGTATCACTCCTTTGAGCTTGTGTTGATGATAAGGGGTGATACATAGTACAAACAACCTGTGAGAATGCCTCTTCTTTGCCCTGTTTGCTCTCTGTTGCAGCAAGAAAAAGCGCATCACCAGTGGCTGGCTGGCCACTGCCACTGGCCCAGCCACTACGGTTGGACGGCACCCCTTGCTGGTGGCCGACCGGCCACCACTTCTGGCCTGCCAGCCACTAATGAATTTTGAGCAATGTGCTTGTGAAGCATGGTAGAGTTGATCTGGAGAAGGAAACAGTGCAAGGGTTGTGCAAACTGAGGCATTCGGAGGCAGACAGAGGATGTTCTTCAGGTGGAAACCAAGCATGCATGGGCCTCCCTCGTATCCCGAGATAAGTTATCTTATTAATTAGTGTAATTTAATTAGCCTATGTTGTAATTCAATTAGTTTGCGTTGTAATTATTTAAGTAGTTAGTTGTAGCTAACTAATTTGTGTTGTAATAATTAGTTAAACTAGTTTAGTTCATTAATTCAAGTTTTGTAATAATTAGCTTAATTAGCTTAGTTTAGCTAGCTAGTTAGCTTTTATTCATTCGAACCCTCCTTTGCAAGGGCATAATGTTGTAATAAGTGTGCGTGTGTGCATGTATGTCTTCCAACCCCACGTCTTTCTCCCTTTTATTTACCTACTTTTGATGGTTAAATTAGGGACGTGTTTCAATTAGCATGCCTTATGCTTGCATACATTCATCTTGTCTTGCATGCACCGAGGCTCGGCGCATCATTCAAACTGCATTGTCATTTCAATATCTTATTTGAATACGTGTTTAACCGCATGTCTTGAATTGATTCATATGTCATATTAGTAGTCGAGTGTAGACACCCCATTTTTGACAGACCTTAAGACTCAGACGTCATCGATTGAGCGCTCGGTGATTGCGCATGTTGTGCTCGTTTCAAGGTTTCGGAGTTTTAGCTGAGAGCCTTGCCTCTGGGCCTCTGAACTCTTTGTGCTTTGGCTCAGTTTGTGGACCGAATCTTGTTTTCTCTTCCCAGAAGGAGGGAGAGGTCTTGTAGACCATCTCTTTGTGGTCGTAGACCACTTTTTGTGGTTGTAAGCCACTTTTCCCATTTGGAGACTAGTTTTCGATTTTTGGAGCCTTCGGCCGCGCGCCTTGTCTCGGGACCGCTTAACGTTCTCCGTTTGGTGTGGTTTTTGAACCACACCTTGCTTCCTTGGCCTAAAGGGCCACTGTGGTCCGGGAGACCATTGTTGTGGTCGTGAACCACCTTGCTTTGCCTCCCGAACTTTCGTCTTATATCCGTTTTGGTTTGTTTTTGGTACAAACCTTGTTTTCCTTGTTTGGAAGGTGGTACAAGGGTGGGAGACCAGTTTCTCTCCCCGCAAACCACTTTTCTTCCTGCCAGCCAGTTTTTTGGTCTGATAACTGGTATCTTTGATCTTTGGACGATCAAAAGTGGTCGGCCACCACACCATTTGCTTGTTTTCATGCTCTGGACCCTCTCCCACCATGGCCGACCAGTTTTTGTTCTGGGAGACCACTTAAAGTGGTCGGCCAACCACTTTAAGTAGCTGGCTAACCACTTTAAGTGGTCGACTGCTTTTTGTCACCTTTTTGGAGATATTTTGGGCCAGTTGTCGCAGCTGGAGAGCACTGGAGCCATCCTCCATACACGTGTATGGATGGATGGCCTTGAACCTTAGCTTCCTCAAGAAGCTTTACTTTTGGTTCTCTATAAGAGAGAACCACCCCCTCCCTCCTCTAGGTTCAGAATTTGGAGGTTTGAGACATACATACACTCTTGTATCTATATCTCCTTGTTTGTTCTTATTTTGTGCCTTAAAGTGTAGTTTTGTCTTACTTTAACACACAAACACACACTCAAACACCATTCCTTAGTTGCTGAGGTGCTTAGGATCTAGTTTTGAAGTTTTTGGTTTGGTTTGAGCTTGGAAAAGTTGCTGGAGTTGTAGCCTTGAAAGTGGTCTTCAAGGGTGAGCCTTTAACCTTTTAAACCCCCATTCTTGCTTAAGCTTTTGGACCCTTTTGCATGCTGTTTTAAGACTAACTTCCTACTGCAAAAAGTTCTAATTTTTGGTCCTTAAAATCTTTATTTAAGGTCACTTTTGTATTTGGGGTTGTTTACCCCCTCTTAGGCCTAGTTTGGCCTTGCTTTTGTGCCTTCTTTGTGAGCCTTTGGGACCACCTTGTTTTGACCTTCTCACCACTGAAATCCAGAGGAATTTCAGTGGTGGAAGTGGTGTTTTGAGGTCCCAAAAAGGAGAAGGTCATCCCCTCTCCTTGTGTCTTCAATACTTGCTTCATTAGTCTCATGTGTGAGCATGTTTGTTAAGCTTATGTTGGCCATATCTTAACTTGTATTTGGGAATATCTTAACTTGTATTTGGGCTTATTTTAGCATGGCATGCCACTATTTTTACTTGGTTTAGTCACTCCATGCATGCCTAATACACTTGTAGTGTAAATCTCACAAACTAGTCTTGTATGCTTCATGAAGTAGCATGTCATTCTAGCTTGTTTTGTGTCCATTTTAGCATGTTTTTGGTGATGTTTTGCCATTTCATACCTCTATTAGGGTTTGGTTTGGTCACCTCTTGCATGCCTCATGCACTCATAGTGCAATTCCTTGAAATAGCCTAACATGCACCATGCTTTAACATGTCTTTTTAGCATGCTTTTGGCTTAACTTAAAGAAGATTTTGTTCATGTTTTACCATGTTTAAGGTCTGATTTGTGTTTTCTTGGTCATGTATGACTTGCTTTGTATAGCCATAATGCATTCTAGCTTGTTAGCTTTGTGCATCAAGTCCACTAGCATGCCTTACTTGGACTATTTGAATGATTTGACATCATTTGTTATATGATTTTAGACCATGTTTCATGCTCATGCACTTGCATTTATCACTCATTCAATGCGTTGGAGGGTTTCCCCCTTTATGCCTTAACATGAATCATTGCGTATGCCTTCATGCCTTAGCTTGTGAGCCATCATTTCAATGTGTTTTTGGGGTTATCTTTCCATGATATAACTCTGATTTTTGTTTCTTAAGTCATTCCATGCTTGGTCTTAATAGGTGTAGTGTAATCCACCTTATTTGCCTTGTATGCATCATGCCTTATGACCTTCATGATAGCTTGTTTTGGCTTCCTTCCATGCATGTTTTAGTATCATTTTGACATAGTCTAGGACTGTTTTGGGTTTCCTTTGTCATATCCTTCATGCTTTGTATAGCTGTAGTGCAATTGGCCTTGCTAGATCTGTGTTTTGTTGACTCATGCATGCTATCTTTGAGCTATTTAGATGATTTGGCATCATTTAATACTTCATTTCAGAGCTCATAGCATTGTCATGTTCCCACTTCATTCACTCTTTAAGTGCCTTTGAGTGTTGAGCATGGTTGCCTAGTTTGTGGCCTAGCATGTATGCCATCTTGCCTAGGTCCTTGAGCCCTCATCTCAGCATGTTTTGGTCTTTGTTAAGACCTATTTAAGCTCTATCCATGCTTAGTTCATGAATTTGTGCCATGTATTGCATGTCTCCTTTGTAGTCCTCTTTACTAGCTTCATGCCTTAAGGACTCTTGCATGCCTTACTTGTGTTGTTTGAATGATTTGGCATCATTTCTTACCTTATTTCAGTGCACTTGGTGTTATTACACTTCCATGTTTGTCACTCTTTGAGCACTCTTGAGAGTTGTGCTCTTAAGCCTCTTTGATGGGCCACTGCATGTGCATGCTTGTATATGCTTCATGTGCCTTAATTTTATCACCATTGGCCACTGATTTCGGGCATAACTGAGGTCTACCCCCTTTTGGTTTAAGTCCATTTAGCATGTTTATTTACATGTTGTTCACATGCTTATTGTTCATTGCATTAAGTATGCCATCTTACATTACATTGTGCATGCCACGTAGTTATTTGCATTGTGTATGCCAAGTTGTTCCTTTGCATTGAGTATGCATGTCCCTAACATTGCTAAGTTGCCCTTGTAGCATTGCATTGTGCATGCATGCATTAGCATTGTGCATCGTGCATGCCATTAGCCTTGTTAGGTTGTTCATGTTGCATTCCATGTTTGCATGTTTAAGTCATATTGCATATTTGCATGCTTGTGTTGCATTGCATTTTTGCATACTCCATGTTACATAGCATTGTGTATGCCATGTTATGTGTCGCATTGTGTTTGGAATAGGTGTTAGTCCAAACACGGGAAACGAGGGACATTTCATACTTGAAGTGATGAAACGTGCCTTAATTCTCAATCACCGATGCTCTTGATCATACATGATAGAGTTTTAGGCCTTATGTGTTTACTTGTGCATTCATTTTCATATTGAATTGTGCAACTTCGCCTCTTGGCCATCATGCATTGAAATGCGCGATTGGTGGCCCGAGGGTCGAGAACCACACTCCCTTGAGCTCATGAAATAATAGGGAGGGTGGTTGTGCACACATACCTTGCAAATACATTGACATGCCCTTTCTTGCTCTCTGTTGCAGCAAAGTGGACAAATGCAGCAACAACTGGTCGGCCAAGCCAGAAAAACTAGCTGGCCGACCACTTTTTATGGTTTGTAGAAGCAAAAAGTGGTCGGCAGGTGGCTAGAGAGAGAAACAACTGGTCGGCCACCCTCCCACAGGTTCCCATGGTGGAATTTAAGCTTTCTGGAGCTTGGTGCAAGTTTCTAAGAACAATTGAAAACAGAGGCAAGTCGGGGCATCCCGTTGGATTTCTGAACGAAGCGACCGAGCATGCATGAACTCCTCGCCTCGAGGCTCCTACTTTATTGCTTTCCTTAGCTGCCATGCTTAGATAGCTAGCTTATACTTCGTTTTATACTTTAATAGTTAATGTGTTTAGCTATTTCAATTTGTTTTGTAATAATTAGTTAACTAGGATTAGTTAATGTGGGAGCCGAATAATGGCAAAATCAGAAGGTGCGTATCTTAGAAGACTGATATTAATCGGCTGTATCCTACGAGAATGGGAAGCCGAAGATAATATATGTGCCGAATAAGTGTAGATCCTTAGAGCCGAATAAGAGAAAGGACAATGATTAAAAAGTAGGCCCTGGCCCCGAGGATCGAGAGGAACAGGTATAAGTACAGGAACAATAGATTGAGAAAGGTATGTAAGAATCACTTCACTTAACTTAGTAAACAAGCTATCCTGAGTGTCTGAACTGACTTGTCCATCGGAGTGCTAATTCCGGCACCCCCAACCGGAGTGTTTGTATCTTTTCAGGTGACTAGCTGAGGATCACTAGCATCTCCCAGGATCTGAAGAGTATTTCCAAACCACTTTTCCACAGTTAATTAGTTTGTTTTGTAATAAGTAGTTTAATTAGCTTAGATTAGCCAGTTAGCTTCTTATTCGGACCCTCCGTCGAGAGAGCCAACTGTTGTAATAAGCGTGCATGTGCGATGCATGTCTTCCAACCCCCATTTCTTTCTCCCTTTTACTTAACCGCTTATGATGGTTAGTTTTAGGGCATATTTTGATTAGCATACCTTATGCTTTGCATGTGTGTATCCATTCATCTGTTTTGCATGCACCGGGCTTGGCGCATCATACTAATTGCATTGTATTTTCAATACATTTACTTGAATACGTGTTCAACAGCATGTTATCAAGTTGCATTTCACATGACATTCTAGGTAGCCGAGCCTATCTTAGGTACATTTTCGCATGTGTTGCATTAGTCATCTTAACATGAACTAGGATCATGCATGATTTCTAACTAATTCTTTGTTTTGGCTTGGAGTACACTGTGAGTGTTTACGCTTTAGCATACTGCATGTGTGTTATTGACTGCCATGTTAAGCATGCTTGTCATAAGGCTAACTGCTTATTTGATATAACTGCCTGAATGTCTGTGGGTAAATGTTAGATTACTTGAATTAGAACAATTCATTAAATCCCGAATTTAGCCTACTTGCGAGTAGCAAACTTCAAACCATTTTCACAACGAACATGCAATGTTTTGTTCCAAATTAGGCGATCTAGTCTATACTTGTATGATGTGCACAGCACATAGTAAGATTAGCTAATTAACCGGAATAAGAGCACGTGTTTTCAAAAACAAAATATCATGCTTAGTACAGGCCGATCTTTGATCGGGCGAGCGGGGGTGCTCATTGCATGACCTTCCCCTCTCGTACCCAAGTTCCCAAGCTGAGGCAACTTTGGTGATGACGGACACTTGGCCTTCGGCACGAGTCAGGGTTTCCTAAATTCCCCCAAAAATAAAATATTTAAGTGGCGACTCTGTATCTGGCAAAGCAATCCATGTTTAGCACTTCTTTATAAAAATCAGTTTTCCTAAAACGATTTGCCAGATTTGGACTCTTTGGTGATTTATCGGTCTTGCATTTCACTTTGTGAGATTAGATTCAGAACCGTGACATTGAGTCCGAACTGTAGTAGCTCAGAACAAAACGAGATTCGCACCCTTCGCGCGCGGATATCGGAGAGTTCCCGGTAGCACGTCTACACCGAGCCTATTAATTGCATTCATTGGATGCGTTGCATTAGGCATCTTGTATAGTTAGGAATCATGCATATTTTTCTAACTTATGTTTTCTTAGCTCGGAGTACTAGGTGAGTTTTTTACGCTTTAGCATACTTGCATGAATGTGAGTGTTGCCATGTCTAGCATGCTTACCATGAGGCTAAATGCTTATTTGATTAACTACATGAATGCCTGTGGATGAAAACTTGTTTGAATTGGAACAATTCAACGAATGTAAGTTTTAAGCCCACTTTGTTGAGTGGCAAATCATGTTTTAAGCTCACTATCTTTGGTGGCAAATTCGCAAACTTTTAAACCCGCCTGAGGTGGCAAATTCAAACCATTTTTCGCAAACAAACATGAGTTGAATTATTCCAAATTGAGCAAACTAAGTCTACACTTGGTTGTGCGAATCACATAGTAAAACTAGCTTAATAATCAGAACAAGAGCACATAATGGTAAAAAATCATATCATGATTAGTAGAGGCCGATCTTTGATCGGGCGAGCGGGGGTGCTCAATTCATGACCTTCCCCTCTCGTACCTAAGTTCTCGAGCCAAGGCAACTTTGGTGATGACAGACACGTGGCCTTTGGCACGAGTCATGGGTTTCCTAAATTTCCCCAAAAATAAAATATTTAGGTGGAGACTCTGTATCTGGCAAAGCAATCCAATTTTGGCACTTTTTGATTCAAAATCAATTTTCAAAAACGATTTGCCAGATTTGGACTCTTTGGTGTTTATCAGTTTCACATTGCACTTGTGAGATTAGATTCAGAACCACGAGAGTCCGAATTGTAGGACTTCTTTTCGAGCTTCCGAAAAGGGGCGCGAAAAAGACGAGCTACAGTTTGTAGTCACATTTGGTTTCTAGGGCGGTGCGATCACCTTATTGTCAATGAAGTCTTGAATCTCATGACATAGTCTGAAGCATTGGTCGGTGTCGTGACCATGCTGCTGGTGAAAGGCATAGTACTTCGCTGGGTTGTGTTTCAGTGGAAGAGGATCAGGTAGTGGGTGAGGCTCTAATGGTTTGAGATGCCCCTTTTTGGCCAACACCTTCATGGCTTGGGATAGGGTCATATAGAGTTGCGTAAAGGTCCTCTGCGATCAGGCAGACTTGTTTGAAGTTTATGGAGCTGTATTAGCGAAGGGATTGGCAGTCTTGGTTGTGGTGGTGACAACGCTCACATCCGACGGCCTCGCAGCTGTGCTACCGCTGGTGGTTGCATTGGAATTGCGCATAAAAGGCCTCTTTGCTTGCTCTTTCTCATCAGTAATCAGCCCTTGTTTCATGGCGTCTTCAATCTGAACCCCCATCTCATGGAGTTCGGTGAACATGAACAAATGTAGGACAATCATTTTCTACACCAACTTCCCGTGCAGATTACGGACTACCATCATTATTTGATCTTTCTCAGAAGGCCTTATGGTCATCATTGAAGCCTTAGCCCTCTACCTTGTCACAAATTTTGAAAAGCCCTCCTTTGGCTCTTGGTGCGTTGCCTTAAGATCACGAGTTGTGACCTCGATTTGTGTGTATGAATACTGAGCAACAAAGGCCTTGACCATTTCCTCTCAACTCTGTTTTACAGAATCCTCCAACTTTACATACCATATGGCTGCTATTCTTGACATGGTCCGGCCGAAGAGAGACAATTTCTGCAATCTAGTCAGGCCCATCGGCTGCAAGATGTCTGAAAACAACTATAGATGAACCATGGGATCTCCCGAGCTGTCGAATCTATCGATATGTGGCATTTTGAACCGATCTGGCAATGTCACTGCAGAGTTGGTATACCCGTCTTCTATGTCAAGAACATAATTAACACCTTGTGCTCTCTTGAATAGCTTCTCTATCTTGTTGACCTTAAGCACAGTTGGGTCAACCTCAAATTCAAATAGAGCCTCAGTTTGATACACAGGTGCTTTGGAGGCTTGTGGTGGGATCAGCTTTGTCGGGTTGCCCTGATTCTCAGCATGGGCATTAGCAATATAGGTAGTGGCTCCGGGTGCTGGGATACCCGTAGAAGGTGCATGAGATACAGAAGCTGTTGCTGGTTGTGGTTGTTGTTGTTACAGCCTGTTTATTACCTCAGTTTGACGAGTTGTGACCTCGGCCTGATGAGCAACGTCTTGCTTCAGGGTTTCAACTGTTTGCTGAAGGTGATTGATCAATTCCTCTATACTGATTGGGAGATACTTTGCCATCAGGATAAGTGAGTGATCTCGTGCTGGACTAGATGTAGAAGACTGTCCCTGAACCTGACTGGATACAGGTGAAGTGAAGGGTGATTCCTGTAGAAATTGGACCGATGAACTCTGCCTGACTCTCCTTCGTCTAGTAACCGATGGGAGCAAAGTAAACACGGGTTGCCCCTTAACAAGATCTTCGGCTTTGCAAAGCCTTCTGACTTAGGTCCAGAGCACTTGGGGATATCCAAACTTTCCGAAGCTATGGTTACTTAGCATAAAGAAATAAAGCAAAAAGAAGCAGTAATCAGAAACCGCATAGCACCTCAACTAATGATGTTAACAACACACAGATGTAATCAAAGCTGTAGGACTACACTCAACACTGAATTTTATCCCCCAAAAAAGGATACCCAACTTGCAACCGATACACACATTCCTATACAATTTCACTGTAAGGCACACACCAGTTAAGCGAGAGCCAAAACACCCCTATGAGGGGAGTAAGGTTACCCTGTCCTAGTTTCGTCAAGAACTAGGGTTCACTATTCAAACAAAGCAGTTTCACGCAATCCTATATTCAGGTAAGCATCCTATCCTAGTTTGGAACAGTCTCTATAGCTTTTCGATATGCAACTAACCTAAATGGTCAGAAGGATACCTCAACAAGATTACCTAATATACCTCTTACAACTAACACCGAGAAGTGAAAGGAGGATCAAGAAGCACAGCGGTAGTCCAGATCCAAGGGTTGTGTTCTTATCATAGCAGAGCCCGTGACCGGTTAGCCTTTTGGCAAGTTTTCAAGCAAGCCTCCAGCAAACAGTCCAGGAATAGCAGATGGCAAACACAATGACTTAAACACACCAATGCAAATGCAATGCAAAGAAACATATGAGTGTAGATAAAATTTCATATCATGATTTTCAAGTCAAGTTCTCTAATGTCCCTAGTAGAGTCGTCAGAAACTATAGCTTGACTTTTTCGCGCCCCCATTCAGAAGACGAATAAGCCCTACAGTATCGGACTCCCGTGGTTTTGAATCTGATTCCACAAGTGCAACGTGAAAATAGATAATCACCAAAGAGTCCCAATCTAGCAAATCTTTTGAAAAATCAATTTTTAATCAAATTTCCAAAAATGGACTGTTTTGCCAGATATAGAGTCGCCACCTATATATTTTATTTTTGGGAAATTTAAGAAACCTATAACTCCTACCAAAGGCCACGTGTCCATCATCACCAAGATTGTCTCAGCTCAGGAACTTAGGTACGATAGGAGAAGGTCATGAATTGAGAACCCCCACTCGCCCGATCAAAGATTGGCCTCTACTAATCATGATATGAATCTTATGTACATTATATGCTCTTGTTCTGGTTTATTAGGCTAGCATTACTATGTAATGCGCACACACACAAGTATAGACTAACTTGCAAGAGTTGGAACACTTGATTCATGTTTGTTTGGAAAATTGTTTCGAATATGTACCACTTGAAAAAGTGATCGCATATAAACATTACTCAAATTATTCCAATTCAAGCAATTAGCCTCATGGAAAGCATGCTAAACATGGCAACAATCACACGCATGCGATATGCTAAAGCGAGTAAAAGCTCACCTAGTACTCCAAGCCAAAAGAGAAATGAGTTAGAAAAATGCATGATTCCTAACTATGCAATATGACTAATGCAACGCATGCAAAAATGCAACTAATAAGCTTAGCTACTAATATGGCATATGAATCAATTTGATAACATGCGATCTAAGCACATATTCAAAGAAGTATTTAAACTAACAATGCAGGTTAGAATGATGAATCAAGCCTCGGTGCATGGAATACACATGGATGCAAACATGGAGAATGCCAAACAAAACATGATATCTCTAAACTTACCATCTTAAGCAGTTAAATAAAAGGGAGAAAGACGTGGGGTTGGAAGACATACACATTATTACAACATTGCGCTCTCACGAAGAAGAGTCCGAATAAACTAACTAGCTAACTAATTAAAGCTAAGCTAAGCTAAGCTAATTATTATAAACTGAATTAATTAACTAATCTAGCTAATTAAAATAATTACAAGACAGAATCAAACAACTAGTTAACTAACTAATTATTTACAACACTTTACAAAATTAACTAGCTACAACTAATTAATTACAACAAATATCTAAGATAAATATTTAAACTTAAACAGGCTCGATACGCGAGGAATGCTCATGCACATGCTCGGTTTCCACCCAAAAAGGCCGTTGTTTTGCTTCTAGAAAGCCTTTGTTGCACAGCAAAACACTTACATCTTTGTCTACCTCCAGAATGTTTCTGTTCTGCCCCAAAAACACACTGTTGGATTTTGCAGAGGTGGCCGGCCGGCCACAAGTGATGGCCTGCTGGCCACTGTTGCACAGTTTATCTTGCTGCAACAGAGAACAAACAGAGCATGCACAGGGTATTCTCAAGGGTTTGTTTACAGAAATTTACCCCTCCTTATCATAAACAAATCAAAGGAGTAAACAAAACTTGGTCTACAAACCACCAATTCAAGAAATTTCATTACATGAAGGCTTATCAACCAAAGTGTGCAACTTTAATAAATGCAACGAAAATGAGACTCTCAAAACCACCTCCCTTTCATGAATTAATCAAGGGAAGTAGTTGACAATGAATCTTTAACCGTTTTCATCACTAATGAGTATGAAACGACTCAAGACTCAAGGGTTCAATTAACATCCGGTTGAACCCAAACAAGTTATTATCTTGTACCTTTTTTAGCCTCAATTTTATTACTTCATTTTAGATTACCATCCATTCTTTAATAAATTGAGTTCAAAGGTGAATTTAAGTCCTCTAATGGAAAGAGGGCTCAAACCAAGAGTTGCTTTGGGTATGAAAAAGACATCATACCGTTGGTAATGAACCCCCAAAGGGATTAAACCATTAAGCATGACATCTCCATCTCATGCTTAAATAATTAAGTAGTTTGAAACCACTTTCAAAGAAAAACAAAAGCCAAGAAAGGAGGGAGGTTGCAGAGATGATTAAGAGTGATCACAAGTATGGAAAGCCATAAATAAATGCAATCAACTCAAATAAGATGGTGTCTAAGGCCTAAAACATCAAACTCATGAGGACAATTACACTAAAAGCATGCAAAACAAAACTCAAATGTAATAAACACTTACAAACAATCCTAAAATAGTACTAAATAAGTCCTAAAATATGCTGGAATTAAGACAAACATAGCTAGAACAATAAGCTAAGATATGGAGCATGCTAGACTAGTAAGCAAAAGACAATGAGGGGAGGCTAACCCCTCCAATTTTGAACTTTAAACCATGATTTTAGCCACTGAAATAACTCTGAAAATCAATGTTTAAAAGCTAAAAAAAGATAGTGTAAAGGTGGGATACACAAGTGTAAAGGCCTTGAGGACAAAGTGTAAAAAGGGGTGAACCACCCCTCAACCTTTATTGGCCTTAAAACCCAAGTTTCAGCCCAAAAATATAGAGTTTTTACAACCCAAAAATAGCAAGAAAAAGAGTAGGTAAAGCAAGTAAAAAGGCAAAGCTTTATACTTCTTGAAGAGAAAATCAATTCCAAGCAATAAACCAAGGCAAACACACCCTTAAGAGCTCAAACAAGGCTCAAAGATACCGCAGCTTAAAGATGGAAAGGTTTGGTTAAGAGTGTATAGGCAAAGGTGAAGGATATGTAAGCAAGGGTTAAGAAATTTGCAAGAGAAAGAGAGAGAGAGAATTGTAGAGAGAGGGGAAAAATTTTGCTCCAAAATTTTTCTAACCTTAAAATATGAGAGGGAGGCCCTCTATATATAGAAAACATGAATTTCCCTCATAAACATCTAATCATACACGTGGGAGCAGATGCAAGCATCTGTGCAAACAGCTGGCACAAATGTCACAAAATATCTGCAAAAGACATTGGTGGCTGGCCGGCCATCACTGGTGGCTGGCAAACCACATCAGTAGCCGATAACCAAGAGTGATAGCCGATAGCCCAAATAGGTGGCCGACAAGCCACCAGAGGTTGTAGGCTTGAATAACACTGGGTTTGGTCCAAAAATGAGGCAACATGTGTGCAAGGTTGAAAGACTCAAAGCTATAGCATTCCGCTGAGGGCTTTAAGCACTTGATAAGCATGTAGACTCATCATTGGGTGTGCAAGCAATGACGTCCAAGTTGTAAGGCTGTCAAAAATAGGGTGTCTACGTCGCTCTTTAGGTTTTTCAACCTTACGAGCTCAGTTTTTTTTTTTTTTTTTCTAATTTTTCATGCTCTAACTTTTGCCTAGGTCGCCCTTTCGGGTTTTCGGCCTAGCGAGCCTCTCAGGAGTAATATTTCTTCAACTTGTCAATATTGATCGGTTATAAGAACTCCAAGCCATCCAAGTTAATGAGAATAATCGCCCCTCCTGACCAAATTGACTTGATGATATAAGGACTAGTCCAATTGGGTCTAAACTTGCCCCTAGGGTCATGGATGGAGCCTGGTTGTCTTTCAGTACCGTGTTCCCTTCTTTGAGATTTTTGGACTTAACTTTCTTGTTAAAAGCCCTGCAATTCCGCGTTGGTAACCCTAGACATGATACAATGCCCTCAGTCTTCTCTCATCAAACAACACTAACTCCTCGAACCTACTTCGTTGCCAGTCCGCCTCCGCTACCTGACACTCGGCCATAACTCGCAATGATGGCACTTCAATTTCAATTGGCAAAACAGTCTCCATTCCATAGACGAGAGAATAGGTTTTGTAGCCCTAGAGCACAAATGGCAGTTTATCCAACCATTCCCTGTATGTTTCCACCATCTTCCGCATGATGTTCTTCACATTCTTGTTTCCAGCCTCAACAGCTCCATTGGTCTGTGGTCTATACGTAGATGACTTATGAAAAGCCACATTATAATTCTCAAGCAGACCTACCTCCTCTTTCTTGAAGTGTGAGCCGTTATCTGATATGATCTCGTTCAGCATCCCATACCGGCAGATGATATTGTTCTTTATGAACTTAGCCACATGCGATGCCTTCAATACAGAGTAAGACGGGGCCTCCACCCATTTCGTGAAGTAATCGATCGCCACCAGGATGAACTCGTGTCCATTTGAACCCTTTGGCATGACCGCACCAATAACATTGATTCCCCAAATGGAAAAAGGCCATGGTGAAGTCATGTTGTAAAGATTTTACGGCGGTATGTTCATGCGATTGGCATGGATCTGACATTTGGCATCACCATACAAAACCAATACAATCCTCTTCCATGGTTGACTAGTAGTAGCCCTGTCTAAGGATTTTCTAGGCAAACATCACACCATTCATGTAGGCTCCGCACTCTTCCCTATGAATGGCCTCCATAAGACGTTTTCCTTCTTCTTCTTCAACATATAGCTTATGCATTCCCAGATGGCCTCTTTTGTATAATTTTCCCCCACAAATGATAAATTGGATGGCCAAACGCCATATTCCCCGTTTGTCTTTGGCATTTGCCCCTGGTGGATACATCTCTTTTTCTAGGAAATTCCAAATGTCGTAATACCAGGGGTTTTTGTCTTGCGCTTCATCTATTGCGGCAACGATCTGGTAAGTAGGCGTGTACTTCTGCTCAATAATGATTGGATGTATCTTCACTCCCAGCGAGATGTCTACCATAGAAGATAGAGTTGCTAATGCATCAGTGAACCGGTTGCTCTCTCTCAACAAATGTGTAAACGTCAGTTTTCAAACCTAGGAATCAGAATATCCAAGGCCTGATGATACATCTTCATGTTCTCTTCTTTGACCTTCCAATCCCCGTTAGCTTGAGAGACAACCAAATTCAAATCCCCAATGATGTCTAACTTTTTTGTCCCTAGTTCTAGGGCAGCTTCTAACCAACAATGCACGCATCATATTCTACTTCATTATTAGATACTCTGAATCAAAGTTTGAACGCTAAGGGTATATGGGAATCATCGGGTGTTATAAGCAAACACCTATCCCATAACCGTACTAATTAGTCGCCCCGTCAAAGTATATCGTCTACGTTTCCTCTTCTACATGCAGAATGCCTTCATCTGGGAACAAGTATTCCACTGCATCGTCTCCTTCTACCGGATGATCTGCTAGGAATTCTGCCACAGCTCTCCCTTTAACTGACTTGTGTGTAACATATTTGAGATCAAATTCGAAGAGAAGAAGCAACCAATGAGCTAGCCTACCCGTAAGTATTGGTTTCTAGAAGAGATATTTAATGGGATCTAATCTTGAAACCAAGATTATAGAATGAGCTAACAAGTAGTGCCTCAACTTCCTGGTAGCCCACACCAAGGCTAGACAAGCTTTCTCCAAGGAAGTGTAGCAGGTCTCATAGTCTAGCATCTTTTTGCTTAGGTAGTAGATGGCCTTCTCCACTTTATCTTCAAATTCTTGAGCTAGCATGCACCCCATAGTCGAATTCGTCACCGACAGGTACAAGATCAATGGTTTCCTCGATTCTGGTGGCGATAACACAGGCGGATTTTGCAAATACTACTAGACCTGCTCAAAGGCATATTGACAGCGATCGTCCCATTAGAACTTCTTTTCTTTTTTTAGGAGACCAAATAGTGATTCACAAGTCAAGGTTAATTTGGAAATAAACCATCTTATGAATTGCACTTTATCCAGAAAGTCGTACACCTCCTTTTCAGTCTTTGGTGGTGGCATTTCTAAGATGGCCTTGATTTTGGACGGATCCACTTCAATTCCCCTCTGTGTGATTAGGAAACCCAACATCTTCCCTGTCATCACCCCAAAGGTGCACTTCTGGGGTTTCAGCCTCAATCCATACTCTCTGATCCATTAAAAGAATTTCTCTAGTGTAGTGTAATGACCTTCTCAGTCTTTGGACTTCCCAATCATGTCATCTACATATGCCTCAACCTCTTTGTGGATCATGTCATGCAGAATAGGGGTTTCAGCCCTCTGGCAGGTAGCCCCAGCGTTCTTCAACCCAAATGGCAGGACTCGGTAGTAGTAGGTGCCCTACGGAGTGGTGAAAGCAGTCTTCTCCCTATCCTCCGGTGCCATCAAAATCTAGTTTACCCAAAAAACCCATCCATGGATGATAACAGCGCATGGCCAGCGGTGAAGTCTACCAACTTGTCTATGTGTGGCAAAAGGAAGTCATCCTTTAGACTAGCCTTATTCAGATCCCTGAAGTCGACACATACTCTGATTCTGCTATCCTTCTTCGGAACTGGAACAATATTGGCCAACCACGTCGGATGCTCAGATACAAGCAGGAACCCTGTCTCAATCTGCTTAGTGACCTCCTCTTTGATTTTCAACGCCCAGTCTGGACAGACTTTGTGCAGTTTCTGCTTAACTGGTCGGACCTTAGGATCAAGAGGGATCCGATATTGTACAATCTCAAGATCGATTCCAGACATGTCTTCGTAGGACCACACGAAAACATCTTTGAAATTTTTTAATAAAGCGATTAAATGCTCATGTTCCTCTGAAGACAGCGTGGACCCAATCTGGACCAAGCGAGGATCCTTCTCAGTACCCACATTAATTGATACAATTTTATCTGTATAAGGCTTAACACGCCTCTCCTCCTCATGATCAACCAAATTTTTCAAAACCTGAGGAATTTCTTCCTCTTCGTTTAGGTCAAAATTTTGGAAATCAAGGTCAATACAACAAACCAAAGACATAGAAAAATAGGCAAAGTCTACTGTATTCTCATTCAAAAGGTTTGGATCCTCGGTTATAGTGGACTCGAAGGAAAAGCTAAAAGACGACCAAGACATGACCTTGGTATCTGGGTTACCACTCCTGGAAGTACCAAACTCAGAAGAACTTGAATCTAACTCCGATTCCACAAACTCAGTGGAGTCAGATCCGGACTCACTATCCGATTCAAAATTGCTGATGACGCCCTTCTTGAACTTCCAGACTAGGCGTAGAGCTTCAGACACATTCACAATGAGGCTAATGAAATCTGTTGCCGGTGTATCCCCAATCATTGTGATAGTAAAACTATCTCCCAAGTTGACAGACTTAGCTCCAGTAGTAGAACTCGCCAGTAGGTCAGCCAGTACTTTTCCCAACAGCTCTTCCTCTTCAATGTCCAGGCTTGCAATCCCGCCTTGATCTGTGTTAGGGCTCAGGTCTGCCTGCTCATCCTCCTCTTCTAGTAACTGATGTCCGAAGAAGATCTCGAACCCCGGATACCTTGTTTTTGTCTTCCAATCATACCAAGGCTCTGGAGAGCCACAGAAGGGGAAGTCTTCCCCTTGGTGGACAAAACGTCTGTTTAAGGTTCCCCATATTAGTTTGTGGACTAACTTGTACTGCCTCCCAGTCTTCTTTGCTTTCAGCCTTCCTCACAACTCCTCTCCCTTTCTTTGTTAGTCTGCAGCGGTAGGTTTATATCCCAGCCCGAAAAGGTGAGGGTTGTGACTCATCTCCTTGGCAACAGTACCTCTCTGCCTACCACTCATGCCCAGTCCTGATCCAGGTATATGGCCCTGCTTGTTCATCATGTAAATAGACTGGGCACTCACGTAATTCCTATCATCCTCCACCATGATGGTTTAGACCAACCGGGCCTCCGCCAAAGAGAAGCTAAAAAGAAACACGTCATCTTCCCTATGTATGATTTTCAATACTGGCGTGGTAGTTCCCTAAAGAGGATAGATTGCAGAATTGCCGTACACAGTAGCAATCCTGCCTTTGAAGGGGTATTTTACCAACTAATGGACCGTTGATGACACAGCTCTGATCTAATGTAGCCAGGGACTTCCCAATAGTAGATTGAAAGTGGTCGATACATCCATTGCATGGAATTCGACCTCATGTTTGGACGGGCCAATCAGCACTTGGCTTTTGAAAGTCCCCATAACGTCCTAGCTAGTGTTGTCATAAGCTCGTATTTGGAGATTTTCCACTAGTGGAGGTGGATCCGGGCTTGGCTAAGCAGTAGGAATCGGATACTCGGTCGATGCAGATGCCCCAGATGTGCGTCGCAAATCAACGATGATTTCATCCTAGGCGGCCATCCTTTGGTTTACAGCATCCATGTTTCTCTGGAAAGTTTCCATCATTGTGGCAAATTCTTCTGTATTTGATGCTGGCGAACTGCTTGAGTGAGAACGGGTAGGTGTTTGTTGAATGCTTTGTACTAGTGCTGCTGACTGTCTATTCCGTCTTCATCGAACAACTGGCAGAAGTGAGACTAACATTGGTTGACCACCAACGAGGTCTTGAGCTTTGCAAAGCCTGGCAGAGCAAGTCCACACAACTTGGGAAATATCGGGTCTTTTTGAAGCTATGATTGTAAACTACCTAGCAAAAGACAGAAAAGAAAAACCATCGATCAAAATCGGACAGCACTTTGGCCAATTCACAACAAATAAAAACACAACTGAAAAACCACAATCCCCACTAAACTCTGTTCTCAAACTGATGTTCATTTGTACCAGTGATATGAACCATCCTGTACAGTGTCACTATAAAGGCACATACTAGGTAAAAAAAGAACCAAAACACCCCTATGAGCAGGGTAGGGTTACCCTGTCCTAGTTTTTGTCATGAACTAGGATTTTCTATTTCAAACAAAGAGTCTCACAACATCCTGCAAATGGGTGGCATCCTGTCGTAAGTTGGAATGATCACTATAGCTCCATTATATGCAACTAGGCCAAATAGTCAAAAGGGTACCTCGGCAAAATACCTAATATACCTCTCGTACCTAACATCGAAAAGTGAAAGGAGGATCAAACAGTATGGCGATAATCCAAATCCAAGAGTTGTGTTTCCAACATGGCAAAACCCATGACCGATCAGCCTTTTGGCAAGCTTTTTGGGCAAGCCTCCAGCAAATCGTCTAGGAATAGTAGATGAAAAACATAGTGACTTAAAGTAACAATGCAAATGCAATGCAAAGAACATATAGATGTAGATAAAATTTCACATCATGAATTTCAAGTCAAGCTCTCTAGATCCCCAGTAGAATCACCAAAAGTTGTAGCTTGCTTTTCGTGCTCCTTTCGGATATGACTAGCCCTACAGTTTGGACTCCCGTGGTTCTGAATCTGATTTCACAAGTGTAATGTGAAATAGTGAAAAAACAAAAAGAGTCCAAATTCGACAATTCTATTGGAAAATCGATGTTTGAATCAAATGCCAAAAATGAACTGCTTTGCTAGATTTTAGAGTCACCACCTAAATATTTTTGAAAAGTTTAGGAAACCCGAGACTCGTGCCAAAGGCCACTTATCCGTCATCACCAAAGTGTCTTGGCTCTAGAACTTAGGTATGAGAGGGGAATGTCATAAATTGAGCACCCCATTCACCCAATCAAAGATCGGCCTCTGCTAATCATTATGTGATTTTTATTTATATTATATACTCTTGTTCCGATTACTAGGCTATTGTTACTATGTGATTCACACAAGTATAGACTAATTTGCAAAAAATTGGAACACTTTGATTCATGTTTGTTTTGAAAAGTGTTTGAATATGTACCACTTGAAAAAGTGATCTCATATATACATTACTCAAATTATTCCAATTCAAGCAATTAGCCTTCATCCACAGGCATTCAAGCAAGTATAGCTGTAGCTCGCCTTTTTCACACCCCATTTCGGAAGGCGAAATAAGCCCTACAGTTCGAACTCCCACAGTTCTGAATCTATTCTCACAAGTGCAATGTGAAACTGATAAACACCAAAAAGTCCAAATCCGACAAATCTTTTGGAAAATTGATTTTGAATCAAAAATGCCAAAATTGGACTGCTTTTCCAGATACAGAGTCGCCACCTAAATATTTTTGGAAAATCTAAAAAACCCATACTCATGCCAAAAGCCACGTGTCCGTTATCACCAAAGTTGCCTCGGCTCGGGAACTTAGGTACAAGAGGGGAAGGTCATGAATTGAACACCCCCGCTCGCCCGATCAAAGATCGGCCTCTACTAATTATGATATGATTTTTATCAACATTACATGCTCTTGTTACGATTTTTTAGGCTAGCATTTACTATGTGATGCGCATTAGCAAGTATAGACTAATTTGCCCGAATTAGAATAATTCAATTTCATGTTTGTTTTTTGAAAAAGGGTTTAATTTTGCCGCTTAAAGTGGACTTAAAGTTTGTGCATTTGCCACTTGACAAAGTGGGCTTACAATGTACATTCATCGAATCATTCCATTTCAAGCAACAAGCCTTCATCCACAGGCATTCAAATAGTTTTAACAAGTAAGCATTTAGCCTCATGGCAAGCATGCTAGTCATGGCAATCACTCATACTCATGCAAGTATACTAAAACACTAAAAACTCATCTAGTACTCTAAGCCAAAATGAACAAAAGAGTTAGGAAAATATGCATGATCCTAACTTATGCGCAATATGACTAATACAACACATGTAATATGCAATTACTGGGCTCGGCTATTAATATAGCATATGGAACAAGTAAATAGCATGCAGTCTAAGCACGTATTCAAAGAAGTATTGAAACGACAATGTAGTTAGAATGATGAACCGAGCCTCGGTGCATGTAGGACAAATAAATGAATGCAAACATACGATATGCTAATTAAAACATGATGCTCCTAATCTAACCATCAAAAGTGAATAAATAAAAAAGGAGAAAGACGTGGGGTTGGAAGACATACACATTATTACAACATTGATGCCCTCACGAAGGAGAGTCCAAGTGAATAAACTAGCTAATCTAACTACGCTAAGCTAAGCGAAGCTAATTAAGCTAATTATTATAAAACAAATAAAATTAGCTAAACTACTTAACTAATTATTACAACACTTGAATTAATTAACTAGCTATCACTAATTAATTACAAACAATTAATTGCATTTGATAAGAGCGACATGGAAGAGGGATGAAGGTTGCATGCGCAGCGCCTGAAAGCTGCTATGTCTGCCCAAGCCGCCTATGTTTCACCTTTAGCCACTACCTCTGTTTCTACAAAACTACACTGCTGGCCATACACCAAGGGTCGGCCGTGTATCACCAACAGCCGGCCTAGTCTACAGATGACCGGTCGTGCATCAATTTGGTACAAAGCTCTGTTTTTGTGTTCTGAGGTGAAATCAGTGCAGACAAGGCATTCTCAAGCTCTGTTTGTCCTTTCTTCCTTCTCTGTCATGAGAAAACCTCGAGAGAAAATAGCAATTGATTCCAAAGCCATCAATGAGCAACATGATCGCTTGATGATCTCGGATACAATTTTGGACAAAAGTTAATAAAAATGCAAAGAGTAAGACTACCCCTCCCTCTTGTCATAGTATGAACTCAAAAAGGGAAGTTGCAATACTTCAAGAATCATCAAAATGCCATAGATTAGCATGTGACAACTCTTGACACAAGTAACTTGGCATAACGTCTGGCCAAGTTCAAGCAATTCAAACCACTTTCTTTATGTGTGTTGATCCAAGTTTTAAACCAATTTTATTAAGCCTTGCCATTCTTTAGTCCATTGGTCCATGATGATGTTAAGTCCTCTAAACAAAAAGTAATTTCAAACGAGAGGTTCTTCGAAAGCATGAGAGAAAGACTATACTGTTGGCAATGAATTTTTGAAAAGATTAAGCCATTAGGTAGAAGTCTCTCTTACATGTCTTGAACAACCTTAATCGGTAAAAATCATTCTCAAGCATGAAAAAGGTGGATAATGGATTGATTGTTAAAATGAAACTCTTAAACATGAAGATGAGTAAAAGAAAGCTTGGAACAACATGCATCAAGTTACATGTGCTAACTTATGAGACCACAAATGAACTAAACAAGGCATGAACTAATTGAAAAGGCTTGGACAGCCCTAAAACAGCCCTTAATACATAGAAAACAGAGGCTAAACATACATGAAAAGAGCTTGAAAAGCTAAACAATAAAGAGGAGAATTAAGGCTAGTAAGTAAGAAGAAGGAGGGGTGGCTAACCCCTCCACTTTTAACACCTCAAAACATGATTTTTAGCCTTTTGAAAACTCTGAAAATCAGTGTAAATATCAAAGAAAAAGAGTGGAAAAGGGAAGGTTTGAGTTATAAGTAAAGGTATAGAAAGAGCAAGCTCTCTCTACCCTTTTGGCAACTCTTCAAACCCAACCTCAAACACTTCAAATAGGTTCAAAACAATATAAAACAGCAAGAACTATGAAGCAAATGGAAGAAATGAAAGCAAGACAGAAGAAAACAAGCTTATACCTTTCAAGGATTAGGCTTGTTGTTGATGATCCAAACTTGGTTTCAACTCACTCTCAAGCTTGAATTATGCTTCTCCAAGATCAACCAAGGCTCTAGGGTGGTAAGACAAGGTTGTATATGGAGTATAGAGAGGACACAAGGAAGTTAAGTTAGCTCAAAGCTTGCTTGCAATGGAATAAGGAGGAGAGAGGGGCTCTCAAAGTGTATATATGGCTTCTAAATTTTGTTCAACCCTCAAAACAATCTCAAAGCTTCGTTTATATAGAATTCAAGCTCAAAAGGTGATAAATATCTTCAAAAATAGACAGTTGGCGGGCTCCCGCCCAAAATAGTGTTTATCGCCCTCGAGATCCGGCTGGCCATCCATAGCTATGGCGGGCCATCACTGATGCACGACCAGACCTTGATGGCCTCCCCTGTTTTTTGGTTCAAACTCAGCTCAAGCTGGAAAAAGGTCCAAAAATGAAACTCACAGGTTCAAACAAGGTAAATGTTGAAGATTTAAGGTTATTTCAAGAGCCTGACTAAATCCGAATCGTTGCGAATTCACAATTCACAATCGAACCAAGCGCCTAAGTCTTGTGGGCGATCAAAAATGGGGTGTCTACAATGGCATTTAAGCAATTAGTCTCATGACAAGCATGCTAGACATGGCAACAATCACACTCATCAATATGCTAAAACAATAAGTGCTCACCTAGTACTCCAATGGCAAGCCAAATAAAGAAAAATAATTAGAAAATATGCATGTTTCTAAATGATGCAATATGACTAATGCAACGCACACATTTACGCAATTTTTATAGGTTTGGTTATGAGCATGGTATGTGATCTAATTCAAGACATGTGATAAATCATGTATTCAAGCAATGAAATTGACATTTTGACATTGGTTAGTATGATGAGCCGAACCCGAATGTTTCATGAAACAAGTGTATGCGAACATGAGAGTGCTAATTAAACATGATGCTCTATTCTACCATCATAGGCAGCTAAATAAAAGGAAGAAAGAAATGGGGGTTAGAAGACATACAAGCTTATTACATATTTGCCCTCATTCAAGAGGGTCCGAATGATTGTCCAAGTGTCCGAACTAAAACTAACTATTACACGACCAAATTGATGAATAAATAACTAATTTAGATAAGCTATTACAACAAAGACTAATAATAAGTAATAAGCTAACTACCTAATTTATTACAACAAGGATGAACAATAAAACTAATTATCTAAGTTAATAAACACTCATAATAATTACAACACTGCGAATTATATTTAATTACAACGATAATGAGAGCATTAATTTACAACATTTGATAGAACCAAGAAGCACAAGGATGGCATGCAACTGACAGTTTTCAGAAGCGACTCTGTCTGTCTTCCTTGGAATTTGCCTTGTTTCACCTTCAACCATTACTTTCTGTTTCTGCAAAACACTTTGTTTACCAAACATTGGAGGCTGACTGAGCCCAAATAGGGCAAGTCGTGCCCTAATTTTGTGCAAAATTTTGTTTTTGTGCTCTGAGGTGAAAATAGTGCAGACAGAGTTTTTCTGAGCCATGTTTGTCCCTTCTACCCTTCTCTGTCATGGAAAGCCTCGAGAGAAGGACGAAATCGCTTCCAAAACCATCAATGAGCAAGTTGATTGCTTAATGATTTCGGGCATGAGTTGGACAAAAATCAATGAATGCAATGAACAACACCTACCTCTCCCTCTTATCATGGAGTGAGCTCAAAAAGGGAAGTAGAGACGCTTCAAGGGTCATCAAAGCACCATGAATTGATGTGCAACGACTCTTGACACAATGGACTTGGCATAATGTCCGGCCGAACCCGAGCGACCTTATTCATTTTCTTTATGTTGGTTGTTCAATTTTAAGCCAATTTCATTAGTCTTGTCCATTCTTTAATCAATTTGTCCAAAGTGATGATTAAGTCCGCTAAACAAGAGGAACGTCAAGCGAGAGGTACTCCCAAATATGAAGGAGAGACCATGCCTTTGACGATGAACTTCCGTAGAGATTAAGCCATTGAGCATAGGTCTCTAGCTCATATTTTGAATAACCATCAACTGGTTGAAATAACTCTCAAACAAGAAGAAAAGAAGAAAGAGGGGCAGATTGCAGACATGATTGCAAGATTGATTCTTGATTAACCATAGAAATGCTATCAAAGCATGTATAACATAACATAACAAGCTAGATGTGAAGGCTTGCAATGCAACAAGCTTGATATTCAAGCATATACTAATTAAACAAATTACAAAAGCCCTAAAATAGCCCCTAATATGCTAAAAACAGTGACTGAAAATCATCTTAGAGAGCATAAAATGGTAGGAAAGAATAAGGCAAAGCAAAGCTAGTGAACAAAAGCAATGAGAGGTGGCTAACCTCTCCATTTCTGAGACTCAAACCATGTTTTTTAGCCTTTCTTAAGCTCTAAAAATCAATTTAAAAAGAAAAAAAGAGAGTGTAAAAACAAGGACTTAAGCTATGAAATAAGGTGCAAGAGAAAGTGTTAACCTTCCCTACCCTTTGGTAGCAATCCAAACCCAAGTTTAAACACTTGAAATGGACTCAAGACAGCACAAAAACACAAGAAGTAGCTAACAAGAGATAAAAATAAATAAATAAAAATAAAAATAAAAAGTAAAAGAGAAGTTAGTAAGTTTATACCTCTCAAGGAAGCAAGCTCTTGTTTGTAGCACAAAGTTTGTTCAAACACACTCTCAAGCTTGAATTGTGATGCATAAGCCTTAACCAAGGCTCTAAGGTTATGATCTAAGGTGGTATAGTGTATGGATATTAATCAAGAGAGATAGGTTAGCTCAAAGGTGACTTGTGTAGGAAGAAGGAGCTCTCTCGTGTGTGTATATGTTCTTTTGAAATTTTTCAGCCCTCCAAATAGAGGTATAACCTCATTTTTATAGAATTTGAGCAAAACAAGTCAAAAATATCTTCAAAACAAGACAGCTGGCGGGCTCTCGCCCAAAACAGTGTGTATTGCCAGCAAGGCAAGGCCAGGCCCAAAGAGCCACGACCAACTCTCAATAGGGCACGGTCGAGCCCTAATATGCTGCTCCATTCCCCTATTTCAAATTTAGTGTAAGGTAGCACAATGTTCAAAAATGAACCTCTAAGGTAAGAATAAGACAAGTAGGAAGGTTTTGGGATTATTTCGCGACTCGACCTCGGATTCCCTCGCCGAGGCCTCAAATCACACATTGCAATTTTCATCATCGAGTGCACTGGACCAAGTGCCGAAGTCTTACGGGTGGTTAAAATTGGGGTGTCTACAGCCGGTCGCCGAACAAAGGGTTCATCATGAATCTCATTGAGGATTTGGTAGATGGGCTTCTTAAAAACCGTCTTAATGGCAGTGCGGACCTTTTGCTTCCTCGCCTCATTATTTTGTAGAGGGTCACCGCATGTATTATAGCTCAGTTTACCTTTCTTGCCAACCATGTTAACTTTAGCCGTGGCCTTCTTGTTCGACATCGCTGTTGTGCCAGATCTTGCCTTAGCATGGGCAATATCCTTCCCCACTCTTATGTGCTGATGCACCATTTCCATCAAAGCTTCTTTCAAAAAAAAAGTGGAGTCATAGTCATTGAGTCCCTCAATCTGTGCCCAACAGGCAGGCCGCGCTTGTACTGGCCAATAGCTAGGTTGGTGGGGCATTCACCAATTTGATTGAAGGTTTCCCAGTATCTGTTATTGTATGACTTTAGCAACTCTTTTTTTCCCATGTCAATGACGAGCAACTGGTCAACTTCTACAAGTGTCTTGGTGTTTGTTTTGAACCTTGTAACAAATGCCTCTGCAAATTGTGCCTAGGAGGCAATGCTGTCTCCTGGCAATCTCTCAAACCAAGTCAAGCCTAGGTCGTTAATGCATGACGGAAACAAGATGCACATCAAAGCATTATTCCGCCTATGAATAGTCATGACTTGTTGAAAGTAGCTAAGATACAAGTAAGAATCCGACTTCTCATCGTAGATTGTAAACTTTGGCTAGTTAAAGCCGATAGGCAAAGGTGCGTTCTCTATCGCTGGCATAAACGGTGAGCTCCACAATCTTTCTAGCGCTCTGTCTACTGGTTCATAGGCAAGATGTGGCACTAGCATTGCAACCTCGACGCTTCCATGCGTCCTAAGAACCAATCGCTGCAAAGTAGATACCTTTTGGGGGTCTTACGCCTGGGCAACTTCTTTCCTTTATGTCGTTTCCTCCAAGATAGTCCGCAAAATCTTCTGATCTGGGCAACTCCATGTATTAAGAAGATGTCTAATGAGAGCGCGAAGGTCAATAACTACTTTTTTCAGTGTATGATCTTTCAGACCTCGTCCTCTCAAACCTAGAGTAACGAGTTTTAGAAGTCCTTGATTGGGAGTCATCTATCCTGAGGCTTTTACTTCCAGAATATGTAAGTGTGGCATATCCATCCTGATCTCCAGAACAAGGAGATCGCGTTCGACTTTCACAGATTTCCACCCCAGCTACGCGTTTTCCTTTCACTTGCCGCTTCAAAGCCTCCATGTCTGCTGCCATCATTAATATCAACTTGTCTTGCTCCCTCACACAATCCTCTAGGATTTGGGTATCTGTTCGTCGCCTTTGTCCATCCGGGCTTCAGAAGTGGTGAGGACTCAAACCCGCTTTTCTCACATGCCCTTGTCAGGGTTCCGTCGTTAAAGGTCCAAGTCTACCATGGGTGAAGCAGGAGGCAAGTTGTCATGCCTCCTGTTTGCTTCTACTGTCTGGCCATCAATAATGAATTGCAGCAGATCTCCGTTGTGTGCCATCAAAACTTACAGAAGGAAAACTTCATCAAAAGGTAAGTTCCTTGAGTTTTCCACAGACGGCGCCAATTGTAAGAGAAGGATATAATCTTCACTAGTATAGCCCTGTTGATCAAGCTTGTGCTCCTCCAATCGTCGTCATAACACTTGAAATCATAAACGTAAGCTAGCCGCGGGTGTGTGCCGGAAACCCCTCTAATGCCTAAGTCAGCAAATAGGACTAAAAAGGCAACGACTCTGTGAATTGGGAGTATAAATTGCAATACCTAGGAAGAGGGTTTGGCTTGAGCTTTTGTAGATTTCACATGGCACAATCTTCGTAGGACTCTATCTCTCATTTGTAGAGTCCTCCTAGCAATCACATTCCTAAAGGATTATGCTTATCCTTTAACACCCTCCTTATTACAAGTCAAGTGAAATGGCATAACTCTTTGCTCGATTTTCCGCCGTACAGCCAAACTACTTTTACCCTATCTGCCACTGGCTTAATAGTGCTACACACAAGGCCATGCATGGCGTCAAACCTCCATTCCCAGTTTGTTTGACCGTCTTTCCTTGTAGCTCGGTCAAGGTGTTGACTGCCACTAGGAAGTAGTTAGGTCCAGAAATATGGGGCATTTACTAGTTCGGTCAAACATCTTTGACCGCCTTCCAACCTAGTTTCAGTCAAACCATTAATCACCTTCCAATCTAACTTCGGTCAAATCTTTTACCGCCTTCTAACATAATTTTGATCAAACCTTTGACCGCCAACATAGCTTCGATCAAACCTTTGATCGCCTTCTAACATAGCTTTGATCAAACCTTTGTCCTCCTTCCAACCTAGCTTCTGTCAAACCTTTGACCGCCTCTCATTTATAAAGTGAGAGTATAATGATATTTTTATCTTTAATCCCATGAAATTGGATTGTAAAACTCAACCTTCCATGAGATTGCTAATTTGGACAAATACTTTCAAAATAAATATAATTTATATAAAATTCACTAAATTATTATTCAAATTTCACCACCTTCGAGACAAAAACCATCAGGGTGTCTAAACCCTTTCTATTTTTTATTGTTTATTATTATATAAACTCATTCATAATTGAAACCAAGCTACAGTGGGTAAACAACCCAGCTAGAAGGAAGAAGACCTCCTAAAGAAGCTCAAGCTACTCAGTGAGTCGCCCCAGTCGCTAACCTAAAACACCAAGAAAAAGACAACAAATTTTGCCTAACCATGGATCTAGTGGGTGTTTGGGAAGTTACTATTTTAGTTTTTGGCTATTTTAGTAGGCTAAAATTTTTGTGTTTGAGAAGATAGTTAGATTTTTTTATAGTTGGATGTGATGTTTGTAAGAAAAAAAAGTGAAATGATTATGGGTTTGATGTGACATTTTGTCTTGTCAGAATAGTAGAGAGAGGGGAAAATATTATGCATTGTATATATTCAATGTGTCAATTACAATAGGATAAGCCTGTATATATAGGCCAAGAAACCTAAGTGTATAGGAAACCTAGGTATACAAGAATACAAAAGTCCTAAGTATAATAGAAATGGATAACAACTAACACCCTCCCTCAAGCTCAAGGTGGTAAGGCAGATAGTAACTTGAGTTTGGTGAGAAGATCAGAGAAGCGTCTTGGAAGATGAGCTTTGGTAAAAAGGTCGGCAGTCTGCTCAACAGAGGTAACAAAGAGAAGACGAACAGTGCCCCGAGTAACATGCTGGTGTATGAAGTGGCAATCTATCGCAATATGTTTGGTGCGATCATGGAAGACATCATTATGTGCAATCTGAATAGCACTCTGGTTGTCACAATAAAGATTGGTGATAGAAGAATGAGAAACTCCCAAATCAGAAAGAAGCCAACGAAGCCACACAAGCTCCTGAGTAGTGTCAGCAAGAGCACGATACTCAGCCTCAGTACTAGAACGAGCAACAAGAGTTTGCTTCTTACTACACCAGGCAATAAGAGAGGTGCCCAAGAATAAGCAAAACCCAGTAGTGGAACGACGGTCAGTAGGATCCCCCGCCCAATCTGCATCAGAAAAGGCATGACGTTGTAGAGAAGACTGTGTGAAGTAGTGAAGACCATAAAACAAAGTACCTTTGAGATAGCGCAAAATGCAAATTACAGAATCATAGTGTGGAGAATGGGGGGCAGCCATGAATTGACTGACAATGTGAACAGTAGGGATGTAATCGGTTCAGTGCGATCGATATTTAGGTAAAAAATTACACCGAACCGATAATGTCGGTTTTATTATTTTGAACACCGATACAGACCGCTTCTTCTATCAAACCGCACCAAACCGAACCGATTAAAAATGTTCGGTTTGGTGCGGTTTAATCGGTTTAAGATTTTTTAAACTTGGGCCACTTTTAAATCTAATCATTAATCTATATAAAAACATTAAATTAGTTATTTGTTTACCATTTCAAACATATCCAATCCATCCATTTAATACATACTTTTCAATTCCTAAATTAACAAAAAAAAGTTTAAAAATACTAAGGTTTCAAGAATAATAAGTTAGAGTTAAGATTATATATAATAAGAGTGTACAAATTTAGGTTATAAAGATGATAAGGTTAATTAATTAAGGTTAATAATTTATTATACTTATTAATATCATTATATTATTAAATTATACATATATATTATAAATATAATAAATGTTGAAGCAGTTGGTTTCGGTTAAAATCGGTGTACAAGATGCTTAAACCAATACAAACGGAAAACCAAAAAAATCAAATTTAAAAACCGCACAGACCGATTCTTGTTAAAAAAATAGACAAAATATAGCCGGTTTGGTCCGGTTCAATCGGTTTAGTCGGTTTTTTCGGTTTTTCCAGTTTTTCTTACATCCCTAGTGAACAGCATAAGCAATATCTGGACGAGTAACCGTGAGATCAGACAATAGGAAACCTTCAAGACGTGTAAGACGAGTCTGAAGATCAATAGGAGTAGTGACAGTCTTGCAATCTGTAAGGCCAACATGAGCCAGGAGATCAGAAGTATACTTGGCCTGGGTAAGAAAGTAACCAGATGAATCTTGAGAAATTTCCAAGCCAAGGAAGTAGCTAAGCAAACCCAAATCTTTCATCTCAAACTGGCGACAAAGAAACTGTTGGAGACCAGAAATACCCGCGGGGTCATCTCCAGTGATAATCATATCATCCACATAAAGAATAAGGAGAATAGTACCACGCTCCGTCTTACGTATAAACAAGGTAGAATCATGGGCACTAGAGGAAAATCCAAAGTCACAAACGGTAGAGCTGAACTTGGAAAACCAAGCATGCGGAGCTTGTTTTAAACCATACAAAGCACGACGAAGTTTGCAAACTTTGTTTGATGGAGGAGGTTGCATATAAACTTCCTCAATGAGATCACCATTGAGAAATGCATTCTTGACATCCATCTGATAAAGACTCTAGTGGCGAGCAGCAGCCACTGCAAGTAAGCTGCGAACAGAAGTAAAACGAGCAACATGAGCAAATGTTTCTTCATAGTCAATGCCATACTCTTGAGTAAACCCTTGGGCAACAAGGCGAGCTTTGTAACGCTCAATGGAACCGTCGGAATGAGTTTTGAGCTTGTAAACCCATTTGCAACTAACAGTACTCTTGCCAGGAGGAAGATCAACCACATCCCAAGTATGAGTTTTATCGAAAGTCTACAGTTCATCAGTCATAGCTTGTTGCCAAAGAGGATTAGAACAAGCTTCTTGATAGAAAGTAGGTTCATGAGAGGAAAAGGCAGTGGAACCAACAATATAATCACGGAGAAGAACAGAAGGTTGCCTTGCCCATGTGGAATAACGCTCTGGTGGAGGAGGAACCTCAACAGGAGAAGATGTAAGGCCATCAGCAGACACAGGATCCTCGGGATGGGCAATAGGCGTAGGCGGTTGTGAAAGCATGGAGTCAGAATCTGCATCAAAGTCATCAGAAAATAGTTTTATAGAGAGATCAGTAAAGATCGGTGAGTAGGTGGACTGTGGTAAGTGAAACTTGGAAAGATTTAAGAACATTTTGTGTTCCCAGAAGACCACATGACGAGAAATATGAAGTCGCTTGGAGATAGGATCCCAACAACAATACCCTTTATGTTTTATACCATGCCCCAGAAAATAGCAAAGACGAGAGCGAGGTTCTAGTTTAGTGTGTTCATGAGACTAAAGTAGAACAAAACAAGCAAAACCAAAAACTTTAAGAGTGGTGTAGTCAGGAGGAGAACCAAACAATCGCTCATAAGGGGAAATATTAGCTATGACAGTTGTAGGTACACGATTTATGGTGTGGATGGCAGTAAGGGCAGCTTCCTCCCAAAACTATTCAGGACAAGAAGATGAGATGAGAAGAGCCCGGGTAATATCTAGAATATGACGGTGCTTCCTTTCGGCTCGTCCATTTTGTTGGGACGTGCCTGCACAACAGCGACGAGATAGTGTACCATTAGCCCAAAGAAAAGACAAAAATTCAGAATCCAAGTACTCTTTAGCATTATCAGAACGAAAGATTTTAATAGTACGAGAAAACTGAGTGCGGACCATGGTAGAGAAATCATAATAAATCTGTTTAAGTTCAGATCGTTTTTTGAGAAGAAAAAACCAAGTATGACGAGAAAAGTCATCAACAAAAATCACAAAATATCTTGACCCCCCATGGTTGGTGTGGGGGAAGGTCCCCAAATATCGGAATACACAAGATCAAAAAGAGCAGTGGACATAGAAGTACTATTATTAAAAGATAAAGCAGGTTATTTAGCAATTTGACAAGATAAACAATCGACATCTTCAAGACGGACACGACCTAACTAACCACTAGAAACTAAAGGTTTCAAACGACTAAGAAAGACATGGCCTAAACGACAATACCAAAGCTGTAAAGAAGACAAGGCAGAAGTAGATGCAGTAGAGGAAGCAATGGGAGCAGTAGTAGATGATGTATGGAGAGCAGCAGTAGATGATTTGTGAGGAATGTGAAGATGGGTGAGCTCAAACAGACGTCCATGCTTACGGCCTATCCCAAGGATCTGTCTCATCTGAGGGTCCTGCACCAAACAACCATTAGCAGAAAAGGTAACGGTTAGACCAAGTTCACATAACTAACCAACAGAGATAAGGTTCAAGTGAAGAGCAGGAATGTGATAAGCATCAGAAAGAGACACAGTAGAAGTAGAAATGTGACCGGTGTGATGGACAGTCATCTGAGAACCATCAGCAGTGTGTATGATGGAGACAAAGGCAGATGATGATATAGAAGAAAACATAATGGAGTCAGAAGTCATATGATTACAGCATGCGGAATCAAAATACCAGGGAAAATTACCTGAAGTTACTGAAAAAGCAGTAGAGGGAGGAGTACTGAATTTGGTAAGCACCTGTTAAATGATGGACTGAACATCATCCATAAAGAATGAAGGAGTAGCGGAATCAATGGAGTGGTGAGGAGAAGAACCCTCAGAGGCAACAATAGCAGAGCGAGAACCTTGGCCAGATTTGGACTGATACCCAAAACGAGAAGACCTTTTCTTGAAGGGAGCTCGAGGACGATGGCATTGGAGATGATCGAGCGCAGTCTTATGGCAAGTAAAGCATTCCTGAACCTGGCACTGAACAAAAGAATAAGTAGCTAACAGGCCACGGTTGGAACAATACTGGCATGAACTAGCGGGCTGTGAGGAACTCTGTGAAAATGGCGTAGCAAGAACAAAATCCATATTCTGAGATTTGAGAGTCCCAAATCGAGTCTCCTCTGATAATAATTCAGTAATGGTTTGCTCTAAAGTGGCCAAGGGCAAACGATGGAGCAATGAAGCACGTACGGGCTCAAAAGTGCTATAAAGAGCCATAAGGAACTGCAATAGGTGCTGATGATTCCGATAAGTAATAAACAGCTGCGCATCCTCAGAATATGCCCATATAGGCTCAGAAAGAGCTAGCTGGTCCCAAACAGACGACATCTGGGATAAGAATTCATTGATAGACTGACCAGGTGCCTGGCGCATGCATGTGATAAAGAGTCTGCAACAATTTATATTGATGAGCATGGCCAGTGGTCTGATAACAATACCTCAAGAAATCCTAAATTGCTTTGGCAGGGGAAGTTTGAGCATCATCTTGGAACCGGCCAAACTGGAGATGAATGGAGGGAACTGAGGTAGCTCGGAACCAGGTGATAATTTGATAATTGTTACTTTCCCATTCGTCAAGAAGGTCGTCAAATGCAGAGTCAGTCTCATCCGTTGTCTGGTTGGGTTTGGGAAAAGCACCAATAATGATGCGCCAAAGGCGTTTCCCTTTAATAAAGCTAGAGAGAGCTTGGGCCCAACTAACATAATTTGACCCATCAAAGATAACAGAAATAGAGTGGATGTGTTCGGTACGATCCATAATGCTCAAACAGTGTAAAAAAAAAGAAAGATGGTGCTTTTTAGAGGCTGATTTTGCCAAAACAAAACACACTAGTGAATTCAGGAAGCCGAAAATAGGTGGGATATTGTCTGAACAGGACAAAAATGCGACCAAAAAGGCAGCAAAGCGGCTGGTCAAAGTTGTTTGAGCAAAAAGGAGTTCCAACACTAGTGCTGACGTCACAGCATGGAGGGCTGAGGTCAGAAAACGCGCGGCGCACGTTAGCAGAGGTACGCGCGGTGCACGATAGCAAGAAGTAGCAGCGCACAGTCAACCAGTGGCTGACGTCAGCGATGACATCAAAACACGCAGCTCATGTTAATAAGGGAGGCCACGGCACAAGATAGCTCGTAACAGGGGCAAAGGCGCGTGAACGCGCGTAGGAGATGGCACAGCGCGTGTCTAATCTTCTGGCGTCGCGTGAAGGCGCGTATGAAGGCGCATGGAGACAATTCTGATGGCGTTGGCTTCGTCTTGAAGAGACGAAGATGATCGTATAGTCCAATCGTTGAAACATAAAAGGACAAGATATGCAAAAACCAACATGAGAAAGAATCAATCGGCCAGAGAAGAAAGAAAGAGAGAAAAAAAAAAAAAAAGTGATGAAGACGAAGAGAAGGTTAGGAGAGAACCCTAGGCTTTGATACCATGTTAGAATAGTAGAGAGAGGAAAATATTATGTATTGTATATATTCAATGTGTCAATTACAATAGGAGAAGACCGTATATATAGGCCAAGAAATCTAAGTATATAGGAAACCTAAGTATACAAGAATATAAGAGTCCTAAGTATAATAGGAATAGATAACAACTAACATGTCTGATTGGTTATTTTAGCCTATTTTATCATTTCGTAAATTTTAACTCAAAAAGCTAAAAAAGACCTATGCCAAACATCCTCCTAATATCACTCAACACAATGCCATATTTTCAAGAAGGAGCATCTCTTGAAACGCACAGATTGAAAGGGATAACAAGTGGGTCATTCAGTTGTGTGTTCTAGAAAATGTTCTTTCATGAGAATATGACATTATTAAGCTTTGTTTTAGGAAGTTGGTTAAAAGTTTAGTTTTTAATTTTTTTGACCTTTTTAAAAAAATGTATAAAAAAAATAATAATTGATATAATTTTAAAAAATTAAAAAAATAATTTTTAACAGTATTGCCAAAACAAGTTAGAGTGATCTTAGATCCATGACTAGGCAAAACTTTTTATTTTTTTCAACAATGGTAGAGGGTCCTAATTTCTGTGGCTCAAATGGCTCGAATTTGCCAAAACGACGTCGTTTTGAGTACAAAACAATATCAAAATTATCAAAACGACGTCGTTTTGACAATTTTAAACCATTTGAGCTACAGAAATTAGGGCCCTCAAACATTTTTCTATTTTTTCCTTGGTGTTCTCGACAAAATTTGTTGTGTTTTTTGTGGCTGGCTCACCACTCACGTTATAATTGATTGTACAAACAATTTGTGACTTTGTTATATATATATGGACTTTGCTGTATACCCCCAGTGGGGTGACGTGGCGCGCCCCCACTGGTTGAAGACTAAAAAAAAAAAAAAAAAAACAGTTTTTTTTGGTGCAATCATGGCTCTACACCTCACTGGGTGTCCACCCCCAGTGGGGGTGTGAAGCATTTTTGTATATATATATATATATTAGAAATGGAGTAATTAATTAAAGGTAAAAAAAAATAAAAAATTATAAGATTGCATTCACAATAAAACAATAATGAGTAATATTATGGTACATCTCCTTAAAAAGTATTTATAATATGTATTCTTCTTATACATTTTTGTAGTATAGGTTATGTATTTTTGTGATAAATATTATGTATTTTTTCTAGTAGAATTATGAATAACAAATTATCGTAACTCTAACATTATTACAAAAATAAGTAATATACACTACAAAAATACATAGAATTTCCCTAAAATGATTGACTCGATCAGTTTGTGGAGGAAAAAAATAGTAATGTTAGGTATCATGAAAAATATTTCATAATAAATATTTCATGAAAATGATCATGAAATATTTTTGATCCTTAGATTATATATGCAATAAGTTACAATGTGTAATATAAGGAATCAAGGATGGAGAATCTTTCATGACCATCCTCATGAAGCATTTTCCATCAAGCCTACCATTTTTCCAAAAAAAAAATAAGGGAAAATTACTCTCAAGTGATAATTTGAGAAAGTTATTACATATGTATGGAAAAAAATTTATAATTTTAATTATTAATATTGATAAAATTATCTATTAATTTATAATTACCTTTCAAGTTTTACGCTGATCTGAAATTTCCACCCCAAAACAAAAAAAAATTGTAAAGATTTTGTAAATTAGGTATTTTAGCATATTCAATTAATGCATTTCAATATATAAATTAGGTTTATATCTTGAATTTATGGATAGGAAAATAGAACAAAAGAGTAAATTTATAGATTTTTTTTTTTTTGGGGGGGGGGGGGGGGTTGTTGGGTTAGGAAAATGACAAATAGGTATTTGTCGATAATAATAAAAAAAAAATTAAAAAAAAATACTCACAGAAAATGAATTTGAATAAATAACTTCATTTCTCCATCATTTTCTCTTTCATCGACAAATCTAAGACCCAAATAAATATATAGCATTATGAAATTCAACCAAAAAATTTTGCAATTAAAATGGATATTATATGGATCAGGGAATACAATCTCCCCATTCAATATTATCCTAACAATGGAACAAAGTAAAAATGCGGAATAAAATCTCACAATCCAATCATAAAAAATGAACAAGCAAAATTGTATATCTAAAACTGTTTTTATGAACAAGCATGTCAAAATGTACAACAAATACCACTATATTTAACTACATTCCAAGTTTCAACAATTATAATATTTCCTCGAAATGATACCGAACAAAAAATCATACAAGTGGGAGAATTACTGGTATCATCATCTTCACTTCACCGGAGCAAGCTTCACGAATGAGAAATCATCCTCATTTCTACTTTCCTCTTGAGGTTGGGGTGCACTTGTTTCAGTCTCCGAATTATGATCATCAATTCTTAAAATCAAGTCAGGTGTTGTCGATGATGTGGGTGACAATGGCTCCGCTTCAAAATCATATAAGTCACGGTCCTCGTACAAACGGGTTGAGTGACCAGTAGTCTTGAAGCGATGGAGCGCAGCTCCAGCAGACTGCAAGGTTGAACCCACTGAAGCTGATAGGCTTGGGCTTTCTCCGCCAAGGGTTAGGGTAGGAGACTTTCCTCCCTTCCTGTGCTTCTTTTTTACTGCCATGTGCCACTTCTTAAGAGCCTTGGATGTTTGTTCATCAAAGATTGATTTCTTCATATGCGTGCCCATCTGCAGTTCCACAGGAGAGTCTTCAGCCAACCGATCAGTACACAAAAATCAACTCTAACATCAAACTACACGGACACGTGGCACGACATAGAGATGCTGACATGGAGGACACAGTTTTATATATATTTAGTGTTTGTCATATATATGACTATTTCATTTATTATTTATCATATATATGACTGATTCAGATATTTTGGTTTGACAGTGAGAAATGTGAAATCTGATAAAGCAATTGAATGTAGACATTGGCCTTCTCCAAAACTCGTGTTGACAAAGTTTCACCAGAAAAAGAGCTTGTTAAATGCCACAAACTAGAGGAATGAACATTTAACACAGCTAGTACCTGAGCTATAAGGGCATACAGAGGAAGCGTGATGTAGCTACATAAGAACAAGACTCCAAACCTGCAAACCCAACAACAAAGTTCACTCCGGCAAATTCAAGGCCAAATCCCGAGCTTTAGAGTAATTATGTCTGTGCACAAGGTGGTGGCTATTTAAATTGTAAAAAGAGAAATTATGGAAGAAAAAGCTCACCCTAAAGCAATTTTAACAATTACAAGCTTGTAATTGTCATCATGGAAGCAAGATTGTAGCCCAAACAAATACTGCATAAAAAGGAAATATGTGTCATTTTCTGTGTGAAGGTCATTAGACAATAAAAATAATAAACAGAAATATCAGATTTTCAAGATAGACAGAAAATATTCATTACCCAAATCCACAATAAATACGTTATCTGGAATGCATTCTGCATTCAAGCATACAAGCAAATTAGTTCTCCATTAGTAAACAAAAACAAAGAATACAAATTGGTAATTGTAAGGAGAATGTTTAGATCAAGGAGCAGTAAAATTAGGATTTCCAAATCAGGATAACCATCTCTTCGCCAAAGACATCCTAAACCGCTTGATTGCACAAGAGATTCACAAGAACCTTTCATTTCATGTGTCAAGCAATATAAATATGTTCTTCCATATACAAGATCTCAAATTCATGTATCCCTTGCAGATGGAGCCACGATTTTTGTCTAGTGGTGGTAAATCTAAAAAGGCAAATGCTAATAAGTGCCTCATATGCATTGTTTAATGTTGGAAAGTGAGTATAAAATGTATTGAAAATATCTAAAACTACTAAAAAGTGTATTGATTTAGGGTTTTAGTGGCAAATGTCCCCACTTGTTAGCAAGACCCATCTAAAAAAAATTGGGCAAATGTCCCCACTTGTCCCTTTATAGATCCACCCTTGCTTGGCTACAGACAAAGATATCTTTTGAATCGTTTACAAAAAGACATTAATGAGATTACCTTGGCTAAATTGATCGTAACTCTTGCAGATGATCTTAGCCATTACAAAGAATATGTGAACCCCATCCCCTCATGCATACCCAAATTTATGGCAAAACAAGAAAAATGATCTCTACCCAAATAGGACATTTCGATTTCATACCTGAAACAAAGCAAAGTGGATCAGATGAAGAACTAACTGCGGCCGACCAAACCAAAAATATTTGTTCGAGCCTTGCACAAGAGGAATCCCTTGGACAACTGCATGTCTTTCTGTGATTTCAAGAGCCATCATAGTCAAAATGGCTTGGAGCTTTGTTCCAACAAGTAAGATTATCTGAAAACAATTATACAATCAACACTCGTCTTCCATATTAATCCAAAAAATTGTATGACTGAGAAGAGATTCCTTACAAGGATAGGAATTAAGGATGCCCAATACAATAACTGCCACCCTGAAGGAGATACGGTGATTCAACAAATAAATAAATAAATAACACCAAATTTATGATTCAATCGGTAACTGAAAAAGTGGCTCACCACTAACATTCAGGAGCAAGAAAATCACAAATGAAGCCCATAAGACGGGACTGCCAACATCATGAAGAAACTATATCAGTGAGTCTGGATAATTACTCCCATTGAATGTAGGCAACAATAGATTGTCAAAACCTCGATATAATTCAGAAAAAGAACAGTTATAAAATAGAATACTACCTGACTCCCACAATTGTCTTAAAGTCATCCTCTAATGACCTTTTGATATATTTTTGGAAGTTAAATTTACTTCCAGGAGCCAAATGAACCTATAGAAACAGCATCTTTAGAAAAAAGAAAAAAAAATAATTTAAAACTGCTTACAGATTTTTGTCCCTAAGAAAACTCACACTGATGAATCCGTTGCGCAAGGTCAAGTAGTCAGACTTACTAACAGACCTAAAGAATTGTCGAAAGAAGCATCCCTGCAAGAGACAAAAAAAAGAAAAATAAAAAATCTGTGATTTTGAGTACTTAATCCAGAGTAAAAAATATTTGTACTTCCAGAATATGCCAAATAAATTATACAATTTTGCATAAGATGATGATATGAACATGGGCAAGCTAGAGAATTATATCTTACAATATAAAAGAATAATGGAATCCTAGTCCAGAAACTAGTGTGTGCTCTCACAAAAGATGTCTCGTGAGTAAGCCTGAATCTTGAGGGATCTGCATATTCCAATTGTGGAAAAAAAAAAATTAATAATAATAATAATGAGAAACCCATGTTCAGACCAAAAACATAAAGTTCCGAACTAGAACATAGAGAATTTCCATTGTGCAATAATACCATTGGAGAACTCGTAGTCGTGGGATGCAGTCTCCAGCTCCCACTGCTTCCACCCGCGAATCTGCATACACTAACTTCCATCAGACAACTAAAACGTAATCACCATAGAGTCAATCCAATATCTAAAATGGCAAGTACTGTTCAAGATCAAACTGAGATCATCTTGATCAAAAGCTTGTTTGGCTTTGTTCAAAAGAAAATACCTTACATCATGTGTATCAACCAAAACACAAAAATTATATTATTATATTTTTAAATTACCTTGAGTCGCCCAAGTGCCATCGTGACAGCACTGTATAACACATGTAAGACTGCTAAAAAGAATATGAGGATGTGTAATTGATGCACTCCTTCTTTGGATATCAGCGGCACCTTCCCCTGTTGGCAATAATCAGGTTGATTGAAGGAATAAGAACTATTACTCTTCTAGCTAGCAAATTGTACCAATAAATCAGAATAATTGTGTTGCACAGTTATCTATCAATAAAATTGAACTTTATCCTGTTTTTCTGTTGTTGACTTCTTGTGGATTGACAGAAAACTTAGGGCATGTTTGGTTGTATTTTCGTTTTCATTTTCCAGAAATACAAAAAGCTTGTTTCATTAACTGTTTTTGTTAACTATTTTTGGATTTTTTTATTAAAAAAAAAAGAAACTCTTTAGGAAACACCAGAATTTTTTAATTGTCAAAAATTAATATTGTACAAAAATGAAAACGATATGCAAGTGATGAGTGTTTTCAAAATTTTCACTGTTTTTGTTTCTGAAAACATGAAAAATGAAAACGAAGAAGATGAAAACACAACCAAACACAGATTAATTCGGTCAGGTTACACTCTTTGTATCATGACAAAAGTCATTGTCCAAATCTCTACCCATTTCATACTTGACAGAAATTTACAAAGCGGTTGAATTTATAATTCGAAGCATAAAAAACAATAGTGCTTTAGATCACTAATTAGTGGTGGCTCTAATGATGTGGCAGTGGGTCCCACCCACTGTCACATGTGTTTTGTGCCTTGGTTTTTGTTTTTTTTTTTTTTTTTTTCAATTGTCACCTCACTAGTGGTGGAGTTAGTGATGATAAATTAGTGGTATGTAGCATTGCTCCATAAAAAATAGAGTCAAATGCATTGTTATCATGGTTTTACTTTAACACTTTGTATGCATAAATCTGTGCTGTTGTGATGCCTATATTTATTTACAAATTCTACCATGCTATAATGCCTAGACTATGTTAGTTTAGTTGGACAGAAAAACAATTCAAACCATATAACCTTAAAAATCAATAGATTTATATGGCAAAAAAAATTAGAGAAAAAGAAGAAGAAATACAAGAGATGCACATCAATTATTAGTACTGATCATTCTTTTGTATTTGTACTAGTACAACTCTATTATCAATTACGCAGCATAATTATGAATATGCATGCCGGCAACAGAAGCACTTACCGACTTGCAAGAGGAAGTGGAGCTACTAGCCTCAGCTAAAATTCTTTGTTCGAACCATAAAAGCCTCCGTTTATGTGCCTCTGTTGTACTGGTTTCAGCAAGAGGACATGGCAACAAAGTATCAGCAACATTAGTGGGAATACAGATTTTGACAATGTATTTCTGCCCAAATGTCAGAAGTAGCGAAATGAAACCAAGAATCATCAACTCTGCAGTAACAGAACAAAAGTCCAACAAGGATTCCTAACTTTTAGTTCCACATAGACCCAAAAACCACCACCAAAAAAAAGATAATAAAAATGGCATCTGAAGTTAAGGGGAAAAAAAAGGTTCTAAATTAGCTCCGCATGGAAAAAGCATTATCATCACTAATCATTAGCTATGTTTTCTTACCGGCTTTAACTTTCTCGAGAGCTTCATACAGAGCTTTCTTGTGCCTTTCCGAAAGGTACTGAAATAAAAATTAAAAAAAAAAATTATAGTCATTACCGCAATGTTAAACAGAAGAAAGCAAGAAAGTCAAACAATGAATTCATCAATTGAATGAATTAAATAACATGAACCAGTAATATTAGAACCAAACATAAAATGAAGATTAAGATAAAACAAGGAAATTAACAGGGAAACAACCCAAAAAACAAACAAAACAGTCCAAGAGGCACAGCACATGAACCAAGGCATAGTTTGTTACCATTTTTGTTTTTTGTTTTAGTTTTCATTTTATTAGAGATTGGATAAGAAAACTTGTTTTCGAAAAAGTAGAATTGATTCTAAAATTTTTCAAAATTTTTTGAAATGAAAAAAATAGGTATTTTCACTTGTTTTGAAAACTAAGTTTTCAATTTTCCCTCTCCTCCCGCCACCAGCCACCGGCCACCACTGTTTGGCCAGAACCCTACACCTCATTAGGAGTTGCAGGGATTGAGTCTTGCCTATGACAGGCAAGACTCCATATCTCAGGCGACAGCTTCCGATGTAAAAAATACAAAACAAACAAACAAAAAATAATGATAGTAAACTCACTGTTTGAATATAGTGTCCATACCCTTCCTTCAAAGATTAATATATAACATGAGTGAATTTGTTTTCCCAATCAAAAATGCAAAAGTCAAATTAACTCAACCAAAAAGAATCAAGACTCAGCAAGTCCTTTCCACAACACAACAACCCACATACAAATACCCAAAATTTTCAGTCTACAAACAGAAAAACATCAACTCCGAAACAAATCAGGCAAGAAAGAACATCTAATAAGCAAAAAATAAATAAATAAATAAACAAAAAATGAAAACAAAATCCTGCAAAAACTGGGGTCAAAACCAGGAAATCAGAACAAACAACAAAGCAACAACAATTATGATTTCCCCCAGGTAGAGATTAGAGACCCATTTTTTGGGGAGAAGAGAGAATTTAGGAGATACCGTTCCAAATTTGTAGAGACCCTTCTCCATGGTAATGGAAATGATGATGATGACAGCACACACACCCGCAACAGCCCATGTCGGGGTCTGAGTAAGCTCCCTTGTCGCAATACTACTGCTGCTGTCTCCCGCCATACCCTTAGCTCTCTCTCTCTCTCTCTCTCTTTCTCCTCTTCAAGTTTTACAGAAAACCCAGATACAGATATATATGTATCTCTCTATGTATACGTATATATCTAGAGAGAGAGACAATTAGGAGGAGATTTGAGGTTTGGAGTTGAAGAGAAGAGGGAAAGAGAGCGAAAATGAAAAGGGTTTTTGGTTTGGTTTGGTTTGGTTTGGTTTGATGTAAGAAAAGCGGCCAGTGTATGAATGTAAGAATGGAAGGACGGTTGACACATGAGACGGAGATCAACGTTTGTTTTACTTAGCGAAGAATTCAACATTTAAAAACTAAACAAAGCAAAAATGAATGTAAACTGGTTGGATAGTTGGTGAAGACTTGAACAAGTATTTTAGTACAGTTCCAAAAAAACAGAGGATTTTGATCAATTATTTTTAAGGGAATGACTTGTCTTCCTGATGAAACTTTAATTGGACTAACTAATTGAGATTTTTTATTAACGAAGTTTGATCGGTAATAATTATTAAATAAAATATTTTTATTAGTAAAAAAAAATTTTAAAATTTACTTAATTCATATTTTCATAAATTCTTACTAATAAAAATTTTCTGTTTAACAATGTAATTGATGAAAAAAAATTATTTAATAATTATTATCGATAAAAAATTTTAACTAATTGAATTAAAAGTTCAACAAAAAAAAAAGGGTAAATCTTATTTTTAATTACTGAGTTCACATAATAATGGTGGTTTTGTTAAAAAAGTCCATGGTTTTTGTGTCATTGTCATCGGTCATAAATATTTATTTATGCATGCAATGGATCCCATCTCCAACTACAGCAATAAATTATTGGGGAAATTACACTACATGCTGTCTGTAAAAAATATTTATAAATAAGTAAAAAATATTATAAATATTAATAATTATAATTATATTTTTTATATATATTTTTTAGTTTTTGCTACTCCACTTATGTGTTATTTCTCCTAAATTATTCGGTGTAAAGGGTTTGTTGGATGCTGTTTATCTGAGTGGTTTATAATTTTTTTATTTTGAAAATTTATGTTAAATTGAGACCGTTTGTTGTAAAAAAAAAATTATAATTTATGAGGTAGAAATAATTTAAATAAATTTTATAAAAAATGATTTTCAAAAGATAACTAAAAAGTGTTTTTGACTTTTATTTTTAAATTATTAGCTTTTAACATAAAACAAACCGCGGTCGCCTTATAGATTCATAATTAGGGTTAATTACATCAACATTCTCTCAATTATTAAAAATTATCATTTTATTTGCTCATCTATAAAATCATATATTTTTGGGTAAATTACATTTTACCCTTTTATGTTTGGTCACTTTCTCACTTTAATCCTTTATGTTTCAAGTTTTTTTTCACTTTATTCCTGAAACTAATTTCTGTTCAAAATTAGATAGAAAATGATACATTGATATTCACATAACAAAAATATTTTATTATATATTACTCACACGCCTGACATAAACTTATACTTTAATATAATAATATATTTTTTATATCACGTGATTGTCAATGTGTCATTTTTTGTCTAATTTTGAACATAAATTAGCTTTAAGAATAAAATGAAAAAAATTTGAAACATAAAAGGCCAAAATTAAAAAAAAAAAAAAGTGACCAAACAAAAAAGGGGATAAAGTGTAATTTATCCTATATTTTAACTTCTTCAATTATAAAAAATATTACTATCACCCCATTAGATCCTTTCAAACCACTTCCCAAAAAAAAAAAATTGTCTAAATTTAACTATTGTTAAATCTTGTATTCAGGTCTCGTTTGGGACCAGGCTAATTTAGTAACTTTTTGACTATTTGGCTAAAATTTGAGCTAAAAAAATTAGTATGTTTGGGATGATTTTTTGACTTTTTATGAAAAGATGTGCAAAAAGTAGAGAGAAAAGAGAATCTTTGACTTTTTGGTATGGGTTGTTGACTTTTCGACTTTTTTAGTAACTTTTTGACTAAACCGGCCTGTTGCCATACGAGTATGAAAAAGAGTTTCAACTATAAAAGTCAAGCTTGAGTGAGGTTCTTTTGATTCGAAATAAAATATTTTACATATAAAATGTTTATCTGTAAATAATTTTATCTCCTTTTATTTTTGTGATGTTTGGCTGCAACTTAAAAATATTGCAATTCCAATGCTATGTCTACATCAGTGCTCAATATGAGTAAAATTCAATAGCCCATTTGGATAAAAATTTAAAAAAAAAAACTCAATAATCAATATAAATAAGTTTTTTTTTCATGTTTTTTCTTTCCTTCATTTCTTTGTTATTTGAACAGAGACATTATAATTTCCACTTTTCAATCACATTACATAAATGATTTATGGAAGCCGAAATGGTAAGTCATTTTTGGTAAATTTCAATAAAACATTTTACATACAAAAATATTTTACCCCATTATATGTAACCAAACACCAAAAGTTTAGGAAAATATTTTACATGCAAACAAATAGAGCCTAAATTTTAACAGAAAAAACAAGTTTTAACTAGACATTAAAACAGTTTTTGATATTTTGCCTTACTGTAAAGTAAAACTCAAAGTAGTGATACCCGTTAAATTTGAGTTTCATTATTTTATATTTTTTATGTACCATTAGTAAGCAAAATGTAGTTGTATTGGAGTTTATATTGGATTATGAAGATGGAAAAGTAAGGGGTAGTTTGGGATATCTAAATAAGTGTATTTTTTTGATTTTTTGGACTAAAAAATTGAGGAAAAAAATATGATTGTTTGGGTTAATTTTTTGACTTTTTATAAAAAAATGTGTATTAAAAAATTGTATAAATTAGTGTGTAGGGAAAAATTAGGATTAGGAATTGTGCAACCGTAATTTTTTACTTTTGGTGAATAGTGATAACTTTTTACCTTTTTAAGTAACATTTTAATTTTTTGACTTTTTGACCACATGTCAAACTTGACCTAAATAGAGGATGCTGAAAAAGTGTTGTCTTTTTTCTTTTGTCTTTTTTTGTTGAGTGTAATGTTAGAAATACTCCTTTAAAGTGCTTAAAATTTATTTTAAAATAGTGAGTCCCACATCTCATGTCACAAAAAAGAGTAAAAAACCTTCTTCCCTGAATATTTTTCTTATTAAAAAAGAAAAAATTAAGGGGTTGTTTGGGATGTCTTAAATAAGTGCATTTTTTGATTTTTTGGACTAAAAAGTTGAGGAAAAAAATATGACTATTTGGATTAACTTTTTGACTTTTTATGAAAAAATGTATATTGAAAAATTGTATAAATTAGTGTGTAGGGAAAAATTAGGATTGAGAGTTATGCAATCGTAATTTTTTACTTTTGGTGAATAGTGATAACTTTTTAATTTTTTGAGTAATTTTTTGACCTTTTAACTTTTTGGCCACATGTCAAACTTGGCCTAAATAACAGGTTATTTTTATAAAATAATTATACATTAGTGAAAAATTTTATCAATATTAATAATTTAAATCATAAGTTTTTCAATATTTTTGTAAATATTTTTCTGACGTTCTACTGTTTTGTAATTTTCCCTTAAAAAAACCTTCAATTGCGCCATAGATTTTGTTAAATGAATAACTTTCCGCATTGTTGGTAGAATTGAAAAGTAAATTGACGGCTTGACTGCTTCCACGTCAATATATACTGCACGTTTTTTACTTTTTGGAATATAAAAAACTATTCAAACATGGAATAAATAAATTTATTTTTAAACTAATGATTGTAAAAAATTTACATCAATAAAATTATATTTTAAATTAAAAATATTTAGGAAAAATTTTAAAATTTCTAATAATGTAATTATTATAAAAATATTAGGAAAAAAATTCAGAATTTGACCCTGTAATAAAACAAATTTTGAGCTTTTATTTTTTTAATTTAAACTCTAATATTTTGATTATTTTTAATTTAAACTATTTGCCTACTTTTTTCAAGTAAAACCAACTGAAAAAGGAGCATTTGGGAAGAAGGTTGGAAGAGATTTGCCCAGAAAAGTAAAAGGCTCGCTGGAGGTTGAGGGGAAGCTATTGGAGGAAGGTTAAGGGTGGTGGTCAAAAGGATAGAATTGGAATTATCGTGAATGTTCAAAAAAAGAGGAAAAAAAAAAAAGGAAGCAATTTTGGTATGTCCCTCCAAAGAAGAAAATGGGGCCAAATAGCATTACTCTTTGAAGAAAAAAAAAAATCAAATTTATAAATTCTCTTTTTATTTTAAAAATTTGTGCAAGAGTGTTTGATATAACTCACAAACAACTAAAATAAGTAGTAATAATAATAACATCATTATTAAAAGTTTTGACTTTAAATATTCAAATTTTTGATAAATTTATTGATATGGTACCCAATCTATTGTTTTAATATATCGTATATATTATAAATGTATAAAAATCAATCTAAGGTCAAGTTTGGCATAACCTAAATAATACAAAAAGTCAAAAAGTCATTATCCTATTTAAGTCACATCATCTTATTTAAATCACATCACCTCTCTAACACATCACATCAAACCCAACCCATATAAGCCAATAAGTCAAAAAGTGCACTTTTTTAGAATATCCCAAACCAACCCTAAATGTATATGCTTTAGTCAAAAACCCCAAGGATAAAACATTACTTATTCAAAGTAATACTGCTGATGCTAATATTGACGTATTAGAAACCATACTTTGGACAGATATAACTCTTCCAGAAAAATGGCTTACAATCAATAAAAAATATTCTCATAAGAATCAATATAATAGTATTGATTTACATCGTATCCAACAATATGATGATGGATTAGTCCAAATAAGTTTTTGATTGTTTAAGTTGTAGTCAATCTTCAAGATAGTATATGTAGTTAACCCAATGAAGAAGATGAAATTTTTAGTATACTTTTATTTACTAGGAAAGATTTATAACCTCCTAACTACTCATAGTAAATTAAAAAGTATAAACACTTCTTCTTCATCTCAAATTAAGAAGCCAGTTTATTCAACACAAACTCATATTCAAGAAAATGATAATACATCTCAAGGATCACCAACCCAAACTGATTTTGAAGTGGTTCCTCTAGTTATTTTGAAATTATTTTGAAATAATTTCAAAATATTTTAATCACCACAAAAGCACTTTACAAACTATCCGCTAGTTAATGTATAGTGGGGTTCATATATAAAGGCTCTATTTGGATAGATAGTTGGGTTAAAATAGCCCACTAAAAAATGAAATAGGTTATTTTATTTTTTTTGCTACAACTATCAAATCGACTAAAAAAAAAACCAACTTTTAAACACAACTTTTTTTAGTCAAGCTAAAATAATTAAAAAGTCAAATAGCTAACTAAGCCAACTTTCCAAACAAGATCAAAATGAATTTAAATCACACAATAATATTTTTGAATAAATCAAAAAGTTATTTCCAAATATTTCAATTTTTTTTTAGCTTAATGTTTTAGTTTAAAAACTCACTACCACTCCAATTTTAATTTTTTGCGACAGTAAAATGCTGTCACTAATACTCTTAATGCCGTTGCATTTATTCAACTCATTTTGTGACTGTATATATATATATATGAAGTCGTCTCAAATTCACAATTTTTTTTTTTTACTTTTTTTTGCAACGGTATCTATTACAGTCATAAAAAAACTCACTTTTTTTTTGCGACTGCAACTGGTGCCGTCACAATTTTTTCACGATAGCAATTTCTGCCATCGCAAATACTCTCCTTTTTCACGACAGCATTTTCTACCATCGCAAATACTCTATTTTTCCATGACAGCAAATTGTGTCGTCTCAAAAACTTACATTTTTCGCTACAGCAAGTTGTGCTGTCGCAAAAACTCACATTTTTCGCGACAGCACGGCAAGTGTGCTGTCGCAAATGCTTCCGTCTTTCAAGCCTACTTTTCTTATAGTAGTGTACCAAAACGCTTCTCAAACAATCTCTTAATTGATGTAGAGTAAGATCCATGCATAAAATGAATTTAATAAGTCACAAAATAATAATTCTATCGTCCAATTCATTCACATAGACTGAAAAGACTCCCAGTCTCCCATCCTTTTCAAATAAATGAGGACTTTTATTTATTTATTTTGGGCGGTGCAAATGGAAATAGCAGTACCTAGTAGATGAAGATAAAGTTACAGAACAAAGCAACCCACAGAAAGGGGTAAGTTCCCGTTTCAAGAGCTAAACCCCAACCAATGTCCAGTACCGGGTTTGTTACAAATCCAGATTGGGGAGATGGGCTCCACTCCTTTCTTCACCAAACCATCTGTTTATCTGCAAATTAGTTGACCTGTCTCTAGGAATGTAATAAGAAAAATTAAAAATACAAAAAAATAAAAATAAAAATAAAAAAACTCAAAAATTATATTTGAAATCTCAAAATCAAGCAAATAGTTTGGCATTCCCCATGAGAAGTTGTCGATCCGAGCTCTATCTAAGATCAAGGTGACAACAATTTGGGAGCCTATCCCAATATGTACACTTTTTCGTAATTTTTTTTATTTACAATTAATTGGAGATTATATATAAATGTGATAATAATATTCAAATAATTATAGGTGTTGTTTAGTGCTGCTTATAATATTTGACAATATAGAAATAACTTAAATCTGCCGAAATTGTTTGGTCCTCTACTTATAGCTTTTGCTTGGCTGATCTGGTCTAATTTCATCTGAAATTCTTTTTCTATTTCAAGTATTTTGAATAAACATGATTTTAATCACTGAAATAAAATAACAACTTCATTTTAATTGCATACCTTGTAATGCTTTTGCCCATCAAAAAAAAAAAATTTCTTCTTCTTCTTTGTTTTTTTTTTCCCTCTCCTCATATTTTCATTACATTATGTTTATTATATTTATATTTAAAGAGCAAAAGGAAAGAGAAAAATAGAAAAATAAAATGAAGTAAATGAAGCTAAATTTCTTTCTTTCTTTTTTTTTGGTTGGATTAAGAAAATGTGTAAATATCTGTAATAAAAAAAAATCAGTTTTTCATCAGATTTCCAATCAAAAATTAACATTCATAAGTAATTTCATTCCCTATAATAAATCCAAGATCCAAATATCACATCAGTTTTTATTTAGATATGCCAGGTAACCCATAACCCAATAACTCTAGCTATAATTTGCACTATACTCATTTTATCATTTACTTTCTTCTTTTCTTTTCGCAAAGATAATGATAAAACTTGAACCTCACTACTAGATAGACAAAGTATTTAGGCCCCGCGTGTTTGGCCGCGTGAGTGGTAAGAGCGGCTTGTGAATGAGGTGGGGTCCACCTATGGAGCGTTTGGTTTGAAAATTCATGGGAGGATTAGTACTCCAGGCTGATCAACAATCCATTACAGTGGCCGGCCTGCTCACCTATTGGGAGCGTGGAATTGGAAAAACAATCCTATGGGATTGATGCTTAAGTAGCAAAACAAAAAATAAATAATTTATTTTTAAGTGTTTTTAGATTATTGAGCTTAAAAAGTACAAAAAAAAATTAATTATAATAATATTAAAAACATATTAAAAATTAAAAAAATATTAATTTTATATATTAATACTATCCATAGTATTATTAATCCAGTGACGTACAAACAAACACTCTTTATTCCATATCTTTAACTTAATACCACCATATTACTAATCTCCTCATTCAATTCTACCGTACTCATAATCTCATCCAACCTAATTCGCCAAACAAACATAGCGTAAAGTGGAATAGAGCAATAATGCTCTTGGAGCATTGAATAATTTCGCCTATTTGTGTCATTTCCACGACCAAAAAAAACAAAACAAAAAAAAAGGCAAATGGTAACAAGTGCCCTCTTTGCATTGTTTAATATTAGCAAGTGTATAAAAAAATTATCTTAAAAATATGTAAAAATGTTAAAAAGTATTGATTTCAATAAAAGTATATTGAATTTAGCAAAAAATGTATTATGTTTTTTATTTTATTTTTATCTTTTACTTGTACCCTTAGAACACTTGTTAGCAAGACTCAAAAAATAAATAAATAAATAAATATTAATTAATGTGGACTAATCAGGTATTACATACACCAATTAATATACACACTAGTGTACCAATTAGTATTATGTCATTATTACTGGCCCCACGTATTATAAAAACTGCAAATACTTAAAATCTCTAAAATTATACCACATTATCTGTTAATACATTAATTAATACATACAGTATTATTCTTCTAACATAATAGTCCGCAGTCAACGGATAACCATTGCATGACTATTCAATAATCATTATATTTGGCCAAATAAAAGGAAACTTCCTCGATGAGCTTTCTAATTATTATTAATTAAAGAAAGAAATGTATGCATTTTAGCGTATTATCTTATTTTATATATAAAAAAAATCATCCAAAAAAATTAATAATAATAAAAAGTGATTAAGTTGTTAAATAAGTGGGCCTTTTAAATGAAAAATTGACCGTGTATCAAAATAGGGTAAACAAATTGAAGAGGGTGAAGCAAATATAGAGAGCTTGCTTGGTCAACTTTGGTGATCTCTCATGGCACCAAGGGTGTAAATTTGCCCGTGAGTCTACAGCCCACCCGAATCTTGCCCGCTGTTTGGGTGGACACTCAAACCCGGACCCGAACCTAATCTGAGACCTTGAGAATAGGCCTGGATCATATGTTCTGGAGTCTGCCCCGGCCCATAATCCGGTCATGAAATTTTTTTTTCCTCGTACCCGCCCGACCCACCTTCCCTCCCATGGCTCCCTTCTCAACAGTCAAAAATTGAAAATTTCGAAATGGTCAAACACAAAGGCCTATTTTTTATTTATTTATTATAAATTAAACTCTTCTCTCCAAAGTCCTACAAATATCACCTCTCTCTCTTTTTATTTTTCACAAACGAATCTCTCTATTAAACTCTCATTCTTTCTCAATTAATTTTGAAGTCTCATCTTTAAGTGATAATTGTAATTGTGCAAAAAGTAATTTTCATCATAAAAAGTTAATTTTTCTATTGCATTCGTCTGTTTATAACATTAATTATTTGAATTAATATTTATTAATTACTCATTTTTTACGTTAATTATTTCTTAAAATATATTACTTGTTATTATTTACTCATTATTTTAATTAATTGTTAGTTGATATATATATTATTTTACTTACATTACTATGGATCCTAATATTCCTAATATAACATGAATTTGTTGATTTTCCTTTTACTGTACCTAATATCCTTCTTTCAACAATATCATCATCATCTAGGAGCACAACTAGTATTATTTGGGACCAATTTGAAAGAGTATCTGTAAACAATCCTAATGGTACAACTATAATTAAAGTAAAATATAAATATTGGGCACATTTACTTAATATCGTATCTGTAAAGGATACTAGTCATCAAAAAAGGCATGCTAACAAATATTTACAAAGTCAACAACCTAATATTAGAACTTAAATGCAATCAGGGGGTTTATGAACTGGTAATTTGTAAATATTTTCATGATCATTTACATACACAAAATTCTATAATTGATTATATTATTAAAAGAGAACAACCTTTTACTACTAGTACATGTCCCCATTTTTTAGAAATGATTCACGGAGATTTTGCACCGCAATATCAAGGTTTCAAAAAATACTACTAGAAATAGGATTTTAATGAAATTTGAGAATATTAAAAGTAAATTATTTGACAGTTTTAAAACTTTGAATGAAAGAGTTTGTTTAATATCTGACCTGTGATCAAATAATGGTTTATAATATCAATGTATCACTGCACATTTTATTAATAATGATTGAAAATTAAATAAAAGAATCACTTCATTTAGATTAGTTGAACTTCCATACACTGGTTATTCACTTGGGGTAGAAATAAGAAATGTATTATATGAGTGGGTTTTATAAAATAAAATATTTACCATTAGTTTTGATAATGCAACATATTACAATTAGACTGTAGTGCATTTGAAATCAACTTTATAATTACTTGTTGAAGATGATTTATTTCATATTCGTTGTTATGCTCATATTTTAAATTTGATTGTTAAAGAAGTTATACATGTATATAAGATTTCTGTACTGATAATAAAAAATATGGTTATTATTATTATATCTTTTGCTAATTAAATTTCAGAATATAAGAAAATTTGTCAACAAGAAAGTATGTCATTTAACAAATTAATTTTAGATATAAACAACAGATGGAATTCAACGTAAAATATATTAAAGAGAGCTTGTAAATAAACAAAAGTAATAAATTTATTTTTTATAACAATATCAATAGGAGGAGCACTGACTCTCACAGAACTTAATTGGCGCTAAGTAGTCTTATATAAAAATTACTAAATTTGTTTGATATTGCAACAAAATTATTTTCTTATATATATATATATATATTTCTATTTCACTATTTGTTTTACATATGTTAGCAAAAATAATGAAAATTTTCATAAAATACATGGGTAATGAATATTATAAGACCATTATTACTGCAATGAAAGAAAAATTTAATAAATATTTTGATCAATTGCCTCATCTTTCTGGTTTAACCATTGTAATTGATCCTAGGTGCAAAGAAATTGATTCACAGGAGATTTTAGATCATATTTTCGCTGATCAATAATAACTTTCCCCTATTATGAAAACATGCAAAAAATTATTTGAAAAATATAAGGAAGCTGTATCTGCAAATACACATACACACGCTACACTAGTCTTATCTCGAGGTGGAAAATTAAGAATTTTTTTAGTAATAAAAAGTAGAAGAATATTTCAATATACAACCATATGTAGTTATGAATTACAACGTTATTTGGATAGTCTACCAGTGGATGATTGCAATGATTTTGACTTTTTGGATTAGTAAAAACAAAATGAAACTATGTAGCCTGTACTTTCACAGATGGCCCGTGATGTACTACAGTTGTTTCTGAAATAGTTTTTAGTGTAAGTGGACAGGTGTTGAGCGACTACCGCAACAGACTTTCACCCTAAATGGTTAAGGCACTTATGAAATCGAGAGATCATATACATATGCTTATGAGAAGAAGAATTATAGTGAAAATAAAAGAATTCAAAGTGATTTGGATGATATATCCTCGGGTAACGCAAGTGAATTGTCTGTCTTATCTGATGATTGATCAACAATTTTTTTTTTTCCACTATTTCATTTTGTAATATTTTTAATAGATTATTGAAGTGAAGTATAATGCAAATAGTTGGTAGATTAGTAGGTGCCAATAGTGAGATGTACTTGGTTGAGATGTACTTGGCCTATAGTGATGTAATTTCTCTACCATCATTAATAATGTATATCTATTTTATTTAATGATATAAAATTTTATTTTATTTTGAAATAAAAATTATTTATTAAATGTTATCTATTTAATTTAATGATTGTAATATTTCTTTTCATTTTAATATATATAAAATTCTTCATTTCAAAAGAAGAATAACTTTATACTTTTTTTAGTCATAACCAAAAAAATATAAGTCATACATAATTTACCACCATATGAAATATAACTAAATATCTCGTTAATTTTAACTAAAAATACTCTAGTATAAATTTTTTTTTTTTTATCCCTCATAAATAATCTATATATATATTTGCAAAAAAAAAAAGGCCCATCGACCTGGCCTGCGACATTATTTTGAGTGGGCTTGGGCCTAAATTTTCAGCTTGTGGCCTAGTCCAACCCATCCCGAAATTTGATATGAGCCCGCGAGACCCGAAGGTGGTCCGGTCCGGTCCGGTCCGGCCAAAATTACACCCTAGGCACCATGAATGTTTCTGCAAGTCTCAATATGTATTCATAATATATCCCACCACATCACAAACATAATACCCAAATATTATATAGGTTACAAATTACAACGGTGATATACAAATATAATTTATGGACATAAATTTTATAGAATGATATGATGTCATGTGATTTTTTAATTTATAATAAATCTATCATTATTTTCATAAATTTACAAATAGCACTGTCATATTATTTTTTATTTTAAATTTTGTGTAACAACTTTGTAAACATTTCATTTTTGTGCAATTTATGTTGGAGTGATGCTAGGGACTCCAAATTTTTTATCAAACCTCTCACATGGGTGTAAGACCCACACACATGTGGGTTTTTGTGAGTTCCATACCCATGTGAAAGGTTTGGTAAAAAATTTGGTAAATTATTTGGGGTCCACAGCATTTTCCTTTATGTTGTCCCTGATTTGATATTGGAATTAAGAAAGAGCAGTGCTTGGTATTCCAAATAAATTATTAAATATTCTACACAATACTCACAATATTTGAAATTTCTATCATAGTTTATTAATAAATCAGTTGGGTTGTTTCCAGGACCTATGACTCTTATTATTAAAATTTTTACAGTGAGTGACAGGATGACTATATTGAAAAATTGAAATGTAATGGTAAGAAAATAAAGTGAATTCAAGTGAAAGTTTAAAAGGGAAAAGTGTAATTTACCTTTAAGATTATTATTTACTTTTTACTCTAGTGTTTTTAACAACTATTTCATATTTTACCCTCTTTTATTTTTGTATGTTTTTTTGCACAACGATGTTAGCGGGCCTCTTTATGGTAGAATTGTACATTGAATGAAATTTGTTTTAATTCAATATAATTTAAGTTTGTTAAAAAAAAATTTTAAAAATGAACTTGCTAAGTTTCTATCTAGAACTTTTTGCTATGACAGCATAAAAAATACTGGCATTCTTAAATGATCATGTCTAAGAAATGGGTGAGTAATGAGGTAGAGAATGTGCAGTTTGGTTATTATTTTATTAGTAAAAAGAATATATGGTTCATAAATTAATTAATTGTGAGAGTCGAATAAAAATAAATCTAAAATAGCAAATAAGTACATTTTTGATGGGTCAAATGAGGTCAAAATCCACTGGACTTGGAATTATTGCCGAATAGATATAAAAAGCAAGATAAGGAGCGTACGGAGTTAAGGGTATCTGAACTCCATATTTGAGCTGAGTACGTCATATAAGTCAGCGATATCACATTGGGTGGACCTAGGCTATGTCCCTTTCTAAATAATATAATTGGAAAATGAACCCTGACAAAGTGATAATAAGAGCCTAAGCTACGAGAAAAATATATTAAGAAAAATGACTCTATAAAAGAAGGAGAAAGTTGCAGAGAGAGGTATGTTCCACAAAACTTGAACTTAAAGAAATAAAGCATTCTTCTCCATAAAAAAGATGACTTACTCGTTGAAGTGCTAATTTCGACACTACCAACCAAAATTGTTTCTGTTTAAAGTGACGTCTCAAGAATCTCTGAAGAGTTTGTCTGAATTAAAAGAGTATTCCAAAACTACCACCTCACATTAATAAATTTTAATATTTAGTTCCATTGGTTGATTTGTGCAATCTGCCCAATTAAAAATCGCATCTCTTATGTGGACCTGGAACCTCTAAAATGAAAGAGGAAAAAAAAAAAAAAAAAACCCACGTTCCAAGTTTGTATATCAGTTCAGTTGACTGCAAATAAAATTTTTTTAAAAAAACTTTATTAATAGGAAAAGTCTCCAGTTTATTAAATGGATTGAAGATACGTAATCACATTATTTTATTAATTTTATATTGAAAATAAATAATAAATATAATTTTAAAAATAAGTCATTTATTTTTTTAATGCAAATATAATGAAATTATTTGAAAATGATTATAAGATCAATTTGATATTTTTTTAATGAATAATTTAAATACTTATGAAAAAATATGTCAAATTATTATAATCATATCCGGACACAAATTTGTCAATTGAATGGTGACAAATAGGACTGTGTAAAATACCGTAAAATTCGCTAAAACCATATTGATCTACGTCAATCCGTACCGTTCTATCCGCTAACCGTGGATTGAACTTTAAAATTCATAATCTGCTTTTGAACTCGCTCCGCTTTACTATAGTTAATACATATATATTTTTAACCTCTAATAAAAAATCAAAGTAAAAATGAGTGAGAGAGATTTAAGATGTGAAATTTGTTACAAATTAGTAATTATATATATGAAAAATATTATGCAAATAAGTGTTATATATTATGCAAATACTTGATAATTAGTTAAAATATTCTTTAATCCGTCAATCTGTCCAAAACTGCCCAAACCGCGATCTTCCAATTCGTCAATCTGCCGTTTAATTTATAATTTTGTTCTCAAATCACCCGAACCGCACCGCGTAGATATGAGTGATAAATTTTCTCCTATTCACATCAGCTATTTAATAAGCGAGAGGATCCTCTAGAGTAACCCTCTAGAGCGATCTCCTAAAGTGGATAATCGGACGGCTCTGCTTAGTCCTCACCAAAACGACGTCGTTTTGGTGAGGATTTTCCAAAAAAAAAAGAAAAGAAAAAAAAAATAGATTCTCACAGTCCCAAACTCTCCCAACAATGGCGATCTCTGCAACTCCAAGATCAACGACCCATCTCTCTCTCCTCCTCCTCCTAACCCTCCTCTCTCTCCTCCTCCTTCTCCTCCTCCTCCGATGATGGCTCCTCCCTCGTCTCCGAGCTCCTCACCGAATTGGGCGAAACTGGATTGGGATTCTTTGAATTCGATGTAGCAGAAGAAGAGCTTGGATTGAGAAGATGGGTTGTTGTTGGAGATGAATGAGGAAGCGACGAGAGAGAACTCGGATCGGAGCGATTTGAGGTGGAGTTCCTGCTTGTCGTGGAGCTGAGAAGTGTCGAAGAAGATGAGGAGAGAGAAAGGGCAAGGGGCTGTGGTGGGTTGGAGGAGGTGGGTAATGAGAGTGTCGGTTAGGTGGATGACACCGGAGTCGGATTGGGATTGGAGGGTGAGGAGCTCGGAGACGAGGGAGGAGCCATCATCGGAGGAGGAGGAGAAGGAGGAGGAGAGAGAGATGGGTCGTTGATCTTGGAGTTGCAGAGATCGCCATTGTTGGGAGAGTTTGGGACTGAGAATCTGTTTTTTTTTTTTTTTGAAAAATCCTCACCAAAACGACGTCGTTTTGGTGAGGACTAAGCAGAGCCGTCCGATTATCCACTTTAGGAGATCACTCTAGAGGGTTACTCTAGAGGATCCTCTCGCATTTAATAAATAAATAAAAAGTTCGGCTACCAAGTGGTCGGACACTTTCTTAGCAAACATAGTAATATAAAATGTATTTAATAAGTTCTAAATTACAAATCTAAAAACAATAGTTCTAAATTAATTACATTGTAATTAATGATTAAGAATTTTTTTAAGGAAAAATTAGTCTAACATCTCTATCCACCTTTTAATAATAAAAAAGGTCTACATCTCTATCGCAACTATTTAGAGAAGACCAAGACCTTGATTTGTGCTCTCAATCTTCTCTCTCGCAACCACCCTCTCCCCCAAGACGTCTTCGATTCCGTCTCCTCCATCTATTTTAGCGGCAGCAACATTGACAGCGGAGACACCACGGAAGGCGTCGTCGTCGACGGTGATAGTAATGATGTTGGTGGATCAGATGTCAATATTGTTGAGAAGGTATCGATGAGATATACTCATCTTTGAATTTGAGTTTTCTTGGAATTTGGATCAATTTTGTAGTTGTGATTCCAAAATCTAGGGTTATTTGTTGTTTTAAATTTTGGATTTTGGTTTTTTCTTGCCGTGTTTGATGGGTTTTCATTTTATTTTTTTTTACTTTGCACTGATTCAAAATTTTTGTCCTAAAAAATATAATTTAGGAGTAAAGATTTTATTTTGTTTCTTTTCTCCTAGAATGCACATACAGATAGCTAGGAAGAAAATTCAACAAGTTGTTTTCAGTTTAAAGGTGGAGCCTCAACTCTTCCATGGGTTTTTGATTTTGTTGTTATTGCTAAAACCTTTAATTTGAAACAATTCTTTCTTTTATCTCATCGTTATTGTTGATAAAATCGCGATATATAATGTTAATGAATATTTGTATATGCAAAATTTGATGTGTACACTGGAAGCAAGATCGCTTCGATCGATATTGGTGCATTTGTTGTCTGAATGTCTTACAGTTTAGAAAAAATTGGTCAAAATAGTGGTTGTTCAATTTTCTCTGGTTTGATCAAAAACACTGAGAAAATTGTGAACAAATCACAAGGGGAGTGTGTGATTTGGCCAAAGAAAATCAACATGACAAGAAGAAAAAAAAAAAAAAAAAAAAAATTCTTTGACCATTACACAGAGAAATTTATCCTAAAGAAAATCAATAGGCACAAGGGAAATTCTAGAGAAATTTCATATTTTAAGGAGTTATCTTAATACTAGAGAAATTATAGATAAAATTAACATGCCAGAGAAATTTTATTTTTACAAATTTCTCTAACTATCAGAGAAATTTTAAACCATAGAGAAATTTTAGACAAATCTCTCCGTATTTTGAAATTTTTCTGAATCGAAATTTCTCTGAAAAAATGTTGAGGGACCCCAACCACTATGAAAACATTGTATATCATTTATCCTATAAAATCTTAATAGTAGGGACCTTAAAAAAAATTCTAAATTTTTCAAATAAAATGAACAACATTCAATACTTGATGTTATAAAACTTTTTAAACTCTAATATGAAATTTTTTAAAAATATTCCTACAGTATTATTTGATATTGCCCATGTCGTACAAATGAGGGATTCTTTGCCCATGTCGTAAAAATATTCCTACAGTATTATTATTAGAATTGCAACGAATTAAGACTCGTACTAACTCATAAAAAAAATCTAACAAATGTAATCAGTCTGTTTGGTAACGTTTACGTTTTCAGTTTATATTTACAAAAAATTTATAAATTATTTTTTGTTTATTTTTAGAAAAACATAAACTACAAACGCGTTTGGTAATTGACAAAATGTTTAAAAAAATTTAAAAATATAAAAAAGAATGAAAAATGGTAAGTGGCGGCGGAAGACGATGGTGGAAAGTGGTGACAGTGGGTAGCGGTTGGTGGTGGGTGGGTGGGTGACGGTGGCGGGTGGTGGTGGATGGGTGGGTGACGGTGGCGAGTGGTGGGTGGTGGTGGTGGTGGTGATGGGTGGGTGGGTGACGGTGGCGGGTGGTAGCGAGTGGGTGGTGGTGGTGGCAGGTGGGTGGTGGTAGTGGTGGTAATGGCGAAAAGTGGGGGGTGGTGGCGAGTAGGTGGCAGGTGGGTGGTGAGTGGTGGTGGCAGGTGGTGGTGGAGGGTGGTGGTGGCGAAAGATGGTGGTGGAAAATGGTGGTGGGTGATGGCTAGTGTTGGGAGGTAAAAAAAAAAAAAAAAACTCAAAACTCAAAACGGAAACACATTTTTTGAGTTTACATTTTTTGGCCAAATTTATAAACTGATACCACTGATTTATAAATCAAAAATTTACTAAACAAATTTTTATTTGAGTTTTTAAAATTTTTATAAATATAAATAGAAAACTGAAAACGTAAGTATTATCAAACGGTACCAATTTGTTTGGAGCACAATAAGTTTTATGATCACATGGCGTGCTCCACCTTTTCTAATATTGGAAGTATTCATCATTGAAAAAAAAAAAACTTCAAGTAAAAAGTACATTTCGTATTATAAAATGTTATAAATGTTACAATTAATATTTAAATTGTAACATTTAAACTATTAAAATTAAATTGGGTTTAATTTTATGCCTATTTATTAAATGAATGGGTTTGAAAATAGTCCATGACCACAGCCCCATATGATTATTCATAGATTTTACATAATTTATATATTATATAAATGTATATACATAATTTATTTTGTTTAAAAAAATAAAATTCACTTGAGAAAGAAAATTCACCCGCTATATTTTTTAGCTTAATATATAATAGGGTTTTTTTTTGATAAATTCTCTTTCTAAGTATTTTATTCTATTTAACCCATATTTTTTTTTAATATTTCATTAAGTCATGTTCAATATAATATGACCAAATCATCATTTCTAATTTTTTTTCACATGTTTCTATTTTGAAACTAATACATAACAATAGTCTCTTATTTTACGGAGAAAACCTCTCCCTCATTCCAAAGAGAAAATCATTTCCTTTTTCAGTGGAGATAATATTTCTCTTATTCTAAGGAGAAAATCTCTTCCGCATTCCATAGAGAAAATCTCAAATTATGAATTTTGAACCTTTTCATAATTTGAAAATTTTAAAAATAACACAACAAAAAATCTAAATGAAAATCAAAATACAATGTGAATGTTCACAAGAAATAACAAATGTACAACTAATTTTTAAAAAAACAAAACACATACTAAAATATAATGTGAATATTCACAATTAACAACAAATATACAGCTAACCTTCAAAAAAATAAAATTCATATCAAAATCCAATGTCAATATTCACAATTTATAATTAACATACAACTAGCCTTTAAAAAAAAAAAACTCATACTAATGTAAACATTTACACTGTAACATGAAAACATAAAACAAAATTGAAAAAAGTGAAAATCGACTATTTCAATTGTTCAATGGTAACAAAAAATGACTGTTCAACAAACAAACATATTGACAAAAACAACAAATATACAATTAACTTTCGAAAAAACAAAACTTATGCCAAAATACAATGTGAATGTTCACAATTTACAATTAATATACAACTAGTTTTTTTGTAAATAAAAATAAATAAACTGATACTAATGTGAACATTCACACCGCAACGCGAAAATATAAAATAAAATTGAAAAACATGAAAATCGATTATTTCGATTGTTCAATGATAACAAAATTGATTGTTTAACCAACAAAATACAACTAACTTTCGAAAAAAAACTTTGAAAAAAAAAAATATACCAAAATACAATGTAAATATTCACAATTTACAATTAACATACAACTAACCTTAGAAAAACTAAATTTATACAAATGTGAACATTCATACTGCAATGTAAAACAAAATTGAAAGGAAAAAGAAAAAGACTATTTTCAATTGTTTAATGGTAACAAAAAAATGATTGTTCAAACAACAAGTATAATAATAAATAACTAATAATATGTGAACATTCACATCTTGCAAAATATATAATTATGTCAACATCTATATTCCAATACTTATTTCTCAGACTTTCAAACAACGTGAAATGTGACCATTCACCCTAAAAAAAAAAATTTTAAAAAAAAGATGGCAGAAACAAAAAAATATCACTCACATCCTCATTTTCATCATCATCTCTACCATTATCACTATCATTAACAATCTATGCAATTTCACCATGCCACTAAGCCAATCAAATCAAATCAAACCAAACTCACCTTTGAAAAATATGTCTGTAACAAAATCGACTGGATATAAATAGAGTTTTGACTTACAACAATAGAGAAACATAGAATTTCGAACACAGAGCAACAATGGATAACCACAGAATTTCGAACACAAAATGACAATATAGAGAAATACAAAACTTCACCACAACAATGAAGGAACATAATATTATTTCACCACTATGAGTAAACTTGAATTTCTAAATCCTACTAAATAGAGAGTTTCGAAACCCTAGCTAAATAAAACAATATCACAAATATGAATGAAACTGATAAAAAAAAGTGAATAATGGTAACTACCAAAATGGAGATAGCAATAAAAAGGAAATGTATATATTCTTTTTTTATATAATACATATTAACATTAGATATAAGGGTATAATAGTCTAACAAATATTATAAATTAGGAAAAAAGGATTTCATAGAATAAAAGTATAAATACATGAGACTAGCTAAGTTATAATTTTCCTTGGTGGAATTATTAGGTTATAACACCTCTAAATGAGATTTATCAGTAAAAAACCTTATATGAACCCTATACAGTTATTAAAAACTAAATGTTTGTACTAATTTAACTATAAAATTATTACTTATTTTTTATTTAATATATAAATTTATTAGGTTAACTTAGCTTGTTTGGTTTCAGATTCAGGATTTACTTTTTAAAAAATTGAATTTTTTTTTTTGTATTTTTTTTTTTGTTTTCATTGAATTTTTTTTAATATTTTAAGCAATTCATATAATTTTTAGATATACCTAACATAAATACACTTAAAAAGTATAATATCTGTGAAAAAAATCTTTAAAAAATTCACTAAATACCAAAAATATAAAAAAATATATATGAAAATTCAGTACATTTTTGTATTTTTGTATATTTATTATTTTTTTGCAAATATTTTACATTTTAGATACATCTAAGTAAGATGCATCTAAAAAAGTAAAAAAAAAAAAAATTGCTTAAATTTTAAAAATATTCACTAAAAAAAAATACGAAAAATAAAAAACTCAATTTTCAAAAAATTGAATTCAAAAAATTAAAACCAAACACAATAATGTTATTTAAGTTGGAATTTGGGTTAAAATTTTAACCCCGATATTGGGTCAAGCCTAATATAGGAATGGAATTTATTTGTTTTTGTCTAATTTAGACCCAGCTCCAAATAGGGACTATCTTTAGTATTTGTAAAAAAAAAATGAAAAACAAAGAACAATAATAATAACAACAACAACAATAATAATAATAATAGTAATCACATCTTAACTGGGCATTGGAAACAAAATACATGCTCCCCCAAACAAGAATTAGGATTTATTGTATAGTTTTATAGATAGTTTTAATTTCACACATCACTAATTTATACTTATTTTCTGAATTTCTGGTTGGAAAGTTAATTTCGAACCAAAGGTACATTTGAACCAAATGTTTTGGTCAAAAAGTTAAATTTTGAACCAAATAGTGTTATTCAGAATAATTTCCCAATTAAAAATATATGTGCACCAAAAGAAAATGACGTGCATAAAGGGTCTTGTTATGGTGTGCAACTTACACCTTACACCTTACACTTACACCTTATACTTAAAATTACACATTATACTTACACCTTTTTTGAGGTTGCATATGGTGTGCAACCCACTTACACCTTACACCTTACACTTACACCTTTTGTGAGGTTGCATATGGTGTGCAACCGTAAGTGGGTTACACACTTAAAAAAAGTCCGTGCATAAATAAATAAAAACCCTCAGTTCTGTAGCATAAATTAAAAAAAAAAAAAAAAAAAAAACTCTCAATTCTGTATCTTTGGGTCGAGGTTTATTACATTCCTATCCCTATGGCTAGTTCATATGTACTAAAATGGTATTTTATTAATGGGCCATTGTTTAGTGTAATGGTAAAAGTTTGATCGATTTGGTGTTAGTAATACAAGTTAATACCAATAATCTAAGGGGGTTTTTTTTAAGATCTCTCGTATTAAGATTTTATAGTATAAAGGACATCTAATATTTTCATAATGTCTAAGGTCCCTCAAATTGATCCAGAAAAAATTCGACTTCACAGAGAAATTCAGAATTTCTCTGGACTTTCTAGAGAAATTTTGAAAATTTCTCTGACTTACTTCCCACTCTCCAGAGAAAATTTGGAAATTTCTCTGGTCTTCCATTCTTTCCAGAAAAATTTTCCTTCTCTGGTCTTTAGAGAAATTTCCCTCTTTAAAGAAAATTTCTCTGGCCTTCTTGGCCTTCTCTTCTCTCTAGAGAAATTTCCCTTCTCCAAACCCAGAGAAATTCACTCAAATTAGAGAAATTCCCCCTCTCCAAACCCAGAGAAATTCTCCTTCACAATTGTTTCTGGTTGAAAATCATAAACCTCAAACAAAATGTGATCCATGATTCATACATTGGCTGGGTGTTACAAGATCTGTCAATAGTACCTTGGGAAATTTGAAGAAACAGAGTCAGAAATTATACCTGCAGAAATTATAACACACAACATGCCCCCCCGGTCTATGTCACTCCCCAAACCAATACATACACACATATATATACACACACAAACACAAAGTTTTGAGTAATGGCTGGTGATGTGATCGGTATTTATCATGATCAAAACTCACAAAGGAGCAAATCGATTAAGGAAGAACAAAATTACCTATGAAAAACGTCATGGCTATGGCAATGAGCAACCCCAGTACACAACTGATAGAGAAAACTCTGGATTAGTGAAAGCGGAAGCGGCCGAGGATTGGGGCCCTCGCGGTGGGAGTCCATTTCTCTCTCTCACCACATATACGTATATACATATATGTGGTGAGAGAGAGAAACGGATCAATCGTCGCCAGAAAACCTAATACTTGTGACCTGGGATCGCTTTCTTGATGATCAACCGCCCCAAATCTTTGAACTCGCTAACAAAGTCGATGATGACGGATCTGGCTCCAAAATGAATCACTCAGTGGGTGTGGCGGTGAATGAGAGTGAGAGTGGAGGCAACGATTCATGGTTGATCGAATCACACACACACACACACACACACACACACACACAGAATGATGAAAGCCCTAGCCAGAAGAAAGAAAAAAGCGAGAAAGTGAATTTTCTCTGAAATATACGGGTGTAGGATCAAGGGACCTTAGACATTACAAAATAATATTATGAATACTACAAAAAATGAGAGATGGACTTTAGACTAATTTTCCCATAATCTAATAGCAAAATTATTAAAGTGTTTATAATTTTTAATAATTATTTTAATTATTTTTCTCACAACCAAATAATATTACCCTTTCACCACCAATCGAAGGCATGTATCATTTTATTATTATAATATATCATATTATAATAAAATTGAATCAATCGTAATCACGTATAACTCTGACCAACCTCTGCAATCGAAATCTTCATTACAATCGATAAGTTTATCATTACCATTTTAAAGTAATAGTTTGGGAAAATTAAATTTAAAAAAAAGAAAAGAAAAGAAAACTAGTAATAGTTTGACTCGTGTTGTAAAATAAATATCAAAATTAAAATTTTAATCTTTTAATTTATTTTTATGTTAAATTATTGGAAAAATCGGTTTAAGGTCCCTATCCAACTTTTAGTAATGGATTAGGTCCACAATGTGTTCTTTTGTAGCCTAAGGTCCCTCAATGTTATTTTAGAGTGTAAAATACATGTCTTACCCTTGTTTATAATGTACGTTGTTTTGAATTTGGCAGCTAAAGATCATATTGATATTTTGTGGGAGATTACGTGAGGATGAACTTGACGATTCAGATTTTTGTGGAGATTTTCTAGGGTTTTTGTAGGTGTTGAAATCCTGTTCGTTGTTTGTAGGTGTTGAAATCCTGTACGAGTTGAAATCATGTTCGTTGTTTGTAGGTGTTGATCGATCGTGTAGGAGTTGAAATCTGGTTCATTGTGTTTGATTTGATTTCATGTGGAGTTGAATTAGATAAGTTTTCAATTTTTGATTTGATTTGATAGTGCAGGTGTTAAATTAGGTTTTTGTTTTTTGTTTTGATCAATGTGAGAGAGACGAACTCAGTGTAGTTGTTTTTGATTTTTGAAGTTAATTTTTCATTATCTGTTATTGATGAATTTTCGATGAAGTTGATTTTGATTTTTGGAGTTGCTTTTTCATTCTCTGTCAACATGCTTATGAGTTGCTTTTTGGTGCTCTGTTTTTTGTTCACTTTGCATTTTTTGTGTAGTGCAGAGAAAATTGCAGGTTTGTTACTATAATTGAACTCAAATCACAGAGAAAATTGTAAGCTTGTAGTGCAGTGAAAATCACAGAGAAAATTGTTAGTAGGCAGAGAAATTTACAGACGTAGCAATAGAGTAGTAAGTGTTTTGTTTTTTTTTTAAAATTTTTTGAATTGAATGTTTTGTGAACATAACAGATCTTCTCTGTGATTTTTTTATGTGCTTGTGTTTAATATATTTTTGTCTCTTGATGTTAATGTGTTTTTGTTTTTGTTATATTGAAAGTGAATATAAGTTCACAAATTTCTCTGGACTTTTCTTTGTAGTCCAGAGAAAATCATATGATTGTATTACAAATAATAAGTATTACAAATTTCTCTGGACTTATATGTTGTGTTTTTATATGTTTGCACTTTTCAAAGTTTTCTGATATGTTTTCTTTGTACTTTTCATTTTTTTTTTTTTTTGCACTTTTCATGTTTCTGGACTTTTCTTTGTAGTATAGAGAAAATCGTAGGTTTGTTATTATAATCCAATGAAAATGACAGAGAAAATGTTAAGCTTGTAGTTGAGTGAAAATCACCCTTGAAGTTGGTGTCTTGATCTTGATGCTTATTGCTTCTTTAACTTGGACTTGTTTTTTTTGTGGTGTTTTAGTGCTGCTATTGCGTTTTGATCTAAGATCATAAGACGCAGACACAGAGACTTTTGGTTTCTTTTCGGGATTTGTGGGGTTGTGCTGCTTCTGCGCTTTGCCATTTCTATAGAATGAAAACATAAATATTAAATCCCAGAGAAAATTACAAGGTAGCAATGATTACACAATAGAGAAAATTACAAGGTAGCAACATAAACATGACAGAGAAAATTACACAACAGAGAAATTTTGAAGAAATGGAGCATTGAACAAAATAAACATGCCAGAGAAAATTAGACACAAGACATAAACATAATGTGGCAAGAGAAAATTATAAATGCTGCCAGAGAAAATTAGACACACAAGTAAGAAAAGTAATTTGGCCAGAGAAAATTATAAATGCCAGAGAAAATTAGACACACCAATAGAGTAGTAAGCCATAGATAATTTGCTTGAGAAAATAATGAAGAAACATAAACATGCCAGATAAAATTACACAATAAAGAAACACAAATGTAGCAAGCCAGAGAAATTTACAAAAACAAGAACACAAGAAGCTTCAATAAGAAGCTCCAAATGCACAGAAAGCAGTTCAATTTTGACAGTTGGAAGGAAAGCAACCCATCATCAGTTGGAAGCAAAGAAATTCTGGACTTCCAAAGAATTTCTCTGGATTCAACCCAGAGAAAATTCAAATTTCTCTGGTCCAGAATTTCTCTAGAGCGATAAAACTTTGATTTGATCAATTTGTCTTTAGTTTTGCTGCTGCTGATTCAACCACAATTTCCTGCACAAACAAATTAATAGTTCTTCTATGAGTTTGTGATAGATTTTCTTTAAACTTAATGCTATGAATTTCTCTTGGTTGAATCCAGAGAAAATTCAAATTTCTCTAGATCACTTTAAGCCTTCCTCTACTGCTGCCTCTTCCTCAAGCTTCTTTTTCCAATATTCTTCAAGTAGGGGTCCAAATATTGCTTTTCCAGAAACAACTCCAATTCTACTAAACGCAAAAAATCAAAAGACGTTATATTCAACACTCAGAGAAATTTTGAACCTGAAGATGTTATATTCAACACTGGATATATAAATGTGCTGACATTGTATATATATATGTATGTATCATATATATATATATATATGTTTGCAACCATAGATAAGATAACTAAGAGTGACTGTTTGATTATGGTTGCAAATGGTCTTAATTGATTAATTATCATATATATACTAGTCAAGACAGTAAGCAACAGATTGTATATATATATGTATGTATCATATATATATACATCTATCAACTCCACTCCACTCTGTTTGTTTACCCAGAAAATCAAATTTGCCAAACTTAGTGCTTTTGTTTTGCTGAATTTGTTTTCGTACTCGCCGGAAAATACCCAACACCAGTACCAGCATCACAAAGGAGAATATCCAGTAGACAGGTCAAAAAAATCAACTCATCTGAAGATGAACAGACGTAGGGTATTTTGGTCCAAGAAATTGATAAAATGCGCAGGTATTTAGGTTAGGGACCTGAGGCAGTATTACATTTTTTAATGTCCTTTATGCAGAAAATTGTTATTATTAGGGAGCTTAAAAAAAAAAGCCCCAAATTATTTATCTATTTTGATTAAATAAAATCGGTAAAAAAAAAATTAAATTTTTTTTATGTATACCTGTAGTTGCCCTGTCCCAGTCGTCTTTCCTCTTTTGAGGCAAGCCTGTTCAATTTTTTTTATGTATACCTGTAGTTGCCCTGTCCCAGTCGTCTTTGCCCTTTTGAGGCAAGCCTGTTCAGCCTTTTTTTATTTATTTATTATTTTTTAACCCCGCTCGCAACCCTTATACCTCCTCCCTAACGCTCCAATAATCACATCTTCGACTGTGAGAGAAAGTGGGATGGACTGTGTGAGAGGGAGATTGTGAAGAGATGGGGTAGGGGTCGAGGATTTTAAGAAATTGTGTGGTGTTACATTAAAAGCTCCTTCTTTCAAACCTAAATGACTGTAATGTACCAAATGGCTTGAGTTTTCTCCAATTGGGAAGCTCAATTGGAGAATGTTGTTGGATTTTTGTAGGTCCACCATCGAAACTGCATCAATAATGTGAATCATTCAATATGTAGATATTATCAAGTAATTTATTCTTGTAAAAAATCACGTTAATCGGATAAATATAGTCACTTGATCAGACCACATCTGTATTAATAATTTATTTTTAAAATTATATTACTTTTAACACAAATATAACTTGATTAAGTGGTTATAAATATCTGATTAATGTAATTTTTTACAAAGATAAAATACTCAATAAACTCTACACATTTAACGATTCGAATTATCGACGCAATCTCCATAACAGGCCCACGAAAGTTCAATAACTCCTTCCAATCCGATTAAAACCGAAGAAAAACCTCTCTTTTTACCAAAATAATACATGATGATAATAGGTGCCATACCACCATGATGGGCAGGGCAGGTAGATGGAGCTAAATTTTTTTTTCAAACTACACTAGTGGTGGTCCCCATGCTAAAAAAGGGTGCAAATTGATTCCCTAAAATACCTGATTGACGGTGCAAATTCATTCCCTAAAATACCTGATTGACCCCGCTGTTGGGTGATGGGTCCAATTGAATTTATTAACTTTCAATGTAATTGTAATCACACTCACCTGATTTGCCAGTGTCTCACCGTGTAAAGTAACGTTACTGATTCATCTTTTCAGATTTATAAAATTATTTTTAATGATGTGAAAACGAAATAGAACCTTATATTATTAAATATATAATAAATTAAAAATTAACATATAATATCATATTATTATAGATATAATTGTAAGAATATTATGTGGATCTTAAATTTATTGCCAAATGAAGAACGAAGACAATGAATAGCTCATCTAAGAAGAGTCACGAGATGAATTTTTGTCGGATTTGTCTCCGCCTCCTGCTCCCGCCCTCGCAACAAGGTGAAGTTTTTTTTTTTTTTTTTACCCCACACATCAAGCATCCGAACCCATCCGGTTCACCAGAATAAGTAAACCAAACTTGTTGCTTCATGCTACTGAAAATAAGAAGTGAAGATTAGTAAGAAAAGAAAAAGTCCGAAATATGTAGAGAGATTGAACGAGATAGAAACAGTTAGGGTTGGGTTTTTCTCAGGTTAGGATCTTAATATGAGAAAATTTGAGAAATTTGTGGAGCTCACCATATGTTTTGTTTCAATAATTCGAACCGATCACTTTTTAGTATTTATTAAGTAGAATATTTATGTAAAAGATTAAGATAACCGGACATATTACAAAAAATTAAGTTATATGATTGAATCAAATTTATATTATAAAAAATGAATGGTTATTCTTAAAATTATATTTGTCATCTATTTTTTTAAAATAAATATGATTCAATTATATAACTACCAATATCTAATTATCTTGATTTTTTACATAAATATTTTACTCAATAAATCCATCAATATTAATTCCAAAATATACCTACTAAATTCAAACCCAAAGAATCATAATAGGTCTTTATTAAGAAAATAAAAAGTCCCAAACAATCTCAAAATTTTGAGACTTGATTTTATCGTATATAGATTAACAGTCTTTCGTCTTTTAAACTCCCAATAAGGAGATGAAAAATCTCATAAACTTCTAGAATTGTATATCACATATGCAATATTTTATATATTAATTTATATATAATATAATATTACTTATATACGGGTCAAATTTGGATCGGATAGTACATACCCCACTCCCTGCCCCGACCCTGCTTGAGGTGGGAAAAAAACACTCACTCCCGCCTCATCTTTTCAATGGATTGAGTAAAATCTGCCCCATTTATATTGGGTAAAGGTGGGTCTCTGTGAGGCGGGGTCAAATTGGCTATTCCTAACTTCATTAATGAATCTCATTTTTTATTTTTTTAGGATAAATTACAAAATCACCTCTTGAGGTTTGCTTACAATATAGATGGACTCTCATGTTTTAAAAAATTACAAATATTTCATTGTCAAAATATTTTATTCAATAAAATTAACTATAAAAAAAATTCATAATTGTTTTTCTATATAATGATAAAATTACTTGAATTATTAATTGAAATAAATTTATAATATCATTAAAAACTGTTAATTGACTTGATAATTTATTAATAAAATGAGTCATTTGTTATGAAATTCAAAACTTCAATGGGCGGAATATAATATCGTATTTTAAACAAATCTCAGAAAGTGTATTTGTGAGGATTTGATTTTTCTTAAGTTGTCATCTCAACTTGAACGAGCGTTTGAGTTTGGTAAACCCAATTTTGGTGATCTAAACTTTTCACATAGACTTGTTAAGTATAATATTTATGCAAAAAAATCAAGATGTTAGACATCAGTATCTATATGTTTGAATCATATTTATTTTAAAAAAATCGACAACAAGTATAATTCAAGAATAACCATCTATTTTTGTAATACAAATTTGATTCAAATATATAACTATCAATGTCCGATCATTTTGACTTTTTATATTAATATTCTACTTAATAAGTCTTAAAAAGTGAACAATTCAAATAGTTGAAATGAAACCTGTGATGAACTCTACAAACCTCTTAAATTTTCTTCAGAGTTGCTACGTACCTCGAAAAACGTTTGACCCGAAATGGCTCGAATTCAAAACGACGTCGTTTTGGAAACTTCTTTTTTTTTTTTAAATAAAGAGGATGAAGATAATGAAGAAGAAGTGAGAAGATGGAGCTGGGGACCGAGAGAGAGAGAGAGAGCATCAACATCAACATCAACAACCACCAATCACCAAAAAAAAAAAAAAAAAAATTGAGAGAACATCATCATCAACACATCATCATCAACACCAGATCATCTTCTTCATTTTCTGTCATTCTCATCCCATCAACACATCATCATCAACATCAGATCTGTATGTATATACAGATCTATACACACACGTATCTATATATATATATATATGAGAGAGAGAGCCGCCAGATCTATACACACACATCACCATCAACACCAGATCTGTGTGTATACAAAGATCTATACACACACATCTATATATATATGTGAGAGAGAGAGAGAGAGGGAGAGAGAAGGCCACCCATCAGCGGAGAGAGAGAGAGAACCACCAACTGGCACCGCCATCACCGTCTCCTTCTTCTCTTTCTCCCTCTTCTCTCCATCTTTTCTCTTTCTCTCTTTTTCTCGCATCTTCTCTCTTTTTTCTCTGTTTCAGAGAGGGAAGGGAAAGAAAAGAAAAAGAAAAAAAAAAAGAAGAATACTTAAAATGATGTTGTTTTAGATATTTGAGTCAATTTAGGTCAATGGTTTTTGAGCTACTAAATATTATTCAATTTTTTTTTATATTAATATATATGAGAGAAGCTTAATTTTAGTGGGTTATCACCAAACCCTATGGTTCCAACTTATTTTATTCCGGGAAAACTCTAATTAAAGGCCAGAATGTGACAATATAGGCTTTTATAAATGCAAATGTGACTGCAGCGATCACGACTTTACCAAAGTAATTTTGTATTGACAACGATTTAGGCCTTTTTAAAAAGTGGTAAAAATTTCAATTTATTAACTTATTAATTTATTTTAGTCACAGATTTAGTGGATGTTTAGGATAGTCTAAATAAGTGTATTTTTTAATTTTTTAACTTAAAAAATAGAGCAAAAAAGATATAAGTTTGGGATAACTTTTTAAATTTTTACGAAAAAATGAGTAATAAAATATTGTAATAAAATTGAAATGACGATTATATTCTTGTTGACTTTTTGACTTTTGGATTGTTAAATGCAAATGGCAAAAAATTTTGTCCTATAGCTTCGCTCACAAGCTTCCCAAATAATAATTTAAAACCTCTATGCTTCTCCCATAAGCTTTTCCCAAATAGTGTGGACTTTTTGACTTTTGTAGTAACTTTTAATTTTTTAATTTTTTTTTAGTTTATGTCAAAACTTATTTTGATAAGTGGATAAAAAGTTATTTTTTATTAGTTTATTTTGAATCAAATCATCTTTTTATTTTTATTTTTACATATTTTTTAAAAAAAATCAAAAAAATCAACTTTTAACCTAATTCTCAAAGAGTTATGCTAGGAATATCAAATAATCTACTAAATTTTCTATTAAATCCCTCACATGGGTATAGTACTCACGTACATATAAATTTGTATGGATTCCACACCCATGTAAGAGCTTTGGTATAAAATTTAATAGATTATTTAAGGTCAATAACATTTTCCTTTCTCAAAACAATCCATATTATTTCTCTATTTTACACGTCTTTTCGTAATAAATCAAAAAAATCAATTTTTTTAACAACAGAGAATTCTCCGTCTTGAAATCTTTTTATTCCTTTGTTTTGAAATATTTATTTTTATTATATCATGTTTTGAAAAATCATTTTATTTCTTTGATTCTCAACACTCAAAAAATGTTATTAAGGGTGGTTTGGCATCCCTTAAATAATCAATCTTTTTATTTTTTTATTTTTTTATCACATTACTTCTCTAATTTATTGTACATTTTTTTCTTAAAAAATTAAAAAATACACTTCTTTAGATCATTCCAAACAATCACTTACTTATAAATCTTAAAATTAAAATATTTTTAAAAAGTTATGAAAAAAATTGACCACTTGATTTATTTTTGTCTTTACTAACGTCTTCTTCTTTTTTTTTTTTCTTTTTTTTTTTTATATATATTTTTTAATTTGACAGTTTGATCGGACTATTTTCATATCAAGTTGTGCTATACTAAAAAAAAAAAAAAACAAAAAAAAACTTACAAATTGATATGGCACCTATTATGTTAGTGAACTGATGAGGGAGTCCCATTTTGCGTTTCAAATTTTAGTACAGTTTGCCACATTAAATTTTAATCTATATATATGTATATATATATCTACTAGCATATCACCTGTGCTATGCACGGAATAATTATAGATATTTTATATTTGTTTTAGATTTTTTTTAATATATAAATTATGTTTTTTAAGATTTTTTATAAAAATAATTTAACAATCTTATCACTAACCATAGTATATGGCAGGTGGGTGGCGGATGGCGGGTGGTGGCGGGTAGGTGGTGGTGGTGGCGGTGGCGGGTGGTGGGTGGTAGCGAGTGGGTGGTGGTGGTGGGTGGTGGTAGCAGATGGATGACAGGTGGCAGGTGGGTGGTGGGTGGTGGTAGCAGATGGATGACAGGTGGCAGGTGGGTGGTGGGTGGTGGTGGTAGGTGGGTGGTCAGTTTTGGTAGCGGGTGGTGGTAGCGAGCGGTGGATGGTAGTGGCGGGTGGTGGTGGCGAGTGGGTGGCAGGTGGGTGGTGGCTGGTGGTGGCTAGTGGTGGCAGATGGGTGGTGAGTGGTGGTGGGGGGTGGGTGGTGAGTGGTGGTGGGGGGGTGGGTGGTCGGTGGTGGTGGCGGAAGACGGTGATAGAAAATTATGGCGGGGGTGGTGGCGGAAGACGGTGGTAGAAAACTAAGTTTGTATGAATTATATATAATAAAATATTTTTATAATACGTGACTATCAATGCGTCATTATTTGTTTGATTTTAGGTATAAATTAATTTTTGACGTAAATGAGTAAAAATTTAAAATATAAAAAGTTAAAGCGGAAACAAAATAAAACAAAACTTTAAAAGTTAAAAAGGTTGTGTTTTTTCAAAAATATTTTTCAGAAAATTCTACTTTCTTGTTTTCCATATTTTTTGGTTTTTACTGAATTTTTTTAATATTTTAAGTAATTTTTTTAACTTTTTAGACATACCTAACATAAATATACCTAAAAAGTAAAAAATTTGTAAAAAAACCTTTTAAAAATTCACTAAATACCAAAAATACAAAAAAAAAATTACAAGAATTCAGTACATTTTTTATATTTTTATGTATTTATTAAATTTTTAAAATATTTTTTCACAAATTTTTTACTTTTTAGATACATCTAAGTAAGATACATCTAAAAAAGTAAAAAAAATGTTTAAAATTTTAAAAATATTCACTAAAAATAGAAAAACACGAAAACCAAAAAATTGAGTTTTCAAAAAACTTAATTAAAAAAACTCAAACCAAACACACTGATTAGAGATTCTAAAAATTTTATCAAATTTTTTATTAAATATCTTATATAGGTGTGTGATTCATATAAAACTCACATGATGTGAGTCTCACACCTATGTGAGATATTTGATAAAAAATTTAATAAATTTTTTAAGATCTTTATCATTTTTCA